>OY730188.1:4624456-5824456 GCA_963422495.1 Polyommatus iphigenia
AAATCGGCGAGTCGCCTTTTTGGGACCGATTTTTTAAATTCAAAATTTCGCTGTCGGCGAAGTGATCGTTGAACAAACATAAAAATATATACAGAAGGACATAATATAACCTCCTCTTTTTTGGAAGTCGATTAAAAAGGGCTTGTATGTTGCAACGAGAACGTAATTTCTGGTTTGGTTATAAACCTATCTATAGCAACCAAAAGGATGCCAACATAATTGTTTCATCTGACACGTTATCCATACTAATAAGTATTATAAATTCAAAAGTAAAAAAAATTGCTCGGCTCGGACATACCGGTAGAGCGGCCAACTAGTTCCGCGCGGACTATATCAACATAATTTGAGTCCCTAGAAAGGACGTAGGTACTTTTTATCCCGGAAAATGCACGGTCCCCGCGCGATATCAAATTTTCGCGCAACGGAGTTGCGGGCGTCAACTAGTAACATATAAATATTAAATATCGATTTAAGTTCGTTTCTATATTTGTTGGGAATCGACATTTCATAATACATATTATCTCTATCGGTTGTTCACAATGGAAAACTTTAGCTGTGTTTAATTAAATGGCTGATAGTATCGCGATGAAAATTCTGTAACAACCTTTCCGAATTTTAAAACTCAACGGAAGTAGCAACGTTACGGGAGTACCAACGTTATTTGATTGCAGCAAGGCACTTCCGGTTCCGCATTATGTGCGTCCTCGTGTTGGCGTGGCCGCGCATTAATTCTCCGGATGTGAAACCCGGACTAACCCCCAAACGTGTTCAACTACTAACCCCGTTCCTGGATACCTACTCACACATATTCCATATTCAGGAACTATTTTTCAGGAAGCAAACAGCGTTTCTTTAAAAGTTTTTTCAACCTATATACTAAGCATTAATGGAGCGGCCATGTAAAAGACTTCCTACCGTAATAAAAATAGATCGAATCCATACTTTACTAATATTATAAATGCTAAAGTGTGTCTGTCTGTCTGTCTGTCTGTTACCTCTTCACACCCATACCGCTAAACAATATAGCTGAAATTTGGTATGGAGATACTTTGAGGCTAGGGAAATGACATACATCTAGATTCTAGTGATAATTTATATAAATCTCTAGAACTTAAGGGCCTGTATTTCCAGAAACGGACGATTTTCAAGATTTTAAAGTGACAATAGACATAAAAATATAGTAATTTAAATTCTGAAAAAAAAATATAATGTGTTAGTTAAGGATCTAACACAGTGGAGTTCATATTCCATTACACAATATGCATGAGCGCCTGAGCACGACTGAAAGCCTTTGCGCCTTTAGTCGTATAGTTTTTTGATCGTCGTTATTTTATACATAATTCAATCGAGTTAAAAAAACACAGTTCCCTAGATATATTCTTTGTCTTTCGTTCAGTGCAAAAATTTCTGAAAATTCCAAATATTTTGGACATAGTATGGCAATTTCTTGAAAATAAGGGGTAACTTTGGGATTTTTTTCTATCGAGTGAAGTTCATGATATTGTGTAATGGAATATGAACTCCTCTGTGTTAGATCCTTAACTAACACACTATATTTTTTCAGAATTTAAATTACTATATTTTTATGTCTCCTGTCACTTTAAAATCTTGAAAATCGTCCGTTTCTGGAAATACAGGCCCTTAAGACTAGATGATCACAAGTCACAACCTATTTATTCACTATTCAGGGATTTTAATATTGAGCACTATGGTCTATGAATTTCCAACCTGTAACATCCACAAGGATTCCTTTAACATACAGTATAGTAAAACCAATTTCATAGTAGATTTTTAACCGACTTCAAAAAAAAGTTCATATTTATGTTCTGGCTGTAGAAAAGGAAGAATAATATCCTTAAATCCGTTTAAACGTGCGACATGGACATAATATAGTAACATGGAAGATGAAGACTTACGACATAGGACATACGGAACCAATAAGTGGAACAGTGTAATAAAAACATCTAACTATCCTTGTTCACATGCGCATATATCATACCCTGTCACCATAGGTATGCTCCTTGATGTTACCTTCTAGTGAAGTGCCCTATGTGGGTCGATAAATTTAAATAGTAATTTTAACACGGTATCGATATCGATAATTTTAATTGTAATTTATACAGAGTGTAACAAAAACAAGTGATAATACTTTAGGGTGTGTACGTGTTCCCTGCAGAGAGTTCACTGTGAAAGTAGCAGCGCTGAAAGACCAAATATTTTTTTCACTTTTGTATGGGCAAGGGCCCGAGCGTCACGAGTTTCCCCATACAAAAGTGAAAAAAATATTTGGTCTTTCAGCGCTGCTACTTTCACAGTGAACTCTCTACAGGGAACACGTACACACCCTAAAGTAATATCACTTGTTTTTGTTACACCCATGTATTTTAAATGTTTTTTACTGTATTTATAGTTGCAAAGAAACAGTTCTTCCATTCTTACTGTTCTTATCTATAATTAATCAAATTTATAGGCGTATACGGAGACTGACATACTTACCTATATTTAAAGAAAAAAAAAATTCACTTCCGATTTCCGATTTATACAACTGATGTTTTTAATTACCTATAATTAGTACCTAAGTATATTATTAAAAACGAATTATGTAGATCAATACAGGAAATATTGATTTAACTTCAAGTAACAAGCCACAGTATTATAAATACATAATCATAACAGTTCACTAAAAAAGTAGTCTACGAATGTAAAGAAGCTATTCGTTAAAGCACTTTTTTTTTTGTTTTTTCTAGTGAAAGAAATAAAGTTCTTAATTTACGAGATAAGTCGGAGACAAATAAATTTGAGCAAAGCCGGGATAACGTCGCTGAGCAGAGCATCTGCGACGCACCATCTTTTAATTAAATGTCTAGATCTAACTAAACACTAGGTTTAAGTGTTCTACAGTTTATATTAAATGCTGTGAAAACACTTTTTCAAGAAGTCTAATAAACTTGAAGCTAGATTTATTTTCTCTTGTCTGGCTGTTAGGATCATTTTTCAAGGAGTTAGTAATTTTGAGGTAGGTACGACAAGATTAATATCATAGTATACTAAAACAAATTGTGACTATCGTATCGTATTTTATTTTTGACTGTATCATGTATGAAGGTAATATGATAAAGTTAAGCCTAAGGCTTAATTCCCAAGCGCATAAGGATTAATAACTCTTTCTTTACAATATTTTTCAATTTACATACGAATTATATTAAAACATAAAACATTTGTTAACTTTCATAGCCACATAAATTAAAATAAAGTAGGATACCACAAATATAAATCTTTAGCGAAGAATTAATGGCTCACGGGCTCCATTATTTGCTATCAAAAAAGTTACTGAGAATGTAATACCGGTTGATCAGCCATAATATATTATGCCTAACTACTATAATATTATGTACCTATACTCAACTTCAGGTCATTTTCAATATAGACGGATAATAAAATGATAGCAACTTAATTGGCACTTATTAACCTCGCAATAAACGTATACCAAGGTCCAAGACCCGTTAATTTGGAAAGTTTCAGTTTTTAATGATAACAATAATTAGATAAATTCAAACTTAATATACTTTATAATTATACTTAGTAAACTTTATTTAGTTAAAGAAGAAATTTATATTCTTAATTACTTTAAAAACGAAGTTTTTACTACAGTTCAAATGTAGTTTCTGAGAGCAAATGTCTCATGACAACTTAAAGTAAAATGAAATTGTAATGTCTGAAGTCAAAAGTTCAACTTAAAACTTTGAATTGGCAAATAAGCACCGTGTTCTTTAGAGTTCAGATTACTTTTAAGTCAGAATAATTTGCAATTTCTTGTACTTAGTAACAACTTTCATTTCTATATGCATTTTGAAGAACAAAAAGTAGTATAAACGGCGACTCGAGGCACAAAACTAGATATATTAAATGTCAAAATTATTACGAAATTCTATGCCTCGTTATAATACTATTTTGGGATTCGTTAAGCGCGCTATTGAAAAGTAAATCATTTATTTGGATTACAAAAACACTTATCATTGTATCAGTAAGTAGTTGTATCAGTAAGTAGTCACAATAAAACTATCGAAGTAGCACGTGTTTTTCTCCAGCCACCGTAACTCCGAGGCGCGTATTGAGCGTCACGTTTTATCGATAAAAAGCGATCCCATCACTAGCCGCGTCGTCACGTACGCTCATTGTGGGCCAGTTAATCTTATTACTAGTACTAGTACTCCATCCGGTCAGAGATTGGGCTGACCAGCTGGGGTTATTGATGTTTTTTAGAAAGGAGTTATACAGGGCACCTTATTTTCTGATATTTTATTATGTCGGTATTGAGAGGTAGACATTATTAAATTATTTAAAGTAGGTACAGCAGGACCATTCTGTTAATGTTACTCGGTAATCGTAGAACATCATAGAAAACTGAAGATTGTCTTCTGAAGAAAGGATTTCTCGTCTTTGAAAGATGGTCGTGCTACCTGTACTTATCATATCATTTTTAAGTAAACAGGGGTTTTTGAGCAGTTAAATTTTTAACACCTGAAAAAAAAAACCAAAACTAGTCTTATCTAGCTTTCATATGGATGAGGGGATTATTACCATAAGGTACCTTAGCTAGTATTAAAATATCTAGCTTAATTATTTACAGAACATACAAAGCTACCCATGGTATTAGCACATACACCATAGAAAGCCCATCGGGATCGCCGTAGGGTGAAGCGACGTGTAGGGCCATGTTAGATAGACTGGGTTACTGAAATTCGCCAAATTGACTTCTGTTTTTAAATTATTTCAGGAAATAATACGCAAAAGTTGGAGCAGAGGGCGCTACTAGGACATACAGTAAATAATCCAACATGCACACGTAAAATTAGAATATTGACAGAAGCGTTGTTGAACTCAACTTTCCATTTACTGTCTATGCTAATGCTGCTTCTAGCGTGAAAACGTTGCAGTAATATTCTATAATGGTTGCGATTTATTCACTTTCTGAGATTTATCTTTCCTACAGAGTTGCTGATTGGTATTGACGTAAGTAAGTCAAAAGCGCAAGAAAACCTGTCCAAAACGTAAGGAGACAGGGGGTTGAAATAGGATATGTTACTGCAATATTTTCACTCTAGACGGCAGCACTAGCTTGTACAGTAAACATTTTTTTTGACGTCTGAAAACGTTTCTGTTTTAATATTCTGTGTGTAACATAACCAAAGTTATTTATTTTATGTGCTGATAGCGCTCTGTGTGTAATTCCCTATTATTTATTGTTCTACTTCTAAATATAGAAAAATAAAGTTCAGGTAAAAAGAGAAATCGACCAAGTGTTAAAGTCGTAAGAGAAGTAAATGTTTAATGTTATTGATTTATTTTAGTCTAGAATGTAACGTTACCAAGAATGGAACATAGCAACCAGCTAAAATAACAATACTGAAAACTATAATGTTTCATGTTATGTCTGGGGCATTGGACTTCACATAATAATATTATGATATTTATAACATATAACGTAAATTTAATACAATTATTATTATTTGTATCACACCTATTATAGTAAGTATCTGATTTTTTTTAAACTTGCATGAAATCAACAATTTTACCCCGATTTATTACAATGGAACATTAAAGTATTACTTACAAACAGTACTAGAATGCCAATCATTGAAATAATTTCGCCTAAATCCGGGAAAATTTAAAGTTTTGACAGCTTGCAACCCTGCTCTCTACATATTGGAAAACAGAAGTCAATTTAAATTTCATCTGCGAAAGTCGTCGGAGCCGCTTGAGGGGGTTGGGGGGCGAAGCTGGGGGGCAGGGGGGGTAGTTACGAGATTCAAGCACCGGGTTACCTAGAGACTGGCGGAATTCACTGTACTGCCTTCGTGTAGAGTTTGACTGAAAAGTGTAGGCTGTAGAGTGGATAGATAGAGAAGTGTATTTATTAAAGTGTAAGTGGTAAGTGTTGATAGTTTATCAACTAGGTATACTACTATCATAGTAAGTATAGGAGGTACACTTCTGAGTAACATTTACAGGAAGTGTGTCAGTGTAGAGCGACAAGCGTAATTAATGTTTACGTTACGTTTGTAAAGTATTTTTGTAATAACAGAGATATTATCTAAATCATAGGCAGATGGTGGACCTACGTAAATTTGTCGGGTTGTGTCTAGCCCAAAGACTTGACATAACTCCACCAAATAACATAAGCCCGTCGTCTGCCTATGAATCTCTCTGATGGCGCCTAATTTTGTGTTGTAATGTATGTGATGAAAGGCAAACTGTACATAAACACAGTCAGCAGTCAATTCCACCTCGTTTGCTGTAAATTACTGTATTACTGTGATGTTAGAAGCTCATGGAAATTATAGATTATGTTACTTGTATATTCAGTTAGTAGAAGGTTGTGATCGTAGTCGAAAACGCAAGATTTTGACAGTATGATACACTCAGACTTTAACGAGATTTTTTAACTACATTTTGAGTTAAAACTTAAATTAAACATGTAGCTAAAAACCATTACTGAACTGGCTAAAAAGATATACTAAGTGTAGATTTTAAATTGTAAGTGGCCTATAGTAGCTTGTAGTACTTACTACAACTTACTACTTAGTAAGTTCAAAAGACTAAAAAGTAAACTTCTTATAGGAATTGGCAAAAAAGTTTAAAATTCATTTGAAGTTAGTTGTTAGTAGTTACACAGCACATTATAATCATAATACATTATAGTTACAATGTTTTGATATTATGCGTTTTCGACTAGATCATGAAGTGTTACAACCCGTATCTATATTTTTTCTATGAGATAATTGCTCGGTTTTTGACAGGAGCTTATCTTTTTAACAGCGTTTTGTTTGGATAATGTTCTAAGGTCCTCTGTTAACTAAGACGGACGCCCGCTGTGGAGGGTGTCTTGCGAAAATGGATCCGCGGCAAACGTCTGCCTCAGCTAACAGAGGTCCTAAAAGGCCTGATAGACGTACGATCTTAAAGTGTTCGCGAACTTACTCGGCTCGCGTCGGTGACATCGCTCACACTGGATTACCATGCCCCCAGGCTCGCGGCTCGCGGCTCTTTGCCGACACACAGGCGATTAAAATCGTCGAGCCATAAGTCTGCGTACTTACTCGCGCGTCTGTCACCCCTTAAACGCCAATCAAAACCGTTATTGAGTAGATAAACCTGTTAAATAACCTTAGAGAACCGGGCATTAGATATACGGGGGTGAAAATAATAATTAGTAGACCCATCACAGCAAGACCCTAATGAACAGCAAGAAAGGGCAAGCGGGTAGTCCGGCGGGGCCCATACCAACTACTCACAAACGCTGTAGATGCCTCAATCTCACAAATAGGCCATCAGACAAGTGTCCCAGCCGATTATTGCTCAGTTTCCTGAAATAAACACAGAATTTGTACGACACTGCAAAGTCACCGCGTCGCTCCACAGAATACAGATTACTAAGTAGGTACTAGGTAGTATATGTAACTACGGTCACGCAGCACGCTACTTACGTCCGTACAGCTTGTCGAAAAAGAGTAGACGCCAGACATAATTTTTAACGAAATAAAAATGCATCAGGGTGATAATTTTATAGTATACAAACGTTGTCCGTGGAAATACGAGTACAAGGCGAATAAACCACCATTCGATCGTGATAAGTGATAACGTTTAGAATTTAGTTCAGCGTCAACTCTTTCTTGACAGACTGTAACTTTGTCGTGACGTAACTTACAGTCGCTCCAGCGAGTTCAGCTCGAGGAATGCGTCCCTCTCGATGGTGTGGATCTGGTTCTCGGATAGTTGTCTGAAACAAAAAGAGACTAGTCAATATTCTTTCATCATGATCAACTTATTAATGATCTACGTTGGTCCCCACAACTAGTTAAGCCAACCATACCGATCTTAGGCAGTCTTCATCCATCCGCTTTCTGCCACCTTCTTATTATTATATTCTTTAATCCTTCGATCGCGTATTCTTGAAAATGCTATTGTATTCTATTGTTGTCGCGATCATCGGTGCTCTTATGGGGCTTGAAGGATTAAAAGGTTAAAGCTTTTGGAAATGTGGAGAAGTTGAAATCGAGAGACTAATGCCCGTTTTCACCAACAACACCTAAAATTTAGGTGTCCCTTAAGCCAATATTCCAAGTTTTGTTCTTGATGAATTGACAACCCCGTAACTCTTAAGTGACGTTTATTTGAAATAAAACAACCTATTATGCGATTCATCCGTCAAACCATTAGGTGACATTTATAATTTACGGGATGAATTGACGACCCCGTACACTTAGGTTACGTATGTGGCGACGACGACGGTTGCCTTGACAATGAATCTGTTATAGAATGGCCGTCTGATATTTTACTTGTAAAATAGCGAACACCCATAATGAATATACATATTTATCACAAACCTTCATCTTTAATCACTCTATCTATTAAAGAAAACCGCAATTAAAGGGAACAAACGGACATGAGGACAGAAAAAGCGACTTTGTTTTATACTATGTAGTGATATACGTCACCTAAGAGTTAGGGGGTTGTCAATTCATCAAGAACAAAACTTGGAATATTGGCTTAAGGGACACCTAAATTTTAGGTGTTGTTGGTGAAAACGGGCATAAATATATTATGTTACTAAACCTTATAGGTTACATTATTTTGTGTAAATTTTTCAATTGTATGACTTTACCAGAGGATGAAAATAGGCACCTAGTGGTCTTTGACCAAATTGTCAGGCTTAGTACTTAAACGGTTTAAGTCGTTTGACGATTGAAAAAATCAACCCCTGTTCAATCCATTCCAAAAATTGTACTTACAATATTTTCAAATCCTTCAGATTTTGAAAGTCGCTCTGGAAGATGATGCTTATATTGTTCCCTTGCAGGTCTCTGAAACAAAGACGATCATTTTAATAATTATATTTAGATATTTACTTAAAAGCAATCGGAAAACATGATATTGTGTAAATCGGCACTTTGAAGTTTCGTAAGAGGTTTCAAAATGGCGGCCAAAGTGTTTGAGTGATCGCCACCGACTTGCTAATTGCTTAAAAGGACCCATTACTTGAAATAGTTTGAAGTGTGAGCGCCAGCCGCTAGTTACTAACTAGTCCAACTCTTGCCGTAGGCTTCTGTACTTATATTATATTCCGTTTATATTCTAAATGTAAAAAAAAACTGCGACTAAGTTTATGTGTACTGTACTTTATTATTGCTCGTTAGTGCATATTTAAATTGGCAGCATTATACTGATGGGTAATCAGCATAGGCTTAAACTTAACTTTCTTTACATTAAAATCTAAATTAATTGCAATGGAGAACGTGTACCTAGTACCTACCACTTATAGCTATAATTTTTTTTGTTAGTAATTTTATGAAAATTACACACAGAATTCCTATACGTAGTTTTTATAATAATATGTACAATTTCGGTGATAGAATTAGTAGGTACCTCGATCAAGGAAAACATTGAAACTTGCAAGCTACCCCAAAGTAACATGATTATAAAGCGCTGTTTGAATCTTTTTTGCCTTCTATTGTGACTCTCGGTAATGGGGATTGTCCATTTTTTTTTAATTTTGCTCATTACAAAAACATTTCGAGGAATAAGGTCAGTGATCGTTTTTCTGTATATAAACGAAAAAAATAGCCATTAATTACTTATATTTTTGAACAAATATGTTTAACCTTAGTTTGACCTTCAATTGCGTTAAATTAGCAATAAATTCGACCAACATTACGTTTCGAACTTTTGGTAAGCTTCTCGTATCAGCTTTCACATAATGAGAACTTGCATTTGACGAACCAGCCATTATAAATAAGATTGAAAGGAAATTTAGAACATACTGCAGAGGTCAATTGGCCGCCGATGATGACGTCAGAGCGAAACTTTAAAAAATTATTGAGAAAAAACTAGCCAATGAATTTCAAAATTATTGAATTTATATTCTTAAAATACCCTGTTTTAACGAAAAAAAATATAAAAAGTACATGTGTTTTTTTTTTGGACAATGCCCATTTCATGAAACAACATAAATTATAATGTATGTGCAATTTAAACTAGTCCTTTTACATTGTTATCACCACCACTTTTAATGATGGCAAAACCGTCATTAAATGACGTTAGAAATTGTTCCTTTGATTTTATTACAGTAACTGTGAACAAGTTAATGAGTACACATATAGTGTATAGTATACTATACACATATCAGTAATAAAATGCTGTGCGAGTGCGAGCTGTAAAGTTGTGTGCAGTAATTAGCCGCAGGTTGCCGTGGGAACCCGCTTGATATGCACGAGGCCTCCTACAGCCGCTTTACCCTATAACAGTATAGATTTGAGGAAGTTTTATTACCTACTCTAGGTACTAGAGTTAGTTTATAGCGTGAAGTCGTACATTTCGGGATATAACCCTATGTCCTTTCCAGAGTCTCAAAGTAACTCCATACCGACTATCATCACAATCGGTTTAGCGTGAATAGACACAGCTTTCAAACTTGAAATATATTAAGAATAGATCATGGATGGTGATGTTCTCAATCCTTCGATCGTGGATTCTTGAAAATCTATTGTTATTCTATTGTGTCTCGCTCACCGGTGACCTTATGGGGCTTGATGGGTTAATGGCAGTTTACACAAGGGATGCTGCGAATATCCGCATCCGCAAATGCGGAGCTTCCGCATAGATTTGGAGTTTACACCTACAAGAACTTGACGCGTTGATAAAATTTTCGTGAAGTGCGTCTGAAACGGCTATTCTATCTAATTTCAGCCAAGCATCAAACCTATCTTGTAGGATTGTAAATTTTTAACTAATTTACATAAAAATAATATAAGTAGAAAAAAAAAATGAAAAAATACCGAGCAGGAACATCCCTATTGCAATTCGGCAATCGGCTGTTTATAGCTGTTAATTAGTGTTGTCGATACATCAATATAATGTTATTGCGTTGATTAATTCAATTAATATGGATATTGGATGTATATTCACTTAATTGCACTCGTAATTATTGGATCAACATGCTAGGGTTGGGACTCTATCGACTATCCTTATGAATCAATTAATCAAAATCCGCTGTCTCCTGTGATCTGTCGTGTGACGTTTCCAATATGCCAGAAAATATAACCAATATTCAAAATTAAAAAGGGGATGAATCGATAAGCGTCGTGTCATGTGTGTTAAAATATTGTTTGTGGTTATAAATTGTACATGTAAAATCGTAGTCAAAGTGACATGGTGACCCCTGTGCTAATTTTAATGTCAGTCACATGGTTAAAGTCAGTCGCTTTTTTATAGAAAAAATATAAATTTAGTCAAGCAGTAGGTAGGTACGATGACTTAATGTAAAAATATTTTTTTAAGTACATACTTTTAATATTTATACAAGAAAAAGAAAAATATCGTCGTAGTTAAAAATATTAATTAATTTTTGTATAGCGAGTAGGTAAATTAAAAATATCGATATTGAATTTTGACATCACTATTTCGGTGTGTTGCGTAATTTCACTGGTAATTCGGCTCGATGGCCAATAACTGATAATAAACTGATTTATTTCAATTGCCACGACAAATTTCACGCCACAATCCACATTTTTAATTAAATATTAAAATTATACAGCATCCCACAAAATGAAATTATAATAATAAACGCTTTTGATTAATAAAAAATAAAACATACGCCGTGGCATTGGCGTACAAACCTGCAAGGATCTTGTGTGCGTCACTTGGATGACATTATGTTATGGGCGTGTATTTAGAGCTATGATTTAGATTTTAGAGCGACACCAATAATTTCGCAAGTAGGTGACACTCCAAATAATGCTAACTTCAGTTTGGCCACAAGCAAAATAATTACTAGCTTAGATAAGTTATAAATAACCCATTGAATTTCGTATCACTTCCCTCCTAATATGAATCGTCCCTGGACTTGTACGACTATTTCAAGACTAAAATCTCTTGCTAAATCTCGAGAATCGGTTCAGCGGTTCTCGAGTTTTAGGGAGACTAACAAAATTAATTTTTGTTTTTATAGATTTCTTCACTACATGTTCACTAAGTACCTTCTTTTCGTCAATCCTAGCAATATCTAGATTTCTTCACTATCTTCTTTTCTTCAATCCTAGTAATATCAAGATAATAACCTCCTTATTCCGTCGCTGTCGGTGAAATAATTAGCCCGACAAGGTCCCGAAATACTCGTTTCATTATAAGTTGGAGTACTGTCGCGCTCACAACGCATTCATTAACTTGAAGATGAATTGTTTTTTAAACAGCAGCCGCCTGTTTTTATAATTAATTAGCCCCGCACTTAAACCGAGTCAATTATAATTAATTTTATATTATAATTTGCGGTGTTTTCTACTATTTGAACGTTGTTTTTATATTAATAAACTTTTAACAGTGTTATATTGATACTCGGAAAGTAACTACAGTAAAACCCGTTTAGGACGATTTCACAGGGACTCAACCAAAAACGCGTCTTAAGCGGGAAAGCGTATTATGCGGGATATAGGGAAATAAGAAAACGAACCTACTACATACGTATTGTATTAATATTTATTATGTTTTTTCGGATGTAGGTGTTCCTATCAATGAAGATAATTATGCCTCTTCATATTTTAATCTGGAAGAGATCATCTAGACTTAGAGCTTTTAACCAATCGATGAAACGAATGCCGGTCATCCAAGCTCGAGATTGTGCATATGTTACAGGAAGCGATTTTACGTTTTTGAAACAACGTGAATTTTTCGCCTTACCAATCACCAGCAAACGTAACTTTTCTGACCCATCAGAATTGGCACAGGCCAGGACAGTCAGTCTCTCTTTATTTGCTTTGCCACCATGACAAGTCTCTCCCTTGAAAACATAGGATTTTTCTAGCATCAATTTAAAAAATAAACCGAATTCGTCTGCGTTAAAAATGTCTCGCGGTTCGTAATTTTGCACGTATCGACTATCAACATCTCAATTCCCACTGATTTGACGGTACACAGTGCCGTGGCGATGAGGTAAGAGGTAATATGTGTTGGCCGTTAGGGCGTATTAAACGGGATGGCGATCGTATTAAGCGTTAAAGAATGTATGAAAACATGTCTCAAGTTGCAGGGACTCATCGTCGCTTGCCTCTCTAACTGACGTATCTGACATTTTTTTCGAAACTGAGTTATCTACACCATCTGACTTCTTTTTCGAAACTCAGTGAAACTACGTAGATAACTCAGTTTCGAAAAAAAAGTCAGATACGTCAGTTAGAGAGGCAAGCGACGTCATGTAAAATGGCGTATTATGCGGGAAATCGTATTAAGCGTGATCGTCTTAAACAGGTTCTACTGTACTTTAGTAACATTGCCACTTGCCGCTTAGGTACAGAATATGTAAACAGTTCTGCTTATCAATTATCTTAATATATTAGTACTTTTGTGTTTGGTATTCATAATTTCTCATAATATATTATTTACTACATGTCGTAATTAGGGCATCGAGACCGGGTTTTCCCGAAACCCGAAAACCCGGGAAAACCCGGGTTTTGGGGATCATGAAAAAACCCGGGTTTCAAAAATGGAACCCGGGTTTTTCGAGCGTTTCGGGTTTTTCGTTTCTTGATAATTATTAAAGGCCAGACCTGATAAAAGGTATTTATAACAAACTAACATACAAATTATTTATTTTTATAACATATTGTATAGGTTTAATTATTCATATTGGTCATAATCAAACAAAATATAATATTTTAAAGGAAAAGTTTCGCTTTAAGAGGATTAAAGACTAATTGTCATAAAAATATTTATTAATAATAATTAATAATATATATTTTAAAAACCCTACCAAAACTATTCAATGTAAAAAAGCCAAGTCTCTTCAAACAATCTATCCTTCGCAAAAAGTTTTCAAATTTCATAGAAGCCAAGTCTTGTTAAACTTATTTTATAGTTTTCAATCAACATTCAGTGATTGACTACAATTTTGTTTATTATGTGGTTTACAAAATAAAGTGTGGACAGCTTCAAAGGGTTCTAACTTCTAAGTCTATTGAAAGTACCGTAGACTTTCGATGATGGGCAAGTCAGCCACTAGGTGACAAAACGTTGAAACTTGTATGGACCGTTGCTGATAAAATACACCCATCAACAAAGTCTTCGGGATATTTGTATATTTGGAAAATCTAAAAACCTGTCAGGAATTTTTGAAGACAGTGTATGGAACAATGATAGCTTATTTTTTAGTATTTAATAAAACATATTATTAAAACACAACTCCGAATTTTATCGTTTCTAAAGCAATCACAAGTATCTATAGTCATAAAAAATCAATGATAAGTCAACAAATCTTCATTTCGTTTTATAATCTGAAAATTTCAGTCGAATGAGATATTTTTACTGATGATTGTCAAATTAATAGCAATAATTTATACTGATCGAAGTTTGGCATACAGTATTTTTACAAAAAAATATTTTTTGTGTCCTGCTGCGGTATGACACCCAGTCCTCTTTGCAATTTAAAGTCATTATTTTCAGTCGTCTTACTTACTAAAATCACTTAAAGGTTTTTGTTTGTCGTTATGCTTTTTGTCATTATTTGTTATATTCACAACATAACAAAAAGTGACAATATTAAGACAATGCAATCAGTAAAAAGGTTCCACGAGAGCAACCATCCCCTAGAAACTGACAAAACCATGCCGAGGAGTGTCCATCAAGTATATTTTGAATCCATATTTTTGTATTGCGGTCTGGCAAATTCGGCAGATTGCTTTTCATTGCTTGAGAGACTGATGTTGGTAACACATAATAGGACGAATGGTGGCTTTCTTTAGCCGGCCGTGGATGTCCAACTCACTGCGGAATTATTAAAACACGTGATTTTAGTGAATCGAGATGAAATATAACAAGCAGAGTTTTTATCAGCACCAGCGCCAGAGCCACCATGGTTAATCTTACAAATTCATTAAAAGCAACCTTCCGCATTTGCCATAATATTATGGTCTGGTCTGATCAATTATATGGTAATCTGACATGAATTTTGTCTATTGCGACTAACTAATGACTACAAAAAGCTTTGAGGTGTAGTGTAATGTAAGATTTTTCAGTAATGTAAGATTTTCTACTAAGTTAGATGACAGAAAAGTTACCTTAAATTGCAAAGAACATTCGGCTTCATACCGTAGCAAGGCAGACAAAAGGCAATTTCAGGTGAAAACTAGGCACAAAAATTTAATTACAGGTGTAAAGTATGCCAACATCAATTAGGACTAAATAATTATTAATAACTTGACAATCAGCAATAAAAATGTAAAATATTAAATAAAGATTTGTTGGCATACGTTTTATATTTCAGGTTATTCTTCCATTTACTGTCTTCAAAAATTCTTGATAGATTTTTACATATTTTATAAAATACAAATACATTTAATTATATATGTAATTTGGAGGTGAGGCTTGTTGTAATACTTAACTTTTTATTATTATTATTATTATTATTATTATTATTATTATTATTATTATTATTATTATTATTATTATTATTATTATTATTATTATTATTATTATTATTATTATTATTATTATTATTATTATTATTATTATTATATAAAAGTATGATACGGCCGTGCCCGTTCATTTGAGACTTGGTTGGGCACTGCCATGACCGCACACTATGGTATTTAAATAGTATTTTACTGGAAAGGTGCTGGCAATCGCTGAAAATCATATTTAAAGTATTTTCGCATCGTTAATCTTTGAATTTTTAAAAACCCGAAAACCCGGGTTTTGAAAATTGGGTCCGGGTTTCGATGCCCTAGTCGTAATGCATTGACCAATTGGACTCCTCGCATCACATATTTTGAACATAAATTCTAAGGCATCGAACTTACACTATTTTGTGTTTTAGATATGGTACGTACGTACGTACGTACGTACGTTAATGGTATGTTTTTTGATGTGTACAATATTATCATTATTTATAAATCACTATTCACAATTCTCTATTACAATATAATGGTGAAACTAAAATATGAATTTCTAGCGCTTATATTCATAACAGTATTTAGTATCCTCTGAGTTAGGAATTTGCGAGCATTTAAATAGTTTCAGTTCCTCTGAGGGCTGAGTTTCGGGGAGTTTTGGGGAGTGGGGAGGAGCGGGGAGCGGGGAGTCCCCGGGCTAGACGGTATCAGGCTAATGGTATTAAGCTTTCAATTATCACGGCGTGGGTGATACCGCCGGGAGTTTACTGAAACTCATCCACGGATATTAACTGAACATGATTGACAGAATAAACTTCACTTCGTTATAGATCGATGGGTTATATAAGAAGAGCGTTTTCTTTGTTAAATTTTTAAGATGATGATCCCAGCGAAAATCCAGATTTTATTGAGTGGAAAATTATTTTTTGTCAATTTTTTTTAATTATGCATCTTGGTCCTGACTTTTAAAGGTGAATTTGGAGGTGAAAAGGAGATTTGGCCGCACCGCACGCACCGCAGTCGCCGCATTCGCAATTCTTTATATGAAGTTATAGGGAAGCTCGCATACCTACCTACCCGCGCCGCAGTCTTCGCAACTTCATAATAATATGAAGAATTGTGAATGAGGCGACTGCGGTGCGTGCGGTGCGGCCAAATCTGCGTTCACCTTAAAGCACGATTCTCACAATTTTTCCGTAATTATGAAGTATGTCAAAGTACGAAGTTAATTTAAAAGATATTCTTCAATTTTTAACGAATATTGAGTAAGGCTGCAGAGCCCATGTGCACGTGGCATATCTTTTCCAATTTGCTGAATGGCCGTGCCGTGCGAGGGAAGCGCGGGGCGCAGGGAGTGTGGATATAAATTAATAAGTTTGATCAACGAGCCGCATTGCGCTAGCTGGAGCGCTTCCAAAAATCAGCTGCAGACCGACTGTCCACACGGACGGCTTGTGCAAGACTCTGTCTCTTTGTCAAAATAATTTTAAATCCATAATAGTATGGTAAATAGTGTGACTGACTATCTTTCTGTTAACTTGATACGTCTAGAAACCAGCCGTTCCGTCCCGAAATTTCTCGATTAACGAGTACCTATAAGCTGATAACATATTCCTTGAATCATACCATGAATTATTATAAATACATTAATATGTTTCTAGTTACTGTTTTAGTATAAAACTTAAAAAACAACGCAAATAAAAGCTAGGTATCACAAAAAACACACATAATTGAAAAACACATGTCCTAAATTTTCCAGTATCATAGTCACCCCAGTCGGTCCTGCGAATACAAAAGCCGTTAGTATTCTGTGTGCTCCGGCCACGTACTTTCTGCCGCGCATTTCAAATTGTTTGGTCTGAAAAATACTCTGCCAGGTGGCGGCGTGCCATCCTGCAGCCGGAATAGAATGCCATTGTCATTATTCCTGTATCATCATAATTTGTGCCTTTCCGGATTATTCTAGAACATTTTGGTGCCATTTAAAAATACGAGTACTGAACAGCTATGTGATACCGTCAGTGACGGATTTTTTGTTATGACTTATGAGTATATAATATTAAGATCACTTTAATTACTATGCCGCACCTATGTACGAACTGTATGCCATCCTAGGAGGCTGCCGCCCTCCCTACGACGCCATAGGACGCTGCCGCCCATAGGCCATGGCCTATACTACCTATACGTAAATCCAGAGCTGGATACCGCATGACTTCTGGAAAAGTGCGTTAGAACAATATAATAGAGATGAAATAATGCGTTTTGGAAATTACGTGTTTTAGGCTTTTGAATGTACCTAAGCTGCCGATGTAAGTTGTAAAGATGGATGTTGTTGCTGCTTTTGTTTTTGGTATGGTTTAAGGCAAGCTCTGGAATAACACATTTTTAAGGCTGCTGCATTTCCACAAGTATACAGCAGTCAGCATGACTGGCAAGACATGGAGTACTCGGCACTCACAATTCTTACATATTCTGCAAAATGTGGCAGTAGTTTTAAAAGGCTGTTTAATATACGGCTGCATAAAAATAATCATATTTCAGCTTATTGCAGCAAAAAGGAGGCAGTTGGTAACATATTCATCTGAAAAGCGGTTAACCAGCTTAAATGGGGGAGTTTAAAAAAATGAAATCAATAAGAGCATTCGATATGGGAGACAGTAGGATTCAGAGGCGGTGCAAGGCGTGGGCGGTGTGGGCGACCGCCCACGGCCTCGCGGTCCTAGGGGCCTCGCGCCCCTTGGACCACTAGGTTTTTTTAAAGGTTTTACGAGTTGTACGTGATACTCAAATATTCATAAATAAAAAGTTTTATAAATAAAACTTTAAGTACTTATCAAAAAATTATTTCTCTCAATAAATCCGTTCTATAGCGTCATCCATCAGGGGGGGCTCGCATAATATATTTTAGGGGACCTCGCAAGATATATCTTGCCCACATAAAATTTAGGTCTTGCCCCGCCACTGGTAGGATTCTCACCCCATTTCAATTAAACGCGTTACGCGCCCATTTGTCGGACTTAGTCGGTCGGAAAATAAGCGGTTTTTATTTACCGTAAATTCCGGTTTTTTGGGATCCGGGAAATTTCGCTGAGGTCGGTTGTGATTCTTAGGATTGCGGGGGCGTTTGCACTTTCTCGTTTTCCTCGTTATTTTCTTGGGTGGATAATGAAGCGATTGGGGCAGTTATAGCGGAATTGGCGAATTTTATTTTGTATGCAAATTCTTTGATTTAGTTGGCTGGATGTTTTTAAATCCGCTAGAAGTTAATAAATGTAAAATAGAATGATCGCATTCTATTTTACTTTTATAAACTCCTAGCTTTTATCTATTTGCAGAATATTATTACATGGATTATGATAAGACAAGTTTTAAATACTTCTCCATTATTAATGTATCTTTAATATTATAGAACGATTGTGTCTATTTGTTACCTCTTCACGGGAAAGGATAGACAGATACTTCATTGCTTAAATACAGAAAAGCCAAGCTATGGATGGGTTTTATACCGTAACGGACAAATGTACCTACCTACAGTTCCCGCGCGATACGTTAATTTCTACACCTTACAAGGTTACATAATATTTAAATTATTGCTGTTAATTGTTTAAGTATTTCTAGTAAAGCTTTTGGTTTTTGTAGGATATTACGCAAAACAAGTTACTTTGGTTGCATGTCCACATGACAGTCCGAGCCGGCCCTCATTGAGCTTTCACACGAGAGCTTACACTACAAAAAGCTTTTATATTAAGCTCATTTCCCTATGTAATCAGTGGAGCTTTTAGCGGGGCGGGGGGAGGCCCTAACCGAACTCGCTCGGAAAGAGTTGCCGCGGGACATAGCTTTATATTACTAGGGTAACCATGTTTAGTGTACTTTGTGGGATATTTTTTAAGAAAGGTTTCTTTGTAGAATTTAGGTTTCTTAAGTTAGTAAGTGGGCCAGAGGTTATTTCGCAATGTACAATACACAGGAGCATTCTTTCATTCAACAAAATCTAGTGAAATTAGCAGACACTACTTGAAAAAAATCAGTACTTAAGCTCTTTTATATGGGATAGAACCCATAGGACACATTCCTATGGGTTCTTTTATTAGACATTTTTATTTTTTTACAAAAAAAACATCTTAATATTATAACACAATTTTAAGAGAAACTACTTTACACTGCTTTTCATAATAATCAGTATCAAGTTAATAATCTTCATTAAGCGATCTATTTCAATCAGAGTGTTCTAGTTGCCGCTAATGATAATGAAATCTATCGTTAAGTATCGGTTATCGTTCCTATAATTTACAACTGGACCCCACGCGAGCCTTGATTGGCTGCTGAAACACGCCTACTTTGTAATACACTTACGTTAAAATTACAAATGCACGATTTCAGAGGTTATTGGGATAGGAGTTTATCTATTAATAATAAAAAAAAATAAGATCTATTTGAATAATATGACATTACACTACAAAGTGTGACAAAATATTATATTCAACAGCTATGTTCAGAAACTGGACATTAGCAAAAATGGCGTAGGTTTTGAAGTGGAAACTCTAGACGTTTTGAATTTGGAAAAAAAATAATTTGCGACATTGTGAGTCGGCACATCTTCAGAGTTGTTTTTTCTTTGTACGTACATCTAAAACTTATCAATTACATATTTCAATCAAGTTAACAAAATAAAAGTGCTCGAGTTCACATTATATGTAATATTTAAATATTATTACTCCTTAATTACGCAGACACTATCCGAAAATTCCTTTAAACATATAGTCACCCTACAGCAAGGAGTTTGCGACCGATAGTATCGCCTTGAGGTACTCCCTATACCGCTCTCTATATTTCTACTCTGTATAAAGCACTGCTTCCCAACCTGTCCACAGAAGCCAATATAATAAGGTCCGCGAATGATAATACGTATATTATACACTACTCACTCAATAAAATTATTTCTAGGATAGCCGACATCGTGAAGAAGCTGATGCAAGCGCAGAAATCACATATTTTATACTCAAATACCAAAGTTTTCTTTTATGTAAATTGTAATTGGGTTTTTATTAAAGTTTAAATTTTTATAGCTTTTCTTCTTATGCCTACCTAGCAATTAAGAAAGAAAGGTTTAAGAAAAATAGAAAAGTGGTCCCTGAACAAAATATAACGTTGGGAACCACTGGTATAGAGATACCTCTGTTTGTACACTCGGATTCTAATGGAGTTCCTGCGTGGAATATTAAATATTAACCTCAGCTAGAATTGTTTCGAGGGTTCCGTATTTGCGGGAGGGTAGCATGAGCTGACAATTGCTTCTGTAATAATATAAAATTCCCTGCTTTATAAAATGTTGCGAAATTATTCAAATCTGAGGTTGAGAAGGAGGCTTACTGCCTTTAAAAATAAATTAAATCAGTTTATTCAAGTTAATGGTGTTTCATTAAATTATTGGCGTTTCTTGATTTAACAAAAATTATAAATTATTATAATTTAAGTAGAAGTTTAGATTACAGAAGTCTTTCTCTGATATTTTGTGTGTCTTTAAAAAATAAAAGACATTTTTTGAACACAAACTTGATTGGAAGAAGCACGTATAGTAAATAATGGTACTGTAGGTAAACAATATTCTGTTAATACTATTTGTCGCAAATAAAAACTAAAGCCTACAGTGAAAAATACCACGATCACTTAAAGATTACGAATTAATATATTCCACCCAATAGGCCTATAAGTAATGAATGAATAATAATTGAACGAGTGAGTGAACAAAAGGAACGAGATGAAAGGCCATATTTTACAGCGCGCAGTAGTACTCGTAAGGTAATCGCGTGTAAGTCGAGACAAAGAGGTTTGATGTTGCCAATCCAATTCCACATCCGTTCACAGACCAGTTACATGTAGAGATAACAAATAAAATAAAAAATCAATTTCGAACATTATGTAAGTAAACAATTTTTACGTTAAGGCAAGACCTTAAAATATACCTAGGTAAGTATGGTAATATTTTATTATTCATTAAGATCATTTGCGAAGTTTTTACAAAATAACATAACATTACTCAGTCTTCGAAACTCGGAGGGTCATTGACCTCTTACAGCCGCTTTGCATATTCTGTTGCGACTGCACCAGCGGGGCTAAAAATATGGTTGCATAGCAATTCTCTCTTCTTCTTCTTCTTATTATTACAATTCCTCTTCTTCTTCTTCTTTAATGGCAGTTTCGTGGGTTGCCAATGTCAGAGTGTATTGGATAGACTGCTCTATTTATTGTAGATCTGGTGAAGCAACAAGGGTATGGTTACTATGCATAATAATTATAATAATATATATTTACAAGTTGATTCACCTAAAACAAAAACAAGTGTTAGTAAAGACATCACAATCTAATATTGTTAACACGTATATATGTACACAAAATCTCGATAAAAGGGGTATTTACATAGCTTAAAACCGATTTAAAATTGATAGGAAGAGGGATGTAATTGGGAAGACAGTCATATAGGGATGGTTGGTTTCTAGGACAGCAAAAGAAGATGTGATCTAAGGTACCCTCATCTAAACCACACTCACAAAGAGAATTATCCCTAATCCGAATTTTGGCAAGAAAAACTGGTGAACAGCAATGTCCAAGTCTAAGACGACAAATTGTCGAGCAAATTGGTTTGCTACATTGTAAGTATTTTAAAAACCAGGGTCTAATAGGTACACTACCTTGAATATCAAAATAGTGTTTACCTTTGGTGGTACTTGAGCTGGCCCATTCTGAATTCCATTTGCTAGAAAGCTGAAATTTAGCTACTGGAAATAAGTCATGACAATAGAGTTGGTAATGACTGAGTCCACCAGATGTTATGGCGGCTTTAGCATAAGCGTCCACACTCTCATTGCCAATAATCCCACTATGACCAGGTATCCATGCCAATGTAACCTGTATATTTTGAACACGACACTTAAGGAGTAACTGTCTTATTTTCAAGATCAATGGGAACTTGGACTTAGAGCGGAACTGATTGGCTGAAATACCCTCTAATACGCTTCTGGAGTCCGAAAGTATAAGCGATATGTTCAGGCATGATTCGATAAACGAAAGTGCCTCATAGATGCCAAGTGCCTCACCTGTGAAAACCGAGGTGGTGGGTGGTAGTTTAAAGTTCAAGATCACATTTACTCTCGGAATCCAGACAGCTACTCCAACACAACCATCCGCTGAAAGCTTAGAGGCATCTGTAAAAATAAGCAGCCGATCCCTAAAATGTGAATCAATAATTTCTTTAAATTGAGTGTTAGCTAGTGGGGAACCTTTGTCTATGGGAAGGTTAAGGATAATGTCTGGAGATATTATTAATGCATGGTATGGAATGGAATAGAGAGGACTGAGTCTGCACTGGAAAATTGGACAAGGGATTTGGGTAATCTTACGGTAACTGATCAAGAGACGGTTCTTTATTTAGCCAATAATTGGATGAAGAGGTCAATTGATTTAGGGTATGTAATTTGCCTAAAAGGGGGTTAGAAGAATTTTGAAATGTTTTATAAAGGAACCTGTCTGCCAGATATTGCCGTCTAATATGGAGTGGAGGATCAACACATTCAACTTGAAGGGCGTTGATTGGTGTTGATTTCATTGCTCCCACTACAATTCTCAAGGACTTGGCTTGAATTTTATCTAGTTCCTTTAACGGGGTTTTATTACATGGTTCCAGTAAGAAGGATCCATAATCGATGTGGCTGCGGATAAGAGCATTATATAGGAGTTTCTGGGTAGATGGGTGAGAGCCCCACCATACACCACTGAGACACCGCAAAACATTAATATATTTTTCACATTTCTGCGAAACATGAGCTACCTGATAGGCGCCAGTCAGTCTTGAGTCTAGATAAACACCTAAAAATTTCACTTTATCCCTAACCGGGAAAACTTGCTGTTGAATTTGGATATCGACATGAGGTGTAATTTTGGACCGAGAAAATACAACTACAGAACTTTTGGGAACCGAGATACTTAGACCATGTCTATCCATCCACTCTGTAAGGTATCGAATGGCAGAGTTAAGCCACCTAGCACATTCGGTAATATCCTTCAAAGCAATGTAAATTGTCAAATCATCCACAAACTGAAGGATCTCACAAAAACTTAATACGGATAAATCTAGATCATGGGTATATAAACCATAAAGGAGGGGACTGAGGGGAGATCCTTGGGGAAGACCCATATACGTTATACGGGGAGGAAGGGTACAATTTGGAGTGGAAACTACAACTGAACGACCGGATAGGAGATTACATATAAAATTCGTCATCTTCAGCGACACACTCAGATTAAGCAATTTCTGCCTGAGTATCGGAAGACGAACATTGTCGTAAGCGGATGATATGTCAAGGAACATTGCCACAACATGTTCTTTTTTCGAAAAGGCTATGCGTACATCAGTCACAAACTTACCAAGACTGTCCATTGTGCTATAGCCTTTTCGAAAACCGAACTGTGTTTTAGATAAAATACCCTTGCTTTCCATCAACCATTCTAACCTGTTTTTAATTAAATGCTCTAAAATATTTGTCAACGTTAACGACAGAGCAAAGGGTCTGTAGCTAGATGGTTCATTACTTAGTTTTCGAGGTTTGAGAATAGGGATGATTATTTGTGTCCTCCATTCCTCAGGGGGAATCTCAGATTGGAAAATGTGGTTTAGGATGTTCAGACACACCTCTTGAGTAGTAGGACCACTGTTACGTATAAAGGAGTAAGGTATTCCATCACTGCCTGGACTGGTATCCTTTAATGAATTTAAAACCAATTGAAACTCCTCCCGAGTAAATGGACTATCCAAATCATTTGTTGATTAATGGGAAGATACATAAAACTGACATTCGTCAAAAGATGGAGCTGACGGAGGTGCCAGTTTTTGTGCAAATGCATCTATCCACTCAGTTGGGTCATTAGACTGTTGGTAATTGCTTTCCAATGAACCACGGAATCTTCTAATATTTTTCCATACCACCGAGGGACGGGATAAAGGAGAAAGACTTAAACAGAACTGGCGCCAACCATTCCTCTTTTTCTCAGAAAGTAAACGTCGCACTTCAGCTGCTACTTTTTGGTAATTAAAATAGTTTTCAAGTGTCATTGATCTCGAAAACAATTTTTCTGCTTCTTTGCGACGTTTGCAGGCTGCTGTACACTCTGAGTCCCACCATGGAGGAGAAAAAGTTCTATTAGCTCCTGTAGATTTACGCGGAATGGTCCTATCCACAGCCATTAAAATAACATTTTTTAAATGATGATAGAGTGATAATGTGTCACTCTCATTAATGTTGACGATTTCTGAATCAGTGACTTCAGCAAAGCGAGTCCAATCTACATTATTTGTTTCAAACTTATGCCGGGGAGAAGGGGATGTTGCTGTTTGTCTAGTCTGTCTGTTTGTTATTGATAATATAATGGGAAAATGATCGCTACCACAAGAGTTAGGAAGGACTGCCCAGGAACATGAAGGAGAAAGGGATGGGGAGCATAATGACAGATCAACCACACTCCTCGGGTTCTGCAAAGGAGAAACCCGACGAGTAGGAGTTCCGTCATTAAGGATAACTAGGTTATGGTGATCAATAAGATCAATCAGGACAGAGGAATTTGTGTCATTGGAATGGGAACCCCAAGATGTATGATGGGTGTTAAAATCACCCAACACAACCAAGGGGGAAGGAATAGAGGTTAAAACGGAAGAAAGTTCTGAAAATACGGAAGGATTGGGATAGGGGGTGTAAACAGACATAAAAACAACATCTAAAACACGGACAGCTACAATATTAAAATTACTACTATGTACAGGAAGTGTATATACAGAGTATGTACAATGGCTGGAGACAAAAATGGCTGCTCCAGCTCTACCATCAGATCTGTCGTCCCGGAAGCATGCATAACCTGGAACCCGGAAACGAGAACCAGGCACCAACTACGTTTCCTGGACGGCAAATATTATGGCTTATGAGAATTTACTAGCCAGAGGATTTCATGTTTTTTATTCCTTATGCTGCGGCCGTTCCACTGTATCACAGTGTAAGCCATCTTTAGGGAGTAAATTTTCTAGCTGGGTCAGGTTAGCCAGAGTTTTGATTGGCAATGAGTCACTGAACCTCGAAATGAGGTCAATCATGAACAGGGTCAAGTTGTCGAGAAGGTTGTCATTCGGGGAAATAGTGGGAATTTCAGAAGGGATAGGATATGCACACCCATTGGGGGCCTGGGAAACTGGCTCCTCAATAAGGTTTCTATGGGCCTGATGGTCATAACCAGGCGACCTAGGGGGAATGGGGCGACGGGGGATGAATACAGTTTTTCTGTAGGATGTGGTTGTTAGAGATTTAGTCTGTCGGTCAGTTTGTCTCGAAATACTAGCAAAAGCAGAGGAAGAAGTCCTAGCTGAATCAGCAAAGGATCGCCTTACATGGGGGAATCTGGCTGATGCCTCCGAGTAAGGGATACTTTCCTGGCTCATAACCAATTTAATCTCCCGCTGTCTAGAATACTCCGGACAGAAGACATCATTGGCTGCATGCGGACCACCACAGCGCAGACAAGTAAAAGTTGTTGCTGTACAAGTTGTTCCCTCGTGCTTTTGTGAGCATTTGTAGCATCGGGGTGAGGACCTACATTGTGCTTTTACATGGCCAAAACGACAGCAGTTATTGCATTGGATAGTAGGCAATTTGTATATTTCTACTGGCAGAGAATTATAAAAACAATAAACATGCGATGGTAATTTTTGACCAGTGACCGTTATAACCACTGATTGGGTAGGTAACCAAATGGATGAATTCTGCTCATTCGAGGTTCTGCGACTCATTCTACGCGCTTTCACTACCTTACCATAACCAACTGGAACTTGTAGGTTTTCTACAAGCTCTTCCATCGACCAATCTACAGGGACATTGCGGACAATGCCCATGCGGGATACACTGTATGAGGGTATCACTACAGTATATCCAGCACTTACAACTGCAGGCAAGTCGATAAAAGAGTTAGCGTCTTGTGGTGTTTTAAATTCAATAGAGACTTTATTACGACCGATCCTTTTGATTCCGTCCATTTTTACACTATGTACATTATTTTTGAATAAAAATTGACCAAATAAGATTGGACTAAGGATAGAATCTGTCTCTGGTTTGGACACGTGTACAATGTACGGCGCAGCATCGTCGGAACCATATAATTTTTTATTTGCGAATTCGGGGTTCACATAGTGAAGTTGAATAGACGGTACTGAGTGGGCATTGCTACTAACTTTTTTAGCTGCCGGCTCAGGAATGTCCTTATTCGGCCTTTTTCTATTCCCACCACCAGGATCAGGGGGATCTGTGTCCAGATCCATCTCTAAAAAAACAACCTAACCTAAAAAACAAACAATGAATAAAAACTAAATACTTACTACTTCACAAACACACATTTTAGTACACAACACAAAATATTAGTAAGACAAATCAACCGGCGAATAAAAAACCTCCCGAAATTCTGAAAAACACTTAGAAAAACTAAAAGAAGAAAAAACGCTTGTTGACGGCACTCAAAGTAAGAGCAAAGTCTACAATTCCTCTTAATCAAATCACAAAATGAATTGTCAAAACTGTCAAAGTCACGAATGTCAAATTAGTACGAATTTAGACCAATTGAACTGGACAAAATCACGAATGTCAAATTAGTACGAATTTAGACCAATTGAATTGGTCTAAATTTGACATTCGTGAGTTTGACAGTTTTGACAATTCATTTTGTGAATTGATTCAGAGGAATTGCTATGCGACCATTTTAGCCCTGCTGAAAAATACTTTTTTTCAATACCTAGTATGTCTCTTTGTACGCTCTTAAGGCTTAACGGCTACTCAGATTTGAGCTTGAGAGTTGTCGTTAGATTTGTCTTCGTTGTGAAAGTTACAGTATTAATAGGATAGTGAACGAGCAGACCAATCACCACTTCGGAACACACAATAAGGATATTATGGTCTAATATCTAAACTTATGACGATATTTACCGAGCTGATAATAGAATAGAATATGTTTCTACGTTCTATTATTAACTCGATTTCATTCTAGCATCAGGTTGTCTTAAGATATCGGAACAAATAATTCGTTTATTCACATTAATTCATAATCTCTATGTGCGCTTACCCTGTACAAGACAGGCGGCGGTATGTAAAGCGTCCCTCCCCTCGCACCGCCCCGCACCGCCCCCGATACAGACTGTACAAAATGTACAACTACCCGCACAACACGAGGGAAACTTCATGAACAAAAGATGAATGGAAATCAAGTGAGGAAATGAAAAACAAATTACTATTTATTGTATTGGTAAAGTGTTCAAGGAAAAGAGAGTTTTTGCTTGGATGTTAAAGTATTGTTACTAAATACAAAGCTAAGTATTATTTACGCCAGTATTATAGTACTCTGTGGTATTATTCATCATCGTCAGTTTTAATGAAACTCCTTTTTTTATTTCAAGTAAACCTTTAAACGTGACAGGATGAGATAGCGGCCAGCGCAGGTAGAAGTTGGATTATCACCGGAAAAGATAGAGAAGAGGCTTTTACCCTGAGGTGCTCCACATCTACCTATTTTCAATTTTGAAATATATACACACTAGATGACGCCCGCAACTCCGTTGCGCCAAAATTCGTTTATCGCGCGGGAACCGTACATTTTTCCGGGATAAAAAGTATCCTATGTCCTTTCCCGGGACTCAAAGTATCTCCATACCAAATTTTAGCAAAATCGGTTCGGCGGTTTGGGCGTGAAGAGGTAACAGACAGACAGACAGACACACTTTCGCATTTATAATATTAGTATGGAAGTATGGATATTGTGGAATTAATAAAGCTTTATTCATTTTAATATACTAAACCTTTATTATGCTAAGTACGTTTTGCTCGACAATTTTACTCCAAATCGAAGGAAATGACATATTTGACTTATTCCATCGAGCCGGCTCGGAGCGAGCCTTCGAGCTGTCAGTTTTGGCGGTCCACGCGGTGGTTATTGCTCGATTTGGAGTAAAACTATCGAGCAAAACCGTATGTCAGTACTTAGCATTAAAAGGGCTTTAGTAGTCGACATTTTTTTTGTTACTTTAAAATTTATATTGTTGTGTACTTAAAATTTTGTATTGTATTAGTTGTGTATTTAAAATTTATATTGTTGTACACAACTTTTTCGAAATAGATTTTTTAACTCTACATAGTAGAATTATTTGCATTTTTATTAGTCAAGATATTTTTACATCTAAGCTAATAGGGTAAAGGACTAATAGGCGTCACTCTCAGCTAGTTCAAATAAAATATAGTTAATAAGGAGTTTGTACACCGTGTGGAGCCACAAGTCTCTCCGCACAGTAATTAAAGGCAATTAATAATAAATTCAACCATGCTCGTAATGTAGAGCCATAATGTGGCTGATGTACAGACGAGTTCACAAGTGTAAGTTATAATATTAAAATTGAGGATTTACTTATTTATTAAGTAACTACTACCACATCATGTACTATCGAGGAAATTGATACTTAGGCAGTTGACGGACTTACGTCATGTGGTCGGCTTATGTCAATTCAATGTTAGCTGTAATCGGTCGGATGGGTTTGACTTAACGCGGCCAAATTACTTAGGTCCGCCTGCTGCCTAGGAATCAACTTCTCTTATAGTACATAGTTTTTTGTTTGAAAATAATTTTAACTTTTAAGTTTTATTTGATAGGTACGTCTCTACTCTATTTTACAAAAATATTTATTAAAAACTCAGAATTTTTAATGTCTGTACATAACAACCTGAGAAAATGTATTCTGTAATCAATTCGCAAACATACAATGAATCTTAGTTTAAAAAAACTGCAGCATGTAATCCAGACAGAAGATATATAAAATTTTGTCACAGAAATTGCTATTTTATACAGTTCACTCTTGCATATTATAATGCGCACGAACCACATTTAAAATTCAGCTTTTCTTAGTAAAATACAGCTATTTTATGCATGTACATGTCATCATTTAAATAATATAGCAATGATGCTAAATACATGAAGTTGGTATAAATTACAACTGAACCAAGTAACCTTTACGCTACTTAGTGTTTATCCAATTATAATAATTATGATGTTCATACTTAGT
Organism: Polyommatus iphigenia; assembly: GCA_963422495.1. NCBI lineage: Eukaryota > Metazoa > Arthropoda > Insecta > Lepidoptera > Lycaenidae > Polyommatus > Polyommatus iphigenia. The sequence goes on from OY730188.1 coordinate 4,654,025, forward strand.
GGATATAATGTGTGTAGTCGTGAAATGTCTGAGCTATGGGTAATGTAATTTAAAGTACTAATTCATATTGTACCTGTTTAGGAACCAAAAATGGAAAGATAAGGCACCTGCGCCTCTTGTAAATAAAAAAACACAGGTGTCAATGCAAAACGCTAAAAATACATTCAGCTGTCACTTAAAAAACGAATTTGCAAACGCAGCGCGCTGTTTTTTTGTAATGATAAGGTATCATCTTGAGACTTGAAATGTGGCACATTGAAAATGTGTGTTAATCGACTTCAATATAAAACAAGTTAACAAAGTCAGACCGGTTGTAATCATTAATGTAAGTGCAGTTAAAGGCAAGGCAGTTAAATAATTCCAGATAAAGAATTAAGATAAAATTGTTATTGAGCACTTGTAATTAATAATTATTATAGTTGAGTGTTCAATATTTTTGCGGAATGGCAGGACGCTGTGATATACCTCTGTATCAATATTTACAATTTATTTTGTCTTTCTACAGGGTGTCACAAAAATAAGTGATAATACTTTAGGGTGTGTACGTGTTCCTTGTACAGAGTTCACGGTGAAAGTAGCAACGCTGAAAGACCAATTTTTTTTTTTCATTTTTGTATGGGGAAACTCGTGACGCTCGGGCCCTTGCCCATACAAAAGTGAAAAATAAATCGTCTTTCAGAGCTGCTACTTTCACCGTGAACTCTCTACAAGGAACACGTACACACCCTAAAGTATTATCACTTATTTTTGTTACACACTGTATATATTTTTTCATACACACAGATAGATTCCTTTACACAGACACTTTCATACTAACTGTAGCATATTCAAAATTGTAGGATTTTTCAGACATTGTACTATCAAAGAAGTTGATTGCTAGGCAGATGGGGGACCTACGTAATTTGTTCGGATTGTGTCAATCTCAGACGTCTCACGTGACACGTCTAATATTGATTTGACATAGCTCGACCAAATGGCGTAGGTGTGTCCTCTGTCTATGAATAAATTTCTCTGATGGTACATAGTAAAATTTGTTGTGTATTTTACAGATGTAATTTTTACTTCTGTATGGAAAAGTTTTGTAAGTAGTTGTTATAATAAATTGTCACACAACATAACCCCTATATTAAAACTATAGAATTGAACTAAGAGGCTACGGGCTGTACTTCTCGGTTAAATTAACTATCTTCATAAATTGTCACGCGCTTCTTCTAACCCCAAGCTTTTAAACTAAACGCAAGCACTTTAAAAATAATTTTAAACACTTTTCGTGTGAAGTGTACTCTGTCCGCCCCGACTCTATTGAAGTATAAAATATAGACTAACCCAGCAACAGACATATTTGATTTCTGATAAATGTTTTGATATTTTAATTGGAATTGGGATGTCGGAGAATATAATAAAACTGTTTCTTTTGATAATAAACGAGCTATGTGTTCTTGAGTCGAGTTATTATTATAATTTAAGTTCATATTCCAAGGTTTTATATCACATAATTTAAGTTTTAATTAATTATTATTATTATCAGCTGTACCACTGTACCTACCTGCTGGTAAAAAATCAACATGTCGTAGTTACAAAATATCTAAAAGCTAAAAAGATATTTTAAATAACTTTTAGGACATAATATAAATACAAAATAATAAATCTAAATTCTAAAAGCTTGGCTTGACGTATAAAACAAGCAGAAGTTAACTAGGTATCTCGTTCTTTACAACTCTATGAAAGCGTATCAATTTAATTTCTGCGTGTTGATAATTATGTTATTTGAGAGAGTAGGAAAACTTTTTGTAATTTTTTGGGAGATTTACGTATATTTAGTTCTTTCTTTCCGAAAAATATTATCTTTCGTAACAACAAAACAAAACGCGCGCACCTAGCGCCGCGGTGGTGAGCGCTGAACTAATTCAATCAAACGGCGGCTTTTGAATCAGCTGTAGTGTTGAACGTTTTGAGCGACTTAAATATTCAATTAAAAAGCTAGACCTGTGATTGAATGGCGTTGTTCAGTCAAAGGGCTAGCTGTTTGATTGAACGGCTATTTAAACCAGTTGGCTGCGACTTGCGAGTTGCGACATATACATTGCAAATTGTAATAAAATTAGTACACTTATACGACGATACGATACTTTTGAACATTTGTTTTCACGAACATGTGTTCAGCGTAAGGAAATAATTAATTTTCTCTGCACATTCCTTAATCTCCATCAAGGAACATACTATTACGGAGTCCGGAAAATTCCTCCCCTTTCAGAACTTATGGGATTTCGCACGTGCCGCAGAGTGGGATGGGGATAGTGTGCGAGCGAGACATATGCTTCCTTTGGCTTTTATTGCTATGGAGATAGGGTTGAAAATTGACTTTTGTCGTTCGATTGGCATTCCTGGCTGATAGTGATAGACGTGTTGATGGCATCGCGCTATGTGGATTGTTGGATATTAGTTGATCGCTATTGTGTTCTGTATGTCCGTTCATAACTACGTGCGCTTCAAAGTCAGTGTAATCCCTCTGTCGCTTTTCTACTAGAAAAACATAACTGTTTATTTCGTCTTATGCGGCCATAATCAAATCGATTCAACCATGGCTTAAATTACACCTCTTTCATGGTAACAACGTCCGTAGACCAGGCTTTGAGCGTGGCTCTTGACTGGTCGTGGGCGCAATTCCCATTTCCCGCGTTACAAATACATACTACGTTGTTTCCAAGTATTGTTTAGAACTTTAGACAATGCAGGCCGATCACCTGATTGTCTTTTTAGAAAAAAATGTTTAATAAACTGTACCGGATGGACATTATATTTTATCCAACGACACTTGAGGACTTATTCCTATTAGCAAGTTAGTTTTAACGAAACTGTTGGCCACCACTGCAACTGGTATGAAACGCATATTTATTATTTTGACTACACGATATGGCCTGGTCAGCTGGTGCCGTCCCAGCCTCAAATCTTGGGGAGGTCATGGAGAGTAACACCTAGTTACATTTTGGGTTGGTCATTTCTCCTTTGACCCCAGCAGGCCCCCCCGCTACCATATGTGCAATGAGTGCAATGCACACGGGCGCCACCCTCTAGGGACGCCAAATCGCCATCTTTAGGGGCGCCAAAACCAAGGACATAAAAATTTGCCTAAAGTCGCGCCAAAATCCTTTTTTTGCACACAGGCGCCAGTAGCCCTTACGGGGGCCCTGCCCATTGGGCTACGAAAGTAAAGAAAGAAAAAGTATTCGTACTTAATATGCACTCAACGCTGACGCTTGAGGACTTATTCCTATGGGCTGGTTAGTTTTAAAGAAACTGTTGGCCACCACTGCAACTGGTATGATACGCATAATATGTCCTAGTCTCAAATCTTGGGGAGGTCACGGAGAGTAACACCTACATTTTAGGTTGGTCATTTCTCCTGTGAACCCATCCCTCCTGGGACCGAGCATGTTCTCTAGTGTTGTACTCACAGGCGGTGGGCGTCGACGGGCAGGCGTCGCGGCGCGTGCAGCAGCGCCCGGTGCGCGCAGTCCGCGGCGCCGGGCCGGCAGGAGCAGGCCCACGGGCAGCCCAGCGCGGCCGTCCACAGCGCGCCCGCCACCACCAGCAGCAGCACTCGCATCGTGCCGGGCTTTAAGTCATCTGCAACAATGGTAGGAATACGTAGAGCGAATGTTGATTCTGCTATAACAGTCTTACAACAACGCGTTCAGCCGTGCGCGTTGTCTCCGTTCGCGGATTTAGCTCGCGTGTTTACAAACGCTACAGCAGAAAACGCGTACGTTTGAAGTTTGAACGCGCAGTTAACGCGTTCGTCCCTGATTAACAGTAGACGACGACGTGGACGAATACGTTAGACGAGGTCAAGACAAGTCGTTTTGGGGTTCAGACACAAAGGTAGGGCTTCCCAAAGTAATTTGCTAAATATCTAGTATTTAGTGCAGAGTGGCGAGACAGTGCCTTCGGCCGAGCACATCAATAATAAACACACTGATAACCGAGTGCTGGACCGAGTGTGCTGTCTTGTGGAGGACACGGCCCAGCACACCCTCGAGGTGTGCGATCGTTAGGCCGTGCAGCGCCACGATCTCGTGTCAGTGCTAGGTGGAGACCTCTCGCTCCCGAGCATGGTATACTGCATGCTCGACAGCGATGAGGCATGGCAGGCGGCGGTCTCTTTCTGTGAAATCGTTCTTTCACAGAAAGAGGCCACGGAGCGGAACAGAGAGGATGGCCCATCCTCCGTTCCGCTCCGCCGGCGTAGGACGGGAGTGCGGAGGCGTCGCTGTGCGAACCTTCTATAACTTCCGTCCCACGGGGCTCCGGGTCAGGATGGGAACCTGCTCGGCTTAGCTAGTCCCGGCGCCGAGGGGAAGGCTTTCGTTTGCCTAAGCGTTCCCTAACTTGGTGGAAGTCCGGTCCCTTGTGAGGTAGACCGGCCGGTCGTGGGGCCGAGGGAGTCCTGTGTTAGACAGATCCCGGACATCCCTCCGTATACGGCTGAAGGCAAACCGCAGGTGGTTTTAGTGGAGTGTATTGTCTCCTGAATCCAGAGTTGGGCATAATTGAAATACTCGTTAATCTAATTACTAATCTAATTGCAAACTAATTAGAATACATTTTAATCTGATTACATTGTAGTTGAATTACTTCATAATTGTGGTTATAGAGATTACACAAAGCAATTGATTCCTAAGTATTCCAATTTCAAATAAATCTAATTAATTTTTGTACAATTACTTTTGTAATTGGTTTCGACTTTCGACTCATGTAATATTTTTTTTACAGTGTCAGGAGTTAAAAACACATAAATAGATAAAATTTATCGTCGGACAAAAGCAATGGCGACTTCATAGTAGCATCCTTACTGATTAATGACTACCATACTTACGAAATTTAAATTTCGAAAGTGTGTCTGTCTGTCTTTTATCTATCTGTCTCTTTGTTAACTCTTCACGCCTAAACCACAGAACCGATTATGCTGAATTTTGGTATAGAGATAGGTAGATACTTTGAATCCCGGAAAAGGACATTGCGTAACTGGCCTGCCCCCCTACCATGAGCTCTTATAGCAGTATTACTTTAATATTACTTTCAGATTTCGCACAAACAAAAAATAAAGCTATATTTATACAAATAGAGATCATTATTGTTTATGCGAAATTCAAAAGTAATATTAAAGTAATACTGCTATAAGAGCTCATGGTAGGGGGGCTGGTTTCATTGAAACTAGGCCAGTTAAGCAGGAGTAATGTCATAATGCCCAAGTGTGTGCGCAATACACAAGAGCACTCTGGTTTCAGTGAAACCAGGCCAGTTGAGCAGAAGTAATTTCATATTGCCCAAGTGTGTGCGCAATACACAACAGCACTCTGGGTTTCAATGAAGCCAGGCCAATTACGCAGGAGTATTTTTATAGTGCCCAAGTGTGTGCGCAATACACAAAAGCACTCTGGTTTCAACTCGGCCATCTTTAGTCCTGGACCCCCCGAGTGAGGGCTCATTTTAATCAGGACGATGAGATCTACAACTTAGCCTCAACAGAATTTTCAGAATTATTTTTCTCAATTTTGAGGCCAGGGTCGTATAGAGGGGAAAAATCCAGGAAGAACAAGCCGAAGAACCCCATATCCAGGACAAATAGTTGCCGAGTAACAAGCATTTAAACTTTGACATTGACAGCTCGGCAACTGTCAAACGTCTTACAAAAGTAGCCACAACTCCGCTCCCAATAGGCCTAGAGGAACGGGGTTTCTTCTAACATCAAAGTCAACACCTCGGCTACCCCCTCCCCGAATTTGAACTAAATCGGAGACATTAATTTTTTCTGGAAGCCTCTAGGTATGTTTTTTCCTTTTCCAGGGGTTAGCCCCTTTTTCAGGTGTTCGGCTTTAGCTGCCCTGGATAGAGTTTTGGCTGCTGATGCTAGCAGTGAAAACCCCGTGTCAATACGAGGTATAGAAGCGGAGATATAAAGGTTTTAAAATTTTCAAGATGGCGGCCAAATTTATGTCTGAAAATTAGACCCTTCTCTGTCTCCTCATCCTTTGGGATAATTGGGCTGAGTTTGGGCTCGTTCTTCTGGATTTTTCGAGTATTTTTCAGATATCCGAGTCTCCCCCCCAAATTCGTCCTTGAAGTTTTGATATCGCCGATTTAGTCCAGATTCGGGGAGGGGGTAGCCGAGGTATTGCCTTTGATGTTGGAAGAAACCCCGTTCCTCTAGGCCTATTGGGAGCGGAGTTATGGCTACTTTTGTAAGACGTTTGACAGTTGCCGAGCTGTCAATGTCAAAATTTGAATGCTTGTAACTCGGCAACTATTTGTCCTGGATATGTGGTTCTTCGGCTTGTTCTTCCTGGATTTTTCTCCTCTATTTGATCCTGGCCTCAGAATTGAGAAAAAAAAATTGATGTCTCCGATTTAGTTCAAATTCGGGGAGGGGGTAGCCGAGGTGTTGCCTTTTATGTTAGAAGAAACCCTGTTCCTCTAGGCCTATTGGGGGCGGAGTTGTGGCCGCTTTTGTTCGACGTTTGACAGTTGCCGAGCTGTCAATGTCAAAGTTTGAGTGCTTATAACTCGGCAACTGTTTGTCCTGGACATGGGGTTCTTCGGCTTGTTCTTCCTGGATTTTTCCCCTCTAAAAAATTCTGAAAATTCTGTTGGTGCTAAGTTGTAGATCTCATCGTCCTGATTAAAATGAGCCCTCACTCGGGGGGTCCAGGACTAAAGATGGCCGAGTTATGAGCCGAGGGGTTTTCTTCCGGGGGGGGCGGACGGACCAGAGTGCTGTTATCCCCAACTTTATTTGTGGCCCGCGTGATGATGACAATTTTGGAATTATTCACGCCCATCGGCAAAAGAACGTAAAGTCTACACTCTACGTGATAGTCGTTAAATTTTTCCACTTTTATATCGTTAATTTTGAAGAATGTTATTTTTTAACCCTAAAAAATTTTTGTTGCGGCCCGCGACACCAAGACCAAAACATGTACTTATGGCTCGCATGAAAAAAAGGTTGGGGACCACTGGTCTAAAGAGTTTGTTGATGGTTTGACAGAGCTAATCTCAGGAACTACTGGTCGTATTTTTCTGTGTTTGATATTCCATTTATCGAGGAAGGCTTTAGGCACTTTTTCCGGAACAATACGACCTGCAAACCTTTAAGAAGTGAGCGTATCTTAAAAGGACGGCAACGCACCTGCAGCTCTTCTAATGTTGCGAGTGTGCATGGGCGACGGTAGTTGCTTTCATCAGGTGACCCGTTTTCCCCCTATCATATTATAACATCGCACTGCGACCAATACAAGCGAAGAATCGGTAGCAAATATGGAAAAACCGGTGAAAATTAGTCACCTTTGTTATTACGGGAGTTTAAATCGAATATCTATGTAAACGTGAATATGGTGTCCATTCTAAAGTCGTAAGATAGGGACGCGATAGCAAAACGCGTGATCGATACGAATACAATGACATATTAATTATAACTTTATACTAGATAAGTACATAAATATTAGCCACGCCTTGTCGTAGACAAATTATAGCGGACCTAAATTTTTCGTTATTTGCTCAGAAAAAGGATAGGTTATTTTTCTGAGGTAATTTGGTTGGGTTATATCAACTTTATATTATCATATCAAGCCTAACCGACATATTAATGAGAAATGACTATGTGTTAGCACAGTATTACAATATGTATTAAATATTAATATTGACTTGATATAATCCAATTAAATTATGTCCGCCATCTCCGTATGAACCAATTTCTCTGATGTCTTATATATAAAATTCTCGTGTCACAATGTTCGTTCCCGTACTCCTCCGAAACGGCTTGACCGATTCTCATGAAATTTTGTGAGCATATTGAGTAGGTCTGAGAATCGGCCAACATCTATTTTTCATACCAAAAATTATTTATATGGCAAAACAATGTTTGCCTGGTCAGCTAGTTATTTATATAAAATTTAAAGTAATTCGTCAGATCTATTAATGATGCATTTAAACTGCATCCCCGATAGAACTGTAGCAGTTGGGTAATATACATTAAGCCCGATAAACCATAAGTGCGGGTTCGATCCCGGATTATCTTGAGTGGTTTCTGCGTTTTATCATAATGACTATTACCGGCCGGTGTTGCTAGCAATAAAATTACAGTTCCACGAAAATCGAACGAGCATTTTATGGGGAAACTGGCTATCTCAAATTATTTGCTGTTTGATAAATTATTTGAAAATAAGGAACTCTACAAATGCTTATTAAATTAGGGTCAAGTGTATCAAAGACCAAAACTACGAATAACGATTATTAAAAACGAGTATTTGGTTTCCAGTTAAGTCTGAAAATGTCGTTTTAAATACTTAAAAGCGATAGTAATATAATATCTTCATATTTCTCCCTGGTTTAATAAGAATAAAGCCTAATATTTACATAATGAGTATACCTTTTAAAAACTAGTTAACAGATACTTTTTATAAACTAGCGACCCGCCCCGGCGTCGCACGGGTATAAAATATATAGCCACTAAAAAATTATTAAAATCGATCGCCTATGATCCTTCACGTGGTCTACTTCTTACCTGTGCCAAATAATATAACAATTGCTCCAGTAGTTCGCGAGATAAATCGCCCTTTCAAATAATTTCCCCCGTTTTTTCCACATTCTCCTATTAGTTTTAGCGTGATAAAATATAGCCTGTAGCCTTCCTCAATAAATGGGCTATCTAACACTGAAAGAATTTTTCAAATCGGACCTGTAGTTCTTGAGATTAGCGCGTTCAAGTTAGCCCTTTCAAATAATTTTCCCCGTTTTTCCACTTTTTCCTCTATTTCTTCGCTCCTATTAGTCTTAGCGTTATAAAATATAGCCTATAGCCTTCCTCGATAAATGGGCTACCTAACACTGAAATAATCATCAAAATCCGTTGCGCAGTTTTAAAGATTAAAGGAAACAAAGGGACATGAGGGAAAAAAGCGACTTTGTTTCATAATATGTATAGATTTAAAGAAGTTATAATATGGGAAAGCATAGCAACACTGAGCCTCGAAATTCAAATTTAGAACGGAAATGCGTGCTCAGTGCGTAATGCATTTTAAAAAATTCTTAGTGATTAATGTTTTACAGAAGAGCCATTTGGCTAAATTAGTTATTTAGTGAAATGGCTATTGCTGCACTTAAAACAATTGGGTTGCACTCTAGCTCCTGCCAAAAATGCTAAAATAAAACATGTATAATTAGGTACAGAATAGTTTCTGCTTAAGAGTAACAAACATCTAACAATAGCATGGATTGACTGCTATCAATTACTATCAACAAAATATTTTAGTGTGATGCAAAATTGTCATAGAGGCACAGAATACAATGTATTAGTTTAACAAGTAGAGGGTAGAGCGGCTTTTCAATACGATTTTTTTTACTGAAACAAATAATAATATGATAAAGACGTAGTAAAATGTAATATATTAACAAAACCTACTGCTCACTCTTAAACAAAGTCCCTTATATCTATATTCCTTTAATGATTGAATAGGCTATACAACATACAACATGGAAATAATAATAAATAATAATATTACATATTTATTAAATAATCGGCCAAGTGCGAGTCGGACTCGCGCACTAAGGGTTCCGTACCATTATAGAGCAAAATTAGCCCAAAAATTGTGTTTTTTGTATGGGAGCCCCCCTTAATTTTTTATTTTATTTAAATATTATTATTAATTATTAAATATTAAAGCAAATTAAACTAAGGACCTTGAGTAAAATTCAAGTACCTATCTGTTGCCATTATTGATATAGAGCCAAAAAGGCCAAAAAAATCACGTTTGTTGTATGGGAGCCCCACTTAAATATTTTTTTTTTTAGTATTTGTTGTTATAGCGGCAACAGACATACACAATCTGTGAAAATTTCAACTTTCTAGCTATTACCGTTCTTGAGTTACAGCCTGGAGACAGACAGACAGACGGACAGACAGACGGACAGACAGACGGACAGACAGACGGACAGACAGACGGACAGACAGACGGACAGACAGACGGACAGACAGACGGACAGACATCGAAGTCTCAGTAATAGGGTCCCGTTTTTACCCTTTGGGTACGGAACCCTAAAAATGATCCCCTTTATTTGTGGACAGCTGACAATACTTCAATAAAACACCAATGCTGTTATTGAGGTCAAGTGAGGTCACTCGGTGGAGTTATTGAAATCAGATTTACGGGTTCAGTACTCGGAGATAATTGATAATGTACTTGCTTGTGTATGAACACACAGACAGACAGACTTACACACTGTATTAGTGTAATGTGTGTGTCTGTGTACATACATGCAAAGAGTATGTGTGTGTGTTGTGTCGCTTCATTAACATTACGAGGTCCCGTATGCATAAGTAGGGTTTATTAAATCGTTAAATTAATAGCCATAATAAATTAATTGTAACTGGATATAAGAGATATTAAATAAAAATTATTTGACGGCATCTTAATAAAAGCAACTTTATTAAGAAAGCCGTACAGACCCGTAAATAATATTATTATTTGATTCTTTTTTAATAAATTATTGAAGTGTCATTAAGTAAAAACTTACTTAATGACACTTCAATAATTTATTAAAAAAGAATCAAATAATAATATTATTTACGGGTCTGTACGGCTTTCTTAATAAAGTTGCTTTTATTAAAGGTATAGGTATAGGTATAGGTATTACTAAACAGTAATACCTATAGTAAAAATGATTTTTATATCATCTTATTTGTACAACATGTACCATTTCTCACGTTAATTACTGGAACATTAAGTTTCAATTAAGTCATCGTGAGCGCACTCGTTCGTAAATCATTTCATCGCAAACAAAAAACCGGCAGACTAAATCCTTTGCCAGCTCTATTGAATTAATAAAAAAAAAGAAAAGCCATTCAGCTGTCAAACGCCATTGTTCGAAATTTGAATTCACACCTCGTTAGGGTGGCCATGAGAGATTGGAGATTTTGGGATATTTCGGTTGTGCTGTTGCTTTTTATTTATAGTTTTAAGTTACAAACTTTGTTTATAGTTTTTATCTACTTCAATCGAACTAAAGGAATTAATGTTCATTATATGCGGTAGATTTACAATTACTTATAATTAATAAGTTAATTATAATTTTCACGAAATTTAATATTTTATCTTAAACTTGTCTTTGCTCAGTTTATGATATTTCTACCAACTGTAAATAACATGACTCTCAACAGACAAATTTAGAATTATGTAACTAAGCATTTGCTCTACCTCAATTTTTTTCTTAAAAAATAAAACAACCAATAATTAAAATCTATAATAAGTCTCTACATTCTCATTTTTGGAAGCTCGTGTTTTGAATTAACTTCAAGCTACTAAATATGTATGTACAGTAAAGGTAGACTGGCAAAAACGTATTCGTAGAAGGCTTTGCTTTGATTATTGTACCCATATCAAACCATCATAACTTTGAGCAAGTGAATCTAACCTCTATTGTAATACAAATAAGATTACATTTCATTCACACTTGCATTTCTTTATAATTTGACGAGGAAAGCTGACGTTTTAATTACTACAACAACAGCATTGATGTATCATAAAATAAAGACAAAGTAAATAAAACTCAAAGGGCCTGTTTCACCACTTCCTGATAAGTGCCGAATAGGCTATCCACCACTTAACTTGACAGATTAAGTATGGAGAATCTGTCAAAAAAGCTGTGAATAGCCTATTCGGCACTTTATCAGAAAGTGGTGAAACAGGCCCCAAATCATTGTAAAACACATGTAAATATACTAATTAAAGTAAATTAAACTTTAGAGCTTCAGTTTATATAGATGGTAAATACCATACTATACCTACCTAATATCTAGTACTTCTTGTAAATTCTAAGAAGTAAACTACAGAAAGAAGTAAAAATCTAAATTAAATATTTTTTTCCACTTATTTTCCAGGGTATAAATCAATAATATTGTGGAGTGAAGTCATAGTCAACTAGATTGTACAGATAATATATTTTATATATTTTTATATTATTATTAATACCTTATCATATAACATCAGAAACTAAAAACCCTGTAGACAAATTACCCTTACAATGATACTATCATTTGTATCCTAATTTCCTCAATCTCATTAGCTCTATATTTCGCTCTATCTCTATATAATATAGAGATAGAGGAAAAGATATATCTTTTTCTCTATCGGATTTTAGTCGCATAATTTACTGTATGTGCCAGTATCGCCCTCTGCTCCGACCTTTGCGTAATATTCCTTATTGTCAAACTATTTTAGTTATATTACATCGCTGTTAGCAACGTTTTCGTGTTTTGTTTGACGTGGCATTTACGGCGGCGCGGCGGTCTGCGGCTCCCGTCTTATTGTGACCGAGTGACAATGGTGAGGTGAAATTGTATGAAACTTCATTAAAATGTCAACCTTTTTCATTTCGCCTCACAAAGACTTTTGGGTCAGATCAATTTGATGGTTAAATTGTTAGCTAATTGGGAGTTAGGACGTCAATGTCTTCATTACAGTTTATTTTTTATTAACTAAAAAGTTGTCGGTCAAACATAAAAATTAGGCTAACAGTGCACAATCCATGCTGATATTATAAATGCGAAAGTGTGTCTGTCTGTCTGTCTGTTACCTCTTCACGCCCAAACCGCTGAACCGATTTTGTTGAAATTTGGTATGGAGATACTTTGAGTCCCGGACATAGGATACTTTTATACCTGAGAAATGTACGGTTTCCGCGCGATAAACGAATTTTCGCGCAACAGAGTTGCGGGCATCATCTAGTCTAATATTAATGCGAAAGTCTGTTTCTTACTTATTTACGACTAAACTACTAAAAATGTTAGCGAAGGAACAAAGTGTCAGCCAATTTATTTAGTAAACATTAAAAAAATTATAAATTTCACTGAAAAGAAAGAATCAAACGCGTCAGAGGTGACCACGAAGATGGGCTAAAAACGGGACACACCGGAGCATTAAAAAATCTGCCTTTGTAGTTAGGCTATGTTGAAAAGCGAATCTGCGGCAGATTTGCTTAAATGGCACTTTAAGGGAATTTTCATACGCAAATTATTATCTACGTACTCTTTTTCTCAAAAAGCTTATGACATTTTCCCCGATGGCATCATCATTTTTAGTTAGCTACAGAGTATCAGATGTAAATGAGAAACATCAGTCCACGCAGATTGAGTGCGGGGGAGAGTAAGTGAGATGGACGGCCGCCACGCGCTCGCCGCGGTACTGACGGCAAAATATACGCCCTTACAACTATAACTTTCACTTACTGGGAATATTTGGCGAAATAGTAGCTATATTTTCCTTTTAGGTGGAAAAATGGTAGCAGGATGTTGGCAAAAGTAAACAGCGCGGCGTCCATGAACAAGATATTACATGAAGAGACTGCCAAAACACTTTAAATAGCAGCTATAATCCTATAGCAGTGACATTTCTGTTGCAATTACTTATTAATGTGTGAGGATCCTGTTTAGAGTCAATCCTATCGGCTTCACTTATTTATTTCATTTTGAATATAGTCTACTCGATCCAAATCTCTACATGACTAGGGCCTGGGGTTCTACATATACTTTATAGCGTAGTTTTACTCTTATAATATTATGTTTTATGTACATTTTAGTTATTTACTACTATTATTTGTATGCCATGTATGAAACTAATAGCAAAACGCCAATAAAAATAAGGGCTTTCATTGAGAAACCCTTCGATTGAGCATGACAAGGATAGCCTATGATAGAACGTCACTATTTAACTACAATATTACAGCTGTAGTACACTTAATTTCACAACCCCTAAATGTTCTGCCGACCCTGCGCAGTCGGAAATTAACTCTCTGTCCTAGACTAATTGCAGATTTGAACTGATCTAGGTCTCGCTAATGTTATTATTGGCCAATTCGTATATCCTCAGTTGAACGACTGACGACAGGACTATTAGTTAAATGGCTAAGACGTATTTGAATATAGAGCGGCTAGGATATGCATAAAGTCCTTGAAGAAATTGATCCTTTTTGGATTTTTGTCTTTCGACGCTCTGCTTTTCCGCCTTTAGTGCTTTCGCGTCTTCTCCAATACTAGTAAAAATACAGCGAATAATTACACTGCAAGGTCTGCTTTACTTTGTCTGGCATACTGCCATAATATAACCTTACAGACAAAGACCACGGACCCTAAATCTCAAACTATTATTTCAACTTTATGATCACCGTTGCAATATAAAAATATTTAGTTTGTTTAACCTTTAGTTTTGACCTAACCTCAAGGAAACAGCTCGATAAAGTTGTAAGGAAAATAATTTTCGTCCGAAATGTAAGCCATCACGATAACCTTTGGTTATGTTAACCGCAGGCTTTAACGTTAACTACACTTGTTAATTATTAACTAAAATTGCCTATAGTTGTATAATTATTACTTGAACACAACTATATTATTACGCGAATGGTTAAAATTTCAATGCCATGTCGACCATGTTTGTCCTTTATTTATATTAGGTACAATCACGATTTCTTATAACTGAACTTATTTCTGAATTTGCACTCCAAAATATATCCCACTGACGTGTCTTGAGATGTCTCAAATTAAAATGTATGTAAATATGTATTATTAAAATGCCAATCTGCTTACTGTAACGTCTGCAATCAGCAATATTCTGTATGGACAATGTTGAATGTTGATGGTAACGAACTTTGGTACCTGCGATCTAAGGCAAACCTAGAAAGCATCTCCATCGTGCTTACTTTGTAATTTTTCTACATGTGTATTCTTTGTGGGTTAGAATCCAACTGCTGCTGCAATAGTAGAGAAGGGTAAGGTGCTATTTTTGTAGTCACTCGAGCGTCATGGAGACCTAGTAGGTTTTTTACATTAGGTAAAACTGATAAAAAAATAATAAGAGCGTTTTTTATTTAAGCCTTGGGTTCAGAAACTGCAGCCATTTTAAAGTTTTGAAAAAGAAAATATATTCACAAAATTGCTTATTTTGGTAAATTATAAATATATATAAGACAACAAGGACTAAATCATTTAGTTTAGTGCAAAATAAAATATCTGCGAAGCTTAGTTCGGAAAATATTAAGCTTTATTTTTTATATTTTAAAATGTCCCTACAGGCTTACCTGACCTTTGAATCGTCAGTGCTTTATATGGAAGCTTCTTTGGGGTATACTAAACATTCCCTATCTTAATCTGACAGATCCGATGACATTTCAATATTTAAAAAAAATTTACCCACCACGTGAGAAATCTGATTTCTATACCATGATAACTAGACACATGTCGGAAGCCTAAACAAGCTTAATCTGACACGCTCGAGCTAATCCCGAAATCCCCTCTTCCCCTCCCCAATTACAACTGCTGCAAAATTGCTGTTTTCGAGAACAGCCATTCTAGAATTCACAAAGAAGTTATTCATAAGAAACTTTGTTTGTGACTAGAGCCACCACTTCTTTTGTACATGAAAGTATTTGAGACCTCTACGCCGTAAACGAGTCACCGCGTCATAAGTTACGCGATGTCGCAACAATGAGCATCCTACCATCCATCAGGGCGTGTCACATCTTATCTGCCGGAGATTTATCTGCCGTATTACCATCAAATACTTTCATTACGTCCTTCATTGAAACGAGCTTTAGATTGTAGTTTGATTTATACGCCAACTTGAACACAATAGTAAGTCTTTACGAGACCCATTTTTTAATCTTTTTTGGCGAAGTTTTGTAATCATTTTACGGATGTATGATAGGCACTATTCGACTACCAGAAAGAATGTTGTAAAAAATTTAACTATGAACACAAATTATTTGATTTGATGAACTAGATGACGCCCGCAAGCTTTGCGCCAAAATTCGCGCGGGAACCGGACATTTTACGGGATAAAAACTATTCTACGTCCTTTCCCGGGACTCAATGTACCTCCATGCTAAATTTCATTAAAATCGGTTCAGCGGTTTAAGCATGAAAAGGAAACAAACATACAGACAGACACACTTTATTAGTATAGGTACGGTACCGTAAGGTACTATTATGTATTCTGTGGTATAGGTATAATCTTCAGCTGGTTCGAGTGTGTAGAAACAAAAGATACTACTCATATCCAGGAAAAACATTCGATTCCCGTGGGCTGTATCAGCTAGATATATACACATCATATTAGTTTTGTAAGTAATCGCTGATATATATTAAGAATAGGAGAGGCGCTATAATCGATCCCTGGGGGACTCCTACCTTTATACGGTATGAGTTATAACGAAGTCGGGGTTTGATTGATGGGGAAATGTAGCACGATTCGATACGGACTACGGTGAACTCGTGAACTCTCTTTTAGAAGCAGTAAATAGAATGATAGGTTTATTTAGATTAGTTTTCGGGGTTATTAAAGGTACGGTAATAAACAACGCTATGGAATATGAAAAATATTGTTTATTGTAGTTTTCTTTGAGAATTTTATACCACAGGGCACAGACCTATATTACTATACAGTATACATTGCATATAAGGCATTAAGATTTTCGTTACTCAAACGACAGGTAAATAATGGACAGACAGAAGACACTGAAGAAAAAGATCGGACAGAAACCTTCTCCCTAAAATCTGGAACTAAGAGAGGGTGAAACGTAAGTTGAAGGCAAATAAATGTTTAATGTATCTCGAACCTTCTCCTGGAAGGCCCTTAAAAAATCACACGAAAATGATGATTACCCCACCTAATCGATACTAATGTTAACAAAGAGATCATGCCCATGGGAACGAAAAACACCAGACGTGGCGTGTTAGTGTTAACTCCGTGTAAATATTGATCTACATGAATCACATGCGGGTATGTAATTGCAATATTTGGGAACGAAGAGAGAGATGACGATATTAATTATTGTCCTTTTCGTTGAACTTTCTTGTGTTCGGTTGACTTTATTTTTTGTAATTAAAAAAGAAACGGGCACTTTTATTATTATTAGTATTAGTCGATTAACATAATCATAATTTTAAGAGCAATAAAATATTTTTGATGTTGTCGAGGAATCTATATATTATATAAAACTCAAAGGTGACTGACTGACATGGTGATCTATCAACGCACACGGCACAGCCCAAACCACTGGACCGATCGGACTGAAATTTGGCATGTAGGTAGCTGATAACACGTAGGCATCCGCTAAGAAAGGATTTTGATCAATTCTACCTCCAAGGGGTTAAAATAGGGGATGAAAGTTTGTATATAATAATACTTCGTAACGCGAGCGAAGCTGCGGGCAAAAGCTCGTTTAGTATAAAATATAAGCGTTATCTAAAATTGATTAGTATTTAAGTACCACTTTAATTATAAAAAAATCCCACATTATCCAAACGTAACGTTATGGAAATAGTTTTTAAAGAACTACAGTTTTTAATTTGTAGACGCTGTGCCTATTTTAAATATTAGGAACCCTAAGGTGGCTATTATTAAGACTTAAGAGCTTAATATAATAATTACACAACTTCCTATTTCATCTCTGCACATGATATCACACGGTAAACAGTGATCTGAAACGAGGTTGCAGATGCTGCTGATAAGATAACTAACTGGTTACGATTATCCTTAACTCTGTGCTTTCTAGAAATAGCCCCAAGCTCAATAGTCTAACAACGAGTGTTCGGCATACTTACAGTAAAGTAGCATATTCCTTATTTAATGCCATACTGTTTCGTGTTCCCTGTATTTCGTGAGATTAGTCGAACGAAACACTGGGTCGATTTTTATGTAATTTGGCACAGGTATAATATAATAGGCCATGTGGAAAGACATAGGATATTTTTTGCGGAAAAATGACGTACGGTTCCCGGGAAATTCTCTACTTACTCAGGCGTAACTACGCAGGATTCCTCGTTGGGAATATTCAATGCCCATTCCAGTAAAGACAGATGAAACAGTATCAATACCTGACATTAATAATATGGAGTTTGCTTTAATGTAAGTCTGCGGAACACTCGCTCTCAGTCTATAAGTTATTGAGTTTCTCGTAACTAGCACAATGTATCTACAATGCCTAGGTTCCGAAATAAAACCCAGTATACTTTCATGACGTCATGTAACCGACGCTATAATATACTGGTGAGATACTGGTAAGACAAGTGACGTATTACATCCCAACAAAGTCTTATGAATGCCCTGACCATTGTATACTTTGAAACGATATTCAACAGTTTAAAGTTGACTCTAGATGTCATGATCTAGTATACTGCGTAATATTTCAGAACATACTCAATATATTTCGTATCTAGTTATTTCACGTGAAAGCGTGATTTCTGATTAACATAATATTATATTACACTTTAATTCCGGAAAAGTGTGTGATTTCCTTTATTAAGTGGGTGAAGTAAGAAATCAGAACTCTCTTCAAATCAAAGAGTCTTTGATACTTACTTGAATCTGCTTTTAACGTCATACGACGATCTTTTTTGAAAATATTATCTAGTATTAGGTATAAGTATTGTTAATAATAAGAACTATATTATTTAAATTTCGATAAGGTAATTAACAAGGATCTGAAAATATTCTGTGGAAAGATCTATAAAATTAAACAAATATTTTTGATGAAATTATCTTTAATATTTTTGATGAAATTATATTAAAATTGTATAAATCTTTTCAAAGCAACTATACAAAAAACAACAGAATTCGAACTTTATTCTCTTTGTCGTAGGATTTAAATTTATTTGTGCGGTAGATGGACATTCTTTAAGAGTTATAGTCAAATGAAAATCAACCCAATACCTTAGTGTTATGGTACTTTTTGGGTTATCACAGCTGGTGACCATATTAGGCGCTGGGGTCAGATCCACGCATGCCTTCATCTGATCCACCCGTGACAGGGGTTGTCAACATTTCTTACGTAATCTCAACTGTCAATAGAGTGACTGATAGGTGTGGTAAATCTAATTAAAGGGCAGGGTCGATGACCCAAAGGGTAAAATTGTTGTTTGTTTAATTTCTGATGTCTTTGTTGTTGTTGATTTTGCTGATTTGATTCCAATCTAGTAATCCTCTTTAGAGCCTTTTTTTCAAAATTGCATTCCAGTGCCTTTCAGTGCCCGTTTACGTTAAGTATAGTAATCCAGTGCTTGATTGGATCACTGGATCGGAATAATGTAATTCGGCCAATCATATAATGTTTTTACTGTGATAGAGCAGCTGTACCAAATCCTACCTACCTAATCTACCTAACCTAAACCTATCCTATCCTACCAAAACCTTTATTTTTATTCATTTTGTGAAAAATAGTATTTGATAATTACTTACAGTAATTAATCTCAAAATTCATCACAACATAACAACTAACAAGATATTACCAATAATTGTACGTAATTTTTCTCAGAAATAGTTGTTTTAAATTATAATTATTTGATAGAGCCACCAGTTGACGACTGCTGCCGTAACGTAACCCGCAGAAGATAGGATCAGGCGCTCGTTAATTCTTTTTATTATATTTACGCATTAACTACCATTGGAATTGTTGGGATGGTCCAAATACTCTATCCGACACAAGTGAGAAGACGTAGTCCAAAATACCTGAAGGCTTGGCTATTTAACATCACAGGTTTACACTAAAGACAATCAATAAATTCTGAACTCCACTAAATGGAATGTGCAAAGTACAGTCTACTAGAAGGTGTTGTCAATGGACTCTGGTATTTTGGACTGCCAATATACCAGAAAACTCTATTCTATACAGGTACACGGACAAAATGAGGCAAAAGTGTAGAGCAAAAATTCTAGACCCTTTTTGTAAAAGCAACATACCGCTCCGGTAGTGCCGGCAGGAAAACTAAACAGCAGAAGCAGGCAATCAGGCATACATTTTCAACAGTAGAAAGAGACGGGGAAATTGTTCCCTCTCCTACGCCGCGCTTCGCGCTGACGGTCTACTTTCCCTGCGTCTTAAGAATTTTCGATCAGGTTATTTTATGTCTTATCTTCTGATGCGAGTTTTTTATCTAGTAATTTCAGCCATTTTTCCGAAAAAAGTGCGTAATAGATACTCTTCTAATGATACTTCATGTGACAAGTGCTGCTTATTCACGCTGAGTAATCCGGAAACAGTGACAGGCTAATGAGTATTTAAATCTGTCGCATTGCTGCCGCATGCCGAACGATTAACGGCTCGCGCTTGGACAACGAGCTGTCAGCTGTCAAACACACATCTACCCTCAACGCTGCATTAGGTTTGATGATAAATTATATTTTAAACCGTAAAACCGTAATTTCAATGATCAAAAATATGCATGAGAACTTTGGGGCAAACATTTTAAAGCTCAACAAATAAATGGTGCATTTTGTTAAAGGAACTACATATAATTATTATTATTCAGTATTATCAAAGAAATTAATTGATAGACAGATGGCGGACCTACGTTATTTAGTCGGGTTATAACCTACGGCTATTCGCTTGACATAGCCCGGCCAAATATGATGGTACAGGAGTTTTTTTTTTTTTGCTTTTGAACTAAATGAACATTAAATAAATGAGATACGAATGAAAGTAACGAGAATTTAAAACAATTTCACAGCTTCCAAAGTCGAAAGTGATTTAACATCTATTCCGTAATTTCAAGGCACATTAAAATGCATCGGTCATTACAAAAAAAAACTAAGCTTTTAAGCTCCGACGTGACAAGATAAATAGAGCTTTCGTGTAAGCCTCGAAGCTTTTGAATGCCATCGGGCTGAGTTGTTTGATGCTAAATCGTTAAGGACTCTTTGAGTAAAACCTCTTTCGAGAGCAATAAAAACAAGATAAAAATACAGTATAGAATAACTTTGTAAAAGCTCCATGAGCAGCAGTAAGACTTTCTTTGTTATACTAAATAGCAGTTTTGTTTAGCTGCAGTGAAAATAATACTAATTAATATACGTAATACATCAAAGGTTATGTACCCCTGCTTTCATAATTCTAAAGTACAAACGGCGAATCGAGGCACATAAAATGTCAAAAGGTGTACAAAATTCAGTGCAACTTTATGTTAATAGGGATGATGACAAGGTCAAAGATTAGCGAATTTTGTTAATAAAATTAAGAAAGCACGGTAAAAAATAAGCGTTACCAAAATTTCAGCTCGATAGCATTTGTATTTTTTTTGTTAGGCGCCTTCAAAGTTGGATAATCGAGTCGATTTTTTTTTCAATTAAATTTCTTAATATTTGTATACCATTCGATAACTTATGCAATTAAAAGCAACTTTTGGTATGAAACCACTTACATGAACGCAATATTTAATATACCTATCGAACAAGGTTCTCTCCCGATCCGTACAAACTACGAAAGACTGGCGTCAGTCTTTCGTAGCACTTTGTATGGAGCGTTTCGGGCAGGTCTATTTTATGAGATGTTTGAATTGTTCATATCTTGGTGAATTTTTAAGCTACGAGAGTCATTCTTTCAGCGATGTTTCTATTTTTAAGGGTCTTTCAATTACCAATAAGAAAAAAAATTAGTCATCAAGCCTATTGTAGCATTTTTTTCAATAATTTTTATTATTCTTAGAAGTACCTACTACCTACAGTAATAATTTAATAATCGACTCTAACAGCCAACTTATTGCAGTATACCATCGAAACATACTAAACAAAAATATCTAATTTGGAAGTCTATTCTACGTAAGTAACTTAGTAATTGTCCAATTTCAACGACCATCAATTCACCTCACAAAATAGAGCAATTATTGGTCAAACGCATTTACCAATAACTACCAATTGAACACAGCGGCGAAGGCTGCAGGTCATTGACCCCTCCCCCCTCGGGAGGGAAGGGGGAGACAATGAGGTCTCTGGAGACGGAGCCTTAATCTATTTATAAGGGAGAGGGGTGAACTTGACTTCATGAAACTTAGATTATGTTAAGTTTGAAGCAAAAATAGAAAGAAATACCTAATGCAAATTAACTATCTTACAAATAAAAAGTTCCTCACTATGTGTGTATTACATATGTAATAGTCATACAAAGTTTTGTCCTAGCCAGTCAAGCCTTTATTCGTATTGGGCAAAGACAAAAGTCCACACAGTGTAGATATTTTTAAGAATTAGGGTTTTATTCAATATTATAAAGTCGCAAGGTTGGTTTGTGTAATGTGTATGTTGTAGGTCTCCAAAGTCACTGGATTTTTTTCTTTTGAAGGACATAAACTAGTTTTGATCGCAGGAAAATGTAGAGTTCCTGTAGGATAATCTAGTTACGACGCTGTGCAGAGCCTCCGACAAAGTCTAGTAAACTACGATCTACGTAACAAGTAATAAATAATAATCGGTCTTTATTGAATCCCATAGATAATATTCTTTATAGAAATAGTAAATACTGACCCGGCAAATGTTGTTATTCCATATAAATTATTTCTAGTATCAATAATTCAATATTAAAAGTAGATAAAAACCTATTCTCAGGCCTAATAAATGTTTATATTTCATTAAAATCAGTTGAGCCGTTTTGGAGGAGTTCGCGTACATACACTGTGACATGAGAATTTTATATATTAGATAAATTACTTTAACAGAAATATTAAAATGCGTTCAAACTTTCATCTTTTGCCAAAAACCACAAAAAAGAAAAGGAAACGTCTGTCCTTGGCGCATTTAGGCGCGAAATTTATGGAAGTGATTCATTATTTTAAAATGCTGAACAATATTTTGTCATAAATTTTAGTTTTTATTGCAAAAGGAAAAAGTCGAATGCTGAAAATATTATTCCAGCGAGCGAAAAAGGTTCAGAATACTTTTTAAAACATCAAAATACTCAAGAATATAAGTCAGATGTCCTTTTCCAGGACTCAAAGTGTAGGTACGTGTGTAAAATCGGTTCAACATTAAGCGTGACGAGGTTAAACAGACAAACAGACCGACAAATTTTCGCATTTATGACCATTATAGATTTCAACTAAGTATGTTTTATAATGTTCATTTTGAGATGTAGTCATATCATCTAAGTAATTTACTATCGGGAATTTAACCCGCGGTCGTCAATGTAACACGTAACACTTGACTACACACTCGGGGTACCATCGACCGTACGGACCGTTCATTTGTCTTTCACACTTAAAAAGAGATGAGTGTATTTTTGTCTCAGTTTTTGTGGTTTTATCCATTTTTTGTGGCATATGAAATCTGACATGGGTCAGGCTGGGATGATATTTGAGCTTTCGGGGCAAAGACTGATTTATTTCTATTTAAATACCTTCGGTGTTTTATTTTTATGTTGAGAATTTGTTTTGGTTGGGTGATTATTATTTTATATCCACTAGCGAGGATCTATTTATTAATAAAAATCCTAAACTTTTTTGTGTCATATTATGCTTGTAATGATGTTAGAAAGGATAGAGATAAAACTAGGACGCCATATTTTATATTAGATACACAAAAATACTGTCCTTTCCAATTAACTAGGAGTAAAGTAAGAAATAAATTTAACTATGATTGTTCAGGATAATAACGCGTATGACATAGGAAATATGGCATCAATTTAACAGGATTTATTTGTCGTAAGGACATGTTTAGCGTAACTCTCGGCCCGCCACTATCCGGTGATTAACGGGATAATTGATATGTGACGTTTCATCTTGCTCAGTCACCGGGGCTAAATAATCCCGCGCTCCGGACTTGGGGTCGTCCTGCACCGAGGGGTTGACAGACACGCTTTTGATTATTTCTCGAAATGGACACATGTTTCCCGAATATTTTAGTTTTGCATTCTTTTTTCTTCATTAGTTCTTTCCTTTGTGCAATACTTCACTTTGTTTTAAGACCTAGTTATTACTGAGTCCAATGGCGCCACTGCTTTCACGAAATAAACATTCTATCAGTTTAGAGCTAAGGCTTAAGGCCTGTCTCTACTAAACTCTACCAAAGCCATTCCAGATATGAAACATTCACAAACATTCAACTTTATATTAGTGAAATGCATGTAAGTATTAATTATTTAATGTTAACTATGAATTATTTTGACAATACTACGTATGAACGCTAATGTCCAGTATTAAATTCAAATGTTTACAGTAATGTCCTCATTTGTCTTCATAATACGTGGCGGGTCACAGATACAATTTTCCGGTGTCCCATTAAATAGAAAAGCTGAATCAAGTTACTAATTTACTATAACACGCAGCCATGGCGCCGTCTGGACGCACCTTAAATTCAATTTTGAATTGCTGTGAGTGTTTATAATAACTTTCATGGCTGTATATTGCAGTTTACTTTCTTCGTAGCTTGTAGTGTAAATGCTAATAAGCGTGGAAACTATCGTAGTTTTACAGAAATACTACCCAATGAGGCATTAATATGTAAACAAATTGCTTTATTTACATTACCTCGAAAATGTTATACATAGTAGTACCTAACCATTCAATATAATTGTGGCGGTACCCACAATTCGCCCAACAATCCTGCATCGCGCTATCGAAGTTTCGGAGAACGGAAAGATATATACAACGTCTGAAATGGCGTCAGTGGGCTTCGGCCTGACCGGGCATACCACCTCGCTCAGTCGGAAGATCTTCCTTTGGGGTCGCCACGCATATCTCACATTGGTGACCCTCGACAGAACACGCTTCCTTCATCATCATCACTCCCCGCCCCTCCGCACTGCGCCAGCCAGCATCGCCTCATCGGGTACCAGTTCCGACTCACTGGGACTCACTGCAACAGTTCCGACTCACTGGAACTCTCTGGCACTGGCGACTCAAGCGACAAGACTTCAAGATTCGACCTCCGGTCTTCGGGGGGGAGTGATGTGGCGGTACCCACAATTCGCCTAACAATCCTGCATCGCGCTATCGAAGTTTCGGAGAACGGAAAGATATAAACAACATCTGAAATGACGTCAGTGGGCTTCGGCCTGACCGGGCATACCACTTCGCTCGGTCGGAAGATCTTCCTTTGGGGTCGCCACGCATATCTCACATAATATAGTCATCAGAATAAGATAATACCAACAAAATACTTTATTTTAACTACTCAGATTTATTAAACGAGAAATTACGTGGTGAAAGTTTTTCATTCTTAAGCTTAACCCTAAAGTACCGAGGGTAATCAATAAGTACACTAATAATCTCGTGCATGCGTATGTTGCACGGGATTAAAACTAAATGTAGTTTAAAATTCCGGTAGTAAACCGGTCAGGCGGCGCGCACCCCTGCTGGGGCGCACGAGGGTGTCTTTTGATTTTACAATTACTGCTGCCGGCGAGGACCAAACATTACACCATTTGAATATACTATCTTCTTCTTATATATAAAAATGGATTTTCAAATTGTGTTAGTCGCGCAAAAACTCTAAAACGGCTGAACGGATTGGGCTAATTTTAGTCATAAAATATTCGTAGAAGTCCAGGGAAGGTTTTAAAGTGACACGAAGTTCACCGGGACAGCTAGTAGTCTATAAAATATGATTGCAGTGTGAAAATAGAGTAGCTACGTCTTGCTACATATAAAATTCTAGAAATTAGAGGCAATTAAAATCAGTATTTACTAATGAAGAATAATAAATATTGTGTAGTGTTCGTAAAATATTGTAATTTCTTGTGTAGTACATTAGAAATTACAATATTTTACGAACACTATGTACTTTAAGTTTTATAAATGAATTTAATTAGACGTTACGCTATTCCAAATTCCAATATTTCATTTGTAAAAAAAAAAGTAATCAACCGTATACAAAGCGTATACTTGTGGAATTTATGACCCAAAACAAAATGAGGGGCGGAACTGAACCTACAAACTGTAGATTTTATCTGTTACGCAATTAATGTGTACCTGTACCGGTCAGTGGGGTTACACAGACCCCAGTGCTGGTTCAGTGGGTTGAGTGCGAATATCACAATACACACCACTTTATAGTTCCGTTGTAATTGTAAAGAAAGACTACGGTTTTAATTATTTTTGTTGGGGTTTTAAGGTTTTTTAATAAGAATTGCGTAGATTGTAGAGTCAAAGTGGGAGATAAGACTACCTACAACAAAATTCATAATCACCACAAGTTGCAGACGTAGGTATTGACATGACATTATCGAAAGAAATAATGTGGCCACTCAGATGTTCCGGGCCAGTTTGACATTTTTAATATTATGATGTTATTGGGGTAACTTTTTTGTATGTAATTTTAATTATCTTCGGAACAAACTAAGGTATGTTTTGTGAACGAAATTACTGAAAACATGATAATAAAATATTATTATAATATTACTTATATAACTGACTGAACCTAATTAAAACCGCTTCAACAATTCATTGTTTATTATTCCCAACTGTAATCAAAATGGCGAAATGAGAGTCTGAAAATATGGAACGTCAATTTTACGTAAGTAATTAGAACAAACAATCCCGTTCAAACAGTCAATTAATGAGTAAATATTTCCCATTGTTTGTCTGTTTCACTTGGAAAAAGTGCTCCGGTTTTAGGTTATAATTCATAATCCAATATGGATGGAATGGATGGAGGCGAGCAAATTAACGAAGTTTTCGCTCCGATGATTCAATATTATGTTTTTTTTGGGTTAAGCCTTTTTTCATGACAGGTTATTTGGTTTTTAAATAATTAAAAAATTATGCCCTGATTCTGCTATTTTATTGTTATAGCCAGTTTCCTCTTCCAGTCGTGTTCCTCATGTCTGAGGGTCGTGACCTCCCCCTTCTATGACCTTCCTTCTAATGGTCTTACTGCCAGCTGTGCCTGTTCCTATCCTCGGCCACTCGAATAAATAGCCGGTTTACATTATTTCAATCCAGTAATTCAGTGCTGGATTGCTGGTAAACGGGCACTGGATGCACTGGAATGAACTGAATTGGATTCCATTGCACTGTAGTGACTGTCAATTATTATGGACAAGAACCTAGTGGGATTATTTTAACTTAAGTAGTAACTTTAGATTATTATGTAAGGGAATGATGACTGATGTAACTATCATGAGGCACACCTCCACAGATCAAAATATGATTGCCCGATAAACCTGTCAACGTTCCACATTTGACAGGATATCAGATAGGCCACTTTAGGATTAGCTGACAACTGTCTAATTTAAAAAAACACCCAAGTCCCAAACTGTTCATGTTTCACTATCTTCTTACCATTCGTGATAAAAAAAAAGACTTTATAAACCTATAATTTATTATTCAAAATTGTGCAATAATAAATAGCGGCATCAGGAACTCCCCCGGGGCAGGGCAGGCCGAATGGATACGGAAATAGCCGAACAATACCGATGATCCACGAAGCACGTAGACTTAGTACCTACTAGTGCAGTATTTCCCAAAGTGTGGGTCGCGACCCACTGGTGGGTCGCGGGTAGATTTTGGGTGGGCCCTGAAACTATAGGACGATTGTCGTACTTGTTCGATTGTCATTTTACTCGTTCGTTCGTCGTCGTGGGTGCGTGTGGGACGGGGCGCGGGGCATTCAAACGTAAACGTAATTGTAAGTAAGTAAGGCTGACGATGAGACGATGATGATTTGGTGGTGAAATACGATAAGAATTAACGGGTAAATGCTGCGGCAGCAACAAAGCGCTGCTTTTTTGTCTTCATGACACAAGGTGGGCCGCGAACTTTAAAATATCTTGTAGATGGGTCGCGGTGAAGACAAGTTTGGGAAACACTGTACTAGTGCAATACATAGTTAATGTTCTTAATTCAAACTTTGGCAGTTTCCGTATCCTGTCGGCCCACCACCACCACCCTGCCCCGGCGCAGTTCAGATGTCGAAAACGATAAAATCAACACGACATGACGCGACACTTCACGTTCCATAGAAGTTAGAACTGGCTGACGTTAACGTCAGATTCACATTTGTAAAACGTCAGTTCTATGGAATTGGAAGAGTGTCGCGTCGTGTCGTGTTGCATAGTGCGGCACCCGCGCCCATCTTTAAAGTTTGTAAAATGCTCTTTGGTGGTTTTTATTGACAGCTGTCAGAAAACATGCAATTGGATCCAAAAGGTTTTTGTGGTTGTGATCTGACGTGACTCAGATCCATAATGGAGTAATATTACGTCACAATGTGCAATACGCTGGCTCCGTTGATAAAATCTTCGCTTTATAGTTGCGTAGGTGGCAACTGCACAACAAAACTTTAAGTTGGTTAGCGGTTACGGACAGGGCGCCATTCTTTTACTAGCCAGTGTGAAGAGTTTCGGTAGAGAAGTTAGAAGTCAAAAATGTATGGTACTTAATACTATGTCAAGAGATTAAAACTACGAGTAGTAGATTTTATGACTTTTGGTCAGTTCATTAACTTAAAGTTGACTAGATTTAAAATTGAAACAGGCAGATTAGCACCGCGGCTAACTCTTTCGATTTAATCACAATTCACATTGCAATGAGAGATCCAGAAACATCTCTGAAATTATCATAGAGTTTCGTTTTGAAAATTCTTTAGTTTTACCTGTATAACTAATACTTATAATAATATTATGTTTCAAATTATACTTAACTAATAACTTAGAACTTTAAATAGTAGTACACCATCGTAATAGGCCGTTTATTAACCAGCAGTTGGCGGCTGCTAAGCCCGCGAGTTAGATTAATTAACACTTAAGCAGCGGTTAAGTTAACTTTATAGTTCCCTCGGTTAGTTGTTTCAATCTGTAGTGAGAACTGTACGTTTTAGTTTACGTTTTAATAAAACAATGAATAGCGTAAGTACTACTTTCTGTGACTAATACAACTTACTAATACCTATACTAATACTAAGTAACTTAAACTGTATAATGAGTGACAGGTACTGTTGCTGTTGAGTTCAAAGAAACAAAAAAAAAACGGGTTGCACTCCGGGAGTGCCGGCAGAAGTGAAAACTTGATTATTAACGTTGTGCATTATTTTTTTAACCCATTTTTCATGAAAATCGATTTAAAAAAAAATAATAAAAAAAACGATTAATTGAAACCCTTACAATCGATTACTCACTCAAACTCAAACGACACTCGAAAAAAAAAAGCTGCTGTCAGACAGACTGTCAGACACTTCTCGCGACAGTTGTCTTGCAGGTGGAAACGCGGCCTTAATCAGCGCGTCTGCTAAAGAACTCATTTCCCCGACTGTACATTTCTGCTTAGCACAATTTTCCCCGACTGTACATTTCTGCTAAGCAACTCATTTCCCCGACTGTGCATTTCTGCTAAACAACTCATTTCCCCGACTGTACATTTCTGCTTAGCACAATTTTCCCCGACTGTACATTTCTGCTAAACAACTCATTTCCCCGACTGTACATTTCTGCTTAGCACAATTTTCCCCGACTGTACATTTCTGCTAAACAACTCATTTCCCCGACTGTACATTTCTGCTAAGCAACTCATTTCCCCGACTGTACATTTCTGCTTAGCACAATTTTCCCCGACTGTACATTTCTGCTAAAGAACTCATTTCCCCGACTGTACATTTCTGCTAAACAACTCATTTCCCCGACTGTACATTTCGTTCGAGTTCGAGTTCGACACAAAACACTACTCTCCAACCGTCTTACGCGTTTTCTATGGTTTTTCGATCAACACGAAAATCTGAAGCGAGTTTCACAATTTTTACCCATCCCACAAAAGTGCTCAACGCCGCTAAAGAAGTTTTCACTTCAAAAATCAGAAACAAGACCTAGGTTATTTTTTTCCTCAAAAAACCACGTGCTTATGGATCTCCATATCTACGAGTATCTACTCGTAGTCGTTGAGCGAAAACCGAAGATATTATTAAATATTATGTACATGATTGTCTAGTTTAAAGTATACTTACAATAAAAGGTCAAAATATTATTTCCTAGGCCATTTCATAAGAAAAACACCTAAGTTTTCACTGCAAGCTGTTATTAGCTCTCGTTTTGTAAAGGCCACTTGAGCCTCCATTCATAAAATCTCCAATAACAGACAGACAAAAAGGTAGTAATTTTAACGTGTAGTCAATAATGAGTAAACTAGTACAGCAAACACGCTCGCTGGGTGGCGCCAGTGTTTTTTCACTTTGTCCCGTGGGTGGTATGGTCCGGTCACTCAGGCCACATGCACGCGAGGGCCACATGGACTGGGGACTGGAGAGTGGGGACTGACGAGGGACTGACGCAGGCCTAGCGGGGGCTCGCGTGAGGCTATATTTTATAGCCACTCTGTGTCTGCAGGAATGTCATTGCAGGGTGTCTTTATTGGATAGATACTGTTTTGTTCAAAGTTTTAGCAAGGTTGCCGGATAGATAATAATATGAAGAAGGCTTAGCGGGCTTTTCTCTTTCACTAGATCGCGAATTTAACCCTATCTTGTTTCCACAGCAGTGAAGACAGATATTGAAAATACTCACAACTCACAATTAGTGTTATTTTCAAAGTCTGAGATATCTTAGAACAATGCCCAATATCTTAGAACGATGCGTTTTTCTGAAAGATAAAGTAATTTAGGATAGGATCTTGAACAAAAAGAACTTGGAGTAGGTTTAAGAAAAATGTTGCTAAATGCTATTAAAAACATTCTTATTTAAAAAGTATTACTTCTTATTAAATAGCAACTATGTATTATTATTTATTACTTTGTAACAAAAACTACCTAATATAGCTACTGTAATAACTTTATCTCCAATTTCAAATAATTATAGGGCCTTCCCGATTCTGGGATTGATGTGGAGAGGTTGTGGTTACGGGTTACATCTCAATTATGGTTAGTATTAGGTTGTTTATTGTTATATCGAAGTACCGTTACATGTAAGAGAACCCTTTTCTATCTACGAATAATAAAAACTATTTTCTATACATAAAGTAGTCAGTAATATTTTTTGAATAGGTAATTCCTCTATCAATAAACAAAGAAACAAACACATTTCGCATTCTCGACGAATTAAATTACTGGTGACATCAGTCGGGGTATGCCGTATGCCTAACGTGACCATACGTCCCGCTTTCAGGCAGTCTGTCCCGCTGTCCCCCGCTAGGCCAAAATTGTCCCGCTTTTGCAAACAGACCAAACGACAATTAAGTATTTTTATGTTTCAAATGCCTGTGTAGTGCCTGGAAGTAACGCACTCCCATTCAACAAATGTGGTTATTCTGCCATATTTTGCTTATACAGATAGGCACTAGACATTCACAAAACACTCAATCAATTGTATTTACCTCTATACCTACTTAATCTTAAGGGGGGAATCCGTAGATGTCCCGCTCTAAAAAATTGATGGTCACGTTATGTGCCGTATGACTCTTCACACGCGGAATCTACCAACAATCCCATGGTGCTCCTTTCCCCGTTAGAGTCGCATGAATGATGACCGCAACTCTGCCATAGTCTGGCATACAGTCATCTGCATACCCTATAAGGCAAGCAGTTTGGTAAAGTAGAACTCTTCAGAAAGAAGACGCTCAAAATAACATTAAAAACAGTTTTCTCTCTTTCTTCTGAAGCTGCTTGTGTAAAGACACTGAGAGAAAACGTAGTCTTGCAAGGGAATATACGATAAAATTAATGATAATATTGACAGAGTTGATGAGAATAAATCAAAAGATAAAGTCAATAATCACAAAATATGATGATCCGGCGAGGCGTAGCACGGTAGTTACACAACTCCGAGTGTTAAGTTCAGATAATATCAGAGTTGCGTCATAGTCGGCTTAGCTTTAAGCGTGGCGTCGGGTATTGTTTACAAGTTTTATTACTTTTATAAATTCGATACCAATCCAAGAATTGGGAATTTGAATTTGGAATTTGGATAGCTCTTGTTTCAAGAGAACTCGTTTTGTGAAACTTTACCATTCCAATCTCTTTGACCTTTTGCTCAAGAAATGAATTAATCCTACAGCTTACTAAGTAAAGAACGAGAAGGGAAGAGAGAAAACTATACCTACTAGACTTAGAGATGACGCGTGCAACTTCGTTGCACCAAAATTCGGTTATCAGGAGGGAGTCGTAAATTTTTCCGGGATAAAAAGTATCCTATGTCATTTCCCGGGACTCAAAGGAAACAAAAATCGGAACAGTGGTTTGGGCATGAAGAGGTAACAGACAGACAGACAGACTTGCTTTTGCATTTATTATATTAGTAAGTATGGATTAATACAAATGAAATAGTGTTGTCTATATTTTGTCTGTAACTTTACCACTTATGCATAAACCACTGACCGTCAATATTGGCGTAAGTGAGGTAGCAGTTTCATACAGACAGACCCCACGTAGAAGTGAAGTCAGCATTTTACCACTTAACGAAATTTATGCTGACGGAACCGTAGGAAATATATGCTGACCATACAGATTGCATGAGAAAGTAAATTCGTATGATGAAAATACATAAAACTCGAGATTGTTCAAGTTATGAACTAAAACATAAAATCGTTAAAGCGGCTCGAATTAGGTATCAAACTTGAATCATGTAAGATTGAAGTAAAATACGGGCAGGACAAGTTAGAAAGACAAATAACTATAAAGAACAATACAAGCAATGATACTGGGATGATGTAAATTCAAAACAAACAATAAGTAAAGCGTAATACAATATACTTATACAGAATTGAGGATACTACTTAACTAAAACGGCCCATTCACTATCCTGCATTGCAGTCCGCCGTGCAGGCCTGCAACACCATTCACTATCCTGCGTGCAGTCCGCCGGCTTACGCAGGATAGTGAATGGTGTTGCAGGCCTGCACGGCGGACTGCAATGCAGGATAGTGAATGGGCCGTTTAACGAAAGATGCATACGTATAATATTATCCAAACGTTATAGTTAAGTATGTAACAATGTATTGCCTTTGCCTGAAAAATATAAAAAAAAAATATTTCATAATAAGGCAGTGTAAATTGTAAAAGTACCGACGTACAGGTTGTACAATAAATAATATTTTGTAATAACAAAACATCAACAAAAGGGTAAAAGGCAGCTAGGTAAAGCTAAACTGAGTCTTGACTCCCAAGACTATTCCATCGTAAAGCTGTTGTTCAAAACTATTCTATCCCCGACATAACCTTAATACCAACAACTTAAGTATCACTATCATAGATAGTTGAGGTGAAATAACTCGGGAGGGACCGTAGCTTGTTATTAAAACATAAAACGAAGCCATACTCAGCCGACGATAAAATATGGACTTAATATGATTACGCGTACTCGTAAACTTGAACACGATACTAAACCTGTGCGATAAATTGACGTAGCGTAAGCTAGGGACAGCTGAAACAATATTGTTGGAAAAAGTATGTTCCTTTTTAACCACTGCGCCAAGGGGATTATGTTTTTAAGAATATCTATACTGATATTATAAATATGCGAAAGTGTGTCTGTGTCTACTGTCTGTTTGCTACCTCTTCACGCCCAAACCGCTGAACCAATTTTGTTGAGAGTTTGTATGGACATACTTTGAATCCCGAGAAAGGACATAAGATACTTTTTGTCCTTGATAATGTACGGTTCCCTGCGATATACAAATTTTGTCGTAACGGGGTTGCAGGCGTAATTTGGTATAAGGTTAAGTTTGTTGAAATAAGAATCCAACAAAAACTAACCTTACTGTTAGTTTCTGTTTGATTGCTCATGGGAGACATATATATATATAATATAAAGAAGAAGAGAAGAGAAAGAACACGTCAGGAACAGTAAATTCAAAAATAGAAAGCCTAATATGCCTATTTATTTTTCCAAGCGCTGGAAACCGCACCTTTCAACATTTTCCTTTTCCTACCGACAGGAGATGCAATGGTGAAAATAAGTAGTAACTTAATTTCACGATTGCAATGCATCAAATTCTCAATCTGTATTTAAAAAATACATGGAAATGACATTTCTATGATTAATGACAAAGTTTTTAACCAAGCCCACACATATTTCATGACATATTGAGCATATTAAATAGCCATTTCACAATCCTATTAAACGACTATTAATCTCTGATCTAAAATTACTTATTAATTATAGCACATTATCGATTATATCTCGAAATATCATTTCACAATTAGTAAAAAACCATTTAGTTTCGAATTTACGATACGGAGTCACCATAATTTAACCTTTAGATGATGTATGGGGTGCACCAAGGTAGCGTTTTTGGACCTTTGTTATTTATTGTGTGGCGCTTAGGCTACAAATGGGTGGGCGGGGCACGATCTTTATCTTAATGAGTGTTGTAAGGTGACTTTTGAACTCGTATTAAAAGATAAGATGAAAAATGTGATCTCTATTTTTTCGTTAATATTTTATATAGAGGGGATATATTTTATTGTTCTTTCCAAAACTAATGGATTGATTTGGATGTGAATTGTCACAAAAATAGAGTAGAGCACTGGGAAGAGTGTATTCTACTTAGAAAGTTGGCGAAATATAGAAACATATACGGTTCCTGTGTCGCTGATAAAAGCTTTGCGTACTGATTAGGATGCAAATATCCTACATTTGGTCGTAAGTCAAATTGGTCTTAATTATTATTATAAATGTCCTGTGACGCGCGTGTTTACATTGCTGATGAGAGGTCAGAGGTAAGGGGAGTGACACACGATGTAAACATAACGGTATTGTGAGTGCAATTTACCACAATTTCGTCTGAAAATTAAATGATGAGCAAATGACGATGACAGAAACAAGTATTCTAGTGGATATTTTACTTTTTGGGCTGTGAATTTTCTACGTAGAAGAACAAATATGACGTCACGCGCGCGGAAAACTTTTTTCAATAAAAAATCAAGAACAGTGCGGTGTTTTTATTATGGCTCTACCACGGATACATGTGGGATCTACTGCAACATACCCCTTTTTTTGTTGGCGCATGGGAAATTTAAAATTTTCAAAAAGATTACTGGGTAGGATATGTGGGATTTTAACCCACTAAAACCCCTGCGATTGACAGACTTCTTCACATAGAAGAGCCACGGAAACTCTATCAAACAACTTCCGCTCTCTCCCAGCACATTGCTCTAACAGAGCTCTTCACGGAACTACATTCGAAAACTATCCTGGGGTACTATCTATGTCCCCATATAATATAGCCCTCGTAGCAGGGAGCAAAACGCTCTGTTGACTTGCGGCATTGCCACGATGTCAACGGGAATGTGAAGCAGGGTCTAATCTCTCTTGACCTCGTTCAGCAGCCTCCGTTTGTATTGCTACATATCCCTATCAGACTTCTCTCTTCTTATAGTCTCTACCTACCACTATAAGCATTGAGCTTGGTCGACTTCTGACTACCCCCATTGAGAAATAGGCGTGTGTACGTGAGTGTTTGTGTGTGTATATTTACATGTATCGTGAGATATATCAACAGCTGTAGTCTCTCTCTGTAAATATACTTAAATTAACAGGTAAATACCAATTGAGGCGTTGTTTTCTCTCTAATAATTAAATATTTGCTATGTACATAACATGATGAAAAGAGGTGTTGTAAGATTTCCATGCTGCAATGTTAGAAATCACTGTTTAGATTTTAAAATATTTTAAGATAATACTACTTATATCGCACCCAAAAGTATGAAGAAATCTTAAGAGGATTATACGTACTAATGGAACAAATAATGGGAGGCGGTTACCACAGCTCATGGTCACCAGCAAACCCACCCTAGAGGTTCTCTCACTCACTCGGTGAAACGGCACGAACGTTATTTCAATCTGGTTTTTTGTATGGTTTTTTCTTTGGATGATGCAAAGTTTTCGATACGTGCAAAGTTAAATAGCAAACAGACGAACGAAAAAAAAACGAGCGCACCATGTTCGTGGTCCGGCTCAGACCAAGTTCGATCGTCTGTTTGTAGTTTAAGGCCGCATATAACGAGGACTAGTGAAATTTCATGTTTTTATTTTCACTAGAACTTTGACCAGAAGTAATTATAAGCATTTAAACATTTTTTGTAGGTTTGTTACGTTCCTTACCAAGGCCCCAGTCAGCTTAGAATTTTGATTTAAATCCATTTACCACTAAAAAAAGAGTAATAAAGAATACTATTTTCAAAATTTTATTTCGACTAGAATTCAGCGAAAATAAACGCAGGAAAAAATATTTTTATACAAAAATGTTTAAATTATGATTTCGAAGGTTATGGTCAGCTTCGTTTTTGATATATAATAACAATAATACAGATAAATCGTTTTGATCACAAATTCGAACGATTTATTGATTTTCGAATGCAACGCCTGCTTTCAATATTTGCCATAACAATTCCACAGGCGTTTTGATGGATAATAATTGAATGACATCTGCAGTGAAATCTGACTTTCAGTGACTGATTGTCTATTACAGAAAAACTAGAGTATGTTCACAAATATATCCCAGTATACTGGCCAGAGCTCCTTAAGCCTAGAATCGCCATGGTCCCATACTGTTGATTCGTTTCGAAATATTTGCCAGTGCATTGTCGTATACTTAAGAGAGATCGCAGACGTCACACTTTTTGTGTGATCGAGTCTGCGGCTTACATACAGTCGGCATGGCGCGCGCCTGCGGACTGTATGTAAGCCGCAGACTCGATCACACAAAAAGTGTGACGTCTGCGATCTCCCTTAATGTGTTTATTGTGATGTGATTGTAATACGTTACACTTGTCTTACTAGTGGAATACCAGTACAATACAGTGCGGCGTCGTAAGATGACGTCTTGATCACTGGTAAGTAAACTGGGTTTTATTTCAGAACATAGGCAATATGTTTGGTTTACAAATATTACAATATTTTTTGTAACCTAATATTTGGTGAGAGACTACCTTATTAGGTATCTTATTGATATATATTTGATAATTTACATTCGCCAAACGATCATTTATATGTTTTTGGTAGGTTTGAAAGTCATAAATGCAAAAATCACAGCTAAGTCAGATAATAATGAACAGAGTGTCTCAACACAGAGACACATTTTGAGGGATGTGTTAAAACATTGTAAAATGATAATGATATTATTATGTTAAACAACAATTTTATCGAACATGTCCAATCCATAGCAATAGAAAGATATACCTAACATCTTATCGTCAAGGAGCCCTAGAACATTTTTTTATTACTAACAAGCAAATTTTTTGTGAGTAGCTTTATTTTGATAAGACAAACAACTTTTTTATCTGCGAAAAAATCTTGATAATGGTAGCTAACAGAGATAGAAAGGATTTCATAATTTGATTTGATGGTCCTAAAATATGGATTGTTCAATTTATAGAACAATGTTACTCTTAAATTATATAACTATTAACCTACCAATATACAAAAAATCAGCTGGTTAGGGTTCCGTTTTAGGGTTCTGTAATCAACAAAACTTGGTTGACTACGGTACCCTAAAACGGAAGATTTTTCGCAGATAAAAAAGTTGTTTGTCTTATCAAAATGAAGCTACTCACAAAAAATAGCTTCTTAGTAATAAAAAAAAATTGTTCTAGGGCTCCCTAACTATTAGCACTGGAGTGAAATCGTAAAAATAATATTATCAAGCGGATAGATCCAAATTCATAGATACACCATGATTTTGATACGATATTGTTAAACCACAATTTTATAGAACAAGTGAATTCCATTCTTTACACAAAAAATAATATTGATCGAAATGAAAAACCTTTTAAACCTTATTTGATTTTGTCAAAAATATAATATTTTGTGAATAAAAATCACGACGACACTTAAAAGTAGAGAGCAAAGAAATTACATTTTATGCAATTATTAATTTTTTACTCACGACAATCTGGTGTAATGTACTGGTTTATTGGAAAGTTGGCATAATATAAGTCTTGTTCACTACCATTTTTCATTCTAATTTTGTTAGCAAAAATAAACAGGAGAGAAATAATATTGTAACTGCCATACTCAGAGATGAACATTTATAACTTCAATGTATCATAAATGAAGATTTTGGCATAAATACCATATATTTTATCTTTCTAATTCTTTATTAAAATTCTTTATTAAATGTTTGACGCTATGTAGCCGCAGGGTCTTTCGTGTCAAATGTCGTGTCAAACAGCTACTAGAACAAATTGATAGCCTCTATCTCGATGCAAATTCTTCAAAAAATCGTTCATGGCGTGGGAACCGTTAATTTTTTCAGAATAAAAAGTATCCTTTGTCCTTTCTTCACCAAATTTTATAAAAAATGGTTCAGTAGTTTAAGCATGAAATGACAGACAGACTATTCTAATCTAAGTATTAAACTTTGACAAATCTAAGTCTTAGTTTTGTTAAAGTTTAAATATTATAATGAGGTATTTCGTAAATATTTTAAACATTTACCGGTTGCCATTATTGATGTCGAGCAGAAAAGGCCTAAAAATCGCGTTTTTGTTTTGAATATTTCAGACCTCTTAACATATTTATTTTATTTTGTTTCTATTTGTTGTTATGGTGACAATATAAATACATAATTGAAAATTTGAGCTCTCTTTAGCTACCGCGTTACTTGATATACAGCCTGGAGACAGACAGACGGATAGACAGCGAAGCTAAGACTTACTAGGCCAAGGGTCTCTTTTGGGAACAGATTCCTTAAAAACGACAAAGAAAATATGAATATGATCTGCATAACAATAATGAACATAATCTACTATTCCTATTTATTAAAGGTAGGTATTGCAATAAACCCAAGCACAAAAAATATTTGAACCATATTATAAAGTCATAAAATTACCTCAGCAGTGAGGAAATACTTATTTTTCATGATCGTGAGTACAGAACAAACATACTAAAATAATACATAATTTTATTATAATACAAAATTCATTAAAGATTTCGTTTATTAAGTTGTGAACATGGCCTCTCTGTTAATCATTAGTCTGTATGTCGAGTTTACCACGTGATCACATTATTTCTGAAAATTATTGAAATCAACGACGGCTTGAAAACTAAATATGTACCTGTCGAGCGCCATCTATTGAGCTTGTTTTCCGCAAATTCTAAAATGTCAGTTGCCTATAATCCCGCCTTAATGATGAACTCTTGTTAAGACTCTTCAGTTAAAGAAAATCTACCTTGCAATCAATTCGAACAATGTGCGAATCAAAATGTCAGGACGAGCAATGTTTAATAAGCAAATGTCAAATCAATTGAGCGAGTGGCTGCGAACACGGAGGAGTTCAAAGCGATCACTTATTGCCTTTAATTTATGCATCTGCGTGTGTACTAGTGTTGCAGATGTTCGCGACGCGACGTAGCGCTAGGTAAATAGATGACGAATTACGTAACACTGTCTAAAAGTTATAACAGCTCTCTTTAATTTTAGCATCATAGTTCTTGTGGAGCATTGTCTGCATGGCTTTACAAAGACAATTATTTCAAACTTTTATCCGCCGGTTGGGGTAGAGCCGACAACATGAAATACCGTCTTGTAGCCAGCCCCGGATTTATAAATAGGCCGTTATAGGCCACTGCCTAGTGGTGTGATAGTTTCCAATTTTTTTTAAAAGAATAGTCTCGTTTTATACAAAAGGTCCTTGCGTCACAAAGTGTTACGAAAAAGTCTAATTTCTCGAGACAGAAGCAGTATCTTCTTCAGGTGAAAAGTCTCTAACAAGCAGTCCTTACCGACCACCACGATTAACACGGATGAGCAAGCAGCTAAGACATACAAGAAACCCTTAACATAACCAAATAAACGTTAAACAACTAGATAATGCCTGCAACTCTGTTGCCACCAAAGTTTAATAATATTTTCCGGGATAAAAGTATCCTACGTCATTTCCCGGGACTTAAAGTAGGTATCTCCATACCAAATTTCTTCAAAATCGGTTCAGTGGTTTAAGCTAGAAGAAGTCACAGACAGACACTTTCGCGTTTATAATATTAGTATAGATAATATGCAACCAGCCTTACAGATAGTGGTGTGACAAGTTAATTAGCTTACTATCGACGAGACAAATTCATTTCATATATTTCTCACCTCCGCTTGATAAATAGCGAGTGTCGTTCCACTGACACTCGCAAATGAGGAAGTTGTGTAACAGAAGTAATCTATACATATAATAAAACTGTAGAAATGAAGATTCTGTACATTAAAGATATTCAAAAAATAATAAGCGGAGGGTGTTACTACATCGCTATGGAAGCCAAAAATGTGGTCAGTTTTTTTGTGTCTGTCTGTCTGTCTGTCTGTCTGTCTGTCTGTCTGTCTGTCTGTCTGTCTGTCTGTATGTTTGTTCCACTATCACACGAAAACTACTGATCCGATTTGAATGCGGTTTTCGCAGATATATTTGTCTTCTTCCAACTTAACATCTGGTGTATAAAAAAATTTCTCCCCACCCCTCTAAAGGGACGAAAGAGGGGGTCAGATTTTGTATAAGACTTTTGCTTTAACACGAAAACTACTAGTCCGATTTGAATGCGGTTTTCGCAGATATATTTATCTTCTTCCAACTTAACATCTGGTGTATAAAAAAAGTTCCCCCCACCCCTCTAAAGGGACGAAAGAGGGGGTCAGATTTTGTATCAAACTTTTTTCTTTAATGGACTTACTTCATATTATTAACTGTTTTTCCAACTTAACATCTGGTGTATAACATTTTTCCCTCCACCCCTCTTAGGTGACAAAAGAGGGGGTAAGATTTTGTATCAAGTTTAATTATTTTCAATTAAGAGGCAGGGTACCCTTGGAATTTCTCATACAAACGTAATTCCAAAATCATTTTCTCATACGAAAATATTTAACATGTTTGAGTTATTTTTCAGTTTAAGATAGTAATTACCTAGGTTCCTACACAAAAATTTACTTCAAAATATTTAAACAATTTTTTTTTTTTGTTTTAAATTTTTTTTTTAGTAAATTTACTACTAAATATTTAAACACTAAAAAATAGAGTAAAACACTAAAAAATATATAAATAAATAGTAAATTTGCTACAAAATATTTAAACTCTAAAAAATATTTTTTAGTATTTAAATATTTTGTAGTAAATTTACTATTTATTTATATATTTTTTAGTGTTTTACTCTATTTTTTAGTGTTTAAATATTTAGTAGTAAATTTACTGAAAAAAAATTAAAACAAAAAAAAAATTTTTGTTTAAATATTTTGAAGTAAATTTTTGTGTAGGAACCTAGGTAATTACTATCTTAAACTGAAAAATAACTCAAACATGTTAAATATTTTCGTATGAGAAAATGATTTTGGAATTACGTTTGTATGAGAAATTCCAAGGGTACCCGGCCCCTTAAGTAGAAATACTTTAAATGGCAAAACAACGTTTGCCGGGACAGCTAGTTATTAAATAATACTGACTATATTTTAGGTTGACATGTTACGCGTATTATGTAGAGGTTATAATAATTATTATTATAATATGTCTGACTCTGTACCTATGGTCCAAAAGGCTTGGTGACCCTTTTGGCTAATTTCGTTCTTTTGACATTTAATACGAGGTGAAGAAATATGCTGCATATAAAATTTGGTTAAAATCAGTAAAGCCGTTTCGGAGGAGTACGCTATCTAACATTGTGACACAAGAATTTTATACATTAGATTTAACATGAATGCCACCACGTATGTCACAGTGTCCATGTAAAATTTTCAATTACATTTCTCTGTGTTTGTAAATGTCAATATGATAGACAAATATTGACGGTGTCATGTCATAGCCGTGAACTATCGATGTCGGCAAACACCGTTATCGCATCACTATCGCTGTCATTTGTCACTTGTAGTTGTCAACGGATTAGGGACTTACCAGTTACCAATAATAATTAATCTCCAGTGTCATCTTTGAATCTACTCTTGAATGTTATACCACTAAATAAAATCTCGGGTAATCTACGCATTTTTTGGCAATGCCTGTTGTCTACCCCTTGACCCTTCTCTGTGGTTTAGTTAAGATAGATTTAGGCCAAATTGCATAAAAAAGACCCCAAACCATGCAAACGATCAAATGTTACCTTTGTGGTAATTAATAATTATATTATGTATTAGGAAATATATTTGTGTTATTGAAATTAATGCTAGAATCTCAAACAAACAGTTCATTTCAACTGGAATCAGTGGATTCTAGCTTGAAAGAAAATAACTTCTTATTCGTCGAAACTTGGTCAGCTTTTATTGCAAAACTAGTAACTGCGGACGTAAATGAGATCAAATCTGATTTAGAAACATCCGGTATCGGAATGATTTTAATCTTAGATCGCTACTTTTGATGTACCTAATATGAAATCAGTCATAAAGTTAAACAACATAAAATATTAGGTACATCAAGTTCGTACAAGAAAACTTTTCCTGAGCTCATCTAAGTTGGATCACTACACCAATAATAGTGTATCAACTATGATACGAGTATTTATAACTTTTCGAGTTGTATTCTTTTAAATACTTGTCATAGAAAATAGTAACCTCATAAGTTCTGATTTCAAATAACTATGCTTTGATAAGACGACGGCTGATTTTTGGGTCAACTGTAGTGATGGCTTTGTAATTACAATTATTCATTGTACAGGCAATATCAACGTAATCTGTTCAATTATCTTAATATGCTGAGTTTGGAGATACATAGTATGTATACACATTACATACATACCCATTAGAATCACATACACATAAGAAAGTTACAATTTAGTGTCCA
Source organism: Polyommatus iphigenia (assembly GCA_963422495.1). Lineage (NCBI taxonomy): Eukaryota > Metazoa > Arthropoda > Insecta > Lepidoptera > Lycaenidae > Polyommatus > Polyommatus iphigenia. The sequence continues at coordinate 4,696,492 of OY730188.1, forward strand.
GCGCAATGGTTCAGTCAAATTTTGATGGAACAACGACCTTTTAAATCATACTCATTTTAATAAAGGAATATTTCCGTAATACTCGTGACACGAATCCCTCTGAACCAGGAATCTGCTTCATTGAGCAGATGAGAATTTACGTCAGCGGGACCGAGCCGAGTCAGCGCAGATTAATTTATGTGATGAGGTCGCGCCTTCAATTCCCGATGCAACAGGCTGCTTTAAATATTAATGATATTATTTTTAATACATTACTCATGTAAATAGAAAAGTTACCTGGAATAATGTAGTTTCTGTGAATTTGACGTAAGATTTATAGCGCTTAAAATTGGCTAACGCCAGACGACAAATGCTTAAACTAATCGAAGAATTTAAACACAAATTGAAACTTAAGCATCGTTTATTTGAATTACCTAAAGAAAACTAATAATGATTTAAAGGAAGATGAAGAGGATTGACAGACATCGATACGCAGGATAAAGTGATGAACAACGGCGTATTCTTCCTCCAATCGTGGAAAAATCCGGAGCTGTGAGAATGTAAGCGTTCAGTAATGATGGTGACGATTTTCGTTAAATTCTTCAAAGAGCGTCGGCATGTGATGAAAACTGATGAAAACAAAAATACTGTCGCATAACGCATTACGTAACAAGTTTTTGAAGTCCCGATTTTAATGAGATTTTAATGACAGGATCCCGCGCAGCTGTAAATAATGGTCAAATAAAGGAAGGGATTATGTTGTCCTGTAAGATGGAAGCGCGATTCCCAACATTAATTTCGAGGGTTCTCGCTGGCAACGCTTTTGGTGTCTTACGAGGATCTGTTCCGACATTTTAAATTCTAGAGACATTTTTGAAGCTTTGGACAATCATCGTTATCGTTCTTTTGTTACCCTCTATCCAAACCATGCTAAAAGTTGTAATGCAAAAGTGTATCTATATTTTTGTTACCTCTTCACAACTAACCGCCTAAATGATTAACCTTCAATTTAACGAAGAATTTGACAGATAATGTATGGGGCTTATGTAAAAATTAATTACATTTAACTTTTATTAAGTTAATCGCTAAAGTCTAAACCCATTTGAATTGGTTTGGAAACACTTTGGTTTCAGGGAAGAACATTCACAGCTTCTTCTCGGGAAAATTTAATTATTTAGGTATTATATTTTGTTTGTATATCGAGAGAGAAAGAAAATATGTACTTAGATTGTAAAATAGACAGTGGAAGTTGAGGAGGCAGTGAACTTATAACTTTAAAACATTGATACGCAATGGCCACAATATTTCACAGAAATTACCACTTGCATTCTATAGTTTGACCAGAAAACCGGTTGAATGTCTTAACTTGGCGATAAATCAAAGAAACCAGGTGGTGGAGGCCCATACATCATCAGGGCATTCCGTGGACACAGGGGTGAAGCTTTCTACGCTAGTGACGCGGTCGATCGATATGTCAACATTTGTCTTCTAGTGGTGGGTCTTGTCGATAGTTCAAATGCATTTCAAAACTTACAGGTGGTCAACGTAATTAAAGAGATAGAACTAAAAAAAGTATAAAAAAATATAGTGTTATCTTCCATACAGTAAACTTCTAATCGCGAAGAATGTTTCGACAATTGCTTCAAATATGGTAATGCATTGTAAAAAAAGTTTTTACCTTATTGTTTGAATTCTAGGTAAGCCCTAAACGGACTAATTATATTATAGTGGCTGGTGACTCACTAGTCAGTACTCCTATATTAGTCATTACGGTCTCTGCAGAAACTCAATCAGCTTTAAGCCTCTTTTACACTTCAAACTTTGCCTAGAACTATTTTTTTTGCATTTACATCTAGAATGATTCGAATTATTTCTGCTAGAATTCTGTCCACATTGATAGTTCTGTCAACCCTAGAGCTGAGTATTGCATTCACATAAAAATGATGCCAACAAAATCCAGCTACAATTATATCGATATCGATATTTTGACATCCCTAGGGCTGAGAGCCAATAAGCCGGGCCGTGAGCGTCACGTTAACACCGCGCGACATCGCGACACGTTTTTTTACCATTTAGAGTGGTCTCTGTTTGACGAAACTGGAGTTGTGACCACGCGACGGGATTGGACAGGACAGGTTGATGTCCTGACATCCCCCTTAATGTGCTTCTTTCTTATACCTATACTCTACTCGGCGAAACATGGCGGTAGCGGTCATTGACTCCCTGCCAAAAACTTGTCATTTTCTACCATAAAGTGCCATAAACCACGATTAAAAATGAAGTGTCAAGTTGTCAATCGCGGCTTTGTATAGAAGTTTTGTGCCAAGTTTTTGACATTGACAATTGCCTTTGGGTAGGTAGGTCGACGTAATTGCGGGGACTTTATTTAATATTATATTGTAAGTACTAATATTATAAATGCGAATGTGTGTCTGTCCTCTTTACGCCCAAACCGCTGAACCGATTTTGCTGGGTAGTGGGTATGGAGATAATTTAAGTCCTGGGAAAGGATATAGGATATACTGTTTATCCCGAAATTCGGAAATGTTCTGTTCTCGCGCAAATTTCGGCAAAATATGCAAAAACGTGTAAGTCCTTTAACGTTTAAACTAGTGAACCAATTTCAATAAAAAAATAATATGAGTGCCGAAAATGTCGATAAATATATTAGTAATAATAAAATATATTAGTATATCAGTAACTACCCATGAACTACCCTAAAAATTTAAAATTTATTTTTTGTGAAAGATAAAAAGTGGTGAAACAATAGTTGTCTGTAATCAAACTCCTTTCTTAGAACCACCCTTCTAACACAGCATGACATGCAATAAAATAGTTCGGTTCCAAATATTTATTATTTGATTAAATCTTTTATTGAGTGTTTACATAATAACTGACCCCTGTGGTTATGAAGTAAACTATTTAGTAATCTGTGGGTTTCAGAAATGAGTTGAACCCATAATCAAAACATTATCATAATATATATTAGATTTTTTATGTTTTCATACAAATTCGGTGTGTTTTACAGATAGAGAATGTTAATCAAGCAATTTTTGTAAAATATATACTAGATAATAATACATTTTATATTCATTATAAAATAAATGGCTTTGTTGTTTTACTAAAACTAAAACTTATGGTCTTGAAATTACAAGCTACAAAGTATGCAACTGAAATTTTAAAAAATCTGCTCTAGGCTCTAGCGTAAAGCCTAAGCGTAGACACTCAGGGCATACAATAGGTCTTTTCTTAAGCCCTAAGTCAATAGGGCTATCGTCTCAATAGGCCATTCAAGAAGCAGATTGGAAAACGTTTGCCCGACTGCGTAAAGGTGGTTGCGTTTAAGGCTGCTCTCTCGAAAAAAGCGTGCAGATGAAACAACTTTTCATCGGCATTAACAGAGAAATTATATCTGAAAAAAATAATTAGTAATCTACATGATATGATACGTAATTTGGTTTTGCCATATTTTTTCTATCGGTATCACATAATAAAGAAATAAAAAACCAAATCACCTCCAAATCGTTGAATGAAACCACATTACTCCTTCATTATTTATCAAAAGAATATATAAAAAATATCTACTGCTTTGCAATACATAAGTTAATAATTTGGTCTGGTTACTTTTTTGAAATATGTATTATATTAAGCCTTAAAAAGGTTTTTTCTCCTATTTCGCCCTATCACGGACGCGGCGAGCGTCGTAACCGCCACAGTACAAGGCGCGCTGATATGAATGTTATTTTAATGTCATTTACGTCGATATTCGCACTGACAGACAATCGACCTGCTAATTTAGGAAGAGAGGGCCCTTAAGGCAACGCCTTGATAATTTGGCTGTAGCGATATCGATTTTTCTCAGCAATGACTAAAGCTGAGAAATTAAAGTTCATTGTCAGTATTCATCATACCTTTGTCTTTGAATTACCCATAGCATAACACGATTGGTCAACTTTTATAACACAGAATAATCAATCAACAAGACCTCTGTAAAAAAAGGGATTCCTATTTTGCCAACAGAGGAGTGATTTAAGCTTCCAAAATTTGTACATAGATTGGTTCAAGCATACACTTTAATTTACCCCTAGCTTGTAATATGAAATGTATTTATGGTTTTTAAATAACGCGACAAAAACCATTTTGTCGCTTACGCCCTTTCCATTTCTTGCTGTTCCATTTCTTGTTTTCTACTCTGTCTGAAAATAAGCAATCTAAAACATAACACGGTTTTTTACTTTAACGCGGCGTCACCTTAACACTTCCTCACTCCGGTCACGTCGCCACCGTAAAATGTTTAATGCCGTCACGGGAATCGGCAAATTGCAACCGACCTAACAAAATAAACGAAGTGGCACAATAAAATCTACATTTTGTTTATTTACAGGCAATGAATTGCTGAAAATTGTATTAAAATATTATGTTCAGTGTGTAACGACAAAATTGTGATGCTGCTGCGCAACGACAATGAATTGCTAAAACTGCATTAAAATAAATTTGTGTTTGAAAGATTTCAGCGATCACAAAAATGAAGCATTTACTGAAATACTGACAAATGAATGGTAAATACATTATCGATAGGTATCAAAAACTTTTCACATCACTAAATTACAATATTATACATATTTACCATTTAGATAATTTATTAATAACGTTTTCTATGACAATATAATATTGTACCTCTGGTTTTTTCGATAAGAAAATATTCAACAAATTGCACTGACTTTTTTATTTTTATTCATTTGAGGGACCTATATCACTCCTAAATGCTAAAACATAATAAACCTTACATATACAAAAAAGCCTTCAAGCTGCAGACTACGTTGATGTCATACTACATAACTGATGTCCCCCAAAAAGTAAAAGTCCCCCTCCCCCCGGTCCAGGCAATAGAAACAAATTAGTACTCTCTCATTAGCGCTGAGTCAACTGCGCGGCTGCTGCACGCCGAGATAGCGGATCGCGTAGTGTTGTACCGAGTCGATATAATAATAATTAATTATATCGATACTTTTACACGAAACTAGATAAACCAGTGAATTTTGTATTACTTCCCTCCTAATATATACCTTCCCTGAACTTCCAAGAGTATTTCAAGACCAAAATCGGCCAGATTGGTGAAGTTGTTCTCGAGTTATAGCGAGACTAACAAAATTAAAAAAAAATGTAATCACATAAATTATTATTTCTCTGATATAATGGTGCATGTTGCACGAAAATATTCGTCAAAGTTACTGAAAACTTTGTCTAATTTATTCGCGGCAAGAGAATGTAAACGACAAATATTTTAAGGCATATTCTGTGATTTTAATCGGGCAGTGTGCATATTCTATGCAAATTCGTTAACCAGTTTTGTTCTAATATCGGACAAAACATCAACCGGAGCGTTCTGCACCGTGAATATTGCACACAATGCAGGTGTAAATGTACCTCGCAGCACCCAAACTCATTTATTGTGTTATTGTCAACTACGTAACGCCCATTCAATGCAAAACCTAACTTTCTCCACGGCTATTCAGACTTTATCAGTGTAATGTCAATATTATTGTCTTTTTGTACTGTTGTCGAGTAAATGAAATCGTCAAAACGTGTCCAAAACGTTCGGAAGCCACCTCACACCGTGTCTAACAAAGATCGCCCGCGGGACGAACAACGGGACAAACAATTGAACAAAAAATTATAATAGGCGGTGAAATCAAGGGTAGAATTTATTGGCTTTTTGTGCGCTTTTTTGTGTGCATTTTTGATTCGGTTGTAAGTTGTAACCTCTTCGCGGTATTTAAAAAAATCATGAGAATGAGTTGGATGCATCGTAAAATTTAGTTATTGCTACGGGACTATTAATATTCTTGGCAATTAATATTTAGAGTTAAACTTGATTTTTTGTTAAGTACCTACTTATCATTTTTATAATTTCGGACACGATTCATACTGTAAAATGAGAAATTGTTATAAATAATAGACAGACAGAAAGATATACACATTTTCGAATTTATAATATTAGGATGATTTTTTTATGGAAACGTACCGCTACCTATGATATTATGTGTCAACTGTCAACTATCGATATCCAATTTCCCAGCCCTAACTGGTAAATAGCGCGTTCTGCGGCGAGGAGATAACTTATACAAATAGAGATGGGCTCGCATACGATTTGAATACATTATCGATTCTCCGCCAGGTCCGAGGGCTAAACATGTTGAATACATTATGACCTATTCATCATCATCAGCTTATTTACATCTTAATATCCACGAGAAAACTGTAAAAATTGTTTGATTAAAGAACTAGATGTTACGTCAAAATTCGTTCATCGCTAAGAATCCGCAATTTTTTCTGGCATAATAATAATTAATAACTTATAGGCCCTTAATTTTTAAATTGTTTTTAATAATCAACTTATGGAGATACGTGGAACTATAAAGTTAACGTAAGATTTTAAAGAAAATATAATATATTATGTGCACATAGAGTAGACAAACAACAAAACAAGTAAAACCAATTTTCCTAAACAACTTTTCGACTTGTATTGGCGTTTTGATTTTATCTTTTGATAGAAGTTTCCAGCACAACACCTTCGATAGGCAAATACGATTCTAGATTATTTCCTGTCTAGACGTGGAAGAGAAAACGTGAGAAATAACTTAAAATAAATTCCTTTGCCTTATAATTTGTTAACAGGACAAGAAAAATTTTAACAGTTTCATTTAAAATTTAAACAAAAGTAACTTAGGTACTTTAGTTTATCATCATACTGCAAAAAATCCATACTTACTAACAAATAGTTGTGTATGTCTGTCAGTTATCTCTTATAATGAGCCGACTTTATTAAAAGGTATGTAGATTGTAGATATTTTGAGTTGAGTACCGAGAAAGAACATGGGATAGTTTTTCGCACGCGGATTTTTTTCCGCTATTATAAGTTGCGGTCAACATCTAAGAATTATGTACATAATATTATAACATAGTCTCACGGTAGGCAGTTGTACAACATACATACATTATGATTATACAGTAAAATAACTCTGTAGTGTCCTTTAAATTCAACTCGCTCAACAATAATTGAGTTTTACGCGAACGCGACATACAATAAGTACTGCAATCTTTTGATATTTCAAGTTATCTGAAATGTGACTTGTGTGTATGTGAGATATGTCACTATCAGTAACACTGAGCTGCGTGGTAAAAAGAGATGTGTGATACATGACAGCAGAACTCATTTTTTGACGTCCAGTCGGAACTTATCGGCACGTTGACAATCTCATAGAAATATGCTTGTGTAAGCTAATGTAATGTAAATCGCATTAACGCCTCCGTGGTCCAGTGGTCTAGACTAGAGCGTCGCTCTTGACTCGGAGGTCGTGGGTTCGATTCCCGCGTTGGAAACATATGCTATTTCCAAGTTTGGTAAGTTTTAGGACAATGCAGGCTGATCACCTGATTGTCTGACAAGTAAGATGATCCATGCGTCGGATCCAGGGCATGTAAAAAGTCGGTCCTGCGACTGATCTCTCGCCACTCGCCAGTCGTGTCGGTCTTCCGTCCCACTGGGTTATGAGAGTAAAGGAATAGAGAGTGTAGTGTACTGCGCACACACCTGGGCACTATAAAATTACTGCTGCGTACCTGGCCTGGTTTCAATGAAACCGGCCACCGTCACCGAAACCGGCGTGGAGAGTATTAAGTAAATCAATTTCGGGTTCGTTTGACAGCTCGAGAATGTTGCTCTATTCCGCTAGATATATAATAATATTAACTTTATGGTGTGAGCTCGATTCGATCTAGTATAAAGACGGCCTACTGTATATTACTTATAGTGTGGCAGTAATAACGTCGATACTCGATATCAGTCGATACGGCCAATGTCAGATATAACTCTGTTTATTTTCCCACAAAATTATCACAAATATTTGGGCAATGTAGAGGTGAAATAATTTTACCGGTTGTACAAATTCCGAGAAAATATGACTCAGGTTTGAGTAAATATTAAAACAATGGACTTCAATGTGAGGGTTGAGTTGTGATATTTATCTTTAGCTTAATTTGAGAAGGGAGTGAACTATTCTTTTAGAGTAAGCTTAAGACTTTAAGGATTAGGTTTACTATAATATTATGAGCTATGAATCATTCCTCTATTTAGGCCAATTTTTAAACCGACTTCCAAAGATATCTTCTGCCTTCTTATCGCAAGTAGACTATGGGATCTAAAACATCGTCCATTTAAAAAAGAAATAAAGTCTTGTTTGAGCCGAATATTTCGGAACGACTTAAAGATACTTAAATATTTTCTGATGCGTCTCGCGGGAAATAAGGAAAATTATTTTCGACGTTCAACAAAAGAGCTCAAAAATAAGTCGAAGTAAACAAATCGCGACGGAAATAAAAGTCTTGTTAACGCAACGAGTGACACTGCCAGCTCAAACTTTATATTTTTACATCTGCAAGTTAATTACATAAGCTTACGACGACGCACTTGGAGTGAGGCCACACTGCTTCGGTGCGGTGCGTCGTCTGAGCAGAATAATGCTTTGTTCAAACCTACGCGACCAAGCGACTGCGAAGCGGGAGCGTCAAGTTGTCAAATGGTTTTAAAAAAGAAGTCTAGTTCAAAACACACATTTGACAACTTGACGCAACTTGACGCTCCCGCTTCGCAGTCGCTTGGTCGCGTAGGTTTGAACAAAGCATAACCCATCTTCTCGCTCGACAACCCCATACAAGACAGTGAAGCGTTACGTAGGCTCCTAATGATAGTAACTAGTAAGATAGCCGGATTTAGTGCGTTAGCTATCATAGAAATAGCTCTACCTGCCGCATTCAGAGACAAAATTAAATTAATGAGTTAACTGTAATAAAATAATGATTTTGATATGAATTTCATACATTATTTGTCAAACTCTTCATTGAATTGATGTTTAATCACCATTAAATGTCTGTGCGGCAGTTAGTGCGTTAGCTCTACGTCGGTTTGGATCGGACGTAGTGCGAAACCGTTCTTTAAACTAATCTTCTGTACGACCTTCTGTCCGACGAGGTATTGGAATAAAAGTATCAAAAAATATTATGTACGTTAAGCGTCGGAGGGAGACCGCTGCGACGCCGCACCGCAAAGGAGCAATGTGGCCCCGCTCTCACAATACGAACACTCGCCAAAATTTAGTAACAGATGCGTCGCGTCGTTACTCAATATTATGTAAACATAACATGTAAATATGTACTTACACAAAAATACTAGAATACTGAATTCCTTTAGTTTTGGGAATGTAAAAACTGGAAATTTTTATACCTAATACTGCTTTTGGGAAAGTGAAATGAAAATATGTATTATGAAATTAAAAAATATGTACAGCCAGTAATATAGAACCTCCTCATTTCTGAAAGTCGGTCAAAAAAAGACTTAAGTATAATCTAAGTATAATAATCTTATACTTATATTATAGTCAAAATAATAAAGCGTAGAATTTTATACTGCCATTTTATATATTACGAAGTTTTTTGCCTCGATTTTAGATTTTAATTATAATAGTAAACGCAAAGTACTAAATCTCTACATTTAATTGTAGATAGGATCTCATTTCAGATTTAGGAGTGGGTGGAGAGTAGATTAAATTAATATCCATTGTCTTCTCGACCTAGCTCGTTAAGTTGGAAGTATTATTTCACTCTGACACAATAGTTAAGTAACATTCGATTATCATTATAAGTCATTTAATATATTGCAGCATTTCTCGTTAATAGAGATGCAATAATAATTTATTGACGAAACTAGGAAATCGCGGTGACGCAGCGTTAAAGTAAGAAACCGTGTTGGATATGTTTTAGATTGCTTGAACAGCAAAAAATGGAAAGGACGTGAGCGACAAAATGGTTTTTGTCGCTTAATTTAAAAACCATAAATACATTTCATATAAGCTATGCACAAATTAAAGTGCATGCTTGAACCAATTTAAGTACAAATTTTGGAACCTTAAATCACTCTCCTCCGTTGGAAAAATAGGAATCCCTTTTTTTACAGAGGTCTTTTCGATTGATTATTCTGTGCTATAAAAATTGTCCAATCGTGTTATGCTATGGGCAATTCAAAGACAAAGACATGATGAATACTGACAATGAACTTCAATTTCTTAGCTTTAGTCATTGCTGAGAAAAATCGGCATCGCTACAGCCAAATTATCAAGGCGTCGTCTTAATACGTGGAGCAACGGAGCGGGCCGCAATTTCCATGCATATTTTATAATCTGAAAATCTGTCCGGCCTACTGCTCCCGTCAATGTGCTCTTTTATAAATAAATAAATGTAAAAATATATAAATTATACATATAGTGCGTCAAAAAAGTCACGACATTAATAGAGTCGCCACTTGTTTCCGGTGTGGCCTCTTATGGCCACACTGTATCCAGTCACTATAAAAGATTTTGATACTTTATATTAAATACAGTTTAAAAAACACGTTGTAAATATTATGATTTATATATATTATGTAGTTAAGAAAATTTGAAATAATTATGATGTAGTTATAGTGTGTGTTTAATTTACGATATTACAAGAAACAATCTAATGTATGTAAAGTATTATAATCTTTGTATAACTCACCTCATCACTAACTTACACGTACTGTAGCTGGTTTCGGTGGCTCTGGTAATGATCTCGTAATGCTATTAGGTGTATTTTGTATCATATTATAAAAGCATCACCTACTTTAAAAAATATATTATATTGCCTGTTTACTTACAAATACATTATTAGTTCTGTTAAAAAGACTTAGAACATGTAACTTTATGTTAGTTATCACAAGTATGTCATTAGCTGGTTAAAATTAATTGTATGTAGATACATACAATTAATTTTAACTAAATTGAGCAGTCTCTTCCATCATGCACATAGATATGTTCATGATGGAAGAGACTGCTCTCCGCGACACAGGGAATCCTAGTGTGGGGAGCAGTGTTTTGTTTAAGATAGTTAACATGTAAAATTCTTTTTTGAGGGAAATAAAGATTTGTTTGTTTGTTTGTATATGTCATAGTCTGTCAAGAAAGTGAAGAAATTAAAAAGTGGCAACATCGTTTTGTCATCCCTTTCAAATCAATCTAAGAAAAAAGGGATGACACTACGATGTTGCCACTTTTTAATTTTCTTGACGGACTATATAAAAATGCAATAACTCGATTAAACGGTTGAACCGATGTGGCTAATTTTAGTCTTAAAATATTCCTGGAAGTCCAGGGAAGGTTTATAAGTGACACGAAGTTCACCGGGACATCAGCTAGTCACTAGCATTACATATTATGAATTTATAACACCTGTTATTTAAGTACCCTCTCCCTGAGAGGTGCAGACCTACTTTGATGGCCAGTCAGAGCTGAGAGAAGCTCACTCCTGTTTTATTAAGGAACTACTTATTTAAAAAATACAAAAAATAAAAAACAGGGTTTTGTTATTTTAATAAAATATGATCATCCAATTAATAATATTCTACAATGCAGCCGGAAACAGAATCATCGCCACATGTAGGTAGTTACAGCAGTGGTGTCACAGTGAAGAGGCACTTTCATCTTCAATAATCAGCTCTTCAATATCCTAATAAAGGGTTAATTCCCACTCCTTGTATTTATTTTCAGTGTTTTTTTTTTTCAAAATGATAGCATAAATTCTCCCAGTCATTTCGGTTATTTCGTTAAACGCTTTTTCTGCTACCTGTAAACATAAATCGTAACACTTAATTATAATATTATATTACGCTGCATCAAAGTGTTAAAGGAGTTAAGCACATACACTGTGACACGAGAATTTTATATACATCTAAGATACATAATTACGCAAAGCACCTAAGTCAAAGTATCAATCATTGTTAGGTGCGTTATATTATAGATTTCTTTGACAGTTCATTGTTTAGTAAACATAAGGTTTATGTAAAATTGTTGTTTTATTATACCACGTCTTAATACTTACTCAGGATACTTAAAATTGCATTATGCAATAACATTAACAAACAGAATTTATAAAACAAACGCTTAATTACCTGCTACTATGGCGATTGAACGATCAGAATCGGAAATGTGGACGCGAGAATTTCAGTGATATTTTCACGTTTTACTATTTTTCTTCAATGAAAATCTTCAAATTTTCATCACTCTGACACGTTTTTCACTTTAATTGTTAATATTAATCACAGTAACATGTAGTTTTCACATTGTAAAATTAATTTAAGCAAATTGAAAATGTTTGTTCTTTCTTTCTTCTTTCTTTTTCTTCTTTTTTGGCAACTTGACACAAAGGATGTGTATGTTGTGCCACAGACAAGGTAAAAAGGTAAGGAATATGGCGGGAAAACCATATTCCTCCTATTATAATTTTCATCATCGTTTTCATGTATCGTCAGGTCTAAAGTCTAGTCAAAGTCTAAGTAAAAGTCAATACAGTCACAGGAGTCAAGTCGGTCGATTCAGTAAAGTGGTAGACGCTTTACTGAAACTTTCGATGGAGTTTTGGAGGGAACACAAAATAGCACGTTTCTGGATATTACATCACTTTCCTACACTTGTGCATGAACACGAATATCTAATGGTTAATATTCTACCAATATTACACATTAAAAACCCAGCTAACACAATTTTAGGAAAATAATACAAAAACACAACAGCACTCTTTCACATGCCCACCAAAACAGAAAATGTTTGTTTTGTTAATTTTATGTCATAGACAAAGAGGATGTAAACTGTATACTACGTAACAAGAGGTCGGACTTAGAAGAAAAAAAATAAACATCCGTTATTTTTTTTATTTGAAACTGAAGTTAAAATTTTTAAGTGCAAAACCTTTCACTCTAAACATACCAAAAATTATAAAAAATAAAAATAAAAAAGAAATGAGCTCAAATAAATGTTTTATTTCAAAAAAAATATTGTACATAACTTAATAAATAGGGTTATAAGGTAAATTAACCAATAAAACAGATTTAATCCACAAGCTTTTGTTAATTTCTATTATTAAATATTATAATATTACGGTACAGTTTTATGTATTTTATTTATAAATATAATAGAATAGCTGTCTATGCTACTCTACTAACTACTTGATTGGCTTATACAGTAAACTCTATATAGGGAGGGGATTAAAGCTGCGCGTCCACCAGGTCGGAATCGGGACGTACGGTGCGGACGGCACGTCGTGTCGTCATATACTTGTCAGGCGCAAAATGACGTTCCAGTACTTCTAGTGCAGTTCATAGTAGTCAGTACCATACATACAAAGCAACAAATCCGTCCACTGCGTACCTACGCTCCGATTCCGATCCAGTGGACCGCACCTTTATACATACACACTTTGTTTTCTTACACCCTGTATACGACAGCTGAAATCTATCGCGTGGGCTCAGGTCAGCTGCATACCACCTAACTTGATCAGAGGATTTTTCCTTGGTGGCCGTACCACTCATAATCCCATACCTTCCTTCTCTTTGCTGCTTTTGTTCCCAAGTGGTCGCATGCGACCGCGAGAACAAAAGATTTCCTACAATCCGCGATCGAGGTAACAGCTATTGCTTGCAGACTAAAATGTTGCAAACTAGCTGTATAGGGACCTAAAAATCAGAAATTAATGAAACATTTTTCATTTACTACATTTCCATACAGTTTACATAAATTATTAAGTATAGTTAATAACCTAATGTATTGTTACAATAAAACAATATACACATGATACACATTTAATTATTTTCCAAATTAACTGCATACTGATATACATTATAATAATTTCTATGAAATAATAATCTATCTTTTTCATATTCATATAGTTTAAGTTGTAAATTATTGTACAATTAAGCAAATAATACTACGACATACTTTGTATTAGAACATGGTATGATATCGTTATGTTTTGCTTCAATTTATCAATTTACGGTTACATTTACATTTTACAATGGCTTACCTTTCGTTTTTCAATAATTAATCCACTTAATTTACAATTTTTGTATTTTTGTAATAAATAATTTTCACAAAATGAAATTCGAACTTTGAGTTTTAAACTTCTTGTTCCTCTTTTTTCTCATGTAGTTTATATTCTCTATGGTCTTTTTTATTAGCCAATCAGTCGACCGTGCTTAAAAATTGTACAGATTATGCGATTATATCTAGTAGCTACGTTTAAATTTGGAACCCAATTTTTTTTTGTTCGGAACTTTCGTCCACCTGGTCATAGAGTATTGATACAACAAAGGGTTAAATGTCAAAAGAGTGTTGCTATTGCTAAAAAAAAAAGTTTCGCCTCCTAGACATTCTTGACGCACTATAGGTTGGTTCGTAGAGAACCCAAACTCTTTTAAATATAAAATATGTATGTTGTATGTTGTATATTTTGAAGTTCAAGTTTTGATAAGTTCTGTCTAGATGTTAATATTTCAATTCTATTAATGAGACATTGCGCTATCCTATCCTATACCAAACGAGATTCCGTCGTCTGGATTTTTGAATGAAAATTATATCCTGTGCTTGATAAACTTGGCTAGGCTTTTTTTTAAATAAGAAACAGTCTTAAAATGATAAAATCAATTTAGTCTGTGGGAGCGAACAGCTGTTTCCAATCGGTAGCTATTAGTGTGGAAGTTAATTAATCGTTTCTTAATTAAACTAGTGATGTCCCGTTTTTATCGATATTCGATACTCATAAATAAATGGAAATCTATAAATAGTTCGGAGGTTGTTCATGTTTTCATGAATAAATTAAGATTATTGTCATATGAAAGGTAATACATAATATTACACAAGTAATTTATTTTTTTTATAAGGTTTCCACTAGTTCATAGATTTATGATAACCATGACAAAAGAATAGGTACCTACAAAAAATTTCAAATCTGATTTAAAACTCTCTCTCTTTTTCTTGACATCTTTTTAAAGCAGTTAAATCAAAAAGAGTTTAAATTTTTATTGAAGTGAAAACTTCTTTAGTGGCGTTGAGCACTTTTGTGGGATGGGTAAAAACTGTGAAACTCGCGTCAGATCGTGCTGATCGAAAAACCTTGGAAAAACCGTAAGACGGTTGGAGAGTACTAATTAGTGTTTTGTGTCGAACTCGAACTCGAATTGATTGTAAGGGTTTCGATTAATAAAACAAAAACGATTTTTTAAAAATCGATTTTCATAAAAAATGGGTTAAAAATGTAATCGATTGTAAGGGTTTCGATTAATTAAAAAAATCGATTTTTTAATAATCGATTTTCATAAAAAATGGGTTAAAAAAATGCACAACGTTAATAATCAAGTTTTCACTTCTGCCGGCACTCCCGGAGTGCAACCCGTCTTTTTTTTTTACTATAGCCTATGTACCATGTAGTATGTTGTATGTACCAGCTATTCTCAAAGTGTGCTCCGCGAAGCCCTGGGGTTTTGCAAATACCTTGTAGAGACTACGAGCGATATATTATATTATAGACAGTGGTTTCAGAAATGTCACCAGACGCCACCATGGAGACAATTCACTCAAAGATAAACTAAATTATTTTTATGGGGTCACAAAATATGTCACTTATTAAAAGGGCTCCGCCGCCAAAAAAGTTTGAGAACCGCTGTATACGAAATATCGGACTTAATTAAAGTCGCAGCGTGCTCTAGGAAAATATAACGACTTAATTATGTGACCAATAAAAGTGGCGCCAGCATAACTACAACAATTATTGCATACATAAATAACACATTAAATATTACTTTATCGACTTATAATAAACGTCACTAGTAACAGCTTATATTAACTATTTAATTGCGAAAGATTGATTCAGAGGTTAGGAATTTATACAAGCTGTTGCGTGTGTGACGAACATTTTGCCGTTCATACTCTGACACTCCTACTAATAAAGCTGCGTATAACTATAGTATGCAGTATGTTAGGAGTAAAACTACTGGACAAAATAAGGAACACCACACTGCGCTCCAAAACAGGTATCAAGGATGTAGGTGTCAAGGCTGTCAAGCTGAAGTGGGATTGGGCGGGTCACGTTGGCCGTATGCATTTCGACCGCTGGGCAAGGATCTCAACAGAGTGGGCACCTGAGGACGGACGCCGACGCCGAGGCCGGCCTAGAAAAAGATGGCGTTATGAGCTGGGGGCATACCAGGAGAGAGATAGATGGAAGTCTCTGGGGGAGGCCTTTGCCCAGCAGTGGGACAGTTTAGGCTTGAAATAATAATAATAATAACTATAGTACCTATACCTCAATGGTATAACTATTCAAGGTCCACTGCCTTTGTCGTTTCCAATATTCCGCGGAGCACTCTTTGAGTCTCAAAGAGTGCTCCGCGGAGGCCTCGGGCTCCGCAAAGGTGCTCGCGGAGCCCCTGCCACCTGCAGGGGCTCTGAAATCGCCTTCAAACGCCTCCGCGAGCGATAAATTATCATCAGACCAGCATGGAAACAATTCATTCTAAGACAAAATATTATTTTTTTGGGGGTTCGACAAAAATGCTATTCTTAGAAAGATGTCCGCCAAAAGTTTGAGAACCGCTGCGCTAGACAAAGACAAGCAGACATATAATTGGCTGTGTAAATATTTTTATTGGTAAGAAATAACCATAACATTAACTTGACATAGCCCGACCAAACACCGTATTCCGTAAGTCCGCTATCTGCCTATAAATCAATTTCCCCGATATTACAATATTGCATCGTTACTAAGGCAGCGTTGCACCAGAGGCGTGGTTAAAGTTAAGGTTAAAGTTAAATATGGCGTCCTTAGCTTTAACTTTAACCTTAACTTTAACCGGAAAATTTGACAGATGTCGTATGAGCATATAGGGTGTTTGGACGCCATATTTGACTTTAACCAGAGATTTGACATTTTCCACTGTTGTCAAAGTTAAGGTTAAAGTTAAAGTTACAGTTAAAGTTAAAGTTAGTTCGTGCAATCCACTCTAAAACTTTTATACCGATTTACCTCTACTTAACTTTAATTAGACATTATCACAAGTTTCTTTGAACCTGACGCGAACTATTAGAGGACAGTTAATGATTTCTTAATTACAATTTATAAGTCGTAAATAGACCGAGCGCTGAGCGTTATAAACTTAAACCAATATTGAGTACTAAACTAATGACTATTAGAACGGCTGTTGTCAATAAAATAGAGTCAGTTTTGACAGTTTCTTGACCCGTTTAGTCATCGAACCCTCAAGAATGTTTGTAATGAACTTTGTTGTTAACCTTTTATGTAAAGGGGTGTTTGAACGTGTAAAATCGATTGACAATGCATTATCAAATGACATGAAAGCTGCTTGCTCATACTTTTTTTTCATAGGCAGTTTTATTTTTCTATTTAATTTTCGTGAAGAAAAGGTTTCTGTTATGTTATGTTCGTTGTCTCTTCATGCATAAGCGTGGAACCCATTTTGATGAAAATTGGCATGGAGATATTTTGTGTTCTAGAGAAGGACGTATTATCACCAAAAAATGTAGAGTTCCCGCGTGGACTGAATGGTAGCAGAATATTTTTACCGAGAGTAGTTAGTATACGTGCTAATTACCATTATTTATCGTAAAATGTGTTTGAAATGGGTGCACATTAAAATTTCATAGCTAAATGGAAATGATTTATTTTCAAGTAGCAGGTGAGGCATTAAATATCTTGCAGAAGCGATAGCGATGAATTTTTAAACGTTTTCCGAGCGCCTGCACCAAAAGTACTATAAATCTCGATTACGTTCGTTTTCTCCAGTTACCGCTTGGCCTATAGCCGTTTAAGACCAGTTCCTTAATGTTTATGTATAAAATATACCTACAGTAGAGTTTCTTTAAGCTTTGATCATAGTAGCAAAAAAAAAAATTAATAAAAATTATAAAAATATAGCGCATTCAATTTAATTAAGTTTATAATTAATTGTAGCATTCCTAGATATTGTATATGTACAGAAAACTTTTAATATGCTAAATAAAAATGCCCAAGGGCCAAAACATACCATTACAATATAAAACAAGACAAACAAGATACAATACGTATACGATAGAAAGTAAATAATACAATATACACTACAAGATTAAGTTGAGCTTTCAACCGGAGCTTTCGTAGAATATTCCCACGAATGAACTATCCAATCAATAACTATCGGAATTCGTAGGATATTCGATGTCAAACTTTAAGCGGGGCTGAGCGATTTTCACAAATCAGCCTTCCGTTAGGACGCAAAAGTTCACGAAAGCTCAATTATATTGCTAATAAAACTCTACTTATTTATAATTTTAAATATAATATATTTTAATACAAAACATAGTGTATATTTACCGTATTTAAAGTAGTAGTAGAGATATTCCCTGCGCGGTATATTCACACACAACACAACACACGACACGGGCGACGGCGACGGTGCCCAAGCGCGGACTGGGGGCAATCATTTTGTTTTGTCAAGACTCAAGTCTTCGGGGGCCGGTGCCCGGTGTTGCTGGGGCAACGAATATTTTGCCCCCAAATCTATACTAATATTATAAATGCGAAAGTATCTCTGTCTGTCTGTCTGTCTCGCTTTCACGCCAAATCTACTGAACTGATTGTAATGAAATTTTGTACACAGATAGTCTTAAGCCTGAGAAAGGACATAGTCTACTTTTTAACTGGAAAAAGGGGTTGAAAGGGGGTGTTTATGCGTAAATTTGTTCAAATTCAGTTAGTTCCAAAAATTCATAACAGAGAAGAGTCTCCTAGATCGCGCTAGCGCTTACTTATAAGTCTTTCTATAAGAGGTGGTACCATCTTATATTTGACTAGATAATGCCCGCAACTCCGTTGCGCCAAAATTAGTTTATCGCGCGGGAATCGTACATTTTTCCGGGATAAAAAGTATCCTATGTCCTTTCCCGGGACTCAAGGTATCTCCATGCCAAATTTCAGCAAAATCGGTTCAGCGGTTTGGACGTGAAGAGGTAACAGACAGACAGACAGACACAATTTCGCATTTATAATATTAGTATGGATTTCTCGATTCTTTCGATTTTTTTTTACACGTTTTTAAATAACTCACTACTGACTACTCAGTACCTTATCTATGCTGTGACATAACCTTAAACCTATCAATGATAAATAGTTTATGGGTAAAGTTATGTAATGGGGTGCTAAATAAGCTTTAAAATTTGGCATAAATATAGTTTAGTATATATATATATATTATGTGTGTTAAATATTATGTAATACATATTTTAACACATTGAATGCCAGCTACGCGATATTGCGTAGGCACTAGTAATGCTAGGGGCCAAATACGTAATACAACGTAGCACTTTCATGCAATTTAAATGGGTATTTGCATTATTAGGCCTCCTGGAAAGGACGTTTTTAGGTTCGTTGGCATCTCAAATAGGACATGACATGGAAAAAAAGTAACTTTATTATTTTTAAACTATTCTAATCACAAAACTTATAAGGCGCTTCGAAGGCCCAAAGTACAGTTTTATAATGAGATCAAAAATTAGTTTTATAATATATTTGGCACTCAATGTGTTAAAGACACCAATTTGTTGACACTGCGCGCGCTATAAACTGAAGTCCACGCGGACGAAGTCGCGGGCAACAGCTAGTACATTTATATAATATCGTCCCTAAGTTGTAAGCTAGGGCGGCAAAATCGTAAGTGAGCACTGAGCATCCAGGTTTGAATTTTAAGCTGGGGCAGCTTTTATTAATGACAAAAAAACTAAAAGTTTAAAAAGTTTATTGTTATTTTAATCTTTAAGAGTGACAAAGAAATAAACAGTAATCAACATACGGGTTAAGCAAATAGGGTTTAAAATTTTGAACAAGTAACAAAACACTGTGTGTAAGAAAGCTTTTTCAACTTTAAACTTTATATTTTTGATTTTAATTGTTTATGTGGAAGAATCAATTAGTTACACGGTGCTATACTCTACGGTCTATTAGAAAAGTTTATTGTAGGTAGAATAAAATATAAAACGTCGTTATATTATGGGTAACAAAAAATTATACCAAATAGAGATATAAACACACAGAAGAATATACAATATTATGGGTAGTTTTTTATAAGTTAAGACAAAAATTCAAAGTAAAGACAAATAGGCTTAGGGGCTCCGGGAGAGGATGGGAACCTCCCCGGCTTAGCCAGTCCCGGCGCCGAGGGGAACGCTTTAGTTTGCCTAAGCGTTCCCTTACTTTTGGTGGAAGTCCGGTCCCGAGGAAGACCGGCCGGTCGTGGAGGGAGTCTCGTGTTTGTTAGATCCGGGACATCCCTCCTTTATACGGCTGAAGGCGAACCGCAGGTGGTTTTAGTGAGTAGGAGTCTCACATACCCCCGGGGTGCTTCAGCTAACTGAGGCACATACCCAACCCGGGGGACCCATGATGGGTTTCCCCTGCACATCAAAAAAAAGAGTAAAAATAGGCTAAAAATTGTGTTTTTTGTATGGGAGTTAAATCTTTATTGTATTTTAATTTTATTAATAAATTATTATGTATAGATATAAAAGTACACATATAACAAAAGAATGTTTAAAATATTCAAGTTACTACCTCTTGCCATTATTAATATAGAGCGAAAAAGGCCGAAAAAATCACGTTTGTTGTATGGGAGCTTCTAAATATTTATTTTATTTTGTTTTCAGTATTTGTTGTTAAAGCGGCAAGAGATATACACAATCTGTGAAAATTTCAGAAGTCTAGCTATAGCGGTTCTTGAGATACAGCCTGGAGACAGACAGACGGACAGACAACGAAGTCTCAGTAATAGGGTCCCGTTTTTACCCTTTGGGTACGGAACCCTAAAAAAGCAAATTAAATATCATAATTATATCATGCAAACCCCTAATTTAATTTTAAAGAAATTTTGCAATTATCACAAATAATTAGTAGTAAGATAAATATTAAGAAAACTTTTAAAATAGCTTTTTATTTTGTGTAGGTTAAAAACAAAATAATACATAGTTAGATTCGTTCCAAAGACTTGGAAATTTACTTGCAAACACAAAAAACATAAGTCTATTTTAAAAAACTCCCAGATACAATTTAACTGTCTTACATGAGATATTCCCAAAATTTCTTGTTTAATTTAACCCATCAATCCCCAAACGGCAGCCGGTTGCCGCATATAAATAACAATTGAAAATCTATTGTGTCTGCGATCCACGATGAAGGTGATACAGTAAAAAGTTTAAACGAGAAATCGTATCGCCTTATTGATTCAAATGAACAAAAAACGTTATCTACCAAAAACATTTGTTATTTTCTCCAAACTCTACCATTCAATTACCCACATTTGTGGCAAAACCTTCGCGCTGGTCACCCTATCATTGATACCTGTGCACACAGACGTAGTTCTGTCCGCACGTAGGGACAGGGCACACAGCCCTTCGCTGCCCAACTGGTTTGCCCGCCCTCCATACATTCACGATTACGATTGTTTTGTATGTAGTAATTACAATGACAAAAGGTATTGCAGATCTAATTAGTCAACCGAAAGTGCAACTAACAATGTGATATGCTGTTAGAATTCATTTTAACCGACTTTAAAAAAAAGAGGAGCTGTTATGCTACAGTCTACACTCTGCATGCTTTCCTGAGTTCAATTCCTTTCACAGAAAGCGTCACTCATAATATTTTGGATACACAACAATCTACTTGTCTTTGTCTGGCACTTTAGAAAAATCAATTGACAAACAACGACAGCGTACCTTGAATAGTTTTAAACAGCGCAAATTTTATTTCATTCAGGGTTTTGTTATTACATCGTACTTAATTAAACCAAAATGAATATCATGATTTAGTGCACACGAAAATATTTACGTCATTTATTTAACACTAATTAAAACATATTAAAACAATTACGCTGCACTTGTTGCGGTTACTCAAGGCGTCGTAAAAAAGTTAAAACTGGCCTGCTAAACTCTTTCGATAATAACATTAGACCAAAAGGTATAATGAAATGAAAAGTATGAATATTTAATGGCGGCTGTACACACTCGTCGAGACACCCTGAGAGCCGAGACAGGCCGAGCGCGAGTGTGCAGGGCGCTCTCGTCCTCGTCTCGTTGGCTCTCGCTAAGAAAACCAGAGCAAGCATGTACGGCCGAGGAGGTTCTCTTCTAGTGTATACACCCGCCATAAAATAATGCAAGGTGGAGAACAAACAAACCTATGGCCGTTTACCCAGCGCCGCGCCGCCGGCGTCACGGACGTCACGGCAAAAATTCAAATAAAATGTCACTTTACGACCTAGGGCCTAGGTTTAATTTTGCACTACACCACTACAAAGCAGCGGCGGCATGAGTCGCTAGACCAATGTCGGTAGAAAATAAAACCTATAGCCTAGGACCAGGTCATGAAGTGGCATTTTATCGGCCCTAAATAATCTCGTTGTCGGGGAGTGGGGACGGTCCAGCAACGGCGGCGGTGGACAAACGGCCTATTTATGAGTATTACCGGTACATAAATCATAGAAAATGGAAATATTATGCAATGGTTTACGGTACTCTTTTTGCAATACGCAAAAAATGAGGATTATGACAAACTTTTTTGAGTTTAAGCCATCCCCAACTTATTTGACAGATTCTCCATACTCTAACTGTCAAGTTGGTGGACAGCCTATCCGGCACTTATCAGGAAGTGGTGAAACAGCACCTCTGTTTTATTTTTATTTAATCCATAAAGGATGGTCCTATATGGCCTTTCTGGATTGGCTCATCTTGACAAAATATGAAAATTATGTCCTAGTAAATACTAATATTTTAATACTTTTTAGGTCTTTAAGGGCCTGTTTCACCACTTCCTGATAAGTGACGAATAGGCTATCCACCACTTAACTTGACAGGTAAAGTATGGAGAATCTGTGAAAAAAGCTGTGAATAGCCTATTCGGCACTTTATCGGGAAGTGGTGAAACAGGCCCTATAATCAATTTCAAATATCTTAAAAAACGATGTGCAATATTTATAGCTCAAAGTTTTTACTCTTGTTTTGTTGTACTGTGTTTTATACATAACATTATACAGTAACAACACTGCTTTTAACATTCATTGTCTAAAAGCTATTCAATTTAAGCAAAGAGGTCGGTTCTATACATCTAGATCTACATACAGGGCTTCGTAGAGCAACGAACTCTACATGTCTTTAGTTAACTAAATAGTTCTAGTTAATTTACTTTATTAGCTGCTGTCTTACTAGCTTTTACCGGAAATATTGTTATTATTAGTATCCCATAGGAACGGTGTACTTTTTGGGAATAAAAGTTTCCTATGTATTATTTCAGAGAGGTTTGATCAAAATTCGTTTAGTTGTTTTTGGGAGAAGGGCACTTAAAATTCAAGTAAATTAAGTAGAAATATCTAACGTAGGTAGGTAAGTAAGGCATTCGGCATGTTTTAGTATAAAGGTGAAAAGTTTGTGTGCATTGAATAGGCTCCAAAGCCACTGGGCCGATTTTTATTAGCCATTTGGCGTAGACATAGAGACCACGAGCAATGATATACAATTAGAAATTAGAATGCTTTATATCGCACTGTTTTTACGCGGGCGAAACCGCGCGCACTTTAGTACTTGAAACAAGATAACTTGAGAGAAAACCAAAACCGACTGATAATAAGCGATAACGGCAGTTTAGTAGAGTTTCAAGATTTTGTTTTTAATATATCAAAATGAATCGAAGGTGTAAATCGTAAACCACTTCGAAATCCACCCTAGATCCTAGTTTTTAGGGTTCCGTACCCAAAGGGTAAAACAGGACCCTATTACTAAGATTTTTGCTGTCTGTCTGTATGTCTGTCTCCAAGCTGTATCTCAAGAACCGCTATAGCTAGACTTCTGAAATAGTGTATATTTATTGCTGCTATAACAACATAAATACTAAAAACAAAATAAAGTTAATTTTTAAGGGTGGCTCCCATACAAGAAACGTGATTTTTTTGCCCTTTTTTGCTCGTAATCAATAATGGTAACAGCTAGGCATTTGAAATTTTCACATAATCTTTAATTATAATTCTACTTTAATAATTATGATTGTGTATATTTGTTGCCGCTATAACAACATAAATACTAAAAACAAAATAAAGTTAATATTTAAGGGTGGCTCCCATACAAGAAACGTGATTTTTTTGCCCTTTTTTGCTCGTAATCAATAATGGTAGCAGCTGGGGCATTTGAATTTTTCACATAATCTTTAATTATAATTCTACTTTAATAATTATTAATTTATGTCTTTTTTCGCTCTACACTGGCATGGAACCCTTCGTGCGCGAGTCCGACTTACACTTGGCCGATTTTATTATGTTACAGGTAGGCCATAGTTAATGACGATGAGAGCATAAAAAACTACTCAAGTAAAAAAAACAAATAAAATATTTATGAATTTTTAAAAGTATTTTTAGTCCGTAGAGCCGTTGAATATGTAAAGCGGGTAGTTTTGGCGCGTGCTGCTGACAGGTGATGTGTGGCCGCCATTTTGTCTGAATTTATCGTCTGTGGCCCGATTTATAGCGGCCATTGCTGCGGAGAAATATGCTATTGATTGAAAAACGATTTCATATATCACGGGCTTTTTTAAACTATTTTCGGCTAAATATATGGCATTTACTCCGTATATGCGTATTATAATTACGATTTTTCAAGTTTTAGTAGTTAGGTATGTACAGTAGTATCTATTCCAAGTTTTCGTAGAGTTCCTTGGGAGGGGTACAGTTTTAAATAAAACTGTACCCCTCCCAAGGGCCTCTACCTATAAGAATTAACTGTAGGCAGGTGGACGGTTTTCGAAGACACTTGTATGGTTTTTGTATAGACACCTGCACGGTTTTCGTAGACATCCGTACGATTTCCGTTGACACATGTACAGTTTTCGTAGACACCTGCACGGCTTTCGTAGACACCTGCACGGTTTTCATAGACATCCGTACGGTTTTCGTAGACACCTGCACGGTTTTCGTAGACACCTGCACGGTTTTCGTAGACATCAGTACAGTTTTCGTAGACACCTGTACAGTTTTCGTAGACACCTGTTCCGTTTTCGTAGACACCTGCACGGTTTTCGTAGACATCCATACGGTTTTCGTAGACATCCGTACAGTTTTCGTAGACACCTGTACAGTTTTCGTAGACACCTGCACGGTTTTCGTAGACACCTATACAGTTTTTGTAGACACCTGAACGGTTTTCGTAGACATCCGTACGGTTTTCGTAGACACCTGTACAGTTTTCGTAGACACCTGCACGGTTTTCGTAGACATCAGTGCGGTTTTCGTAGACACCTGTACAGTTTTCGTAGACACCTGTACCGTTTTCGTAGACATCCATACGGTTTTCGTAGACATCCATACGGTTTTCGTAGACATCCATACGGTTTTCGTAGCCATCCATACGGTTTTCGTAGACACCTGTACCGTTTTCGTAGACACATTTACCGTTTTTGTGTAGACACCTGCACGGTTTTCGTAGATAACTAGATACCTGCACGGTTTTCGTAGCTCTACCACGAGTTTCTATCGAAAAAGTATACGATTTTCCGTACTCGCTAACGAGCAAACGTGCGTCGAATAGTTTTCACTTTTCAATAAAAACCGTACCATGAGTCATACGTACTCGCTAGCGACAACTCGATCGTATATGTGGTTTTCGTGTTTATAATAATTATTAGTACAAAAAAATCGGCCAAGTACGAGTCGGACTCGCGCATGACGGGTTCCGTATCATTATAGAGCAAACATAGGCCAAATATTGTGTTTTTTGTATGGGAGAACGCCGGAAAATTTTATTTTATTTAAGTAAATATTATTAACTAGCTGTTGCCCGCGACTTCGTTCGCGTTAGCATAGTAGATCACATCCCAAGTATTATCACAGAATACATAATTAGTACCTTACCTATAATTTATTGTACAAAAATATTCAATGTACAGAATTTACTTTCCTACGATTTTATTATAATATAAAGATGTTCCGCGCGTAATTTGCGTAATTTAGGGATTTCAAGCAACCGTACATTTTTCCGCAAAAAATAGCCTATGTCCCTTCACGTGGACGTGTATTCTTCATGTTTGCCAAATAACATAAAAATTGCTCCAGTAGTTCTTAAGATAATAAGCAATAAGCAATTTCATATAATTTCCCCCGTTTTTTCCACATTTTCCTCTATTTCTTCGCTTCTTTTAGTCTTAGCGTGATTAAATATAGCCTATAGCCTTCCTCGATAAATGGGCTATCTAACACTGAAAGAATTTTTCAAATCGGACCAGTTGTTCCTGAGATTATCGCGTTCAAATAAGCCCTTTCAAATAATTTCCCCCCGTTTTTTCCACATTTTCCTCTATTTCTTAGCTCCTATTAGTCTTAGCGTGATAAAATATAGCCTATAGCCTTCTTCGATAAATGGGCTATCCAACAGTAAAAGAATTTTTCAAATCGGACCAGTAGTTCCTGAGATTAGCGCGTTCAAACAAACAAACAAACAAACAAACAAACTCTGCAGAATTATAATATTAGTATAGAAATAAGCAATTTCATATAATTTCCCCCGTTTTTCCACATTTTCCTCTATTTCTTCGCTTCTATTAGTCTTAGCGTGATTAAATATGGCCTATAGCCTTCCTCGATAAATGGGCTATCTAACACTGAAAGAATTTTTCAAATCGGACCAGTAGTTCCTGAGATTAGCGCGTTCAAACAAACAAACAAACAAACAAACAAACAAACAAACTCTGCAGAATTATAATATTAGTATGGATAATAATTATTTATTAAAGTACACGTCTTATATCCCTGTGAAAATTTCAAGTGCCTACCAGCTGCCATTATTGATATCGAGCAAAAAAGGCCAAAAAAACACGTTTGTTGTATGGAAGCCCCCCTTAAATATTAATTTAATTTTGATTTAGTATTTGCTGTTATATCGGCAACAGATATTATACACAATTTGTGACAGAAGTCTAGCTGTAGCGGCTCTTGAGTTACAGCCTAGAGACACACAGAGAGACAGACAGGCAGACAGACAGATGGACAGACAACGAAGTCTTAGTAATAGGGTCCCGTTTTTACCCTTTGGAACCCTAAAAATCGTAACCTGCTAGGCAAGTCTTTTACTAGAGTAAAAGACAAAGAATGGCATATTATGGCCTTAAAAACCCTACCAATTTAAAACACCGACTTGTAAATAAGGAAATTTATAAGAAACAAATTACATTCGTAAACCTGAATTTTGGAAACAAACTTTGAACTTTTTAAAAATATAAGTTACAAACTTGTGAACCATAAATTATTGTGTTATGATAAAGAATTGGCACTATTTTTTGTAAACTATATTTTACAAATAGGTACAAGTGCCACTCAAATGTACTCGAAAACCATAAAACCTGAATTTACTTACCTTTTTTGTTCTAATGATTTTAGGAAGGGTCTGGGTTCATATTATTTTTTGTGGGATGATAATTTTACCCACTTAAACACTTCCTTGCTTTTCTAGTTTTGTAAAAGACGTGCCTAGAGACTGCGCTAAATACAAATAACACAAGCGAAAATATAACTTTTTGTTCTAATGATTTTAGGAAGGGTCTGGGTTCATATTATTTTTTGTGGGATGATAATTTTACCCACTTAAACACTTCCTTGCTTTTCTAGTTTTGTAAAAGACGTGCCTAGCGACTGCGCTAAATACAAATAACACAAGCGAAAATATTACTTTTTGTTCTAATGATTTTAGGAAGGGTCTGGGTTCATATTATTTTTTGTGGGATGATAATTTTACCCACTTAAACACTTCCTTGCTTTTCTAGTTTTGTAAAAGACGTGCCTAGCGACTGCGCTAAATACAAATAACACAAGCGAAAATATTACTTTTTGTTCTAATGATTTTAGGAAGGGTCTGGGTTCATAATATTATTTGTGGGATGATAATTTTACCCACTTAAACACTTCCTTGCTTTTCTAGATTTGTAAAAGACGTGCCTAGCGATTGCGCTAAATACAAATAACACAAGCGAAAATATTACTAATTATTATGTTTTAGCAAAAAATTTTACCCGACTTCCAAGGAAAAAACAATATTCTTAAAATGACCTAAGAAGTATAAAATAATTCTTATTCTTCATTAGTGCCTTTTTTTTTAATTCTAAATCTCAACGAATTCTGTACTCAATTTTCATTCGTTTGAAGTCGGTACCAGCCCAGAACTGAGATACTTAACATAGAACTTAGTACCGACTTCAAAAGAATGAAAATTGAGTACAGAATTCGTTGAGATTTAGTCGAATTATTTCATACCTTTTAGGTCACTTTTAGAATATTATTTTTTCTTGGAAGTCGGGTTAAATTTTTTGTTAAAAAATAATAATTTTGCACTTTTTAGTTATCTACAAAACAATGCTTTATGCGGTAGATAACCACTACGAATAATAACTATCCGTATTAATTATTATATTACTGAAAGCGAAATTGTGGTACTTAAATGCTTGCAGTTATCTAAGCGATGCTGCAATTTCCAAACTTTTATCTTTGAAAGAAGATTGTAACAGACGAATACACTTTTGGATTATTAATATAATATGGATAAGGGGAAGTTCACTGACCTACAATGCTAAAATTCGCTAAGGCTGTACTGGCAGCTCGATTCGTACGTAAATATTTTGCGGTTTCTTAAATGAAGCTTCTTAGATACGTCTCCTTACTCATATTTTCAATTTTCATTCATCCAGACAACTAAAAACATTTTTTTGTAATTAATTAGTAGCTTTAATTTTTGTAATGGTCATCGCATATTACACCGACTACACTCCGACCCAACTCAAAGAATGGCATTGAATTCTCAGCTTGATGTAGTGTTACTTAGGAGTTAATTTACTAACAAGCGAACAACTAGTTGACGACGAGTTGGCGACTCGTCGTCAACGCGGTGTGAGTTAGGCAAATTTTGCTCTCTAACCTAACCTAAGGCTGTTTACACACGGCGCCGCAGCGGGAGCGGCACCGCCAATTCGGCGGTGCCGCTCCATTACTCATCCTTGTATTTCTATGGGATACCGTCCCGCTGCCGCTGCGGCGCCGTGTGTAAACACCCTAACAATATTGCTTACATTTCCATGCCATGCTGTGAGTTGGATTGGCGTCGACTCGGTGTAATGTGCGATGACCATTATAAAAATTCGTCAATTTTGATGAATATAAAGATGTTTATCTCAAAACCCAACATGTAGCTTTCCGATCCACGCGGCACGCAATGCAAACTTTCAAATAAAACGTAAACTAGGTATACATATTATTGCTCCATGCCACTACAAAGCAGCGGCGGCATCGGTCGCTAGAACATTCGATACGATGGAGCGGAGCGGAGCGTAGCGGTGCCGAATTGACCAATCACCATGCTCGAAATCTTCGCTATCATTTCGCTGGAATAGCACGATTGGTCAAAGGGTGCGTTTCCACTGAAGCGGAGCGGAGCTTAGCGGTGCCCGAATTGACCAATCGTGCTATTCCAGCGGAATGACAGCGAAGCGGAGCGAAGATTTCGAGCACGGTGATTGGTCAATTCGGCACCGCTAAGCTCCGCTCCGCTTCAGTGGAAATAGTTTGCCGGGCGCGGTCGCGTGCCGCGAGAATCGGAAAGCAACCATAAGAGACTTACAAATTACAATAAAACATTTTATTTATTATATCTGAATATAATAGATGCAAAAAAGTTTTTTTATACTTTTTTTAAATTTTCTATGTACGCAGCCACAGAAATAAGATCTAGAAATGTCTGTGTACGCAGCGTATTCTATATAGCGTATTCGATAAAATTTGTACAATCGAACAAAAACAACTATTACAGAGATAAGTCTCTGTAATAGTTGTGTAAGCATTTTTATCAGTAAAAGAAAGTATTAGTAGAAACGGCATCTTTCGGGAAACAGTATAATTTTGTTCTGACTTTTTTACTTTTAGTTAGAAGAGGTCGAGGGGTAGAAATTAAAAAGTTTTTAAATAAATAAAACATTTATTGTTTGGAATATTTTAACATCGTTTTAAGTTTTTTTACCGGCATACGGGCACTGTGTAAACCTCGGTGGTTCTATAAAAATTATTTTTTAAGAAGTAATTTTTGTCCTTATCGCTAGGGAAAATTACGCAAAGGTCGGAACAGAGGCCGCTACTAGCACATACAGTTAAAAATCCGATCAAAATCCGACATCCTGCACACGTCACATCAGAATATTGACAGAAACGTTGTCAAACGTCAAACAAAACTTTTTGTTTACTGTCTGTGCCGGTGTGCTGCACTCTAGCCTTTGCAGTCATAACTCTGCTCCGATCTTTACGTAATATTTCCTATTACCCATCAAGCCCCATAAGGACGACGGTGACCGCGACAGCAATAGAATAACAATAGATTTCCAGGAATCTGCGATCGAAGGATTAATTTACATATTTTGTTAACAGTTTGCAACAGACACATTGTGAGTTTTGCTAACAATAATGCGTATATTTCTTTAATTGACCATAAAATAATTGTCGATTTAACTTTTACAAAAGTGCTTTTACTTGCAATTTGCAAGCAGTGCTGGAAAACAGTGCCTCTATGTCTTAAGGTGGCTTTCCGATCTTTGCCGCAAGCTACCGCCAAATAAAATGCCACTTTAGGAACTAGTTACTAGGCTAGGTTTCATTATCTACTTATATTGGTCTAGCGCTCCATGCCGCCGCTGCTTTGTAGTGGCGTAGAGCAAAATGAATCCTATAGTTTTGTTATAGAGTGGCATTTTAATTGAATTTTTGTTGGTTCCGGCGCTTGCCGCGTTGATAGGAACGGACCTTTAACAGCTGATACGGCATATAATTATATCACACCGCAGCGGAGCGGGTCGCATTTTCCATATTTTATGTCAAGTAATATACTCGGACAGCCATATAATCTAAAGGGACCCGGAACGGTCAAACGGTTTGATTCAAACCTTACGTGTTTTGATACAACTGTTTGATGTCGGTTTGAACAGTTGTCAAACGGCATTGCGCAGTTTGGTTCGGTACGCCGCCATAATAATTAGACTTGTACGATGCAGAAAAGATGCTCTCGAACTTTAAAATCCAGTACTAAACTAAGCCGAGTTTGTTCAAACGCGTCGGAACACGATCAAACGGCGCGTCAAACACAACAAAAATATGAAATTTCATCAAACAAGCTTCAAACACGTAAATGTTTGACAAACCGTTCAAACTAGCTTTGTAAACGATCAAAATGGTTTGAGTCAAACCAAAATCTACGTGTTTGAATCAAACCGTTTGACCGTCTCGGGGGCTCTTTAGAATGATGTTTTAGGGCGCGTAGCCAGAATCAGAATAAAAGCCGCTATCTTGTAAAAGTGATAAAATTTGTACAATCGAACAAAAACAACTTATAGCGAATTTCAAGTTTTAAGTTGAAATTCTTAAATAAAACAAATCCTTAAACTAGTTTGTCTTTTTAATTAACATAGACTTATCCCTGACACTAATAAAATATTTACGCAGCATAAATTTATGTTTGTTCTCTGTCTTGGTCCGTCTTGTGACTTTTGACCATGCCAAACAAAGGCAAGCGCCAAGCAGTCCTCGAGAAGTCCATACTATCCATTGTGTAAATGTTTTTTTAGTAAGGAACATGTCTTTACTTCTGGCCTTTGGAAATAGAATTGAAATAGAACATAACAGACATACGAAATGTACACTTAGGTTTAAGGTACAATTCCGTGCATCGCGATCGATCGCGGTCGTGCACGACCTACGACTGTCGTCGGACGCTCGCGACCATAGTCAACGTATGAAAATGTATGGCACCGCTTCCGAGGCCCGCGACTGACGCGCGCGGCCTACGACTGTCGTCGGTCGTGCGCGACTGTCATAACTTCAAGACACGATCGCGCGCGGCTTACGACAGTCTGACTGTCAGTCAGTCAGACAAATCACAACAAACGTATGCAATTTTTTTTAAGTGCTGATTCACCACGATCTTATGTCAGAATGTTAAATTATTATATTATTATTTATTGTTATAATTTGGGCTAAATTTTTTAATAATTTTTATATTTCTATTGCGAAAATTGGCTTACGCAAACTTCTGTTGCATCACAATATTATATAAAGTAAGAGTTAATAATAAATATATTAAAATTATTCAAGGTTTGCTGTTTTTGTCTGTCAATGTTTTCAAAAATGGTAGCCGCGCAGACTTTGTACAGTTATTTGCTGGGTTTTTTTTAGTAGGGATAATAGATTTTTATTAGTAGGGATGAAATGATACATTTTATCAAATTGAGTACCTAAGAATTTCAAAAAAAAAAATAATTGTTGTTTTTTTTTAATGTATTTTAAAACCTTAATATTAATTAATCCTTCGATCGGAGGTTCTAGGAATTCCCATTGTATTCTTTTGTTCTCGCGATCACCGGTGCTCGCGCGGGGCCTGAAAGATTAATATTGATATTTAATGCAGAAACCTTAAAAAAATGTTTTTTTCAATTAAATAAACAATTAAAAATTCATGAAATTTAAATAAAGTCACGTGACCTATAAACGCGCCATGATTGAGATGTGACGTCACAATGTATAAATTTCAATAGTATACGCCAATATTTACCTTATTTCGTTGACGTTTAAGATCAAAATTGTTTGCGCTGACTATAATACCAATCTACGTAGCTAAACTTTTTAGTAAATCCACAAACTGCTCCTATGACTCGAAATGAGAAATGTGGTTAGTGCCCGTTTAGTTTATTGTAAAACAAACTGTATTTTAAGTATTGAAGTTGTGTTTTGGTTTTCAGTTTTAAAAAATTTGAGTTTAGAAGTACGCGTCCAATCAAAACATTCGTTTGTTAAACAATACGTGGTATGTCAGTTCTACTGTTTTCATTGTTCTGTGGTGAACATTAACAATGTGACGTCACACGCGCTAGGGTAGTACGGGAGCTGCCGGCGTGTCTTCGGAATTTTTATTTTGAAATAACTTTTGAATTATTGCGAAAAACAATAAAAGAAAATTGCTTTGTTATAAAACTTATATACCTATGATCTTTCCATTTATCACAAAAAAAAAATTGTTGAAATACTCAATTGCGATAAAATTAAACGTTTTAAGGTGAGACCGCACTACGCGACACTTCGCTTTCCATAGAACTGACTTTTTACAAACGTGAAACTGACGTATAACGTCCATGGAATGTGAAGTGTCCTGTGTCGCATCGTGTCGTGTCGTTTTAAGGCTTCGAACAAACCTACGCGACAAAGCGACTGCGAAGCGGGAGCGTCTACCGCGCGGCGAACGCTGCCCATGCAATCTTATGGCGCTGTGTACACCTGCGCGACCGCGACGCGGGATGTTCGCGTCGTCAAGCGGAACGTGCGCGTCAAGTTTTCAAATGTGTGTTTTGCAGTGTACATAACTAGACTTCTTTTTAGGGTTCCGTACCCAAAGGGTAAAAACGGGACCCTATTACTGAGACTTCGATGTCTGTCCGTCTGTCTCCAGGCTGTAACTCAAGAACGGTAATAGCTAGAGAGTTGAAATTTTCACAGATTATGTATTTCTGTTGCCGCTATAACAACAAATACTAAAAATGAAATAAAATAAATATTTAAGGGGGGCTCCCATACAACAAACGTGATTTTTTGAACATTTTTTGCTCGGTATCAATGATGACAACAATTAGGCACTTGAAATTTTCACAAAAGCCATATAATTAATATGTTCTTTAATAATTAATAATAATATTTAAATAAAATAAAAATTTAAGGGGGGCTCCCATACAAAAAACGCAATTTTTGGCCGATTTTTGCTCTATAACGGTACGGAACCCTTCGTGCGCGAGTCCGACTCGCGCTTGGCCGATTTTTTAAAACCTTTTTTATATTATTTTGTAAAACTCTGTAGTTTATGATTTTTTTTATTTGTTTACGTTTTGATAGATTGTGTCAACATATTAAATTAATTCGATGTGACCATTGTGGACATGTTTTATTCCTCGTAGTCGCGCAGGTTTGCACGCCGAATTTCGCGTAGGTTTGGCCGAAACTTAATGCGGTTTAATTCATTCTATGTGACAATAACATTGCTATTGCATTTTATGCATCATATAGTAGATCAATGTAGTTATAAAACAATGTAATTACAATAAAGCTAACCCGCGTTAGTTGTATTAACACAAGTGGTGACTACAGTTTGCAGTGCGCGCCCTTCCGCGGTATATTGGTGAACGGTGCTGGTAGAGGATGAAGCCTTCTTCGGGACTTGAACTCCACTAGATCTGTTATTTTCACCGCCTGAAAATATAGAAAGTATTTTAAATTTTAATACAAAAAGGTTATTAGACAGAAAATAAATTAATTTGTAAAACACAAGCGAAGTTACATTGCTATATTGCGTTGAGTCGTCGTAACGACATAACGCGTTTTAATACACCATCTGCGTTGCGTTACCATACGGTAGAGATAAACAACGATAACATGGCGCGCCCCTCCAAATTACTGTTTCAATGCGTGTAGTCACATCCTTATGAAAGAGTTTGTATGTAGTTGTACCAATCAACCAATCAACCAGTACTCGTAATATTTCACTTAAGGCCGTCCCCCGAACAAACGACCTTGGCCATACATTTGCCGCGTTGCCGAGATCGCGCCAAAACCATATTTTTTTTACTTATCTTAGTTCAAAATTGTCCTAAAAAAAATTAAAACGGGGAATATGTAGTTTATGATACATGTATTATATAATATTAATTTTTGTAATATTTAAAATAAATGTATGTTTAGTATTAAGTTGTAAAATATGGAAATAAAACATTTTATAATCTCAAGCTTTAACTTTTTTTTTAGCTTTAACAAGGTATGAGGTCAATAGTTGCGTGGGATTTAGGTATATAGGCGAGTTTGGTATCATTTTCAATTGAATCGAATGTTTAAATGCCAGTTTTTGAATAAAATTTAGATAAAATATAGTAAAAATAAAATAAAATAAAAAAATAGATTCTTTTAAATCGGATGAGTAGCTCCTGAGATTAGCGCGTTCAAAAAACAAACTCTTCAGCTTTATAATATTACTAGACGTTCCGTGCTCCTTCGCCCGCGTAAATTAGATATTTTACAGAAAAATTAGTCCACAATAAATAGCCTATGATTCTTCACGTTCTTACTTTTTATCTGTGCCAAATAACAGAAAAATTGTTGAAAAAATCGTGATATAAGCCCTTTCAAATAATTTACTCCGTTTTTTCACATTTTCCTCTATTTCTTCGCTTATATTAGTCTTCGCGTAATAAAATTTAGCCTATAGCCTTCCTCAATAAATGGGCTATCTAACACTGAAAGAATTTTTCAAATCGGACCAGTAATTACTGACTCATACTAAGATTAGCGCGTTTAAATAATGCTTCTTCTTCTTCTTCTTCTTTTTACGTTGCTTAACATCTTTATTGTGCAAATATGAGTCTTAAAATGAATTTAGCATTCTTAAGTCATCCGAATATAGTACCGATCTTGGAATAGTAATATAATTAATGCCTCTATACAGATTGAGACTCTATTTTCCTCCAGAGCAGAAGCTGCTAAAACTAAAAAAAACTAACATCAAAAATCGCGGTGGCTCCACATCTTAAATCCATCCTTGGACCATAAGGACCAATACTACCAAAGGAAATCTTTGGTTCATTAATAGCCGTATAACTCACCGTACACACGCAACTATGAGTATAATAAACAAAAATAGAAAATTTAAAACGGGGAAAGGAATGTTGATATACTGAAGATTATTGCTTTATTTTGATTATAACTTTGTAGCTTTCAAATTATGAGTTTATAAGGCTTTAAATACGGTAAATTACGGAATCTCCGTAGGGAATGCCCTTAATGTCACTTATTAGTAATTACCAAGATTTGTTGGTCAACAAATCATAACTAGCCGACCGCGCAAGACAACGCACTTCAAACGTTTTGACAACGCACTTCAAACGTTTTGAATTTTGGAGGGGCGCGCCATGTCATCGTGGTTTATCTCTAATGCAACGCAGATGGCACCATGTCTTAACTTTATATATTTGTTGGCCACACCTCATCGTGTCGGCCAGTAGTTGGTGTGCCAGGGAAAAGGTCATCGTACTTAGCTTTAGTGCTAAGTGCCAAAAAGGGGACATGTGAGGACGATCGATGAAGGGGTGGGAGCTTAGAGTAAGCCCTATACACACTTTGTGCAGTACCTTGTGGTGTACCTCCAAATATGTTTATTTTCCTAGATGTATGTTGTACTATCAGAGAAGTTGATTCCTAGGCAGATGGGGGACCTACGTATTTTGGTCGCGCTACGTCAAACCCAGCCGACAGGTCACAATTATCATAAAATTGTCATGATCCGACCAAATGACGTTGGTCTGTCAACTGCCTAGTAATCAATTTCCTCGATGGTACACATTGAACACAAAAAGTTTGCGAAACGCTGGTGGGACTTACAATACACTTTCATTACAATTTGACGGCATCAAATAAGCTTCAATTTTTCACCACTAGATGCGTTATTTCGTACAAAATATATTTAACTTCTTCACGTCACTAACAAAACTCATTTAGCACATCCACCTTATATTCCTCCTGCTCCTTCTCCACGAGGCCGGCGCCGCCCTCCGCCGTGGACACCACGTACACCGACAGCTTCTGACGGTCCGGGGAGTCCTCGCATATGTGCTTCTGTGGCAGAGAGGATAAACGTACGTATAAAGTGGGTGATCCGGCTCGAAGGACCAATATCTGGTATTTTGACCAGCAACATATACAGCACCAGCAACAGAAGCTTCTGTTTGACGTCTCATGTAAAACGACTTAACCCATCAGTCGTGGCAAAACGAGACACAATAGCTTTTTCATTGTTATCGCGGCCGGATGTGGCCGCTTGGGGCTTCATGAATTAATATCGAAGTAACTCGTTATAAGCAATATGTAGGAAGAATGCAAATCGTATATTCCTACATATTAGGCCGTCTTTGACTTAATTTCTATGATGAGACATGTAATACTTGTAACTCACCTTATAAAACTGCAGTAGTTCCTCCTTGGTGATGGTATTCAGTTCATCCACTTCAACGCGCGGCCGGTCAAAGTTGTACACCTGCAATAATGATATTTAATTACTTGTATCTTTAACTTATTTAAAAAAAACACAGAAACTGAGCTGTGCCATTATTATGCAAAAATCAAGATCTACCTTCACAATTTTTAAAAATACAATCTGTACAATCACTATTAAAAATTAAGTGAGCGGGCGAATAATGGGCGAAGTTGCAGCGTAGTTCCTTTTGATAAGTGGGATAAGCAGGAGCAATTTCCGAATGCCAATTCCATTCATTGTTACATATAAACATATAGCTATGCTCTCATAATTTTTATATAAAGCTGTGTTCTATAACATTCGGCTATCGAAAGTTCCTGCAAATCGCAAATTTATAAGCAAGCACGCGGCGAACGCACCTCATTTTAAAATTCTTTGTATGAAATGACGTGAACCCTCGCACATTCGTCCGCACCGTGCGCGCAGCATTTCGTGTATTACGCGGTGCGCACAGCGCGTACGGTGCGGACAAATGTACATACCATCGAGGAAATTGAGTCCTAGGCAATTGAATTCAATGTAAGCTACGCTGTGATCGGTCGGATGGGTTTGACTTAACGCGACCAAATTAGTTAGGTCCGCCATCTGCCTAGGAATAAACTTCTCTGATAGTACAATCAGCTTTATTTATGCAGCAGACATACCTGCGCGGTGATCTCGCTCCAGGCGCGCGAGGCCTTGGTGGCCATCCGCTTGGGCCGCTCGAGCCGCTGCGCCGCCAGCGCCGCGCGGTGCTTCAGGAACTCCTCGTCACTCATGTTCTCTAGATACTCCTGTCAAAGATATTACAATACCCGGCAATAAATATTGCACATCGACCTTTGGAAAGAGACAATCGGCTAATTTCGGTTTCATAGAGCGTTATTTTTGTAGCACACACCTATTTGACATTATGTCAGTCGTTGTTCAAATTCAATAGAGTGCAGTCGCGTCCAGTTCAAATTATATATCTAGAGTTGTTAACACCCCTAATTTTGCTACATCTGTAATTTTCCAAAAGAATTAAAATATACGTAAACATAATTTGAACACGCTTTTTTATTTTATTTTACCCGAACCTAAAGCCATAACTTATAGAAAATTTGGTGTATTTTGTACAAAGAATAGTAAAATTGTCAAAAGAAGCAAACCATAATAATTGTGGTTTTTTTTTAACAGCTCCTAATATATACCGGACTTTTTGTATTTCGTGCGTAAAGTATAATTTACACAGAGCCAGTACTGGCTGCCAATAAGACTGGCAGCCAGTATTGGCTTGGTATATGCCGCGTG
This sequence comes from Polyommatus iphigenia, assembly GCA_963422495.1. NCBI lineage: Eukaryota > Metazoa > Arthropoda > Insecta > Lepidoptera > Lycaenidae > Polyommatus > Polyommatus iphigenia. The sequence goes on from OY730188.1 coordinate 4,734,801, forward strand.
TGAACAGTTTTTCAAGCCAGGCCAAACTGTTCACACGCGGCATATGCCAAGCCAGTACTGGCTGCCAGTCTTATTGGCAGCCAGTACTGGCTCTGTGTAAATTATACTTAAGAGATAACGCTCTACAAAACCGAAATTAGCCGACTGTCACTTTCCAAAATTTATCGCCGGGTACTGTACGTACAGTTTGGGCGCTTGTGCACTAATTTTGTGCGGCTATTTACCGTCCGGCGTTCATAACTTTCACGTTTGCCATATCAAAACGTAAGAAATCGCGACGCCGCGCCGCGCCAGATGGTAAAATTCCGTGTAGTGCACAAACGCTCTTTAATCTTAATATATATATATATATATATATATATATATATATATATATATATATATATATATATATATATATATATATATATATATATATATATATATATATATATATATATATATATATATATATATATATATATATATATATATCTTTAAACGAGCAATTCTTGTATATATATATATATATATATATATATACAAGAATTGCTCGTTTAAAGATATATATATATATATATATATAAATCGATCTAGCTAGGAATCGTTTTCATAAAATGTCATTTTATGAGTGTTATTTGAATTTTTTGAATACCGAGCGAAGCTCGGTCATATAGCTAGTATACTATTTAACCATGCAATATTTAAGATGGCTACAGACATGAAAGACTTCAGAAAATAGTGCATAGACCTAAACGTAGGTTACAGTACATAAAAATTAAGACAGAATCATCAAATTTTATTTAGGTTTGCTACATTACACAACCATGAAGTATATGAAATACAGCCCACAAAAAGTCCAACATGTTTATATTATCTACAGATCTCTCAATACAATTTACCGTTTTTACCAACCTTTGCACGAAAAAAAGTACACAGTGGTTTTAAAATTTTTCCAGGCATTGCTCTTAAAAATTACAAATATTTGTAACTACATAGTTTTGTGGGAACATGCGTAGCGGCCGAAAAGGAAGATCATCCGGCTGAGTGAGATAGCATGCTCGGTCAAGCCGAAGCTCACTGATGTCATTTCAGACGATGTAAATATCTTGCCGTGCTCAGAACCTTCGATAGCGCGATGCAGGATTGTGGCGCTAATTGTGGGTGCAGTTTCTTGTATCATTTCTGGTATATCTGGTATATCTGTCGCAGTCATCTGGTTTAATCTGCGATTCGATTGAATGACTAGCGTGTTCATTGAATGACTCCATTCAATTGAATGACTCGGCCGAACGTCGATTGAACAATCGTCATCCAACGTCCAACTAGTTCGCGGATTGTAACATAGCTCTTTGAAAAGAGCGGACATAAAATCAGTCAGGCTATTAAATAATTTAGTTCATTTTTTCCACTGCGGCGCTAGTAGTCGCCAATACCAATATGGCCTCAAACAACTTGCACAAAGAACACTGTGTTGATATTTTTTCCGATTGAGTTTTCTTAAAGTGCTTTATTGATTATAAAATAGTGTGACAAATGGATTTCACGATTATTACACCGCCGCTGGCTACTCTTAAAGAAAAATTTGAGGCGAAACTGGCGAACGAACTGAACGAACAACAAAATCAAGGTTAGTGAGTAGGTATATTGTTATTGTTAATTATATTTTGTGATATTTAGGGGTTTGTGTTTAGTGTTCTTGATTGCGTGAACACAATGATAATAAGTTATCATGGTGTTACTGTTTCAGGATCTCAAAGATATACAAATAACAATACCACGTTCTCACAGAAAACCAGCGTGAAACAGCGCTTGCGCTGTGTTTCGCCGAGTGAGTGATTTTACCGGAGGCCTAATCCCCTACCCTATTCCCTTCCCTACCCTCCCTTATTCCCTTCCCTTCCCATCCCTATTACCCTATTCACTCTTAAAAGGCCAGCAACGCACCTGCAGCTCTTCTGATGCTGCGAGTATCCATGGGCGACGGAAGTTGTTTTCCATTAGGTGACCCGTTTGCTCGTTTGCCCGTTTTATTTCATAAAAAAAAGAATCCTCAGGATGAGGCCAAACGAGAGTAATTTATTATTTGATTCTTTGAAATCCTTGAATTATTTCATACAAATAGGCAGTATTGCAATTTGCACATCTTAAAACTTAAAATACAATAGGTAGGTACCTATAGAATCATAATAATATACTTATTATGGCCGTGTCCTCAATCGTTATTTATTATCACTAATTATTGTTATTCAAAATAAGGTTCCAAACTCTTGGTCACCCTAAACAAGCATTACAAAGTCGGCTATATCGCCTATATACCTACCATTCAACGTCTTCACTATAATGACGTTTAGTCAAGACGTTAAACGTTTCAGTCAACGTCTTGACTAGTTGTCCTTCAGTCATTCAATTGAATGGAGTCATTCAATGAATACGCTAGTCATTCAATCGAATCGCAGATTAAACCTGATGACTGCGACATATCCATACTAATATTATAAATGCGAAAGTGTGTCTGTCTGTATGTCTGTTACCTCTTGCCGCCCAAACCCCTGAACCGATTTCGCTGTTTGGTATGGAGATACTTTGAGTCCCGGGAAAGGACATAGGATACTTTTATCTCGAAAAAATATACGGTTCTCGCGCGATAAACGAGTTTGGCGCAACGGAGTTAGAGAGTCATCTAGTCTGGTATATTATATCCACGACAGTGAATAAACCAACCTGCTGGCTTCTAATGAACGCTTCTATCCGCTGCTCGAGGTATGCGGGATGCCGGTCGCTCTGCACGATGAACCGCAGCCCCTGCACGCCGTTCGAGATCCGCAGACCGCTGAACACGATGTAGCCCAGTTGCTCCTGTGTAAAGTGAGGTAAAGTTTTATAACGGTCGTGAAAAACATCCATATTGATATCTATACTTTTACTAATATTATAAATGTGAAAGTGTGTCTGCCTGTCTGTTGCCTCTTCACGTCGAAACCGCTGAACTTTGCTGAAATTCAGTATAAAGAGACTTTGAGTCCCGGGAAATGACATAGGATACTTTTGATCCCGGAATTTTCGCGAAATTCTATCCTATGTCCTTTGCCAGGAGTCAAAGTTACTTCGTACAAAATTTCAGCAAAATCGGTTCAGCGGCTTGGGCGTGAAAAGGTAACAGGCAGACAGACACACCTTCACATTTATAATATTAAGTATGGATTTGCTGGTCACGGTCGCTTGCCATGACGATCGGAAAGTATAGTCCGCGCGGAACTAGTTGGCCGCGCCTTAGGTAGGGACAGGGCCCAGGGGTGAGGGGGCGGGTTGCTTTGCTGCTCGCAACGCACATGAGATAAGACAGTGACGACCAATCTCGCGATATCTTGAACAATAATATTATTTAATTATTGAAAAGAATAAATTAAAGACAATTGATCAGTTTTATATTCTAAATTATTGACATCGGCTTTCCGTTTTTAAAAACCTATGCACTTTAAATATTATTTCCTTAGATTGTCTTTTTATCGGCGGACTTATCTTGCTATTGCAATCTCTTGTGCGTTTTGTCTAAACTAGCCAGAACTGTCAAAATCAAGCGCCCCCGCGTGTCCGTCCCACCGCTCACATACCTAAGGCGCGGCCAACTAGTTCCGCGCGGACTATAGTTCCCCCCTCCTCACCTTGGTCCTTAGCACGTTGAAGCAGGGCTCGCTGAGCGCCTGCGCGAGCAGCTCTAACGTGACGTTGGCGCGGGTCTCGCGCGCGCCGCACGCGTAGTACAGCGACGCGCACGACGACTTGTGCACGCTGTTCTCGATTGAGCGGAGGTACCACGCACCTGGAAAATGTTGACAGATAAAATACTTATTTTAAGGGAAATTTCACCATTTCCTGATAAGTGCCGGATAGGATATCCACAACTTATCTGACAGATAGAGTATGGAGTATCTGTCAGACAAGTTGTAGATAGCCTATCTGACACTTCTCAGGAAGTGGTGAAACAGCCCCTAAGACTCATAACAAGGTTTTTAATGCAACTGGTGATATTTATATTGTATTGTGTGGTGAACAAACCCACTCAACTCATTAAAATACTCGTATTATTATAAATTCTCTTTATATTATTATATTTACAAGTATGTAAGAAATATCGTTTCAGCAAGTAAGATCTCAAGACTAAATTGCCCTCAGGACTAAGTGGCCGCCGCCTGGCCGTTAATTGCAAAAGATCACAGACTCACAGCTGTTCCCCTTACAATTTTGTAGATTTTGTATCGACGCACACTGGTCCCAAAGTAAAATAAATGGGACATTAAGAATTTTCGGATCAAAGGTCAACGGATCAGGCTGATTTTTTTTTGTAGACAGCTGATGCAATTACAAGTCACTTTTATAGATATCGTTTTTTTCAAATACAGAGATAAAAAATAATTAAAAAAAAATTGTATGGACGAAATCATAATTTTGTCATTTTAATCCGAGATTCAAACGTATTCAAAATAAATCATAGCACAGCTTATAGAGGGACTCTTGTCGTACATTTTTATCATAGACACTCAACTGCGATTTTAGCGCCTTTTAGAGCTACAGGCACTTAATTTTTTTTTGTCAGCGGATGAGGCTGATTTTTTTTTGTAGCATCTGATGCAATTACAAGTTATTTTTATAGATGTTGTTTTTTTCAAATAAGCCTTATCTACAGAAAAAAAAATATGAATTATTTTTTGTATGGACGAAATCATAATTTTGTAATTTTCTTCCAAGATTCAAACGTATTCAACATAAATCATAGCACAGCTTATAGAAGGACTCTTGTCGTACATTTTTGTCATGTTGCTCAACTGCGATTTTTGCGCCTTTTAGAGCTACAGGCACTTTATTATTTTTTTTGTCAGCGGATGAGGCTGATTTTTTTTTGTAGCATCTGATGCAATTACAAGTTACTTTTATAGATGTTGTTTTTTTCAAATATGCCTTATCTACAGAGAAAAAAAAATATAAATTATTTTTTGTATGGACGAAATCATAATTTTGTCATTTTATTCCAAGATTCAAACGTATTCAAAATAAATCATTGCACAGTTTTGTCATAGACACTTAACTGCGATTTTTGTGCCTTTAGGAGCTACAGGTACTTTAATTTTTATTGTTTTGTATAATTCATTTCTGAGTATTTCATATAGTTTTTAATAAATATTGTTAAGGATAGACAAATAATAATGTTTTCTTTATTGACAAGTAACTCTTTCTAATGTCTTATTCATAAAAAAGCCTATATATACTAAAACTAAACAAATTAAAGTAGAAATCTCAAAACATGTACGTACAGATAAATTATTTTGTGACTCATCCAGTTTGCAAATTTTGTTTGGTAATGACTCATTGCCGAATTAGTAATTACCTCTATACTTGGAATTTGTGCTCTGTTTTGTTATTCAGCGCTAGCGAACGCTTCGAAAACGCTAAATAATATATAGGCACATAGATTGCAATTCAAATTTTCCCTTCGTACTTTTACGGGCTTAGGACCGTCAAAATACAAACTTGTATGATTATATAGGTTTTGTTTGTTTGTACATGTAAATTATTCCTTCGATCGTGGAAAAACGAGACATAAAAAGGCTATTGTGAAAACCGATCATGGAAGCCTCATATTACTTCAAGTAGTGGGGGTAATTAGACAATGAGTTATTAAAAAATGCTTGCAATACGGATGACTCACGCAATAATCCTTCGAGCCCCAAGCGGTCGCATGCGACCGCGATTACAATAGTAAGGCTTCTATTGTTATCGCGGTCGCATGCGACCGCTTGGGGCTCAAAGGATTGTTGCGTGAGTCATCCGTATTGCAAGCATTTTTTTATAACTCATTGTCTAATTAAAAAACAATAGAATGGCTTTCTATTGTTATCGCGGTCGCATGCGACCGCTTGGGGCTCGAAGCCCGGGCCTTTCTATTGTTATGCGACCGCGATAACAATAGTAAGGCTTCTATTGTTATCGCGGTCGAATGCGACCGCTTGTGGCTCGAAGGATTATTGCGGGAGTCATCCGTATTGCAAGCATTTTTTTATAACTCATTGTCTAATTACCCCCACTACTTGAAGTAATATGAGGCTTTCATGATCGGCTTTCACAATAGCCTTATTGTGTCTCGTTTTTCCACGATCGAAGGAATAATTTAGATGTACAAACACGTTTTGAGATTTCCACTATTGTTAATACATTACCTATAATTATAATCATACAAGTTTGTATTTTGACGGTCCTAGGCCCGTAAAAGTACTCGGAAGGGAAAATTTGAATTGCAATCTATGTGCCTATTTATAATTTAGCGTTTTCGAAGCGTTCGCTAGCGCTGAATAACAAAACAGAGCACAAATTCCAAGTATAGAGGTAATTACCAATTAGGCAATGAGTCATTACCAAACAATGTTTGCAAACTGGATGAGTCATAAAATAATTTACCTGTACGTACATGTTTTGAGATTTCTACTTTAATTTGTTTAGTTTTAGTATATATAGGCTTTTTTATGAATAAGACATTAGAAAGAGTTACTTGTCAATAAAGAAAACATTATTATTTGTCTATCCTTAACAATATTTATTAAAAACTATATGAAATACTCAGAAATGAGTTATACAAAACAATAAAAATTAAAGTACCTGTAGCTCCTAAAGGCACAAAAATCGCAGTTAAGTGTCTATAACAAAACTGTGCAATGATTTATTTTGAATACGTTTGAATTTTGGAAGAAAATTACAAAATTATGATTTCATCCATACAAAAAATAATTCATATATTTTTTTTCTCTGTAGATAAGGCATATTTGAAAAAAACAACATCTATAAAAGTAAGTTGTAATTGCATCAGATGCTACAAAAAAAAAATCAGCCTCATCCGCTGACAAAAAAAATTAAAGTGGCTCTAGCTCTAAAAGGCGCAAGAATCGCAGTTGAGTGTCTATGACAAAAATGTACGACATGAGTCCCTCTATAAGCTGTGCTATGATTTATTTTGAATACGTTTGAATCTCGGATTAAAATGACAAAATCATGATTTCGTCCATACAAATTTTTTTAAATTATTTTTTATCTCTGTAGATACGGCATATTTGAAAAAAACGATATCTATAAAAGTGACTTGTAATTGCATCAGCTGTCTACAAAAAAAAAATCAGCCTGATCCGTTGACCTTCGATCCGAAAATTGACCAGTGTGCGACGGTCAATGACTGTCAGGCAGCCTGCCGACCAAAGCCTGCAGGCGGACTGTTAATGTGTGGGACCCTTAACCATCTAAATACGCTTACCTTTTTCAATTTCGACCTCACGGCACAGCAGTAACTGCTGCGCTAAAAGCGGTGTGGCGTCTTTTGGTAACCTGCAATAGAAGGACATAGATAAATTGTGAGTTGTTCCCATTAAAAGATAGCATAGAAAGCGCGAGTAATCAATAACTTTTGTAAAATTGACAACAAAAAGAGGAGTTATGCAAGGAATAATCGCAAAGCACACAAAGTTCCGTATATAAACCATAGGTTAAAATACAGAATTATGTATGCTATTCTCTATGTCTGTTTCAAGCTCTCAATATTGCAATCACGCATTTGTTTTATGATATCGTTCCTGTGAAAACAAGGTGCGATGATTGTCACAGACATAGATCAAGATAGATACCGCATGTCGCTCCATTTGTATGAAAAAGAGCCTGTCACTTTTTTCCAACTTATTGTGACGTACCGACGATAAGAATCGTGTCCGTTGTCTAGGCCAATGTTTCTATTTGAATTTCTACAGATCAATACGGCACTTTTAGGGTCTACACAGACGGGCTGCATTTCAACTGCAATCCAACTGCAAATTGCAGTTCAAGTGCAGTTTGAATGCAGTTGACACGACTGCAATACGACTGCAATAGAACTGCAAACCAAACGCGCAGTCGGATTGCAATTCAGTTGCAGTCGGCGTGCAGTCGTGTGAACTGTTTGGTTTGCAGTTCTATTGCAGTCGTATTGCAGTCGTGTCAACTGCATTCAAACTGCACTTGAACTGCAATTTGCAGTTGGATTGCAGTTGAAATGCAGTCACTTAGGCATTTTTAAAATTTCGATTGACGTCCGATTCTGATAGCAGACATTCTGAGAACAGACTTTCGAAAGATTAGCATTGCTTGTCGTTTGGGAACGCGATATGGCACGCGAAGTACATACACATGTGGTATCTATATGTCTGTGATTGTATATTGTGTATAAAGCGCACAGCGACCTTTAACGGTGCGTCCACATTTGTATCATTTGCGCGATCAGATCTCCGATCAGATCTCCGTCGCGATCATCGCGCCGTATCAAGTATGCGTGTCATAGTGTGGACGCCTATTAGATCATTCTGCCGATCATGCGAGTATTTGATACGGCATGTATTAGATACGCGGTTAATAGCGATCGGGGCGTATCATGATACGCGTATCATTTTGACACGCTTCGATGATACGCGACGGAGATTTGATCGGAGATCTGATCGCGCAAATGATACAAATGTGGACGCACCCTAACTTGTGTGCGATCTATACCTAGGCCGGTATAAATAGTCAGTACTCAAGATGCATCTCGGTCTCAAGACACGGTTGAGGCTCTGTGATTGGTTGGCTGTCAACATTTGGACCAATCATAGAGCCGAATCGTGTCTTGAGACCGAGATGCATCTTGAGTACTGACTATTTATACCGGCCCTAGTTTCTATATTCACAACATACAGTAACAACGTCCACAGCCATTACCTACTTGTTCTCAACAGTGTCGGCGATGGTGAGCGCTCGCTCCCGCGTTATGTTCCCGAACATCAGCCCCTCCACGTGCACGCTTCGCATCAGGCGAGCAGCAAATTCATTTAGGTCCTCCGGGGTTAGATCTGCAAGTTTACATTGCTATAAAACCCATTGAACTATTATTACTACGTATAGAAAAGACGTTGCGAACAAAATCTATGCTCCAACGGCCAACTACTACTTACTAGTCATGGAATACGATATCATCTCTGTCACGCGACAGCTCAAAATGACACTTTTAGATGAAGTGACATTTTGAGTTGATGCCAGCCAGCTTCAACGCACAGCGCAAAAGACAGGATTCGCTGTGTCGTTTCTATACGTAGTAATAATAGTTCAATGATAAAACCTTAGTCCTTACAATAAGTGCTTGTTCAGACACAGCGTGATCCACGCGTTTCTCGTATAGAAACCGAGCGGTTGTTGTGAACGCTTTAATACAACGCCATAGTAATAAGCTGCGAGCGTTTTAACCGCGTGGTTCCAAATCGCACGGTGTCCGCTGTGTCTGAACAAGCACTAAAACAGTTCCAATTTTTTTGTATAATTAATGTAGAATGTAGAAATTCTTTTGTAGAATGTTAAACAAACTATAAACGCGTTCTGATTAAATCAAAATTAGAGATTTCAATTTAAGTTTGTAGCTCGAGTTGATTTTAGTTGAACTAGGCCTAGCTCAAGTCCAGGCTAGCTGAGTTCTTCCTGCTTAGCAGTTGTGTAACTCTTATATTATATAGTGTATCCATAGTTCCATTCTAATATTATAAATGCGAAAGTGTGTCTGTCTGTCTGTTACCTCTTCACGCCCAAACCGCTGAACCGATTTTGCTGAAAGGCATGAAGATACTTTTATTCCCGGCAAGATGTAGGTTTCCCGCGTGATAAAGGCGTTTTGACGCAACGGAGTTACGAGCGTCATCTATAGTTTGTGCGTTTTAAGATGATATGAGTGACACATTATAATTGACAATAGTAGGGAAGTTACCTTTAAATTTTAATCGATAATTTAAAAATATCGAATCACTTCGTTAAGGAATTGCAATTGAAATTATCGATTTCGTACTGACGTTTCAGAGTGGCGCTAGCGATTTAAGATGGCCGCCCTTTTTATCAATTTGATTTCGATTCAACAGTGTCAATCTCTATCGGCATAAATTCCGTTTCATGCATCTGACATTTTTCAAATATTTTCGTATCAATAATTTCATACTCCTATTTCATTGTTAATATTTATAATTTTATATTAATAAGTTAGCATTTAGCAACTTTTCATTGTTATTCATTTACAGTTATAGGAAACATTTGTTTTTGTAGATGGAATATAATTTATTACACATTTTTGTTTTTTTGTTTTCTTGTAAAAAAATCCGTAGCAAGGAATATGAGAACTGTCACCCATATCATCTTATAACGCACAAACTATAGTTTTTTATAATTACCCTTAGCAGAATCGGCGAGCTGTCCCCTGGTCCACACGATGTCCGACATACACAGCGCTTGTTGGTACACAGCATGCTACAATATAGTAAAAAGGTTGTAATGTAAGCCGTGTCGCTGGTATTTACAGGAATTTTACTTAAAATTTTTTACTAGAGCCTGTAAATCTCTGTAGCTCCAGCAGGAATACTAAGCACGTAACCGTAGTAAAATATTTACACAATGGACACGCTATAAAATGTCTGTTACTTAACAGAAAAGTATGACAGGTTGTATAACTTATTCAATGTGTTGTCTTGTCGTTTAAGCGTGAATCTATACTTATAAAATTACATGTCCTGACTGACTGACTGACTGACTGACTGACTGACTGACTGACTGACTGATTCATCATCGCTGAGCAAAAACTGTTAAAGTTACAGCCACGAAATTTGGTGAGTAGGGTTGTTTTATTAAGTAGACACCCACTAAGGAAGGAATTTCGAAAATTTTACCCCGAAGGGGGTGAAATAGGGGTTGAAAGTTTGAATGAAAGTCCGTCATTTCTTGAATTAGAAACATGAAACTTTATTTTTGGGTTACTGATTAAAAATGAATGGATACGTATTTAAGCGTTTTTGGAAATTCTACCCCCAAGGGGGTGAAATTGGGGTTGAAAGTTTGAATGAAAGTCCGTTATTTCTTAAGTTAGAAACTTGAAATTTTATGTTTGGGGTACTGATTAAAAATGATTGGATACGTGATTAAGCGTTTTTGGAAATTCTATCCCCAAGGGGGTGAAATAGGGGTTGAAAGTTTAAATGAAAGTCCGTCATTTCTTAAGTTAGGAACATGAAAGTTTATTTTTGGACTGCTGATTAAAAATGAATGGATAGGTATTTAAGCGTTTTTGGAAATTCTACCCCCAAGGGGGTGAAATTGGGGTTGAAAGTTTGAATGAAAGTCCGTCATTTCTTGAGTTAGAAACATGAAACTTTATTTTTGTGCTACTGATTAAAAATGAATGGATACGTATTTAAGCGTTTCTGGAAGTTCTACCCCCAAGGGGGTGAAATTGGGGTACAAAGTTTCAATGGAAGTCCGTCATTTCTGGAGTTAGAAACATGAAAGTTTTTTGACGTTTGCGTTTGACGTTTGCTTAAATAGGGTCCCGTTTTTACCCTTTGTATAAGGAACCACAAAAAGGGGGAAACTATCCATCTTTGTTATTATACTATGTTAACGCGGACGAAGTCGCGGGAAACAGCTAGTCAGTGTATGAAATTTTACATGCGATAAGGCGTTAGTAATGTAACTATTATCTTATCTAATATAAAAATAAAATTCTCGTGTCACAGTGTTTGTGCGCGAAGTTCTCCAACGGCTCAACCGATTTTAATGAAATTTTATATCTATCAGAGAAGTTGATTCCTAGCAGAGGACCTACGTTATACGTAGTTTGGTCGCGTTATGTCAAACCCAGCCGACAGATCACAATTAACATTGAATTGATATGATCTGACCAAATGGCGTCGCCTGTCTGCCTAGGAATCAACTTTCCTGATAGTACATTCGTGAGAATAGGTTTTTATCTACTTTTTATATTGATACTAAAAATAATTTACATGGCAAAACAATTTTGCCGGGTCAGCTAGTTTACCTTGTAGGGCTGTTCGGCGTCAAAGTTCTTGATGGACCTGATATGGTTCTCCTTCATAATGTCAAACCGCTTGGGGTCGGCTTCGAAGCTGACGATGTGGTCGATTATCTTCTCCAGCAGCACGTGTTGTTTGTCGTCGTACCCGTCTATCGTTATCTGTGAATAATGCAAAAACAACTTTAGTGTCACTTGGTTTTCAATTTGTACGTCACCTTTTTTAGGTAAGGTTATAGACCTGGGGCCAGTGACAGATTTTCATGACCGAGTCCCTCCCAGCCGAAACTTCGTAAAATGAATAAGGGACTTAATAAACGATCACCAGGTAAATTTTTAGATGAGAGGAAATCATTGAAAATATAATATTTTTTTTCATGTTCAAGGAGCCAGCTGACGTATAATCCACCGTGTTATGGTCAGCTGACTATGTTTTTCTTTCAAAATACTACACAAACTATACTCTGATAAATTTTCAAATGAGAGGAAATGACTGAAAATTTTTTTCTTCATGGGTGGGAGGCTGCCACTGCCCAGCCCGCCCACGGAGTCGCAGCTGACGGTCGCTAGTATTCATAATATAAGTCTCTTACGCATTGTACAAAGATTCACCCGGGAGGAAATCATTGACCAAAAATTTACCTGGCTCCCGGGCCATTATATTATATAAGAGTAAAGCATATTTTCAATAACGTCTTTAGCCTGTTGATAATCCAATATATACCCTGCGGCCTTACTAAAACTCGGCTTAAATTTTGTGGTATGTTCCTCCAAGAATTGTGAAAGTTAATGACGAAGGGGCCGTAGATCGTTTGAAGTTTTGGTTCCTTTGGCTTTGGCGCCAGGTATCGGGCCGGCGACGATGTAAGCCAGGGGACTGCGCCAGGGGAGATACTCACGCTGAGGCCGAACTTGCCGTTGGAGATGTTCCACCGTATGCCGGCGAGCTCGGCGGCGTACACGAACTGCTGCAGCCTGTCCCGCAGCACCAGCACCCACAGCGAGCACAGGTTGCAGTGCGCCGGCGACGAGTGAGCCAGGGGACTGCGCCAGGGGAGATACTTACGCTGAGGCCGAACTTGCCGTTGGAGATGTTCCACCGTATGCCGGCGAGCTCGGCGGCGTACACGAACTGCTGCAGCCGGTCCCGCAGCACCAGCACCCAGAGCGAGCACAGGTTGCAGTGCGCAGGTGATGAGTATGCCAGGGGACTGACGATAAAATCATTTGCCACATTATAGACTGACTTATGTTATAGTCCGCGCGGAACTAGTTGGCCGCTCTGCCGGTAAGTGAGTAAACGGGCAGAGCGGCCAACTAGTTCCGCGCGGACTATAGTTTTGGTACTTTTTAAGCTAACTACCGTAAAAGGAAGCGGTTCTATCAGCTATGGATGTTTTTATTGTCTTATCTCAATTCTATATTGCTACATGATTATACACAAATCTGAAATTGTTTTATAACCAAGATCACAGCAACATGACAAAAATATAGAACGTAGATAATGCAATTCGTTACAAAATAAGTAATCAGAAAGTTCGAATTTGAAATAGTAGTTACATCAATTTAATTTATTCAATAATATTTACCTGACTAAATCCAATGTGATAAATGCTTTTGGCAGTGAAAATTCGTTGTCTCTTTTATACCACAGTCTCATGAGCGGCGTGTCCTGAAAACAAAAGTATAATTAGTACCTCCATATTAAAACATATCGATGGCCCCAACGAATAAACGTGCAATCGAAAAAAGACAACTTTTCAGGAAGACAAAAAACGTTTGGAACCACATAACTTTGACTACATAATAAATAGACAATTAAAATGTATAATCAAATTAAAGGTAAAAAAAATATCTTTCAGCTCATATGTTTATTAAAAATCAAACATTAACGGTTTACTACATATTTAAGAAAAACCATATTAAATTATTATTCTAGTGAATAGAATGTGACTTGTTAACACTATTGTATCAATGCACGTTTATTCGTGTCATAAATGAAGTTTTAACAAGTGCAGTGAAGTGTTGCATGGTTATTCCGCGTATATTTTTTTCCCCCTGAGCCATGCTCTGGTCATTTACACGCTTATTCTTGTATATTTTGGTGCTTTTACATGTTTGTAAAGATAAAAGCCCGGATATTAGTGTTAAGAAGTTGATTCATTATTTATGTAATACGACCTTATTAGTGTGTGGTATAAAATGTGAATCTATACTAATATTATAAAGTAGAAGAGTTTGTTTGTTTGAACGCACCAATCTCAGGAACTACTGGTCCGATTTGAAAAATTCTTTCTTTGTTAGATGGTTCATTTATCGACAAAGGCTATAAACTATAAATTATCACTCTAAGACGAACAGAAGCGAAGAAACATAGGAAAATGTAGAAAAAACCGGGAAAATTATTTGAAGGTCCTTATCTCGCGAACTACTGAATGAATTTTTAAGTTGTTTGGCACAGATGTAGAGTAGACCATGATGTGAAAGAACATAGGCTATTTTTTGCGGGAAAATGTACGGTTTCCGTAAAATTTCTCATGCGGCGAGGCCGCTTAGAACGTCTAGTTAGCTAATATTTTCTTGTTGACGGTTCAGTAAAAATACTGTTGACCTATTGGTGTTGTTGATAAATATTGACCTACCTCGCGTCTATGTGTAGACACATACATATAAAATGGAGTACAACCTTGCATATAGATCCTTCAAGAGAGAGATCAATCGGGCAAAGAAACAGCACGTCAAATGTCAATAGTATTGGTGAGAGACTCGAGTGCCTTCCTTTGGGAACCCGTGAATTCTGGTCTCTGGCCTAAGCTATTGAAGGGTATTTTTGAAAGCCATCCTACCATCCCTACAAGTAGGAAATGGATTGTTGGCCCACGATGCAAAATACAAAGACGATCAAACTCGACCCTTGATGACCTTGGGATAAAAACCGCCGACCATACCACGATGCAGGGGCATCATGTCGGATATTAGATTACATCAGCGCTCAGTGTGAATAGCCCTGCGTGCCCTTGATATCCAAAAGTCGAGTGGGCCTGACGGAATCCCTCCTATTGTGTTGAAAAAGTGTGCTCCATAGTTGGCTCCGGTCTTAACGCGTCGTTTTTGGTTCTCCTTCTCTTCTGGCATTGTCCCGGTTTCTTAGAAGACAGCCTTAGTGTACTCTCACCATTGGGCTCAGGTGATCGTGAGGAGAGGAGAGGCATTGGCTGTTAGTTTGGACATTGCGAAGGCCTTTGATCGGGTTTGGCTCAAAGCGCTACTATCAAAGCTTCCATCATAATATGGGCTTCCCGAGAATTTATGCAAATAGGTCACAAGTTTTTGGCAGATCAATGACATGTTACATTCCAATGGCATTTATTGCTAAGCGGATGATAGTACAGGTATCTATCGGCTTCCACCATATTTCTCGGCTAAATGTCATCGAGAGTCGAAACGAACTTATGTTTAGAATAGAGAATTCACAGAAGAAAGTCTGAATGGGGTAGACGATACTTTTCTGATTCTGTTCTTAACAGGGCGAGACAGTATTTCAGTCTGGACCAATGCCTGCAACTCTACAAGGTGAAGGTTCGGCCTCATATGGAATATTGTTACGTGCTAGGGTTCGTTGGATTCGGAGAGAAAGACCTGGTGACTCGCTTGAAGACTTTATTCACAAACACTAGGTCACACTAATCACTAAGTCCAAACACTAAGCACTAAGTCCAAACACTAAGCACTATCACTGTCACTCACTATTGATCACTTGTTCTCACTTCGAAGTCGCCTCGAAGATCGCTCAGATAAAACTGAATCTGCCGGCTGCAGTCTGCGACTATTTATATGGGCCGGATCGAACCTCAGAATATTCCGGAATATCCCAGAGTAAACCCGATATGCGTAAACAAGTATGAGATATTTCTAGAAATTACTCGTAGGTACCTACACCTAGCGCCATCTAGTATCGAGTAGGGGATTTATGTTGCCTGTGTTCCCTTGGTAAGTTCGCTGGTCCGACGCTAGATGGCACCACGTGTCCGTACCCGTAACAATATTATACTGTTCTCATCTCTGGGCAGGGACCCCAAAATACCAACAAATCGCTTTGGATCGTATCAAACTAAGGGCCGCTCGAATTGTTGACTGCCATAATGTTTCAAACAGGCTGGACCCCTTGGAATTACGCCGAGATGTAAATAGCTTCACTCTGCATCCTCAATCGGTTGTATCACGGGAAGTGCTCTGAGGAATTGTTCGGAATCCATACCTCCTGCAACTTTGCGCCATCGTTCCACGTTAAAAATATACCATCCTCATAACCTTGATGAGTGGCAGTCTTCCATCATGCTTTTTTCGCGTAACTTTCTGCCGAGCACTGTAAAATTTGGAATAAACTATCACCAGCAGTATTTCCGGTCCTATACGACCTGCAAACCTTCAATGAGAGAGCGTATTCCCTCTTAAAAAGACCGGCAACTCACCAGCAGCTCTTGTGATAAACTTTACAATAGCTCTTCAAAGAACCTTTACAAAAGCAGAACAGACAAGAGAAGTTAGTAAAAGATAATAGAATAGCTGTGATTATTATATTCAAAGTTTCGCCATCTGCAATGAGGAATTAGTGATAGAAGTCGCTTGCATTTTTACACGAATAATCGTGCAGGAGTTATAACCCAAAGGAAAAGATAGACACGAGCGCCAGATTGTTTTAACACGTTTATTCTGGTGAACTCAAATAAACAAATAATCTGCAATAAGCGCATGTTTTATTATAAATGTGATATATGTTATTATTTTTTCCGTACAATATAGGTTTACATTGCTATAAAATCGTTAATTTAAGTCAAAAAAATTCGAAAAAATTTACATAGGTGTATCATAGTCCATGCAAACGAAAAATCAAAAAAAAAATTTTTTTGGGTAAGAGCTCTTGCACGTTTATTCGTTGGGGCCATCGATATTATGATTGCAAAAAAAACAACAAAAATAATTATTTGAAATTTATCACTTTCACGAAGCAACGAACAGCTAACGTCGCCTTTTTTGACCAAAACGAAAAAATACAAATTTGAAGATTTGAAAAACAAATAATTACCTTAATAATGGTGGGTTCGATGCCATCAGTGGTAGGATCGAAGCTGGTCTCCAGGTCTAACCTGGTGGGAATGAACTCGTTCGGCGGCGGCAGGTGCAACTCCTCTGTCGACTTCGTCGCCTTCCATTGCTGCAACATAATCATCATCATCATTGTGATGATCATATCATCAGTCATCACTGACTGCTTCAGAGGTTGGCCAGAAAGCCTTAAATATTTAGATATAATTCGGTCACAAAATATATTGCTATCGTACTCCTATCACGTATGCGACAACAATACGTTCGTATGCGAGTGAAAGAGACAAACAGTGATCAGTGCGGATTTCTACATGTTCTTACGTATCGCGGGCTCCAAGCCAGAAGGGCGTATAAAAAAGTCGTATATTTAAGAAGAAAATAGATCTGTACAACTGAAAATTAACTATGTATCTTTATAATGCTTACGTTAATAGTGCTCTCCTCAATGTCTTCTTGTAGATATTTCGTGCCGTACCACGGCTCAACTTGGGTACATTTCTCTTCGAAACATCTGTGAAAATAATTACAAGTCTATTAACAAAAGAAATAATGAATAAGCTAGTTTACGTGTCTCATCATCACAATATTTATACTTCCATACTAATATTATAAATGCGAAAGTGTGTCTGTCTGTCTGTCTGTTACCTCTTCACGTTCAAGCCGTTAAACCGGTTTTGCTGAAATTTGGCATGAAGATATTTTGAGTCCCGAGAAAGGACATACGATAGTGTTATGTCAAAAGAATGTACGGTTCCCGTGCGATGAACGAATTTTGGCGCAACGGAGTTGCGAGCGTCATCTAGTACTCCAATATTTTGACGTCTAAACTAGTGGGACGTTCACATTCAGCCACTGCCGCTGCTACTCGCGCTGCCGACAATATTGCCCTGAATAATTGGCAGTAACAATCAGTAGTGACACTGCCGGCGTTTACTCAGCCCTCTACTTTAATTTGCCGCGTCGGGCAGCGGCAGCGGCATGACGAGTGGCAGCGTGAGTGACTATTTACATTCTCGCGCTGCCAACTTCCCGGCTCAAACCATCTATTTCCCATCCCTGTAGGGCAGAATGTAAAAGGTCCATAAGATATATTATTATGTTTTATAACTGGCTAATTGGTGGATACAGATTTGACTGTTGTATGACTGTCAGTAGACAATGATCAGTCCCCTTTCCCAAAATCCCATTCTATGACTACAATATTAGGGTATATTCAGAACGCAACGCGACACGTAGATGCATTTCTAAAATATGGATTTGACAGGCTCCAATTGCGTGAGACATCATGCAAGGCTGTCAAATGTCAATTCAATGCTTTAGAAATACATTCTACGCGGCGCGTTGCGTCGGCGCAGCGCTGCCGTTGCGTTGTTTTACATACAAATAACCAAGGTGTTCACACGGCGCGCTGCGTCGTCGCAACGCACACATGACGGACAGCAGCCCCCGAGACGAAGCGGACGGGGGTGTTGACGTTAAGACTGCTTCGTAATAACGCTGCGATGACGCAGCGCCCGGGTGGCCGGCTATGCGTCCAACGGCAGCGCTGCGTCGACGCAATACTGACGCAACGCGCCGTGTGGATTGACCCTTACTTGGCGACGACACCGACTCTGACATTGTGGGGTGTGAGCAGCGCGAGCAGCTCGTCGACGAGGTCCGGCCGCCACTCTGACACCAGGTAGTACGCGCTCAGCACGTCCTCCATGGGGTACTCCTAGAGCAGGCAGTTATTGTTTGTTTAGAAGGCAAATATTCAGAGAAATAAAACACATTTAGTTTCTTAATACACTAGGCCGAAAATACGCGGCCGAAGTTCGGCATGATTACGCCTGCAATGCGCTACGCATACGCTATAACGCGACGTAACTTCGGCATGGTGTGTCATCAGTAATTTAAAATACATTGCAAGCGTAATCATGCTGAACTTCGGCCGCGTATTTTCAGTCACGTATTTTTGGCCAATATGTTTAGACACTTATAATCCAGGATGAGTGAAAAATTTTCACAACGATTGGGGTTTAGAAGCCAAGTAGAAAAATATGTATTTAAAAAAGACAATATCCATAACTAAGAAACACTGAAATGTTTGTCCCTTCGATAGAGTTCAAACCCACGACCCGACGCGACGACGCGCTAAACACTGAGATACATAATATATCGTTTAACCGTAGACAGTTTTTTTATTAATGGTGAAGATTCGAATTTGAGTCGATAAACAGTCGAAAAATCCACGTCATGACTCTTAAATCGTCCATACTACATAGAAGTGTGACATACACTTATTTTACTTATATGTAGTCACTTGTATGTAGTATAATACCCTATTTATTCTCTTTTTTTTCTTTCCACAGCCGAATCCCTCTATCACTCACCCGTTGCTCTAGATCTAAGGTTAATCAGAGTAAGTTCGGTAGGTCCGGATAATTCAACTGTCACTAAATTAGTCAGTGTTTTTTGCCTGGCGCTTCGGGCATATACGCCATACTGCACTGCAACCGCTAACAGTAGTACCGTACCGTGACTGTAGTTTAATTTAGCGTTAACTTGAATTATCCGGACTTACCCTGTGTCCGAACTTACCCTGATTAACTATACCTTGTCTCTCTCACCTGCAACGCGTGCACGTGTCCCGTGGCGAAGCATCGGGGGTCCTGCTCGTCCTTGAAGCGGAACTCCATGGCGAGGAGGTCGCGCTGCTCCTCCCACACCCACCGCTGCGGACCCCCCGCCTTCAGCATCTCGATATACTGTTAATAGAGTTATACTGTGGCGTCAAGGGAAACCTACTATTCACTATTCAGTTATACAGGGTGTAACAAAACTAAGTGATAACACTTTAGGGAGTGTATGAGTCCTCTATATAGAGTTCGTTGTGAAAGTACCGGCGCTGATAGACGGACTTTTTTTCACTTTTGTATGAAAAAATTCATGACGCTCTGACGCTTGCCCATACAAATAACAAAAAAATGCTCTTTCAGCGCTACTACTTTCACAGCAAACTCTATACTTATAAGGGTCACATACACACCCTAAATATTATTACTTAGTTTTGTTACACCCTGTATAATACTAGTTGATGCAAGAGTCTAAACACACTACGGCGGAAATTCCGCATGATTACGTGATACGTCAGCAATGTCAAACGCATACGACGCGACGGAATTTCGGCATAGTGTGTCATCGGTAATTTAAAATACATTGCAGGCGGAATCATGCGGAAATTCCGCCGCGGAACTTCGGCCTAGTGTGTTTAGACACTAACTCCATTGCTCGGAAACCGTTCATTTTTCCGGTACAAAAAGTATCCAATGTCTTTTCCGGGACAGTATAATCTGCATAACATTATTTTATCAAAACCAGTTCAGTGGTTTAAGCGCGAGGAGGTAGCAGACAGACACACTTTCGGATTAATAATATTAGTAAGGATTTACGTACCTGAAACACAAGCTGCACAATCTCGTCGATGTGTTTAACGCCGGTCTCAGTCAGGTCAACCTGTACGCCGAAGAAGCCGAAACCGCGCGCGCCGATACGGGTGCCGCCCACCAGACTGAAAAGTCGCGAGGTTTAACAATCTGTCAGTATTTAATAATAATCAAAAATATAACATCAATTTACCCAGTTAAATTGGAACTAGTGTATTTACAAATCGAGCTACAAGCTTTTATTTTCATGCAAATTGTATAATATAATGTAGGTATAACTTTATAGTGTTTGTAGTGTTTGTTAGGGCCGCGCTACACCGGAATGGCAGCGGCGAGGCGAGCACTTTTAGTGTCATAGGATTTTAAACTTTATCTTCATTACTGTAATACATAGTATCGCTTGAGAAGTCTACGGCTGCCCGTGGCCGCTCGTGGCCGCTTGTGGCCGCTGGCGGCCGCCTGCGGCGGCGATTTCTCAAGCGATACTATGTATTACAATAATGAAGATAAAGTTTAAAATCATATGACAATGAAAGTGCTCGCCTCGCCGCTGTCATTCCGGTGTGTCGCGGCCCTTAGAGTGTAGTCAACTTACTTATTGCACCAGCCGCGAGCTTTGAGCGCCGACAACAGGCTGCCCTGCCCCTCGTGACCCAGCAGGTGGGACAGGTAGTGGCCTGGCTGAAAATGGTTCATTATTACTTGGTATTGAAGTCAACGTGCGTTTACTTCTGCTTATTCGATGGACCATTGGTCCATTTGAGAGGGTGCAGGTTCTCATCTCAAGTACGTTACATTTTCTTTTTATATATAAAACTAGATGACGCCCGCAACTCCGTTGCGCCAAAACTCGTTTATCGCCCGGGGACCGTACATTTTTCCGGGACAAAAAGTAAACAAAAAGTATATGATAGGATACTTTTTGTTTACTTGTATCTCCATGCCAAATTTCAGCGGTTTGGGCGTGAAGAGGTAACAGACAGACAGACAGACAGACAGACAGACAGACAGGCACACACAAGGGAAGGGAATAGGGGAGGGTAGGGAAGGGAATAGGGGAGGGTAGGGAAGGGAATAGGGTAGGGGATTGGGCCTCCGGTAAACTCACTCGCTCGGCGAAACACAGCGCAAGCGCTGTTTGTTTCACGCCGGTTTTCTGTGAGAACGTGGTATTTCTCCGGTCGAGCCGACCTATTCGTGCCGAAGCATGGCTCTTCCACGTATAAACAACGTATTTAATGCTTCAACTCCCAAGCGGCAACATGCGGCCGCGATAACAATAGATAAGCTATTGTGTCTGGTTTTTCCACGAAGGAGGTAATAATATCTGGACTATGCCGACTTTGTTACGAGAAAGCCGCATTGAATCCAAGGCACTAAAGTATTGGGATAAATGGCACAGTGCTCACCAAGTAAACTAAGTTCAGAAAATCCATACTAATATTATAAATACGTCTGTCTTCTGCGTAAAGTGTGCCTGTCAGTCTGTCTGTTTGTTACCTCTTCACGCCCAAACGGCTGAACCAGTTTTGGTGAAACTTCGTATGGAGATGCTTTGAGTCCCGAGAAAGGACATATTGATAATTGTTATCCCAGAAAAATGTACGGTTCCAGCACGATAAACGAATTCTTGGACAACGGAGTTGCGGGCATCGTTTAATAAATCATTAACAGCAGCATCTAAGATCTTGATCATAGTGAAATACTCACTGCGCTCTTATAATGTTTTCTCGTGTCCGGTATGGGGAAGTCGATAGACAGTGATCGGAGGTCTTTCACCGGGTAGCAGTATGCTCGCTTCCTCCTCAACTCCGGAGGGAAGGGGTGGTCGGGCCAAGACGGAGCTGTCACAGACTTGTCCTCCACAGGGGAAAATAATTTCACCACCATCTCTTCTAATTCGTCGAGGGATTCTGAAAGTAAACAATGTTTTGGTTCATTTGGATTGATTTGAAAGTATTTGTCAGACTTTATTTTGGATAGCCCTTAAAAGAAGGCAGTACACGTGTGGCCATCAAAGTTCTTATAAAGTATACTAGCTATATGACCGAGCTTCGCTCGGTATTCAAAAAACACACATAAAATGATATTTTATGAAAATTATTCCCAGCTAGATCGATTTATCGCCACCGAAACCCCCTATATACTAAATTTCATGAAAATCGTTGGAGCCAATTCCGAGATTCCAATATATATAAGTTTAACGCTCCGAACAGCATTGACATATTACATACCTTTACCGAAAACGACGAGCGTCATGATATTAGCTGAATACCACTTTTGGTGAAACTTGAGTAGCTCTTTCCTCACATCGATACCTTTTTGTTTGGGGATCGTTTCTAGTGTGTCCCTATTACCTGCAAGGTTAAATAATAATTACATAACATTATAAGGGTTACAAAATACAAAGAGCAATTAACGCAGGTTTTTCGGTTAGGCTTCAGTTCACTTTTCATTCGCACTGTTTATACGTTTTAGGGACAAATCAGACGGCAACGCGACGCGATGTATGTCTAAATTTGTATGGATTTAACAGACTTGCATGCCGTCTCACGCAATTAAAGATGAAAATTTAGAAATGCATCTACGCGTAGCGTTTCGGTCTGAATTGACCCATAAGGGCTTCTTCCACCTTACTAAATTTAGACGTCCTAATTAGGATCCTAAAAAGAAGACTAATTAGAAGCTTCTGATTGCACCAATCAGAACCCACACTTCTTCCGATTTAGTACGCTTATTAGGATCCTAACTTTCTAAATGCTGATTCTCTTGACAAAATTTAGTTACTGAATCAATTTAGAGGTCTAAATTTAGTAAGGTGGAATAAGCCCTTTATAAAGTAGATAATATTTTACCAGTGCCAAACTTGTGGAAGGGATGGTGTGGAGCAGCAGTGCTCTTGTTGAGTTGGTCGAGCCGCCACGTGTCTGAAGACGCGTTCTTCTCGTGCTCAGAGTTGACTGCACTCAGCTCACGACCCGTAGCCGACTCCGTGAACAGTGGGGATATGAAGAACTGGGAAAAACTGTGGAGGAAATATACGGTTTATTTATATGCTACGTATGAATATGAATGTTTAACGGCCGCAATCAGAAATATTGAGAATGATAATTGAGAAGAGAGAACGATAATTAAACTTCAATTTAATGAAGCATTTGACAGATTATATTGTATGGGACTTATGTCAACATCGTAATTTAATTGCAGCTAAGTAATTAATATTCGTCTCTGAATGAGACATTTAGGCCCAGTTTCACCAATGTCTGTAGCAGCTTGTTAAATTGTCATGTCTTCTCTTTCATTCGTATAAAAAACGAAAGAGGTAACGTGATACTATTCGAGCATTAACTTTAACTGTTGTTGGTGAAATTATGACTTAGTATTTAAATTTTAAAGTCTACACCGGCTCCGCACGCTAGTTTCATTGTCTCGATCAGGAAGATAAATTTTAATGCCATCTTGTTCCAACTATGCGAGTAAAATAAATAAGTGAATCATTAACAAGTAAGAAAACTATGTTGTTTCTCAATGATACTGGTACGTTGTTTATGGTTATAAATCTACAATAATATTATAAATGCGAAAGTATCTCTGTCTGTCTGTCTGTCTCGCTTTCAAGCCAAGACTACTGAACCGATTGTAATGAAATTTAATACACAGTCTAAAGCCTGAGAAAGGACAAAGGCACATTTAACTGGAAAAAGGTTTGTAAGGCTGCGTTCCACTGAAGCGGAACGGAGCTTAGCGGTGCCCGAATTGACCAATCGTGCTATACCAGCGGAATGACAGCGAAGATTTCGAGCATGGTGATTGGTCAATTCGGTAACCGCTAAGCTCCGCTCCGCTCTGCTTCAGTGGAAACGCACTCAAAGGGTGTGTTTATGCGTAAATTGGTTCAAATTAAGTTAGTTCCAAAAACTCATAATAGATGGCGCTGTGCGTCGCCTACATCGCACTGACGCTCAAACTCAAACGTGTTTCTATAAGATGTGGTAAGAATGAAAAATACTTTCACGTTTTTTTTAAGTTTCAAGAAGAGCTGTTCATGTTTGACCCCAGTTTACCCCGAGGCCCGACGCAAAAAGAGGGGCGTTTTAATTGTGACGTGTCTGTCTGTCTGCAAACATTGAAGTTTGAAGTAAGTGTACCGCGGAAGCAATTAATAACAACTCATTTTGCAATTTGCAATAATGTAGCCTACATGGAAACGGGAACTACCGCACGCTATAAGCTGAAGTCCACGCGGACGGAGTCGCGGGCAACAGCTAGCAGTGAATAAAGAAAAAAAATTGTGTAGGTTTTTTTTAAAATTTGCTGTTTGGAGACTTGTTTATAGCTGCTAACATTAATGTACTTACATATCTAAAGCTTTTCCGAGGTGTGCAGGTAGGACATCAAAGTAGTACATTGTGTGATCTGAAGATGTTGAGGCGTTGGACATCCCGCCATGTTCAGAGAGAAACTTGCTGTATTCATTCTCCTGAAAATGTAATCAGCAATAGTTAATGTACTTATTATATAATTATGTAACTAAATGTAAAATTTGGTTTACATGTTCTATTATAAAACACTACAGAATATAGTATTGCTGCATTCCTTAAAACATTCGCCACGCCACAAAAAAACATGTCCCTTGCATCAGCATAAATATTATTAAAAAAAAGTAAGCTATTACAAACCTCTGGGTATTTCTCTGTCCCGAGAAACAGCATGTGCTCACAGAAGTGTGCCAACCCAGGTAACTCTTCTGGGTCACTTAAATATCCTAAAAACAAAAAAGTTAATTTGACCGTGTTATCTATTACTAATATTATAAATTCGAAAGTATCTCTGTCTGTCTGTCTGTATCGCTTTCACGCCAAAACTACCGAACCGATTGTAATGAAATCTTGTACACAGATAGTCTAAAGCCTGAGAAAGGATATAGGCTACTTTATAACTGGAATAAAGGGTTGTAAGGGGGTGAAAATGCGTAAGTTTGTTCAAATTAAGTTAGTTCCAAAAATCCATAATAGATGGCGCCGTGCCGTCTCCTACATCGCACAATCGCTTGCTGAAACGTGTTTCTAAAGAGGTGGTAAAGATGAAGATTCCTTTTAGTATATTTTAGAAGAGTTGATGTTCGACTTCGACCCCACTCCCCAGTTTTTAACCCCCTACGCAAAAATAGGGGCGTTTTATGTGTGACATGTCTGTCTGTCTGTAAAGTGTAAACTTTGAATTTTGAAGTAAGCGTACCGCGGAAGCACCTCTGTCGTGCAAATTTTGCAATTTGCAGTAATGTAGCCTACATGGTTCAACGGGAACTACCTGCTATATAATATAAGTTACTCTATGACGGGAACTACCGCGCGCTTTAAGCTAAGGTCCACGCGGACGGAGTCGCGGGCAACAGCTAGTATACAATAAAACAATTATTTTCATTTTTAGGTTTTTATTTTTTTTATCCAAAACCAAACAAAACGCGCAATCGAAAATATCGACAAATTAAAGGTATACAAGCATTCTATACACACAAAAAAAATCACCTGTGAGATGCGTTTACTAACAGTTCTAAATTAATCTATTCAATTTACAAACTTAATTGTCAACAGGGTTATCAAACGACGCAACGCTGTATTATTTGTAGTATTTTCGTTTTCGCGTGACCATCACTTACCTTGATTTTTTTTAAATAAATACTAAAAATAATATTAATGGGATGTTTTCTTATTTTTAATCTCCACCAGACGGCGCGGCGATAGACACTTCTAGATTTTCTATTGGTTCCCCGCCGATCTGAAATTATCTGCAGGTTGGCATCACTGACTACATATGGTCTGTGTTTCCAAAAAATATCAGTGTACTGTCAAGTCACGAAGAGCGTACGGCTAAGCGATCATTGGCCTAAGCGATTAGGCCAGTATACTGGTAACAGTTTAGGAACACGCAAATTGTCAAACTGAAAACTGACAACTGAAAGAGAGTTTTGGCGGACATGTCACTTTCAAACTTCTTCTACTTTTTATTGTTGGTGTGATTTTTATTATTTTTTCCCAAATTGTGATTTTGATGTTCATCATTGGTAAAATATTAGCCATTAAATATCCGTTATCTTGCACAAGTGCAGGTAAGATGTTGTCAAAACCAAAATGTATACCTATTACCTGTGACATTTGGTGTGAATATTGGTAAATAGGGCTATTTCTTCCGTGAGTTTTAACTAAAACATCGTTATAATAACTCTATTATCCTACTCATTGGAATATTATTGCATCCTTTTAAAATTGAAATGTATCAAGTTTTACATTCTTTTGCCCAGTTTTGTAGCAATTATTGATGGTATTCCCTGGTATTACCTATAGTTGTCTACCCATACGCCATCTAGTTACTAAAATGGAAAGTGTTTGACAATCAAATTTAAAAAATAAGAAAATGCCTCATTGTTTGAAGTATTACGAACTGACATATCCGATTTTTTACCGACTTCTAAAAAAAGAGGAGGTTATGTTTTTTCTAAGACTTTTTTTAGGGTTCCGTAGTCAACAAGGAACCCTTATAGTTTCGGACTTTCCGTCCGTCTGTCCGTCTGTCTGTCTGTCTGTCCGCAGTTTTTCTCAGAGACTATAGGACCTACAAAGCTGTAATTTGGCATGAATGCACATATTAATGATGCCGACAAAATGGTACATGAAATCTTAAAAAAATATTTTTTTTAAGATTTCATGTACCATTGGGGATGAATTTTTTTTTCGCGTCCACCCCATCATGTGGGGTGTCGTTGGATAGGTTTTTAAAAAATATTATGAGTACTCATAGATAATTTTCCGGTTTAGGAATCCGTTTGTGAAATATTAAGTTTTAAAGTGAAAAAAATCGTTAGAGTCCAGTGTCCCGTCCCCCCCCCCCCTTCTACCAGCTAAACGGTAGCTTCTGGAAATGTGAAAAAATTCACAGGAGTAGGAAATATGGTGAATTTAAAAGGAAAACTATCACGGCTAAGTTATTGAGTAATAGTCGATCAACTAAAAAAAATGTTTTCGGCGAAGTATAAAGGAACTTTTCGTTCAAATTCCTTTGAAAGCAACTGAGATGATGTTGTTAGTAGTGTAAAACACGTTATAAATGTACATTCATTGACCATACACAAATTTTAAAAAACTAGCGGTACTACGGAACCCTACATTGCGGGTGGCTCAACATGCACTTGGCCGGTTTTTATAATTTAAAATTATACTCATTAAAAGCGTATATAACTTTCATGCTATAAATGTTAATGTATTATGTAACTATTTCTATTGCATTATTGACAGCCATCCATTGAATATGTATGGTGGCAGCCCTACCGTAGGATTTCACGATCAAATATCTCCAATAGTAAACGGATCTGACGAGTGATTATTTTTGTGTGTATAGAATGCTTGTATACCTTTAATTTGTCGATATTTTCGATTGCGCGTTTTGTTTGGTTTTGGATAAAAAAAATAAAAACCTAAAAAATGAAAATTATTTTATTGTAGGTAAAATATTGACACAGCGGATCAGGAAAAAAGCTTGAAATATTTAATAGGCTTTCAGGTGGAATACAAAATTTTATTTTTTATGTAAAAGTTTTGGAGAAATATGGATTTTTCGCTTCTGGGCCGCAAAAAATCGCTAAGCTTTGGTAGCTCGTAGCATCAAAACTATAATTGTGAATTGACACACGGGTGTTCTACTCTCGCATTCATTACACTACATGCCTATTCAAAATTGAAGAAAATAGAAAATTTCCGATTTTTCGTCTCCTCCGTACACTGTGCACTGTGCAGTGGACGTATCGGGCTGAAATTTGGCATGCAGGTAGATCTTATGACATAGGCATCCGCTAAGAAAGAATTTTGATCAATTCTACCCCAAGGGGTTAAAATAGGGGATGAAAGTTTGTATATAATAATACTTCTTAACACGAACGAGGCCGAGGGCAAAAGCTCATCACCAATATATAATTTTTAAGTTTTAACATAAAAACAATATAGATGTATAACTTTGTTGTGGAATAAAACATTTTTTGATCATGATAGTAGTGTTATAAAATTTGTAAGTACAATTTACCATGTTTTTATGTAACATCTAAAATAATATATTAATAATATGAACTAAGAAGTTTTAATGTTCATGTTCAATCTACTTAACTCATCAAGCCCCAAGCGGCCCCGACGGCCCTGGCGGCCGTATAATAATTGAATATCTATTGTGTCTGTGATTCCCATGATCGAAGCATTAATGTGTACATACCAACATTGACATCAATGGCAGCAGCTGACTTGTCTGTAGTAGGATCACTAACCAGCAACACCTTCATGCGATTTGACAGTTGGAGACCTCTGAAAATTACATTTTGAATCAATATAACTACACAGGTACATTATACTAAAATAGCTACACTATACAGGTATAAGAGCCAGTCCACACGGCGCGTTGCATCGACGCAGCATACACATGACAGACAGCAGCCAGGTGTTGACGTTAAGACTGCTTCGTAATAACACTGCGATGGCGCAGCACCCGTGAGGCCGGTTATGCGTCAAAATATTTGCGACGACGCAACACGCCATGTGGACTGGCTCTTAGACAATATTTTATCTATATTTCACAATATTTATAGGAGCAGTAAGAAAAACTAAAGAAACCTATTATACAAAGTAAAATTGAATTTGCATAATATGAAGCTTAAAATTTAAAATAATATAAGCATTACATACAAAGACTATAGTTAATCATACCTGTAGTTCCTTTTATCTTCTTGGCTCTTGACAATATTGTCATATCTCTTGAGTATAGACTGGTTGGGTGTATCAGCCCCTGAGCCAGGATGGGCATCAATAGGGCTTTGCCCTCGGCCCGGAGACCGAGGAGCGCACTGTGGCACAGTCATGCCAGAGTATTGTCGCCTTTGACTCAAATTGTAACTGTAAATGTTTTTACAAACTGAGGTTAAACATAATATTGAGGATTTTATGACTCTTATGTTAAAGGAAGCAGAATAATTGCTTTGATTTAAATTTTTCTATCAAAAGTAGAGCTACAGTAACATAATATGAGAACAAATAAAGAATAAGAAATATATTATGTCTATATAGACTGTATACTTATCTGAAGTGTTCTATTAATCTCAGACTTTTTTTTTAAATGCAATTTATATAAAAATAATTGTAGGAATGTGCTTCATGTCGTAAAAATATGTAATCTTATTAGCATATTATACTTACAAGAACAACAGTCCTTGAATGAATACAAATTGATGTTAACCAATGTATTCGTTCCCTATTTTCGATATGGCATAGGTTAAAAGATGAGAAGATAAACAAACAATGATCTGCTAGCTACAAAATCAATAATTTAAACACCCGATCATATGAAGTTCTAACCTATGTAAACTGGTGCGATACGTAGTTGGTGAGAAGCTATAAAAGCTTATAAACAGGAACCTCCTGGATGCCAGTTTGATGAAATTAACTTAAATTCTTATGTAATTTAATTTTAATTGTTTATTTAGGATACCAATGACGAGAAGGAATACAAAAGTGAACTATGAATTATTATTGACACCACAGACTACTAAGGCAAAGAGGATGTAAACTGTATACTACGTAACAAGAGGTCGGACTTAGAAGAAAAAAAATAAACATCCGTTATTTTTTTAATTTGAAACTGAAGTTAAAATTTTTAAGTGCAAAACCTTTCACTCTAAACATACCAAAAATTTTAAAAAATAAAAATAAAAAAGAAATGAGCTCAAATGAATGTTTTATTTCAATAAAAAATATTGTATATAACTTAATAAATAGGGTAATAAGGTAAATTAACCAATAAAACAGATTTAATCCACAAGCTTTTGTTAATTTCTATTATTAAATATTATAATATTACAGTACAGTTTTATGTATTTTATTTATAAATATAATAGAATAGCTGTCTATGCTACTCTACTAACTCTAGTAAACTCTATATAGGGAGGGGATTAAAGCTGCGCGTCCACCAGGTCGGAATCGGGACGTACGGTGCGGACGGCACGTCGTGTCGTCATATACTTGTCAGGCGCAGAATGACGTTCCAGTACTTCTAGTGCAGTTCATAGTAGTCAGTACCATACATACAAAGCAACAAATCCGTCCACTGCGTACATACGCTCCGATTCCGATCCAGTGGACCGCACCTTTATACATACACACTTTGTTTTCTTACACCCTGTATACGACAGCTGAAATCTATCGCGTGGGCTCAGGCCAGCTGCATACCACCTCATTTGATCAGAGGATTTTTCATTGGTGGCCGTACCACTCATTATCCCATACCTTCCTTCTCCTAAAATCTCCTTGCTTTGAATCTCTTTGCTGCTTTCGTTCCCAAGCGGTCGCATGCGACCGCGAGAACAAAAGATTTCCTACAATCCGCGATCGAGGTAACAGCTATTGCTTGCAGACTAAAATGTTGCAAACTAGCTGTATAGGGACCTAAAAATCTGAAATTAATGAAACATTTTTCATTTACTACATTTCCATACAGTTTACATAAATTATTAAGTATAGTTAATAACCTAATGTATTGTTACCTATGATATAATATCATAAAAAAAAGGTAGATATCGCACTAGCGCGTAGAATCTGGGGCAGGCAAATGAACCTAATTAGTGTCTTTACGAATTAGTTGCATGTTGGCAGCGAACGAGTGACGACAAGTGACGTTTTTGATTAAAAATGCCAAATCGTGTATTCAGAAAATGCAAAAATTATAATACAAAGGTAAAAAGGATGAAAAAGTTCCGTACCACACGGAATTACATGAAAACATCTAGTAATTTACATTAAAAGTGAATATTTTCCAAAATTTATGAAAAATTATTTAATGCTTTATTATATACTGAAAAAGGATAGAGAATACGGACGACAACTGTAGCGAGATAAGGACAGATAGTCGCGTGCCATAGAATAATCAATTGAAGTATTCAGAAGCGATTACGTAGGCATCAACACGTAGGCATAAACTAATAATTGCATAATATTGTAAACATGTTTTCGTTTTAATATTTTTTAATTTCAAACATGCGAGCGCCTTTTTAACTTTCTAGCCTTAGCCAAATACTAATTTTATAAATTAAAAAAATGGATAAGCCGTGTAGTACGCCACGTGCCGCTCGGTTTTCGGGGCCTGTCCATAATATACATAAATCTATACAATAATATATAGCCACGCGCCGCGCCGCTCCCGCCCCGCTGACTGCTAGTTTCAAACTCCAGTCTTAAACCACCTTAAACGTAATTTGAATATTATTTGGATATGAGTGTTTGCTTCTTTTACATTATAACAGCAGTATGCCTTTATAAATAAGTAGCCATGTAAATATTACTAGCTAAAAGCTGAGCTTTGTGAGGTCTCGCGTCGTTTTTCTGTGTTTGTTAATCTATAAGGCAGTTTTTTTTATATTTAGTAACCAAACCTTGAATGACCGATGATAACACATCTACATAACATTTGTTGAGA
This sequence comes from Polyommatus iphigenia, assembly GCA_963422495.1. NCBI lineage: Eukaryota > Metazoa > Arthropoda > Insecta > Lepidoptera > Lycaenidae > Polyommatus > Polyommatus iphigenia. The sequence continues at coordinate 4,766,697 of OY730188.1, forward strand.
AATTCAACATTTTAGTACTGAGTGATTATAAAAGAAAAAATACGAGTATTTTTATTTTTAACAAGGATCATTATATCAAAATTTGGCAGGAAGGTGTTATTGCACCCTGTATATAAAATATGAAAATTACTTTAATATTATGTTAAAACACAAATCATTAGGCGTAATAGTTTTTTTCGTAAAGTGTACTTGGATATACTAGGGCTCGCTTCGCTCGCACTGATGATTAGCAGGTTTCCGAGTGAAGAGCTCTATTAACTAACTAATATTATAAATGCGAAAGTGTGTTTGTCTGTCTATCTGTCTGTTACCTCTTCATGCGTGGGAGAGCCATGCTTGGGCACGAATGGGCCGGCTTGACCGGAGAAACGTTCTCACAGAAAACCGGCGTGAAACAGCGCTTGCGCTTTGTTTCGCCGAGTGAGTGAGTTTACCGGAGGCCCAATCCCCGTTTGCTCGTTTGCCCCCTTATATCAAAAAAAAATATGCCCCAACCGCTGAACCGATTTTGCTGAAATTTGGTATGGTAATACTTTGAGTCCCAGGAAAGGACATAGGATACTTTTTATCCCGGAAAAATGTACGGTTCCCGCGCGATAAACGAGTTTGGGCGCAACGGAGTTGCGGGCGTCATCTAGTAAGCCATAAATAGGTCGACAAAATACGGGCAGAAAGGGGTGAGCATAACTGGATGCCTACAAAAAATAGGTGTCCAAAAAACTTTGCGAACGCTTAAAATGTGAAACGTGTCGTTCATGTTTGTTCACCGACGAAAAATTGTGGTTTCACAAACTGGTTACTTTGAAAGATATGCCCAAGTTTATGTTTCGCTTCACCCAATGTTTATTTAGTTTCCTATTTAGTTTTATATTAAAAAAAAGGCATGCAGTACCAGTACGTTACGAGTCTAGCCCGGACATACAGACAGAGAAACAGACAAAAATTCTAAAAACTATAAGTATTTTTGGGTTCGATATCGATTGTTGATCACGGTGCAGGTATTATTAAAAAAAATATTCAATGTACACTTCTTACGATTTTATTACTTATAATAATAAAAATAGATTAATAAAAAATAATCGAACAAACAATTAGTTTTATTAAATGTCTCTTCTGTTCAACAATAACAATAAATTCTCTTGATCTTTGTCGCGCATGCGTGCCGATGCGCCTGTCTAGTGCAACTCAAAACCATCTCAAAACATATAGCTATCCTTTTCTATATCATTCGTTACGTATTATCTGTCGCATTCAGTTGTAACCTAGGTAACCTATATAAATATGACAGAGGTAAGTACGTATATGTCGTTTAGGAACAAAATCTGAGGACCAATTTGTATGAACATACGCCATCTTTATTAAAACATCATTGATTGTTACAATAAAACAATATACACATGATACACATTTCATCATTTTCCAAATTAACTGCATACTGATATACATTATAATAATTTCTATGAAATAATAATCTATCTTTTTCATATTAATATAGTTTAAGTTGTAAATTATTGTACAATTAAGCAAATAATACTACGACATACTTTGTATTAGAACATGGTATGATATCGTTATGTTTTGCTTCAATTTATCAATTTACGGTTACATTTACATTTTACAATGGCTTACCTTTCGTTTTTCAATAATTAATCCACTTAATTTTCAATTTTTGTATTTTCGTAACAAATAATTTTCACAAAATGAAATTCGAACTTTGAGTTTTAAACTTCTTCTTCCTCTTTTTTCTCATGTAGTTTATATTCTCTATGGTCTTTTTTATCAGCCAATCACAGTCGACCGTGCTTAAAAATTGTACAGATTATGCGATTATATCTAGTAGCTACGTTTAAATTTGGAACCCAATTTTTTTTGTTCGGAACTTTCGTCCACCTGTACTAAGGGATACTACGTATATTGACACTTCAAAAATGTTGCGTCATGATGACGTTTCCCAATCTGACATTGAAAGTGTTCCTAAGCTCTAATGAGTATACAGACTAATTATGGCATGGCATTATCGTCTGAGTCTGGCCAATCATCTTGTCAAATCTCGTTGGTCCATATCACGTCCATATACTGTTTAAGTTTCAAAGCGCACTCGTTGAGTGACGTTATTTTTTTTTCTGTTGGTTAAATAAGCAGTAAAGACAATTAGTTTTATTTTTTTGACAACATAATTCAAAAAAATAATTAAAAACGATCAAAATGCTCAAAATAGGGGGCATTTTGAGCGTTTTGATCGTTTTTAACGCTAAATGGAACGCGGGGAATATACCCATTTTCAGTTTTGAGTGTTGACAAGTTTTATTGATTGAATAAAAAAAAAAAGGAGTCCGGTTTCTGGAGCACTCAAAGTTCAAACTAGGTTTTTTAAAATCAATGCCCTTGAAGCAGTATAACATTACGAAAAAATAACGATATTTGTAGCCCCAAAATATTATGGCAAATGGCAATTCAGCTTGACAAGTTTTTTAACCGAGACTACTGAGTACTTTGAAAAAAAAAGGAATGTCAATTGTCAAAACAAATTCTGCTGCCGCCTGTTGTAAACATTTGATTGCCGCCCTGAAATTTTTTATTTCAATTTCAAATTATATGCAAAAGATAAAACACATTTTGACTTTTGAGTAATTCAGACTTCAGAGACGTACTAATTGGTATACCAAGTTTGAACAAGGTAAGCAAAGCATAAATTTTGTCGCACCACTCAGTAGGGATTTAAAAATATATTTATAACGATCACCTTTAAAAACACTATCCTTATGTTTCATAAAATTTATCAGCCCCACAAACTTATTTTCAATTGTTTTTAACGTGCTGATGCTCCCCACATTCATCTTTATTTTCTTTATTAAAGATAGAAATAGCAAATGTAATAAAATGATGACACCCTACTACCTTTTCAATTGTTATCAGAAATATGTGTTTATTTGTAATATATAATAATATATAAAAGATGTTATCACAGGTTGTTTACTGGTGGGTCTAGAAATGATGAGGGTGTTGGTGCCGCATTCATTGATGTACAAAGAAATGTTTCTTCCAAATTAAAACTTGGAGGAAACATTTCTATCATGAGAGCTGAACTTATTGCGATTCTAGAAGCACTTCAATATGCTCAGAATAATGGTTTATGTCGGGTTGTTATTTTATCAGACTCAATGTCTGCACTTCAGCACCTTATTCGTTGCGTCTCGGGAGCTAGAGGAGTGCCTATTGCATACAATATTCTTAGAATATTAAATGACTTTAATGAAACATCTTGTATTAGACTGCAATGGATACCCTCCCATATAGGTTTACTAGGCAACGAGATGGCTGACCAACTGGCAAAAGAGGCTATCTGTGATGGTCGGGATATGTCTTCTCATATACAGCCATACTACACAGAATTTTTTCATAGAGCTAAGTAAATTTGTATTGATAGGTGGAGTAATTTTTTTATTGATTGTTCTTCCTCCAAAGGTATCTGGTACAGGACATTGAATTGTGAACCTTGCTTGAGCCCATGGTTTGAAGGCGCTAATATTTCTAGAACTAGCTTGGTTGCGGCTATGAGAATGCGATCAGGACACGTTCCACTCAACAAGTTTAATTATATGATAGGAAAGAAGGAGTCCCCTCATTGTATTCACTGTAGGGTTACAGAAGACCTAATGCACTTGTTGGTGGATTGTGGACAGAATCGTGATCTCAGAAGCCAGTTGTTCCCAAGAAAATTGTTTGGGGGGCAAATTAATATTATTTTGGCGTCGCCTCTTTCGCAAGAGGCCCGTAATTTAATTAAGTTCTATTTATTATCAATGAGGGGTCGCATAGTTTAATTGTATTAATTTTTAAATTAACTTTGAATTATACTATGAGGCTGGCATAGATGCCAAGTGCATTTTTAAACCTCGTCAAAAATTTTGAATAAAAAAAAAAAAAAAAGATGTTGCCTGCAGCTTTGTTCATGCAGAAACTTGTTTTTGAGTGTAAACCATATATTTACCAAAAATAAAACAATCTTTTAATTTTCCCAGAACTCAACTTGTTTTCTTACCAAATTGCATCCATATCAAATCAGCACTTATATCACGAAAATACTACAGACAGACAAACATACTTTTGCATAATAATATGAAATTTTACAAGTCTCAAATCACCATTGCGCCTATCAAAGCATTTAATTCTCAGCATATAATTCAAGGTCTTATCAAAATGGAGGCATGGGAAAATATATTAGAACACTTTCAACCAGTATCTAACTCTAAAGAATGTTTGCGGATATTAAAGGTTGCTGAATTCACCCTGGATAAAGGTTTAGCTCCATTTGAACAAGGTAATATATTTAACTTATCTCTTGCGAATTTCTTACGCCGGTTCTTCTCGCCGGGTTAGTTCCCGAACCGGTGGTACGTAACATGTAGTACGAATGTACTACATGTTACGTACCACCGGTTCGGGATTTGTTTCTTTATTTAGAAATAAAACATTTTTTAATTATTGTATTTATTTCACCTGAATTCTTGTAAGTAAGATTTTCACTATACACTGTAATTAGGGATTGCAATCCCGCAAAGCGGGATCCCGCAATCCCGCGGGATCCCACGCCAATTATTAATCTGCTGGATCCCGCACCTACAAATCGCGGATCCGCGGATTTGCATAATTTCTCGGGGAGCCTGTATTATGCTGGAAGCTTTGATAGCAGCGCTTTGTGCCAAACCCGATAATCAAAGGCCTTCGCAATGCACAAACAGCCAATGCCTCTCCCTTCGACACAATCGCCTGAGCCCAACGATGAGTTATAAGTACGCTAAGAGATCACAAGCCGAGCGACCCTTAGGAAACCTGTACTGTTTGTCACTTAGTAATCTCTGGCCGTCCAAGTATCGAAGGAGCTGGCTATTGTTAATTGATAACCATTTTAATATAAATTGGTTATAGCGATTGGTCTGTAACTGGAAGGATTTGAGCGGTCACCTTTTTTGGGGATCGGGTACTTCCAGGAAGCCGGTACAATGCCAGAAGAACAGGAGAACCGAAAAAGTCGCGTTAAGATCAGTGCCAACTCTGGAGCACACTTTTTTTAACACAATAGGCCCTCCCATTGTGTTAAAAAAAGTGTGCTCCCACGTTATATTACGTCAAGCCCACTTGACTTTTGGATATCAAAGGAACGGAGAACTATTGGCACTGAGCGCTGTTGAAACCAAATATCCGACATGACGCTCGTGCATCGCGGTATGGTCGGCGGTTTCTGTCCCCCGTCATCTCGGGTCAAGTTTGACGCAAAGAACTTACCCAGAAGATCGGCTTTGTCTTTTTCATGGGCCAATGATCAATTTTCGACATATAGGGATGGTAGAGTTGGCTTGCAGAAATTCCCTTCAATAGCTTTGGCTAGAGGCTAGAGATGCAAAAAACGACCGCATCTCATCCCAGTCTGCTAACTTGTAGTGCCGGTATTTAACAGCACGTTGTCGCAATACCGTCGTAAGTGGCACAGAACTCCTAATAAGGCAATGATCCGATGAACCAAGTGGTGCGGTCAAGGATGCTTGGTAGCCATCACGATTTTAAGTCAGCAGAATGTCCAACAGAGAAGGATTCTGATCGTCTACATCTGGGATTCGCGAAGGCGTACCAACCAATTGTGTTAAGACGTTTGCAAGGGCAAAGTCGCAGAAAGATCTTCTCGCATGATCAGTTTTACTGGGATTGAGCCAGTCGGCGTGGTGGGTTGGTGGGTGGTTTAAGTCGCCAAGTATTATCTCTGCGGATGGGATCTGCTGCTGCACTAAATCTGAAGCAGCTTGCAGGTGTTCAAAGAGTCAGTCGGTCTCCGGGTCACCACTATGGGACCTATAATATTATAGGCACGCATAAACACGAGGGTGGTCGTCGCAATCAATGCGGAGCAATAATGTTGAGAGATCACTGACTTCAACATTGCTGAGGCATTATTAAAAGCATTTTAATTTTAAGATCTAATAAGACTAGAGCGATTACATCATTTAATTGTTATTTTGTTACAAAACAAACATTTTTGTTGCATAATAATATGAGACATTTTCTATTAGTAAAGTAGATTTTTAATAAAACATAAACCTGTTGTTTCAATTGATTCAATTTTATAACATAAATTCAAACATGCGGGATCCCGCGGGATTGGCCAATCCCGTAAATCAATCCCGCGGGATTGAATAGGGTGCGGGATTGCAATCCCTAACTGTAATAAAGTTAGCTATAAATTATAATAATAAAATACATACGGTATGTAATTGATTGTACTGTCGCGTCGGTTCTTGGTGGAAATTCATGTTAAACTTGGTACAACTAATATATATTCTGTGGTTGAACACTAATAAAACATTGTTTAAATTAAAAATTTATAATATATAAGTGCATGAAAACTTGTGTTTTATTAGTGTTCAAAGTTAGCTATGACTACAAAGTTCATTACAACAACAAAAAATGACCAAACTTACACTCAACTGTGTCATATTTAATTAATTTGAACCACCTTATTTTTTTGTAGATTACATTTTTAAAACTTTATTTAGAGAACCAATCTCGCTTATCAAACTATTGAAAGACAAAAATTCTGATCCTTCCTGGAGTAAAGTAATCTCGGATTGGTTGAAACTGTTGGCTAATGTGGTTACTAAGTGTAACCTGGATGATGTGTACTTGAAAATGTTGTCTGAAGTAAGTTTTTATTATTTTAGTAGTATGTATATGAAATGCTTAAATAATGTTTTAAGATAAGTACATAATATTAAATTGAATGAAAAGAATTATTGAGAAAAAATATATTTCTACAAAAATGTTCCTTTTAAAAAAGACATACATAATTTTGTATTGTTACTTTAAGTCAATCAAATATCTAAAGTAACATTGACTTATCACTTAATATAAGCCAACCAAATAATGTAGGTTTTCATCTGGGTTAAAATATTATTTCTTTGATATTACATCTATTTTCAGCTCTGCACTCTACCATATGATGCACACACTAACCAACAGGCATTGAACTGCTTGACCTCAATAGTAAAACATTCAAATTACGGTGTGGACAATATCACTAAACACTTATATGCTCTAGAGCTTGGGACGTCGTGTAAAGCGCAGCTTGCTGTACTTATAGGTCTGTATTGGCAATATTGTCTAAACACACTAGGCCGAAGTTACGCGGCGTAAATTACGTCCGCAATGTCAAACGCATACAAAATACGGACGGAACGCGACGGAATAGTGTGTCGTCGGTAATTTAAAATACATTTCGGGCGTAATCATGCGGAATTTACGCCGCGTAACTTCGGCTTAGTGTGTTTAGACACTAAGAGAACTTATCAATACTACGTGATTTTGATACATATTTCTGTCAAGTATAAGCCAGAAAGGACTAAGGAGACACTTTTATTAATATAATGAAGCTATGCAAAACAGTTATCTATAAAATTTACAAGTTTAACCCATCAATCCCCAAGCGGCCCCCGGCTGCCGTATAACAATTAAAAATCTATTCTGTCTGTGATTCCCACAATCGAGGTATAAAAAAATAAATATTTCCATTTGGCATTACCACTATTTTGAAATAATTATACATGATGTTATGATTCCAGGCGCAATATGTAAACATCACCCAGAAAGAGTAGCCGATAACATAAATACAATATGGAGAGTGTTTCTTAATTTGTTTGATATTGGAAAATATTCTGTGAGTATAAATCTGATAGCACATATTTTGTCAGCACCGTACGCGCCGTACGCGTCAAACGCACCGCATACGAGGGCTGCTATTTATGTATCCGGAACTGGCCACTTACAAGAACAATATTTAAAAAGTAATTACAACATTTGAAAATAGAACTCTTTGGTTGAAGAATACATTTTGTTTCATGTGACTGTCAATTATTTTTCCATTGTGGCGTCATTTTGAAAATTGCGTGTCTTCATTTGCCATGGATTTAACGCGTGAACATTTTCGTGCAATGATTTACTACGATTTTCGGCGTGGGCTAAATCAACAACAGTGCTTTATTCAACTCACCGCAACTTTTGGAGATGAAGCACCATCAAAAACCACTGTTTATCACTGGTACAGTGAGTTTAATCGTGGGCGGTCTATGCTCACGGATGAAAATAAAGAAGGTCGCCCAAAAACAGCTGTTGTCCCACAAAATATAGATGCTGTGCGGGAACTAATAATGCGTGATCGTCATGTTACATATCGCGAGATAGAGGCGTCCTTAGGCATAAGTATGACGAGCATACATAAGATATTACACGAACATTTGGCTGTAAAAAAAATATGTTCGCGTTGGATTCCGCACAACTTGACAATCGATCAAAAACGGGCTCGTGTCGATTGGTGCAAAAAAATGATAAAAAAATACAACCGTGGTACGTCAAAAGCCGTTTATAATATCTACACAGGTGATGAATCTTGGATCTATGCATATGACCCCGAAACTAAACAACAGTCAACGGTGTGGGTGTTCCAAGATGAGCCGAAACCAACAAAAGTTACTCGTGCAAAAAGTACTTTGAAGCAAATGGTCGCCTGTTTTTTTGGAATTAATGGACATGTGGCTACAGTGCCATTAGAGAATCGTAAAACGGTTAATTCTGAATGGTATACGACCATTTGTTTACCAGAAGTCTTTGAAGAAATAAGAAAGGACAGCCGACAACGCAGAATCATATTACATCACGACAATGCTAGCTGTCACACCTCAGCTGAAACAACTCAGTTTTTGGAGGGTCAAAAGATCGAATTGACTGGTCATCCGCCGTACAGCCCTGATTTGGCACCTAACGATTTCTTTTTATTTCCATACGCGAAGAACAAATTACGTGGTCAACGTTTTTCGAGCCGCGAAGAGGCTGTTAATGCGTTCAAAATGCACGTTTTGGAGATACCTCAATCAGAATGGAAAAAGTGCTATGAAAATTGGTTCCAGCGTATGCAAAAGTGTGTCGATCATCGCGGCGAATATTTTGAAAAGCAATAAAACCATATTAAATGATATATGTTTGTTTCTTTTTTTAATTCCGGATACATAAATAGCAGCCCTCGTAGTTCACGAAATACGGAGTGTACGATGCGGACGAATTTGGCTTCTTAAATTTTAGCCTTTTTTATTAACCTAAAAAATATTATTTATGTAATTTGATTTCAGACACCAGTTATTAAGGCAGTGCTTCAAAGCATTGAAAATATGTTGGAACATTTTGGTACTGAGCTACCTATGATAGAATTGAACATATTTTACGAAAAGCTGATCCAGTGTTTCGATATAGAACGATGTGCTGATGGTAAGTGTGTTTTATGCAATTTGATTAAAAAAAATAATTTAGACTAAACATCCATAGTAGAGTGAGAGCTAGTGAACCCTAGAAATAACGGTGTGTCTGTAGGGCTAGAAATTTCTATAGTGATGAGTCATGGCATGCTAAGTACGGCAACCATCGCCTGGCTAGCATCAGCCCTGCACGTGATCAACTTCTATACACTTAAAAGTGTCAATAAAATCCAAAAAAAAACTTGCTCCTGTAGGATTGAAATTTTTATATGATTTTTTTTATGCATTGAAAATTTCAAAAAAATAATTGACAGGCGTTTTGAATCAGCACAAGTGCCTAACAGGTGGACCGAAAGGTGTGTATTAAATGCATTTAAATAAACTTTATTCTGTATTGTTAAAATTTATATATGTGTTTCTCTAAGCGATTTTACGAAGGTAGGTAACAATGCCAGGCGGTTCTGGCCAGCAGAAGTCCTTGACAGGTGAGGGGAAAGATGCTATGGGAGTGCGAGGAAGAGGCATACCTAACGTGAAAACTCATGTCATCCATGCATATTACATTATGTAAAAATAAAAATTATGGGTGAAACTGATTTTTTTTTATTAGGATAAAATATGCAAGTTTTTACATCAATCTTCGTCATCATCAGATATTATGTCACTATCACTTTCTTCATCATCATAATATGATCCTTCATGGCTGATTTCGTCATCTAAAAAGCAACAAAATTTGTACACAATACACATTAATAATTACATTACATCTCGGATCTTACGCTTAAGAGGCCGGGTCCCATCGAAATTCTCATACATACGTAATACCAAAATAATTTTCTCAAAATATTTAAACACTAAAAATATTTTTTAATGTTTAAAATATATTTTGTAGCAAATTTTTGTGCAGGAACCTAGGTAATTACTAATTAATATTTAAAGCTGAAAAATAACTCAAACATGTTAAATATTTTCGCACTCCCATAGCATCTTTCCCCTCACCTGTCAAGGACTTCTGCTGGCCAGAACCGCCTGACATTGTTACCTACCTTCTTAAAATCGCTTAGAGAAACACATATATAAATTTTAACAATACAGAATAAAGTTTATTTAAATGCATATAGTACACACCTTTCGGTCCACCTGTTAGGCACTTGTGCTTATTCAAAACGCCTGTCAATTATTTTTTTAACTTTTCAATGCATAAAAAAAATCATATAAAAATTTCAAGCCTACAGGAGCAAGTTTTTTTTTTTGGATTTTACTGACACTTTCAAGTGTATAGAAGTTGATCACGTGCAGGGCTGATGCTAGCCAGGCGATGGTTGCCGTACTTAGCATGCCATGACTCATCACTATAGAAATTTCTAGCCCTACAGACACACCGTTATTCCTAGGGTTCAGTAGCTCTTGGTTTATAGATGCACACACTTATACACGCACACACGCACGCATACACACACGCACGCACGCAATAACGCACGCACACATACGCACTCACACACACGCACTCACTTACGTACCTAAGTACCCACACAGACGCACTTAACAATAAAAGCTAAATTGCTGTTTACGTTTGTAGTGTGCGTGTCGATACTGGGCAAGTACGCGAGTCTGTTCCGAGAGCGACTGCACGATCCCAGAGTCCACGCCCAACTGTGGGCAAGGATTGACAATCCCACGGCGAGGGACACGCTCAAAGTCGTGTACCGAACAATGGAGATAAAGAAACCTGAGGTATATTATTATTACTGTACCAACTAGGTGTAAGCATGGTGGGGGTATCATGCTATTTGCTAATGCAGGAGAAATGTTCGTTTATGTTATATCGGCCTCGAACCTAATAGACCGATTTTGATGAGCACACAATACTAGACGACGTCCATTAGGCGTAAAAAGCTGTCAGATAGACGCACATACTTGCGCATTTAAATATTAGTATGGATACGTCTTATTAGCTTCCACACCGTTTATGGTTTCGTTAAACAATTTCATTGAAACCAAGCCAGCTATTCAGCTACGATTTTTGTAGAGCCCAAGTCTTGCTTTACTCTCATAATCCATGTTAAAACTCTGTTGGTCACTGACCAACACAATAATTTGGACAGGATCATCCGACCAACAGTGTTAGACGATGTACATTTTCGAGATAAAAATATATTTGGGGTTTCCAGCTTAAAATACCATACTGATCATCCATAATAAACTCATTATGGTAATCGAAAATTTTATATATATATTTTTTTTTAATTCTAGGAAACAATAAAACAGGTGAAGTTTTACGCGTCATCGGACAACATGCAACAGAAGTTAACAGCACTGTCGTTACTACAAACTCTGCAACGTCGAGAACTGCACAAAGATCTAGAAGTAGGAGAATATTTGGACCTGGCAGTGCTCGAGTTTAGAATGCGCAATGGCACTCTTACTCACAACTGCTGTGACGCTGTGAGTATTTTGTGAACGAAGATATTCCGTTTTTGTTATGACTTATGTTATAATATATCCGAACATGAAAAGTTTTACGAATGATGTAGCCACCGTAGGTGTTAGCTTACCTCACTAAACTAAAACTATCCTATGTCTTTTCCTAGAAATCAAAGTATTTCCATACCCAATTCGTTTAGCTGTATACAAGTGAAGATTAGAAGTGACAGACTGAAATACTTTCGCATTAATAATAATAATTATTAAAATGGATTTATGCTTAGAACAAACCTACGCGTCAGTGACGAAGCGTCGAGTTGCGTCAGGTTGTCAAATGTGTTTTTTGTATACAAAACACACATTTCACAACTTGACGCAACTCGACGCTCCGTCACTGAAGCGTAGGTTTGTGCTAAGCATAACTTGTCAAAAAATAAATACAATATATATACACAGTATACAATATTGTACACAATTAATTAACTCTACATGATGTAACAAAACTAAGTGATAACACTTTAGGCCAGTGTTTCCCAAACTTGTCGGGACCGCGACCCATCTACAAGAAAGTTTAAAGTTCGCGGCCCACCTTCTGTCATGAAGACAAAATAGCAGCGGTGTGTTGCTGCCGCATCATTTACCCGTTAATTCTTGTCGTAGTTCACCACCATATCATCATCGTCACCCTCATTACTCACAATAATTACGTTTGCGTTCGAATGCCCCGCCCCCGTCCCGCACGCACCCACGACGACGAACGAACGAGTAAAATGACAATCCTATAGTTTCAGGGCCCACCCAAAATCTACTCACACTTTGGGAAATACTGCTTTAGGCTGTGTATGGGTCGCCTACATAGAGTTCGTTATAAAAGTAGCAGCTCTGAAAGAGTAACTTTTTTTACTTTTATATGGGAAAATTCGTGATGCTCGGGAGCTTGCCCATACCAATCGCAAAAAAAATTTGCTCTTTTAGCGCTACATTTGCAGTGATGGGACACATATACACCCTAAAGTACTATCACTAAGTTTTGTTACATCTTGTATAATCAAGGGCGGATCCAGCTTTGGCGCCAGGGGGGGGGGGGGGGGTCACATAGTCGTGGTCACGACACAAGAACTTACAATTTAATTTTGATTATAATATAATATTATATTTACCTAGGACCTGGACCCAGCCCAGGGGGGGTTCATGACCCCCATGACCCCCCCCCCCCCTGGATCCGCCCTTGTGTATAATAGGCCACCGTCACCGAAACCGGTGTGGAAGTTACTATTAATGTTTTGCAGATATCGTGGTGTATAGAATCGCACGTGTACCACAGCGAGCGGCTCGCGCGCGTGGCTCTGGTTACGTATAACGTCATACCTGTCGGGAGGAGGCGACAGGTTATACAGAGCGTACTGAAGTGCGCGCCGCATATGAGACAGGTAAACAGTCACTTGCGGCCACACTTAGGGCCTGTTTCACCACTTCCTGATAAAGTGCCGGATATGATATCCACAACTTTTTTGACAGATTCTCCAGACTCTGTCAAGTTAATTGGTGGATAGCCTATTCGGCACTTATCAGGAAGTGGTGAAACAGGCCCTTATTGACATTTAATGATTACTTTAAAGAGAATTACTTTAAAATATTATTAAAGTTTTTATTTAATGTCCCTGAGAGCGGCCCTTAGTGCGGCAGTTCAACTACAAATCTATAGGTCGATCTTGAGAAATTTTCTTGGAATATTTTATTGATGCGTGAAAAATAAAATTATATCAAGATAGTTTGTTATGATTCAATGAAGATATTTTTAAACTTGAATAAGTGCTAAAATAAAGCCTCTATAATTAATAATTATTAAGGCTGGTTTTAGTGTCACGCGGGCCGTCGGTACGGATCGCTCCGTAGATAGATTTGTATGAAGTTTTAGGCTGGTTTTAGAGTCACGCTGACCGCTCGCTGACCGTCGGCGCCGACATCGAAGTGTATGAAATATCAGCGCTGACCGCTACGCGTTATTCAAACACGTTTCCTACAGTTTCATACATCTCGGGCCATCAGCGCCGACGGTGCGCGCGCAGTCAGCGTGACTCTAAAACCAGCCTTAAGGAGTAATGGGGAGGGGTCCGTACCGACCCGTCCGCATTACTCTTTAAAACTTCATACAAATCGATCTACGGAGCGATCCGCACCGACGGCCCGCGTGACACTAAAACCAGCCTAAAGGCTGCAGTATTTGAAGAGTGGTTAGTTTGCTCTGAAAATACTAGACGGGAAATGGTGACACAAAATTCTTGGTCATTTGTACCAGTATGGCGGTTCTTCAGGGGTCTAATTACGTAAAGGCAAAAAGGAAAATTATGGTCATAGCGCTCGCACTGGCGGCCCAAACGCGTGGGCATTAATCGAACGCGTCGGATAAATAACGAGTATCGAACGATTTGTTCCACAAAAATGCTTGTATTTACAGATAGTCTAAAAAAAAGAAGTAGGCGGTAGCGTAATGCCACATTTCTTAGGTGTGGCGTACAGCCCGCCATACCGACGCGAATACATTAATTTAAATAAAACAATTGAACCAGTTTCAGGGTGGTACAAATCGTTTGGCGGAAGAAAAAAAAATCACTCCTTTGCAGTGGTATGGTGGCCATTGGGAACCGTCGGAAAAGTATGGCAAGGTGATTTTCGTGAATAGCCAGCTATGCAAAAATTAGCCTGGTACAAATGGTTCAATTGTTTTATTTAAATTAATGTATTCACGTCGGTATGGAGGACTGTAAGCCACACCCGACAAGAATGGCATTACGCTACCGCCTACTTCTTTTTTTCGACTATCTGAAAATACAAGCATTTTTGTGGAACAACTCGTTCGATACTCGTTATTTAATCGACGCGTTCGATTAACGCCCACTCGTTTGGGCCGCCAGTGCGAGCGCTATGACCATCGTTTTCCTTTTTGCCTTTACCTAATTAGACCCTTGAAGAGCCGCCATACTGGTATAAATGACCAAGAATTTTGTGTCACCATCTCCCGGTCTATACTGTATAACTCATCCACAATGGATGTAAAGGCCTAGTATTAAATCTAGAATTGGTGCTAAATTTCTTTTAACTTCAGCCCTTTCTACACAAGTAAGTATCCATTTCTTGTACACTTCATTCGTCTACAAAATTGATAGTTAAATTTTGTCGTCAGGAAATCATCGAGTTTCTGCTATCGGAGACTTGTAACAACCCCGACAAGTTCACGCCGGTCTGGGACGACATTTTGAACAAGGATGCGACTGAACTCCGTTGTAACTTTCACGTGGAAGCGTTTATAGCCGGTGTTGTGAAAGCCATAGGTGTGATGCTGGAGAAAATTGAAAATTGGACGGACGTAAGTTACATTTAAATAATCGGCCAAGTGCGAGTCGGACTCGCGCACATAGGGTTCCGTACCGTTATAGAGCAAAATTAGGCCAAAAATTGTGTTTTTTTGTATGGGAGCCCCCCTTAATTTTTTATTTTATTTTAATATATTTTATTATTATTATTAAATATTAAAGAATACATATAACAAAAGACTTTGAGAAAAAATCAAGTACCTACCTGTTGCCATTATTGATATAGAGCAAAAAAGGTTTAAAAAATCACGTTTGTTATATGGGAGCCCCCTTTAATATTATTTTTATTTTGTTTTTAGTATTTGTTGTTATAGCGGCAACAGATATACATAATCTGTGAAAATTTCAACTCTCTAGCTATTACCGTTCTTGAGTTACAGCCTGGAGACAGACGGACAGACATCGAAGTCTCAGTAATAGGGTCCCGTTTTTACCCTTTGAGTACGGAACCCTAATAGTAGGTTTTATATAATTCAAGACGTGAGTGGAAGAATTTAAGGTAACTAACATGAAAAAACTTCCCGTTTTTTTGCTTAAACGGAGGCTTTAGGGCCAGAAAAATTATTTGAAATAGAAAAACTGTGGATTATATGTATAGCCAGATATATTAACTAGGTTATGAAGTAAATAAGTTACAAGTTTTATGAAATATTGAGTTACTTGTTCGATTTTTCCACTCACGTCTTCAATTATTATTATAGACGACGCAAAACTAAGAACACATGCTCAATTGAAAGTTGAAACATGGGACAGTCATAAAACAGATTATTGCACAATTTATAAAACAGATTATTACGCAAATATTCGGTATTATATACTTAAGACGTTCCCGGTTTTCCTGGGAGTAAAAATCTCCATTGATTTGCCCCTGATTTCTTAAAATGTGGTAATTTTAAGTTTGTGTACTAATTTTGTAATTTAAGAGCAATACAGTATCATTATTAAGCAATTGCATAGCTTCTATCGCGGACTTTGAGTGCGGCGAATCGAGCAAGAAATTCCGTAACGAAAATAAACCTAACACGTCGTCGTCTAAAGTCGTTTCCGTTCGGCAGACTTCGGTGTTGGTGTGCGTGCCACTAGACGTATGCGTGTAGACTAGATGCAATTGCTTTACCGCGACAGTCCCCGAGTTAACGGGCGTTGGCCCACCACACATTCCCATCACTGTCGCCAGGATCGACAGCGATATCCAACCACGAAAACCCTTCGATATGATCTCAGGGAGCCCGAGAGACATGCTAAAGCTGTCTCGGGACCTGCAATGTAATTAATCAGAAGAAAGTAGGAGGAATAGGAAGAATTCCAATTGAGTGCCACTTATTTTTTATATGCTACGAATAATAAAAATTAAGGAAGAGTAACTCCGTCAAAAAATGCACCAAGAGGCTACAAATTGTGACCCGAAAACATGCATATTTTATGCATGTATTTGGCACACAATTTTGTGTATTTATAGAAGTGACAATTATTGTCAACAGCTTTGTTTCGTAAATTTGAATGTTAGTGTTTCGTAGCTATTGTCATATTTTAGTGTGCGAAAAGGAACCAAATTTACAACGGTTGAAGTATGGGAGTCACGTTTCCTTAGATTTTATTATTCGTAGTTTATAATTATATGGCTTGTTCATAGCCGCTCCCCGAGCACATCTCGCTGCTGCGCTTAACCTGGTCTGTGCTGAGGGCGGAGCCCCGGGGCGGAGGGCGGAGTCTCGGCAGGGTGCTGCGGCGCTGCGCCCGCGCACAGTGCGAGGCGGTACCCGCGGCGCTGCTAGCTTCGTACGCTGAGTACCAATTAGTAAGTTTTATAATATTATGGCGCATTTTCACTGGTCGATAGGGCCCGCATGCGGGGTGCGGGAGATCATGCCTCGACCAATCAAAATGCGCCATTAGTTGTCATAGACTCCCCGTATGCTGTATACCGCACGAGTTAACGACTAATTAAATGCGCCCTTCGTATGGATATGGCTTGTTGGTAGCCGCTCCCCGAGCGTGAACGTGAACGTTCGTGCGTGCGTGCGTGTATGTTATGTTACAACCTGTATAGTGTGTAATACCATGTAATTTCTCAGGACATCAGCGTGGATCGCTTCACGAGCGACGCGGCGCTGATCAACTGCTGGATATCGCTAATGCAAGTCTGGAACATTGAAAGATTTGCCACGCACGATATATTGAAACATTTACAGGTGAGAACTGTTTATTTTAATATATTCATGACTAGATTACGCCCGCAACTCCGTTGCGCTAAAATTCGTTTATTATGCGGGAACCGTACATTTTTCCGGGATAAAAAGTTTCATATGTCCTTTCTCGGAACTCAAAGTTTCTTCATAACAAATTATAGCAAAATCGGTTTAGCGGTTTTGGCGTGAAGAGGTAACAGACAGACATTTTCTCATTTATGATATTAGTATGGAATTATGGATACAATAGCTGTAGTGCTTCCCATACCGGTTTCGGTGACGGGCACTTTGATTTAAAGCCTGGCTAGCTCCCCACTAGAGTTATTATAGTGCCCAAGTATGTACACGGTATGCAGGGGCAAGCTCTTCCTTAATTGAAGACGTTAGTGGATGAAGAACGTAACAGATAAAAATTTAGCGCTTTTTGCATAAATGGAGGCTTTAGGGCCGGGAAAAATATTTTATATTTAGACAGATGGTGCAGCAAGAAAGTTACAGGGTTAGTTCAAATTTTATAGGGGAAAAATTGAGTAATAGGGAACATGCAAATATAATATTTATGAAAATTTTGCTATCGAAACGTTAAAAAAATATAAAAGAATGCCACTGCGAGGTTGATATTTTATAAAATATTGTTTTTTTACAAAAAATACGAATTAAAAGTAACGTGAAACGGAACGTATTTCAAAACACCTATCAGCGTTCAGTGACGTCACACCTGCTCATGACAAGCTCATGACAACTTTTCGAGAGGTTAAGGTTCTATATTATATAAATACCTCTCATCTGTGTTTGATCTGTGGCTAAGGTTGTTTATATCAACAAACGAAAGTTTATTTGCATTTTTCCCTATTTTTCCAATAAAAATGAGGCTGGCTTTAGGAAAGCAGATTCTCTAAATCTACCAAAAGTAAATGTTGACTTGGTAATAACATTTTTTTCCGAAAGCGCAGAGTATTCCAGTGTTGAAATGAAAGGGACTAAACTACTACGGTATGTGTAAATCATTTATTTACCTAAGTCAAATTCGTATTATTTTCATTCAGCGGCTTCTATTTAAAGCAGTTATTTTATTTAAAACTCTACAAGATAATCTTATAGCGACAATGCCATCGGATATGTTCAACTCAAAAGAGAAGGAGAAATATGTACAGTAAAAAGTCGTGTTACTCCAGAATACAAAGTTCGAAAAACAGGATATCGTGTTATAACTATTATTTATGAAAGGCAAGGCTCCGTTCACTCCTGTAAATGCGAAGACTGTGCAGCTTCTGAAGGTAAAAAATGGCTTTATAGTAATACCCCGCTTTACGCGACCCCGTTTTCCGCGGTTTCACTATAACGCGAAATTTAAATTTCGCGGCTTCGCGCTCATATACCCCGCATTACTATATATTTAGTCATCAGCACAGATTATGGTATATAGACAATGATAACAGCTGTGCCTTGATCGTGTAGACCTTGTGTCTACACGGTCTAGTGTAGACTGAAGACTTCTACTATATATAGTACCTATATACTATATACTCTTAATCTGTGGGAAACAATGTGGGAAAGCCACTGAGGACAAGTACGGTACGATCACAGATTAAGGTACGATCGTAGGGCCATTGTCAATAATAATTGTCAGACCAATGTCAAACAGTAGTGACGTCATACAGACTATAGATCCGTTTTGGCGCCAAAATTTAAATTGACAATTTTAAACCGCATTTTTTGCAGTAAATTCCAGTGTTTTAATTTTTTAAATATACTTGTGGTCTATTCTACGTGAAGTTCTTTAAAATAAACACAAAAATAAAAATATCGCATCTTCCCTATTGTCCTTAGATAATAAAATGTTATTATCTGGTTCTTCCACTCACGTCTTCACTTCACAGTTCACTTTTATAACCTAGTAGGACCAACTAGCGACAGAGCAAGTGTTTGGTTTTACTTTTTTTACGTTCGATCTTACTCGTCACAGGTAAACTTCAAACAACTTAAGGGGCCGGGTACCCTCGAAATTCTCATACATACGTAATTCCAAAATCATTTTCTCATACGAAAATATTTAACATGTTTGAGTTGTTTTTCAGTTTAAAATAGTAATTATCTAGGTTCCTGCACAAACATTTACTTCAAAATATTTAAACATTAAAAAAAATTTTTGTTTTAATTTTTTTTTTAGTAAATTTAGTACTTAATATTTAAACACTAAAAAATAGAGTAAAACACTAAAAAATATATAAATAAATAATAAATTTACTACAAAATATTTAAATACTAAAAAATATTTTTTAGAGTTTAAATATTTTGTAGTAAATTAACTATTTATTTATATATTTTCAGTGTTTTACTCTATTTTTTAAGTGTTTAAATATTTAGTAGTAAATTTACTAAAAAAAATTAAAGCAAAAAAAATATTTTTGTGTTTAAATATTTTGAAGTAAATTTTTGTGCAGGAACCTAGGTAATTACTATTTTAAACTGAAAAACAACTCAAACATGTTAAATATTTTCGTATGAGAAAATGATTTTGGAATTACGTATGTATGAGAAATTCCAAGTGTACCCGGCCTCTTAACCACTGGACTTAGGAGCTATGTATTCTAATTTTGAATTATTCCTATGTTTTTCTTAATAACACTTTATTTGTTACAGATAATATTCAGCTACAGAAGTGTCGACGCTGCTTCTTTAATACGGTCAATCGATATCCTTCAGGATTTCATATTCCGTGGAAAGGATAACGAACTTATCTTAGATGAAAATATCATAGATGATGTAAGTTTTTATCTTAACGTGGGTAGTTTGTTGTTAAAAACTGGATAGTGCTCATCATCTTTGCTCCAAAAGTTATCTTTTGTGCGGAATTCGGAAACCGTACATTTTTGCGAGATAAATCAAAGTACCTATAAAGATAGATACTTTGATTTATCTCAGTAACTTTTGTATAAACAAAATATTAAGATTGATTTAGTGATTAGCATAAAGATGAAATAGATGCACAGAACAGAACAGAACAGAACAGAACAGAACATACACACTTAGTTTTGTTATACCAAACTACGTGATAGTACTTTAGGGTGTGTATGTGCCCCTTGTTTAGAGTTCACTGTAAAAGTAGCAGCGCTCAAAGAGCAAATTCTCATTGAGGTTATGTATGGGCAAGCGCCCCAGCGTTAGGAATTTTCTCATATGTACTATCAGAGAAGTTGATTCCTATGCAGATCGGGGACCTACGTAGTTTGGTTGCGTTACGTCAAACCCAGCCGACAGATCACAATTAACATTGAATTGACATATTCGACCAAATAACGTTGGTCTATCAATTGCATAGGAATCAATTTCCTCGATGGTACATACAAAAAGTTTTTCTTTCAGCGCTGCTTTTTTAGGGTTCCGTACCCAAAGGGTAAAAACGGGACCCTATTACTAAGACTTCGTTGTCTGTCCGTCTGTCTGTCTGACTGTCTGTCGCCAGGCTGTAACTCAGGAACCGCTGTAGCTAGAAATCTGAAATTTTCACAGATTGTGTATATTTGTTGCCGCTATAACAACAAATACTAAAAACTAAATTATATTAATATTTAAGGGGGCTCCCATACAACAAACGCGATTTTTTGGCCTTTTTTTGCTCGATATCAATAATGGCAACAGGTAGGCACTTAAAACTTTCACAAAGGCCTTAAATATAAGGTGTAATTTAATAATAATAATAATAATTAAAAAAAATAAAAATTTAAGGGGGGCTCCCATACAAAAAACCCAATTTTTGGCCAATTTTTGCTCTATAACGGTACGGAACCCTTCGTGCGCGAGTCCGACTTGCACTTGGTCGATTTTTTACTTTGAACTCAATATAAGAGACTTATACACACCCTGAAAAATACTCAATTACTTAGTTTTGTCACACCCTGTATAATAATCTTAGTATGGATTGTAATTTTAATTTATATCAAAGTGTATTATATTTTATATGTACTAAAATATATATTTTTCAGATTTACAGAAGAATTACTAAGATAGCTAGCAACAAAGTTGAGGACAAAGAGGGTAGGATTCTGCGTAAACGTGCAATCGAATTTTTAGGTAAATTTTACATTTTTAAACTTCTTTATAAAACACTATTTAAATAATATTACAAAACCTCTCACTTACAATATTTTAAATAGAAATACGGCCTCACTTACTGGTAAATTATTTACAAACCACAATAATTTTTTGTTGAGTTATAAATGTAATCTTGCTCTAAATGATCTAAAGGACATGACTGAATTCATAACTCAATACGTCATTTTTTTGTGGGATGATACACAAATAGTGAGGGAGCCCTAGAACATTTTTTTTTTATTACTAAGAAGCAAATTTTTTGTGAGTAGCTTCATTTTGATAAGAGAAACAACTTTTTTATCTGCGAAAAATCTTGAAAGTGGTAGCTAACAGAAATAGAAAGGATTTCATACTTTGATTTGATGGTCCTAAAATATGGATTGTTCTATTTGTAGGACAATGTTACTTTTAAATTATAGAACTCATTAAAATCAATCATCAAATTATAGTTCTATAATTTAAGAGTAACGTTGTCCTACAAATAGAACAATCCATATTTTAGGACCATCAAATCAAAGTATGAAATCCTTTCTATTTCTGTTAGCTACCACTTTCAAGATTTTTCGCAGATAAAAAAGTTGTTTGTGTTATCAAAATGAAGCTCACAAAAAATTAGCTTGTTAGTAATAAAAAAATTGTTCTAGGGCTCTCTGACTAAAATGCTTCAAAGCGTCGCAACTACATATAAGGTCTTCTTGTTTTTGTCTGGCATATTGGAAACGTCACATAAGTGACATAACTAACAATGACAGTTAGATGGTAAGAATAACTGTATTTTGAAAAGATAAAACCGACTTCAAAATTGGTACGTAATTGAGAATTAAAACTCCCTATCTCCAAAACTAATGAACCGATTTTGATGAAACTTGCACTGTTCCCTAAGTTGAACGATACCTAGTACAATAAAAAAAGAATGACTGAAATCGGACTTGTAGTTCTGGAGATATGCGAACACAAACATAAAAACATACATACATACATACATACAAATATACATACATACACTTTTGAAATTTGGCACATATACAAAAACTGGGCAGTTCTGGAAATATTACATACATACGCGTCGAATTGATAACCTCCTTTTTTTGAAGTCGGTTAAAAAAAAACAATTTTATCGTAAGTCCAAATTTTTTTTCAGCTAAATATCGAAGGGTCACCGCCGATGATATAAATCCGGATGTGGTTTTGATGACGTCCTTGAAAGAGAGCCTTTTTACTAACGCGTCCGAAAACAATGCACATACTAAGGTACTATCACAGTATGCAAATATACAGTAGGGTAACCTAGCCAAATCAAATTTTAAAAAACCAGCTAAGTTTTTGAAATGAAAATTTTACTACTACACAGCACCTATGCAAATGTTTTGTAAAAACATGCTTAAGGTTGTGACATTTCCATACTAATATGAGAACCAAGCGCGTAAATATATGACGTTATATTTTATGCGTAGCGCATTGCAAGCGTAATCATGCCGAACTTCTGCCGCGTTTTTTCGGCCTAGTGTGTTTAGACTTTAGACACTATTTAATAATGGCATGATACATGTAAATTTTTCGAGTCGTATCAAACGTGCTGGGTCATTTGACAGGGATTTTGAAATATCCTAAAACTTTAATTATATGAAAATTGGTATCCTATTTCAGATTGATCTTAATAAAATTTTATACAAAGCCCTTATGGACGAAAACGAGAATGCTCTTCGAGTTCTTATGGATGTAGTATGCCAAAACTGTAAGTATGCTTATTGACATTCTGTTTCGTTCTTTTGATACTAAATAATAAATATTATGTACTGAATTCTATATTACTTTAGGTATAATTTGATTGGAAAGGGCCTGAAGTAGGAGAAAACCAATATATTTTTTATTTATTTCATATTAAAGGAATTAGTCCTTTACAAAAAGTAAAGTTATACACAACTTTCTATAAACTAATTGCTTTTTCCGGCGGCTTTGCGTGAAGAAGTCATCTATTGAACCCTCTTGCCGCTGCACTCTGAAATTTAATGTTTACTTTGATATACATAAACTCTATACACTTTCTGTCAAACCCTTTCATTTAATTAAAGGTAATCATAACAATCTGAGTGCCGCCGTCAGTGGTTGAATTCTGGAAATTACTTTTCTTGTTTTATACTGTGATTTTTATCAAGTCGACCATTATACCTACTTATTTTGATAACGCCTCTGTGGTCCAGTGGTTTAGAGCGTGGCTCTTGACTCAGAGGTTGTTGGTTCGATTCCCGCGTTGGCAACATATTATTTC
The DNA here is from genome assembly GCA_963422495.1 of Polyommatus iphigenia. NCBI lineage: Eukaryota > Metazoa > Arthropoda > Insecta > Lepidoptera > Lycaenidae > Polyommatus > Polyommatus iphigenia. Next base: position 4,790,341 of record OY730188.1, read on the forward strand.
CAAGTTTGGACAATGCAGGCTGATCATCTGATTGTCTGATAAGTTACTAAGTAAGATGATCCATGCGTCGGATGGGCATGCAAAAGGTCTGACCTGCGCCTGATCTCTCGTCAGTCGTGTCGGTCGTCCGTCCGTCCCACTGGGTTATGAGAGTAAAGGAATAGAGAGTGCTCTTGAGTACTGCGCACACACATAGGCAGTATAAAATTCCTCCTGCGTAGCTGGCAATGAAACCGGCAACCGTCACCGAAATCGTTGTGGGAGTTATTATTATTAATATTTTTGATAACTTTTCAGTGTCGATACGCAAGGAATCGTTGCTACAATCTGCGTTGTATAGGGTGCTATCCGCTCTTTCGAGATTTCCTATGAATTGGGACACCTTAAAGTACTACGTGTCTCATTGTGAGCCGAACAGCGCCTTTGAGCTTGTAAAGGTATTACAGCAATTTACTTTCATAACGATTTTCTCCAGCGTTTCGGATTCCGGAACTAACAATAATTCTAGTATCAGTTCCAAACTCTATTGGAGCATTTCCTGTACAAACATAGAAGTCAAAATAACTTTTTTACAGTGCTACTACTTTCACAGTGACGAAGTATGAGTGAAGTATTACACCGTACACTCTGTATTGTTCTAAAAAAATCCTGTCAATATTCTTTCGACGTTATTCCTAGACAATAACATCTAAAAGCATTTTAAACCATTTCAGTACATATTACAAGAAAAGTTCCCAGACAGCAGAGAAAAGCTCCTCCATGGCCTAGAAATATTGTTGAGTGGGGATGTGGAGGAAGATGTTTTTGAGGAGTTATTGGAGCAAGTACTATTAAGTGAAACTTGTAAGTACTCTTTCGTAACGTAACATAAATTATAACACGACTAGATGACCCGTTGAACTATGTATCACTTCCCTTCAAATATAAACCTGCCCTAGACTTACGAACATTTCAAGGCTAAAATTAACCTAACGGTTCTGCCGTTCTCGAGTTACAGCGAGACTAACATTTTTTTATTTATATTATAGATTTTAATTATTATATTCATACGATGAGCATTATATTCATACGATGAGCGTAAGCTCATCCATGTTGCTGTCTTCTGTAATACGTTTGAGAAAACTGTAATTATTCAAACTGTAGAAAATATTCACGTAAACATTAGAAGATCTTTATGTTGGAAGAGCTAATGACAACAGTATGATTAGCGTAATTCTGGAGTAAATATTTTATTAAGTAGGCCCTTAGATTCTACTGCAATAGTGTAGAACCACAGGGCAATGTTTTTGGACCCATTCTTCATAATATATTTTTTTCAGTAAATAACATCGAAGCTGATGTTCTGATGGTAATACTCAGAGCTATAACAGACGATAATATACTAATAAAAAAGTATGTTACACAAGTTATCTCTAAAGCCACAAATTGTATTGATTTAACAAAGATGGCGACAGAAATGTTTGTAAATAGAATCGGATTATTCGATAAAGAAGCGATCGAAAAATTAATCGTTGATTTGTTTAAAGTGTTGCATAATTTTAAGTCCAACGAAAATAATAATGCGGTGACAGTTTTGACTTTCATTAATGTTTTAATGAAACAGATAGATTGTGATCAATTTAAGATTATACGCTGTTTCATTGAAATGGATCTACCTAACTTGCACGTGTTGTCGCGTATGAGGAGAGAGTTTAATATGACTGAAGAAGATTGTGAGATTGTATACACGCAAAATAAGGATAGAATTACGAGACGCTTATTTGAAGACGATAATATACTCGATGATATTAACGATAAATTGGAGTTTTTGGCGGAATTCGCCGACACTTCGCTTCTAAATGACGTAAGTTTTTTTAATTAGTACAAACTGAAGTGTGTCCGTAGCCTAGTGGCTAAGAGCTTGGCACTCGACTCGAAGGGTTTAAATCCCGAGTTTCGTACCGTTATAGAGCAAAAATAGGCCAAAAATTGTGTTTTTTGTATGGAAGCCCCCTTAATTTTTTATTTTATTTAAATATCATTATTATCAGACAGACAGACTGATACCTAAATCGCTTTCATCTTTCTGTTTTCAGGATGCAATCGATTTTATTGTAAAAGTTATCGACAATGTTTCACAAAACTCAACAGTGAATATTCACGACAATCTAGAAAAATGCCTCAAACGTATAAAAAGCAATCTCACATCGATATCGTTAGAGACGATATCTAATAGCATAAACGGCTGGGTGAAGCAACATTTGAGTATTCTCGAAGGTATTGGAAAACGTTATATAGAAAACAAAGAAGAAAAAACTATATCCATCATGAAAGTTTTTTGTGAAGTATTTGAAGTCGAAAGTGTGTTGGAGCGAAAGCAAATATTGATTGATACTTTACTCTATATAATAAATGAACGACAATCACTAAATTTCTTTATGGTTGAACAAAATTTGAAGGATCACGTGGATTGCATAGACATTATGATGAAGGTAGTTGATGATGATCAGATGAAAGCTATTTTGAAAGGTAAGAAATTTACTAAGGCTCAACTCACACTCGGGCAGAGTCGAAGTGTCGCGACGCGTCGTGTTTTTTGCCCACAGCATATGCATCTCTATTTTTAAGTATAAACTGCTAGATTTTTTTCATGGCAGAAATTTGTATTTAAGTAATAGAACAGAGATGAATATGTTTTGTCAAAAAATATGACGCGTCGCTTCGGCTCTGCCCAGTGTAAGTTTGAGACTTGAGCCTAATTTACGTCTTGTCTATTAAGCACTTTTTCTAACAGTATAATGATCGGTTTGGATGATACAACTATGATAGTGTTTAACATAACTCGATTCTACAGGATGTAACAAAATAGCCCCTTAAAAAGAGTTCAATGTGAAAGTTGCGCCTCAGTACTAAAAGAGTTGCCCTAAGGCGTAAGGTCTTGAATTTGCCCATACAATAAAAAAGCGCTTATCTTTCAGCACCGTATATCAAACTTACTTTTTGTCTCTATTTAAAAAATAAGGTTTACTTTTTAAATTTCTAGTGGTCGGCTCTGATTGGTCTCATAAAAAACTTGGGATAGAGTTCTGTAAAGATTTCATATCGTCGACGTACAAACATCTCACACGCAAGCCGTACGTATTGCTCGACCCTCAGTTGAAGGACGCCGCGCCTCTGTTGATAGACATCGTCAAAGAATCCCTAAAGAACGGTGACCTAGAAAATATATTGGAATTAGTGGATGAGGTAAGTTATAATACTATAATACCCCCGCCCGCTTGCCCCTAGCGAGCAATTTTATTGCCCAATAAACTGTTAAATAAAATTGAAGCGTCATATTACACAATACAATTGATAGTCTAGGGGCGGGCTTATACTTTGTCTTCTTTTATTATAGTAGGGGAGGTAGTGCTATCGTTTGCTAAGCCATTTCATACCGACCAAATTTTTGTCCAGCGGTAGCTTAATATTTATCAATCAATATAATCAGCGTCAGTCGGCGCACCCGTGGTGGAATGTTAACTGAGAGTATTTCAAAGTTGTAAAAAAAATTGTTGCGAAAAGTGATTTTATACCAAATGAAACTTTGATGGATGATTATTGAGGTCATGTTTAACCAAAAAATCACCGTCAGCCGTATTGCAGACGGGGGATTCAACGTCAGTCACGTTACTGAACATGTAAAAAATTTTTGAATATAAAGTCATTTTATACCGTACAAAATTTATACAGGTGAATGTTTCTACTTTGTAAATAATAAAGAAAACCGTCAGTCGCTAATACGATGGTGGAAAAACCGTCAGCCAGCGATATAAGTTATGACCAATATAGCCCTACTTCGCGCTCAATGTATCCTAGGGCGTCGCGTAGACGACATTTCCACCTGCAAACATTCAGGTGACGGCGATTTTCGTTTGAATTAACCATAAAATTGTCTCACATAGCAATTTTAAGTAATTAATTCGATAGTCAATATTTGTGAAGAAGAATAATATAAATTTTACTTTAAAAGCGCCATCTGTTGTTATATACTAAAACTAAAACGACACCTACCAAACCTAAACGTGTATAATCTAGATATGAACCTTTATTGGGTGCGAATTGGGATCTTTTTAATGTCAATTCAATACGATTCCCAACAACAGCTTTGAGATACTTTAAATTTTTATTCCACCACTTCTGAAGCAGCTGACGATCAAAGCTGTTATGTATTAGTGGAATACTATTATTGTAACGATTTTCGCTCGGTATGAAATTACTTTTTAAACTGAGCGCGACCTCCCCTACTATTATGTAACGTTTAAAAACGAACTAACTGTCACGATTAAAGGTGAGACCGTACTAAGCGACATAACGCTGCAGCGGAACGACGTCACGACCAAATGTTCTTTGTATCAGGTAAGCCGCACTATGCAACATCTTCTCGACACAAATATGTAGTCAGTTCTATGGAACGTGAAGTATCGCATCGTGCTGCTGCAGCGTAGTGTCGCTTAGTGCAGCTCACCTTTATGTTACGATTTAAACGTCAAACGTCGCCGTAAACAGGGTTATCGTCTAGCCCGTTGCTGATTTTATGTTAGGGTGACGCTATGGTTGACGGCGAGAGGTGATGATCCTGTAAGGATATGCGTAGTGGCCGCGAAGGAAGATCTTCCGACCGAATGAGGTGTTATGCTCGGTCAGGCCGAAGCCCACATGATTAATTTCAGCTGTCGTGTATATACCGACGCTCTTAGGCTGGTATAAATAATCAGTACTTAAGAGGAAACGCGGGTACAGGAGAATTTCAAAAATAGGTATTTGAAGAAACTATTGCCATCGCGCTACACCCTGCGCGGGCCCGTGTACATGTGTGTGAGTGTTCTATGTCTATGTGCGTGCGCCGCGGGCCGCGGCTGACGCCTGCTCACCCCGCCCCGCCTCTCGTAACTCGTTCCCGGTTCCCGCGGGCCGCTCAGTTGCTTGGAGATAATATTGTGGTTAGCGTTGTGCCGTGTTTCGTAACTTTTCTCGTCGTATTATATTATTATTAGTATTTGACCCTGGCTATTGTTTACGGACTTGATTCTCAGCTTTACGTTTTGGATTCTTCTTGAATTGGATATTATTGAATATATTCCCGACTGGCAAAAACCGTAAGTAAGTTTTTTTTTTTACAAAATTCTGTGTGATTAAAAATAGTAAACTGCCAAGTGCGAGTTGTACTCGCGCACGAAGGGTTCCGTACCATAATAGAGCAAAAATAGGCAAGTGCGGACGTGTAGACAGACGGACAGACATCGAAGTCTTAGTAATAGGCTCCCGTTTTTATCCTTTGGGTACAGATAACGGAACCCTAAAAATGCTATTTTTTGTAAGGGAGCCCGCCCCGAATATTTAGTTTATTATAATAATTTAATTATTAATTTATAAATACAACTGTGTGCCGAGTGTGAGTTTTTTGTTTGACATTCGATCGTGAACGCGTTTGGCGCTTGTGGAGATTTTCTATGGGAGCTGGGATCACTCCCGTGAGCATCGCTAGGTGGCGCTGTACAAATCTCATACGAAATCTTAAGCTCTTCTTCTTGATATTTTTACTTTTTGGCGGCTGATTTTAGGTAGTTTATCAAAGGTTATTTCGTAAATATGGATTGAAGTAATGAAAAATGTTTACAAATGATAGAATTATACCATAACAAAAGAACTTTGATGACTATAAAAATAAATTAACTACTTATCGTTGACGAATGAGCAATGAGCATTCGCTCGTTTGGTCTAAACGGAGCTATATGATTCTCATCTATAGAGCAAAAATTCTTATTCTTGATGTTCTTGTTGATTCGATTGGTGTAAACGATCTAAAGTATGTTGTAACGAATTATAGTTTACACTAAACGAATACGAAAGAATGTTCTTGTGCTGTTCTTGCTCTATGTCCTTTTGGTGTAAACCCACCTTTAGTAAACGCCAAACGCGTTCACGATCGAATGTGAAACAAAAACTCACACTTGTCAGTCGTCACACAGGATTAGGTATTTTGTGTTGTTACTATCTGTTGATATATTGAGATCGAGCAAAAAAAGCAAAAAAAAAAAAAACACATAATATTACATAATTATATTATTCTGTTGTATGGGAGAATTGAATTTATTTAGTTTTAAGTATTTGTTGTTATAGCAGCAACAGATATAAAAAATTTTGAAAATTTCAGAAGTCTAGCTATAGTGGTTCATAGAGTTACAGCCTGGAGACAGACATCGAAGTTTTAGTATAGAATCCGTTTTTACCCTTTGGGTATGGAACCCTGAAAAGAATGTTTCAATACTAGTTGGTGTTAGAAATGTAGATCCAGATAGGAAATATATTATATTAGGCTTGATCACCTGCAATTTCTTATTTTTTAATTATTATTTTTTTGTTTTTTTTTTCAGAAAAGCCCTTATATAATGGGTAAAAGAAAAGGAAATAAACATCGCTTATTCCTAAGCACTAAAAGGAAAAAAACAGAAATAGTGATAAAGCGAAATTTCCATTTTGCTCATGAAAACTCGAAGTAAGTTGTATTCAATTCAAAAGTAAAGCTTCGGCCAAACCTGTATGACCAAAGCGACTGCGAAGCGGGAGCGTCTGCAACGCGGGACGTTCGCGTCGGTGGAGCGGGAATAATCTATGGTTTCGCACCGTAGTCGCACAGGTGTGCAGTATGCACACCAGTTTCGCGTTGCAGACGCTCCCGTCCCGCGTCCCGCTCGTGTTCCGCTTCCGCCTTACTGACGCGTAGGTTTGGCTGAAGCCTAAATTATCTTATGACGCGCAACGCGACGCGTAGATGCATTTCTAAAGTACTGAATTGTCAGATTTGCAAGACTTCTTACGCAGTTGAAATCTGTCAATTGCGTAAGATTGAATAGAAATTTAGAAATGCGTCGCGTCGTGGTCTGAATTTACCACTGACCTCCATTATACTCTTGTATAATGGATGTCAGTGGAATTTACCCTTAAAAGTGTGAAAGAACGATTAAAAATATGAAGTACATTAAAACATCAAAATGAAATACTAAGTTAAACTTTGTCGAAAACAATGAAGTTTGTTTTATTATTTACCGTGTGTGCTTTAACCAAGTTTTTCTTTATTTCTAGAGATGAAAACAAAGAAAATTTACCTCTGCCTTCAACTTCCAAAGAAATACGAGAATCATTTGAATATAACAGAAGCACTTCATCGTCAGAAACGTCTTTAAATAGTTTGAATATTATTTGTGATGATAATATTATAAACATCAATGCTGAAGAACTAGAAAACGATAATCTATCGGGTCGAAGAATCGTGGATATAAAATATTTATTTTCTGCCATTTCAAACAAAGCACGAGCATACTGGCTGCACATTTGCAGATTTAAAGTTTGTAACAGAATGTCGTAAAGGTTTTGTAAGCAAATATGTATTTAAATGCAAAATGTGTAACAAAATCTAAATAGTACATGGTGAAGATCCTACTTTAAAGCTTGATGTAAATAAAGCAATCGTTGAAGGATTGCTCTGTTCAGGAAATGGTTATGCACAGTTAAATGAAATTTGTAGTGCCCTCAACATGCCCAATATGCATCATTCTACCTACACGAACATAGAACAAAATCTGACACCTACAATTGAAGAAAGTGCCACGGACGAGATGATCGCAGCAGGTGAAGAAGAAAAAAGACTTGCTATTCTCGAGGGCAAAGTGGATAAAGATGACTGTCCACTGATAACAGTCGTTGCAGATGGTTCCTGGGCAAAACGATCGTACAAAAGTGGGTTTAGCTCAGCTTCCGGGGTCCGGGTTCCGGGTAATGTTGGATTAAAAACAAAAAAAGTATTATTTCTTGGCGTAAGAAATTCTTATTGCTGTATATGCGCTAGAAGCGCAAAGTTAAATATAGATGTTCCAGTGCACATATGCTTCAAGAACTGGCGTGATAGCGCTAATGCTATGGAAGCTGATATAATAGCGGAAGGTTTTGCCAAAAGTGTACAAATGCATGGAATAAAATACAATAGACTCGTTGGTGATGGTGATTCTAGCATAATGAAGAAGTTAAGCATGATAAAACCTTATGGATCAAATTTGAATATTATGAAAATTGAATGCAAAAATCATTTATTAAGAAATTTTTGCAATAAAATAAAGGCACTCGGAAAAAAAGAAAAATAACCACAAAGGTTTTGTGCCAGTTCAACTCAGAAAAAAAGTTGAAGAAAATGTGTTACGCTTAAGAAAAGCTGTAGTTGGAGCAGTCAACTACAGAAAATCGGAAAATTTGAATGAAACGGAAAAAATAAAAAATTTAAAAAAAGACATAAAAAATGCAGCAAGTCACGTGTTCGGAGACCACAAAAATTGCGAAGCGTATTTTTGTGATCCCAGCAAATATAAAAACGAAAAAAATCTAGTCTTCGATTTGCAAAAATTTGGATTATGGAGTGACATTCAGCATTACTTTACAAGTTTGGTGACAAATGCCGAAAGCCTCTTACTAGACATTACAAATAATGTTGTGGAAAAATTTAACAACGTTATTGCAAAATTTATTGGTGGTAAACGTGTCAATTATACGACCAGAGGATCATACCAAGCACGATGCTTCGGTGCTGTCACATCATGGAACACAGACACAAACATTCACACGAAACTCTCAAAAAAAAATCAAGGTTGCAGCCCAGGAAAACATACAAAAAAAATATAGAAATGAAAAGACAATCAAGAGAAAGAACTGAAAAGTGCAAAAAAAGAAGAGAATATATGGATGTACGTATAAGACCAACGAAAAATTATGGTCGATTAGAATTGGAGCCTGATATGCCTCTAGAAATATTTGAAGAAAAGAAAAATATATTTCTTTCCGAACTAAACCTTTCAAAGGCTAAAGTTGAAGAAATTCAGCGTTCTACAATTGGTCAGAGCGACAACGAATTATGGGCTACAGAGAGGCGCAAACGTATCACTGCATCAAATTTTGGCAAAGTTTGCAATTTAAGAAAAAAAACTTCAGTTGCTGGACTACTAAAATCATTATTGGAGTTTTGGCGGGCATGTGAAAGAGTGCTGTTGTGTTTTTGTATTATTTTCCTAAAATTGTGTTAGCTGAGTTTTTAATGTGTAATATTGGTAGAATATTAACCATTAGATATTCGTGTTCATTCACAAGTGTAGGAAAGTGATGTAATATCCAGAAACGTGCTATTTTGTGTTCCCTCCAAAACTCCATCGAAAGTTTCAGTAAAGCGTCTACCACTTTACTGAATCGACCGACTTAACTCCTGTGACTGTATTGACTTTTACTTAGACTTTGACTAGACTAGACCTGACGATACATGAAAACGATGATGAAAATTATAATAGGAGGAATATGGTTTTCCCGCCATATTCCTTACCTTTTTACCTTGTCTGTGGCACAACATACACATCCTTTGTGTCAAGTTGCCAAAAAAGAAGAGAAAAAAAAATATTATTGTACTCACAGTTTAAAGGTACTGCTGCTACTAATTATGGTAAGGAGAAAGAAGATGATGCGATACGCCAGTTTTCAGAGGAAACTGGACTAAACGTTATCAAGTGCGGGTTGTTTGTTGACATCAATAAATTTTTTCTAGCTGCAAGTCCGGATGGCCTCATAAACGATGACACCATTGTGGAAGTTAAATGCCCCTATAAAATTGAAGATATGACTCCAACAGAAGGGATAGAGACAAAAAAAATTGACTACTGCACATTTGAAAATAAGCTGTTAAAATTAAAAAGAAATCACAATTACTACTACCAGATCCAGGGACAACTTCACATCACTCAGCGTAAATTTTGTTATTTTATTTTGTGGAGCCCGAAGGGGTTACTGTACTAAAAAATTGAAAAAGATGACGAGTTTTGGCAAAGCGTTGAACCAAAACTAGAAAAAATTTTCTACGAGTGCCTGCTGCCGGAATTGATTGACGGTCGTATTCCAAGAAATTTACCAGTAAGAGAAAGACTAGATATTGTCACAGAATAAATGAATTATATAAAAAACAAATTGTATTTTATTACTTTTAGTCACTAGCTTCCTGACCTTTTATCTATTTCATAACTTTGACAGTTTTCTTTAGGGAAAAATATGTTTCCAAGTGATGAAAAAAGTTTGAAACAGCGAGGGCCGCGGGCGAAACTAGTTTAAACAGGCTTATAATGAACCGACTACCAGATATGTAGCAGATATAGTAATATTTAACAGACAATAATTATACAGGTTCCTTTGAACAATTTTCTTTTGATAACTACAAAGCTAATTTTTCGTGAGTAACTTCATTTGATAAGACGAACAACAATTACCTCTGCGAAAATTCTCGAACGTAGAAAAGATTTAATATTGCGATATGAAGTTCCTAAAATATGGATGTTCTATTTGTAGGACAATGTTACTATTAAATTAAATAAAGCAATAAACAAAAAATCTGCTGGTCAGGGTTCCGTTTTAGGGTTCTGTAATCAACAAGTCCTCGTTGACTGCGGAACCCTAAATTCCAGAGGAAAGAACTAGTCAATACGCCTGGGACCAACTATGTGAGGGTTTCCGCACGATGTTTTCCTTCATCGTACGAGCGTCCGTATTATTGTACTTGAGATCAGAAAATGTCTTATTGCTACACGCCTCCACCCGGGATCGAACCTGCACCCGAGTGCCTCCGAGTGCGAACCAAAGGTCAACCCAGGCCACGGACGCTCGATTACCAACATAATAATATTATGTACTAGCATTTTAATGTAAAATTATAACCAAAGTATTTTCATCTTGCTATGAAAATACTTTGGTTATAATTTTACATTAAAATTATATCCTAATAAAGCAAAATAACACAAAAATAGTTAAATTTTAAAAAGATAAAACGGACTTCAAAATAGTACGTAATTGAGAATTATCCCTATCTCCAAAACTACTGAACTTATTTAGATGAAACTTGCACTATTCCCTAAGTTGAACAATACCTAATACAACAAAAAAAGAATTACTGAAATTGGAATGGTAGTTCCAGAAATATGCGAACACAAACATAAAACATACATTCATACATGCATTCATACATACATACATACGCATTACGTTATACCCTTTTCAAAAGCACATTTGTTCATATGCAGATGCAGAAGGCCGGCAACGCACCTGCAACTCTTCTGATGTTGCAAGTGTAAAAAATGGAAAATTCATACCTATTATACTTGTAATAAGTACGGTTATATACTGCATACATAAAGTGTGCATTCTCTTACCAAATTCATACCTACTTTACAACATAATATCAAATAAAAGAAATAAATTTTTAATAAATATCGACAAGCAAACCCGCGCCAGACCGTAGTATGCAGCGTTGTATGTATTATAAGTATACATGTATACAAAACACTGTAGCGACTGACAATACCCCCCCTCACCTCCAACCTTCCCCCCAGATTGTGATAGAGACAGATGCAGCTCAGGCCCATTTTCGCGCAAATTTTTCGCGTAAATCGATGTACCGTATTCCTCTGTTTCCTCCTTCAAAATTGATCCTATCTAAAGTTATTCTTTTTAAATATCTTCAGGAAGAATGAGGCTATGCCTGTACGTTTTTATTTTATCGTAAACATCTTTCAAATTTATTTTATGGTCGGTCGATTGGCGGGGTACGCGGCATTCATTTTTGGCGATTTTCGAAGGGTCATATTTTTTATGTATTAGTAAATTAAAAAAAAAATCGAACGTGGAGGCATAGCTTTAATAGATCCCAATATTGTATAAAAAAATCATTTGTCTAGACGCATTATCCAGGGAGAAAACCGGGGAATACGTTTGTATGGAAAAACAGTCTTAGCGTATGCTCTTAAGATGGATCTCGGTCTCAAGATACGGTTCAGGCTCTGTGATTGGTTGGCTGTCAAAATTTGGACCAATCACAGAGCCGAACCGCGTCTTGAGACCGGGTCGCATCTTAAGTACTGACTATTTATACCAGCCTTAGAAAACTTCGATAGCGCGATGCAGGAATGTGGCGTTAATTGTGGGTACCGCCACAATTCCTTTTCACTGTAATGTGTACTGTGTGCCTAAGATAGAGCATATTTAATAAATTAATAGCTATTCTTTATTTTCAGCTCTGGCCAACCTACCTCGGAGTGTCAACGTTTGAAGACAGACACTTTATTCTTCTCCACCTGTCTCGCTCTGCCGTCCGCCTGTCTCCGCAGTCCAAATCCATGCAGTGGCTGTTACAGACCCTGGACAGTCCAGACACCAAGACACGGGAGAGGATAATGCTTATAGATGTCATTCCTGAGGGCGAGGAATATAAGTGAGTATATAGGGTGTAATTAAACCTTCCTGCCAAATTTTTATATATTGATCCTTGTTAAACATTAAAATACACGTATTTTTTCTTTTATAATCACTCAGTACTAAAATGTTTAGAAATAGCTTCCGAAAGTTATCACACACTACAATTAATGGACACTTTGCGTCTCCCGCGCGTGACGTGCCCCCGCGCGCGCGTTACCCCCGCTCATATCCGGCGCCGCGAGTGACCGTTCTGCAACGATTTTAAATGGGATAAAATATGTCATTTAAAAAATAATAACACCCAATTTTGTTTGGTTAAATGGACTCTCCTAATGATACCTAAGCCCTGGAAAAAAATTGGCAGGCACCCTGTATTTTTAAAAGCTTGTTCACGCGATTTCGTACGCGCAAAGCAGGATGCTGCCTTAAATCCACAGCTTCTCGCATTAAAAAATATCACATACTAGATGCCGCCCGTCCCGCCCGGGAACCGTACATTTTTTCCTGTCCTTTCCTCGAGACTCGAAGTATCTCAATACCAAATATCAGCAAAATCGGTTTATCGTTTTGGACGAGAAGGTACCTATGTCTGTAACCTCTTCACGTCTAAAACTGACAGACACATAATATTAGTATGGATGTCTCTGTACTCTACTGTAACTCTGTGCCTAATATCGTAATCAAATTGGTCTAGTCAGCCCCGGATTTATAAATAAGCCGTATAGGCGCGGCCTATACGGCCTAGGAGCGGCAAACGGCAGCGTCCTAGGAGCCCGGCCACAGACATAGATTAAGATAGATACCGCATGTGTACAATACCCGGCAATAAATATTGCACATCGACCTTTGGAAAGAGACATTCGGCTAATTTCGGTTTCGGACATTATGTCAGTCGTTGTTCAAATTCAATAGAGTGCAGTCGCGTCCAGTTCAAAATATATATCTAGAGTTGTTAACACCCCTAAATTTGCTACAGCTGTAATTTTCCAAAAACATTTTAAATACGTAAACATAATTTGAACACCCTTTTTATTTTATTTTACCCGAACCTAAAGCCATAAGTTATAGAAAATTTGGTGTATTTTATACAAAGAATAATAAAATTGTCAAAAGAAGCAAACCATAATTGTTTTAACAGCTCCTAATATATACCGGACTTTTTGTATTTCGTGCGTAAGAGATAACGTTCTACAAAACCGAAATTAGCCGACTGTCACTTTCCAAAGGTCGATGTGCAATATTTATCGCCGGGTACTGTATGTACTTCGCGTGCCATATTGCGTTCCCAAACGACGAGCACTGCTCGTCTTTTGAAAGTCTGTTCTTTAGTCTGCTATCGGAATCGGACGTCAATCGGAATTTCAAAAATGCCTAAATGCCTAAAAATGCCGTATTGAGCTGTAGAGATTCAAATAGAAACGTTGGCCTTGATAATGGACACGTTTCTTATCATCGGTACGTCACAGTGGTAGGAAAAAAGTGACACGCTCGTTTTCATACAAATGGAGCGACATGCGGTATCTATCTTGATCTATGTCTGTGGGCCCGGCAGATTTCGTATATAGGGTGGCAGAAATAAATTGGCCTACACTCATAAATAATATAAATTCGGCACTGGGTCTAGTAGTCACCGATGCTCCATTAAACTGTTTTAATTTGTTAAAATAAAATAAATAAAATGGTGTAAAAATACATTCCTGTATTTTTCCTTTTCAAAATCTCACCGAGGAAGGTTTAATACAAGTTCTAATGATTTTATCGAGCTCGCAACTCTTTTCAATTTTTTTTTATTATTTCAATATTTTATTCCTATAGTTTCGGATTTCACATATTACATGGCCATTTTCATCCTATATAATTTGTATTAACCGAGCTATAGATTTTAAACTTAACTTTTTTTTTCAGTTCAGCATACCTCAGCATCGCCTTCCGACTACCCACGAGGTTGGATGAGATCAAAGGAACCCTGTCTTCGTACTTCAGGGGGTTGCTCGAGTCCTTTGCCAGGACTCGTAACATGAAACTACTGGAGATCATCATGAATTTTGCTTCTAGTGAGTATTGAGCTTTATCAAATTCTGAATATTGAAATGGTATAGCATAGTGAAGTTATTTGACAATGAAATGAGTAAAGATATATTCATAAAATACTAGCTGTCCCGGCAAACGTTGTTTTGCCATAAAAAGATTAAAGTATTTTATTTTTAGCCCATATTATTTTATTGAAGTGACTGAATAAGTATGGTACCATGGCAACGTCCATCGCTATCCTGTCGCACAAACAATGGTTGCCGTCAGTCTCGAGTTGTAATAATTTAGTATTCAACAAATGCACTAATTATCAATATAAAAAGTAGCCAGTAACCGATTCTCAGACCTACTGAATATGCATATAAAATTTGGTAAAAATCAGTAAAGCCGTTTTGGAGGAGTACGGTAACTAACATTGTGACACGAGAATTGTATATATGGGAGGTTAATCCAATAATTTGACACGACAAACTAATTGCAGAATTTTCGGTCGGCACTTTCTCGTTAGATCCCAATTCTAATACATTGAATATGCGTCGTAGATCGGGCGTGAACGTCGATCGAAGGGACATTCAAAGCAGGGCCGGATTTATATTTTTATGAGTATAGGCCACTTTCATTTTGCCGCACCTATGTACGAACTGCCGCCATTCTAGGACGCTGCCGCCCGCAGGCCGCCCATACTGCCTATACATAACTCCAGAGCTGATTCGAAGCATAAGGCCGTGTTTCCGCTGACGCGGTGCGGAGTTTAGCGGTGCCAAATTGACCAATCACCATGCTCTAAATCTTCGCTCCTCTTCGCTGTTATTCCGCTGGAATAGCACGATTGGTCGATTCGGGCACCGCTAAGCTCCGCTCCGCTTCAGTGGAAACACACCCTAAGAATCGAGTGTGGTCTTAATTCTAGGCGCGGACGCTCGCGGCTGGTGGGACGACGCGATGACAGTGACGGTGTACGCACTGTCCGTCCACGAGGACATGTCCCTGTGCGAGGACATGTACAGACGCTCCGAGTGCGCGCTCGGCGGCGTCGCCAGACTACTCGTGCCGCTGCTGAGGTACCACCGAAAATATTAATTCCTAGGCAGTTGACGGACCTACGTCGTTTGGCCGGCTCTTAAGTACCCCGCAAACGATCAAATTGTTTGTCATATTTTACGTGTTTGTCAAACAGTTTGATAGTGTACAGATTTGTTTGAAGCGTTTGTCAAACAAACTTCGTGTTTGACCTTGAAGAAAATTTGCATTGGCGTAGCGTTTGACAAACGTGTTTGAACGTGTTCCGCTGTATTTGTCAAACAAGATCTCATGGTCTCAAACCGATTCTAGCTAATTGTTTGACAAACTTGTTTGATGCACGTTTGTTCGTCTGCGCTGCTGTTTGGTGAAAACGTTAATTACATCAAACATTTTTGTCAAACAAATTTGATCTTTTGCGGGGTAGGTACTTTATGTCAATTCAATGTTAGCTGTGATCGGTTGGATGGGTTTGACTTAACGCGACAAAATTACTTAGGTCCGCCATCTGCCTAGGAATATCTTGTTTTCGGGTTCCCTAGCTACTCGTGTCTACAATTTTTAAGTATTTTTAGACCAAATCTGTTACAAGCCACATAATATTTCAAGAATGTTAGTTAACATAGTCAATAATGGAATAGGTATGCACAGTTTGCGATTTGTGATTCGAAGCACGTACGCTGATACGCTTTTGGTAGATTGTAAATTGTAATCAGACGGGTCGTTGTTGGTAAATCTCAATGTGAAACCGCTTTAGACTTGGCTGGGGCACTATCGTGCCCCAGATCTGACTACAGTACACATGCGCCGATTACATATAGTAGGGGAGCAGTGGCGGATTTGCAGTCCTGGCCGCTGTAGGCCCCAGGCCATGTGCCGCCCCTTTCTTAGCACCCATCATTACTAGATGTAACATAATTCATGAATTACTTTATTCCCATTGTTAATTGATTCCGAAAATTGTATAACTAAAAGTATTAGCTGAAGCTTTGTAGCATACCCTGCGATACCAGGTATTTTCGATCTGGTAATAAGGTTTCATCGTATGCGAACGAGGTTTTAATGGCCTGGTGAAAGCTGTTCATAGAAATGTGAACCCAAGATCAACAATGCTAGGATTGAATAAATGAAATTTCACGTGTATAAAGTTCATTAGTGGAACTATTTGAAACTGTCTTCGCCCGGGAATTGGACAGAAACTTTATGCCTTTAAAAAAAAAGAGATGCCAGGTTTACCAGACCTGTTCAAGCGCTACAAAGATATAATAATAGGGATGGGATATGCATCATATCGACAAATTTTTTAAAAACTAGATGACGCACGCATCTCCGTTGTGCTAAAATTAGTTTATCGCGCGGGAACCGTACATTTTTCCAGGATGAAAAGTATCCTATGTCCTTTCCTGGGAGTCAGAATATCTCCATAACAAATTTCAGCAAAATCGGTTCAGCAGTTTGGGCGTAAAGGGGTAACAGATAGACAGACACACCAGCAGCGTGCAGAAGATTATGACACTGGTAATGCAGCGATATCGGTTCAGTAGTTTTGGTGTGAAAGCAAAACAGACAGACAAACGGACAAAAAGAGATATTTTCGCATAAATAATAATAATAGTGTAGATATAAATTAAAAACTATGTTTTCTAAACAATTAGTATAATTACGTTCTGTTATGAAGAAATAAAAAAAACGCCATCTGTTGTCACGCGTTGGAACTACAATGAGAGTTTATTTCATCGAAACCCATGGAAATATACCAATTACCATACAACATTGTGCGCTAAGCTAAAATAAATAAAAACGCCATCTATTGTTACGTATTAGAAATACAATGTGAATTTATTTTCATCGATATTTCCATGGAAATTAGATAATATATTTTTGCCTCATCAAAATGTAGCCTATGGCTCTCTCAGGCTCTAGACTAACTGTGTACAAAATTTTATTACAATCGGTTCATTAGTTTTGGCGTGAAACAAAACAAAACAAAAACTTTTTCTTTTACAAGTTTTTCATTTTTATATCTAGTATATTTTAAGTACTCACCTAATCAGCTTAACTTTTGTCTTTTCACATAATCAAGGTTCCGGTTACTTGAGATCCGATCCATAATCCGATGTAAATAAATGCAAAATTTTGGCCACCACAAATTATCTTATCCAAGTGAGTGATAGTTATGAATGTACGCAATTATTAATGTTAAACTGTTAAATATTATACAAACTTTCAAATATTAAAATCTAAAATATTCTTAGAAAACTATAAAACCAAAAATAATAATATAATATAGTACTACGAGGGCTGCTATTTATGTATCCGGAACTGGCCACTTACAAGAACAATATTTAAAAAGTAATTACAACATTTGAAAATAGAACTCTTTGGTTGAAGAAAACATTTTGTTTCATGTGACTGTCAATTATTTTTCCATTGTGGCGTCATTTTGAAAATTGCGTGTCTTCATTTGCCATGGATTTAACGCGTGAACATTTGTGCAATGATTTACTACGATTTTCGGCGTGGGCTAAATCAACAACAGTGCTTTATTCAACTCACCGCAACTTTTGGAGATGAAGCACCATCAAAAACCACTGTTTATCACTGGTACAGTGAGTTTAAACGTGGGCGGTCTATGCTCACGGATGAAAATAAAGAAGGTCGCCCAAAAACAGCTGTTGTCCCACAAAATATAGATGCTGTGCGGGAACTAATAATGCGTGATCGTCATGTTACATATCGCGAGATAGAGGCGTCCTTAAGCATAAGTATGACGAGCATACATAAGATATTACACGAACATTTGGCTGTAAAAAAAATGTGTTCGCGTTGGATTCCGCACAACTTGACAATCGATCTAAAACGGGCTCGTGTCGATTGGTGCAAAAAAATGATAAAAAAATACAACCGTGGTACGTCAAAAGCCGTTTATAATATCTACACAGGTGATGAATCTTGGATCTATGCATATGACCCCGAAACTAAACAACAGTCAACGGTGTGGGTGTTCCAAGATGAGCCGAAACCAACAAAAGTTACTCGTGCAAAAAGTACTTTGAAGCAAATGGTCGCCTGTTTTTTTGGAATTAATGGACATGTGGCTACAGTGCCATTAGAGAATCGTAAAACGGTTAATTCTGAATGGTATACGACCATTTGTTTACCAGAAGTCTTTGAAGAAATAAGAAAGGACAACCGACAACACAGAATCATATTACATCACGACAATGCTAGCTGTCACACCTCAGCTGAAACAACTCAGTTTTTGGAGGGTCAAAAGATCGAATTGACTGGTCATCCGCCGTACAGACCTGATTTGGCACCTAACGATTTCTTTTTATTTCCATACGCGAAGAACAAATTACGTGGTCAACGTTTTTCGAGCCGCGAAGAGGCTGTTGATGCGTTCAAAATGCACGTTTTGGAGATACCTCAATCAGAATGGAAAAAGTGCTATGAAAATTGGTTCCAGCGTATGCAAAAGTGTGTCGATCATCGCGGCGAATATTTTGAAAAGCAATAAAACCATATTAAATGATATATGTTTGTTTCTTTTTTTAATTCCGGATACATTAATAGCAGCCCTCGTAACAGTGCTCGATCACATGAAAAAAGCAAATGGCCTCCCAAAACACAAAAAATTTCAGCTATGTAAAATGTAAACAAATATTGTAAACCTCACAAAACAAAAATGCATAATGTACATATTATACGTAATTAGTTAGATTTGCGTCTATTCATTTTACTCGGATTATATCCGATTGCTCACGACTATTCACGAGTAGTTCCGATCGCCGTCGGCATGGATGGCGCGGGCGCCCGCGCCGGCCGCGGCGCCAGTGATGTCATTGAATTTCAACCAGAACTCCCCAACTATTATTTAAATATATTATTTATTACTTGGGGTACTTTCCACTGAGAGATCGAAACGCTGAAAATACTACTTCAGCCGACCGCAATTATTGTTTGCGGCAAAAACGTCACTCATGATGTCATTATTTATATAAAAACAGTAATAAAAACGAAATAAATATACATTTTTGCTTAAAAAATTTCACGCCCATGAATATAATATAATATTTTTACTCCCTAAAATACGCACTATATATTTAATTTTTCCCTACTAAAAGTGGGATATCCCCATAGTTGGCAACACTGCTGGGGTCTGCCGCAGAGCTTGCAGTACAATAATCGCATTCGATATTCATGGTTGTGTGCGTTTTCGGCTGTGCACGGACACACTCACACATACGCGCAAGGCAGGCACCTCAACACTGAGCCTATCTTGACCTCTCGTGAACCCGTTCGCGCGTGTACCTGATTACATGTTGCTATTTTATAAATTGAGGCGTTTTAAATGTGTATTATTTATTTTTTTACTATATTTTTTACTATTATTAATAAAAAATTAACGTCATGAGTCATTTAAAAAGTACGAAAGTTAAATTAAAATATCTGTTATCTGTGAATGGCAAGCACTGCCTTTTTGCCTACAAAGACTGCACGCCCTTGAATTTGGCCACGATACCAGATTATCCAGATTCCACCAGAATATTGAGACCAGATTCGCGCCCATTGCCACTAGCTTCACACTGCACCGCACCCATTACAAATTTTTTTTGCACGATTTGCCGCCCTTTATATCTGGCCGCCCTAGGCCTACTGGGCCTTAGGGCAAATCCGCCACTGTAGGGGAGGTAGTGCTAGCGTTTGCTAAGTCATTTCATACCGACCAAATTTTTGTCCAGCGGTAGCTTAATATTTATCAATCAATATAATCAGCGTCAGTCGCCGCACCCGTGGTGGAATGTTAACTGAGAGTATTTCAAAGTTGTAAAAAAAATAGTTGCGAAAAGTGATTTTATACCGAATGAAACTTTGATGGATGATTATTGAGGTCATGTTTAACCAAAAAATCACCGTCAGCCGTATTGCAGACGGGGGATTCAACGTCAGTCGCGTTACTGAACTTGTAAAAAATTTTTGAATATAAAGTAATTTTATACCGTACAAAATTTATGCAGGTGAATGTTTCTACTTTGTAAATAATAAAGAAAACCGTCAGTCGCTAATACGATGGTGGAAAAACCGTCAGCCAGTGATATAAGTTATGACCAATATAGTCCTACTTCGCGCTCAATGTATCCTAGTGCGTCGCGTAGACGACATTTCCACCTGCAAACATTCAGGTGACGGCGATTTTCGTTTGAATTAACCATAAAATTATCTCACATAGCAATTTTAAGTAATTAATTCGATAGTCAATATTTGTGAAGAAGAATTATATACATTTTAGTTTAAAAGCGCCATCTGTTGTTATATACTAAAACTAAAATAAGACCTACCGAACCCAAACGTGTATAATCTAGATATGAACCTTTATTGGGTGCGAATTTCCCAATTCCCCTTTTAATGTCAATTCAATACGATTCCCAACAACAACTTTGAGATGCTCTCAATTTTTATTCCACCCATTATGAAGTGGCTGACGATCAAAGCTGTTATGTATTAGTGGAATACTATTATTGTAACGATTTTCGCTCGGTATGAAATGACTTTTTAAACTGAGCGCGACCTCCCCTACTAATACAGTTTAGCTGAAAGATCTTAACGTTGTTCGCGATTTGTAATTAGTAATTAAGTATAATTTACACAGAGCCAGTACTGGCTGCCAATAAGACTGGCAGCCAGTATTGGCTTGGCATATGCCGCGTGTGAACAGTTTTTCAAGCCAGGCCAAACTGTTCACACGCGGCATATGCCAAGCCAATACTGGCTGCCAGTCTTATTGGCAGCCAGTACTGGCTTTGTGTAAATTATACTTTGCATTGAAAATCATTACTAGGTTCTCAAAGGCATCATTTTGCGAGGAGTTCTTCTCGTCGTGTCTCCCGCTTCTGCTACCTCTATTGGAGAAGAAACCCCGTGCTGCTTCCATGCACTATACCTACCAGAAATATGTTCAAGATACCATCAGAGCCTTCACCGTACTAGAAGTTTTGTTCCAAAAGGTATGTCTTCATCTCTATTTTAATCGTGATGAATGAATATGCTGTTTTAAGTTCCATTTAATCTTAAAGTAAAAACGCTATTTTTTTTGTAAAAAATCTGCAAATGATATCCATTAAAACTTTCACATTTAAAGTAACGTTTAACTTGGGTGCTTGTTTACGCTTAATTTAACTTAGTTCTGGATAGAGGTAAGAAACTTTTGGAACGAAGTTCCTTATCGCGCGATGCGAAAGGAGGCTAGACGGAACGACATTTGACCTCGACACTTTTTTTTAGTACCTGCGAAGTAGGGGCAGATGGCGTTGATAAGTATATTGAGTGCTACATAGTATTCCTGTGCGTTAACTAGATGGCGTTTTTGAAAATAAACAGCGACATCTACCGGACGTTTAAATAAATTTTTGTTACAATTCCACAAAAGTGTCGTTAGTATTCCTGGGCGTCAATAGATGGCGTTTTTTTTAAACTTCGTTCCATCCGGGTGTCCCATGACACCTCTCAAGTTTTTTTGTATTTTTATTTCCAGGTCCCCCGGCAAAGTATCGAGTCGCCAAAGTCCCGTTTGTATGACAAAATCACGGACAAAGTCGGGGATTCCCCGTTTTGGATCGTGAAGACGGCTTGTAAGTTGGGACTTACCCTCAAAGCTAGCGTCAAATGTCCAGACGATGCCGATGACAAGATGAAAAATAGTTACAGGTACGCTGATATCATTTTTGAACCTTAAATACAAAGGAAAAGGTCCAAAATACACCGGTTCTGACAGCAATTTTAATATTTACTTACATAAAAACATAAAAATTAAATGACATGTTATTTTGTAATGTGATGAATAATAATTAATAATAATAATTGTTCTATACAGGGTGTAACAAAACTAGTGATAATACTTTAGGGTGCGTATGAGTCCCATGTATAGAGTTCACTGTATATTTTATTGATCACAGACTTTTCCACTGTGCGATCTACAACTGCGTGGTGTCGGCGCTCTGCTGCCGCGACCCGAGCATCGACGTGTACGCCACAGTGTTCGACAAGAAGACCTGGCCCGAGCTCATTGGCACGGACCATTTGAGCCTACCCGTAAGATATCAATGGGTGAGTAGTTGGACAAAATGTATGCGGAAATGTGCACCATGGCTATGCTATCTTCAACCATTTATATTGGTCACGTCAATTTTGAATATCTTGTTTTATATTTATCGTCACTTATATAAAAAAAAACTAACACTGTTCGAAAGTGGTATTACTGTAAAACTCAAGTTTTATTAAGTAATTTCACACGGCTTAAGAAACCTTATAAAATAAAACGTCTTCCGACCAATCATGAGCACCGTCACGAGACGACAAGAGTAGTTACAAACGCCGCCATTGGTTACTAAAGGCACCGTTCGTTACTACCAACAGGTGCGAACAGAAAACGTTATTGTAATGTGTAAAAGCTTTAAAGCATTTTTTTTACGCAGAACCGCAACAGCGCGCATTACACGCCGTCACAGCGAACGCGCACGTCCGGGACGCTCACACGTACGCTCACACGCACGCTAACGCGTACGCGCACTGAACTCACAAGGGACTTTACGCATACACTATCCGAAAATCCATTGCAGTACGACCTACATGAAACTGAGGTATATATTTTTCGAAATATGTTAAACTTATCTTTACTTTCTTCAGACAAATGTTACTTTATTCAACTATTTTAATCCCAGTAAATTATAACTACCATACACAAGTTATCGTCCTAGGATTTTTTTTGTTATTGTCTGCTTCCCTCGCGCACAAAAACAGTCATATTTCCCAATGGAAATATGAATGTTTTTGTGTCTATTAAGTCTACCAAAACAGCAACAGTTTCGAGCGCGAGTGAAAGAGACAAGCAGCATAAGATTTTTTAAAAGTATTTTATAGATATTGTAGTTATATTATTGATAGTGCTGTAGGCAGAAATTCACGTTTTATACTAGTCATGTAAAAATAGTGTAATAGCGTTTTCGACATCTGAAACTGTCCTGGGCAGGGCAGGCAGGACAGGCCGAATGGATACGGAAATAACCGAACAAAACCGATGATCCACGAAGCACGTGGACTTAGTAGTAGTACAATACGTAGTTTATGTTCTTAATTTAAACTTCGGCTATTTGCGTATCCGTTCGGCCCTCCCTTCCTGGCCTGCCCTGGGGCAGTTCTAGATGCCGATAACGCTATAAAAAAGTTGTTTTTATTAATGTCAGATCTAACACTACTTGAACCAGGTCCAAGCACAGGAGGTGCCAGTTGGTGACACTGCGTTGAACCGTCACGAGTGTTCCGCTACCCTAATGGTGGTACTCCGGAAGGTCGCCCCTCATGATCCCAACAGACCCATGCAGATAATAGCGTCAGCTTTAGCTGATGAGCTCCACTGTAACGCCAAGTGGCTGCTGGCCCAGGTAAGCACTATGAAAGAAATTGTTTTAAAGGGTTACATACATAATTTAGTAGAGTTATGTCAAGCAATGGACATAAAACAAACAAACACATCAAAACTAATAGTGACGTGGTGTAAACTGAGTAAGTAACGTAAGTTCGCCATGTGCCTATAAATAAATTTCTGTCATAAATTATTTAATACTTAACATGAAACAAATTTGAATAGATCAGAACAATTTACTGCCCCAACGTGCGGCATACGACGATTAGCGCATCCCTGTCAGCCTATTTAATTAGAATAATTATGCCCTTTTTCTTTTTCCTTCAAGATAATCAAAAAGTGAATCTCCCATATATGTTAAAAATAACAACTTTGCAGGCCATCTGCAACTGCAAGCAGGAGCTAAAGTCGCACGCCAGCATCTTGCGGCCGGCGCTGCTCGACGTCACCGCTAACACAACTACCAACATGTTTAACTCCGTACATTTTGATATTGTAAGTATTCCTCGTATATGACCACGGTCGGCAAACTATTGGCTGGCAAAATGTTAAATTTAATTTAACACCTCCATCGTAGGTATCGTTGGCACAATAGATTTTCAATTGTTATGCGGCAGCCGGCTGCCGCTTGGGGGTTGATGGGTTTAAAGACTTCATTTCAATTTTTTGCTCCAAAGTAAAACCAAAGTAAAATAATAACACGTAAAACGTAATGTAAACCAAAAGTAGTATTTGTTTATACGAATGTCCATTTGCAGCTTGAAACTATAATATCTTGGCACAACGAAGAAGAACTACCTTCGTCTTGTATAGAAAACTTCAATTCCACTATAAAGCATTTGATCACTACCACATTGGAATACCGGAGTTTTGCTGTAGTGAGGAGTTTACTGGAGAAGCTGGAAAAACTGTTGGACATGTATCCCAATGTAGTCACTATAAGCGGACAGTTCTTTGAAGACAAGATTGTTGGTGAGTTGATTTTTATCCGACTGTTCCAGACGAAGGGTTGTGTGTGAAGTTGCTCTGTATGTGTTGTATTAAATTCGTTTGGTATGTTCCAGAGCCTAAACCAGGCTTGGCGGATTTAAACTTAAGAAATGAGAGGTATCATTATAGTCGTCTTGGTCGTGAGAAGGCGTACGCAGTTAGACTTTTGTTTAAGTTGCGAAATAGACTAAACAGTTAAAAAGACTTTAGTGCCCTGCTGACAATTACTTACGGAAAAAACCTATATTAAGGGCCTATTTCACCACTTCCTGATAAGTGACGAATAGGCTATCCACCAATTAACTTGACAGATCAAGTATGAAGAATCTGTCAAAAAAGTTGTGAATAGCCTATTCGGCACTTTATCAGAAAGTGGCGAAACATGCCTAAAACTACTAAATAAACAAAATTATACTAACAAATTTATCCATATTCACCTTCAGATTTCCAATCAGAAACGACAAAGCGGTGTATTCAAATTTTGAAACGGATTACCAAAGCGAAGATTGAAATACCAGAACTTCTACCTACTGTCATCCAAGCCATAGAAGGGAAACGGGTATCTCCAGACGTCACCGAGTTGTTCGGTCTAGCGTTAGCTATTTCACCTAATACGGACGTCCACAAGAAATTTCGATCGATGCTCGAAAAGACTAGGCGCAGTGATGTGGCTGAGTATATCAAGCTGCTGTACTATACACAGAAGGGGTACCCTAAATGCTGCGATGAATCCAATTTCAGGTAAGATTCAATATCTAAACAATTGTTATATAAACAATTTCCCCCGTTTTTTCTAAATTTTCATCTATTTCTTCACTTCTATTAGTCTTAGCGTGATAAAATATAGCATATAGCCTTCCTCGATAAATGGACTATCTAACACTGAAATAATTTTTCAACTCGGACCAGTAGTTCCTGAGATTAGCGCGTTCAAACAAACAAACTAACAAACTCTTCCGCTTTATAATATTAGTATAGATAAGTATTGTTTGTACCATCGAAGAAATTGATTCATAGGCAATTGACCTACGTCATGGTTGGTTTATGTCAATTCAATATTAGCGGCGAATGGTGATCTGCTCTAGCTGGGTTTGTCATGACGCAACCAAATTACGCAGGTCCGCAATCTGACTATGAATAAACTTTTTTGATAGTACAAGTTAATCTACTTGCATTTTTCCTCACTTTGCCATAGTCGGGTGAAGACATTTTAATCACATAAATATTTTAAAACTTTGTTAAAAATTAGAAATTATTTACTTTGTTCTCAGAGTGGTGTCAGATCTGTTACCAAAAATAGTTGGTCGCGAGAAAGTAAAGTGCGTTCAAATAATTGTGAAATGCATCAGCGAGGGCATAGGTAACGTTGACAATCTGCCGCTACAAGAAGTGTTGGCTGAAGAAACTGGACTCGAATTGGTAACATTTATTACGTCTTCGTACTGATTATTATTATTAGAATTTGGCAATGATAATGATATTTAAAAAAAGAAAAAAAGGGGTATGAATTTGACACGTACGCATTTTACGTGCTCGCATGCGTATATGCTAAGGTGCCAGAATCAATCATGCATGTCGTGCGTACTTGTAGAATATTTATTGTCAAGCGTAAAAATATTTTGCGTGATGCGCTACATGGACGTGCTAAATATTTTTAAAATTTTAATAATTATTTTGACTGCCTACTTACTGTCATTTTCTTGCGCTCATCGTATTATATTAAACTGTTTGCAGCTTACACATAGTCTGCCGCAAATTAGCGACAATGACAGAAGGCAGCTAGTCCTACAAGTGGCGAAACTATGCGATAATCCCAAACAGAAGGAAACCGTTTTCAAGGTCATCCTTAAAGCGTTTCAATGTGAGTAATTATTTTTAAACTTAGTATAAATCGTACCTCGATTCGAATTTTTCAATTTTCCTGCGCTTAAGGCGGGCATAAACCCCAATTTGTTATTCCGTGACTCCCAGTTTACCTAGTTCCAATATAATAACGAAATGTAAAAAAATATGAGATATAAAACAATATTGAAAAGACTTTAAACCATAAACATTTTTATAAAACGTAATACTTACTTTGGCTGTAATTAATTTACAAACAAACTCACTTCCGAAAAAAATCTAATTCATCGAAATGTAAGTATTAACTAGGATAATTATACATTTTATTTGAATAAATTGTTAGTAAATCTATATTAAAATATCCTTAACCGAACAATTTTGTTTCTTAATATTTATTTCCAAAGATATTTAAAAAAAAACATGAAAAATAGAGAAGATCCGCCCCTAGTAACTACAGTTTTATGCTAAGCTAAAATGAATCTTATTGCGATGCGTATACGCTTGATCTTTGGTTGTGTGCAAGGTTATCGTTTTGGATTGAGATTGATCCCTGCCTTAATCAAGAAACCAACAATCGCGTGGTACGGGCCAGGCCACGACAATGCGTTGCGGCGTCGCATCGCAAAAAAATACATTGCTTTTCTAAGATTGTCTTTGCGATGCGACGTCGCAACGCAGTGTTGTGGCCCGGCTCTATCTTTTGATATCCGAGTCGAACAGGAAGTTTAAATAGCTCTTATATTAGAACCCAAGATTGCTTGGCAAAAACGCCTACAGTAATTATGATTGCTGACTTGTGTTTCTGATGATCTTCAGGAATTTTATATACAAACTTGACTCATTAAATACAGCAAAGGCAAATATCATATGTTCTTTTATGCTGTCGTAAGTTTTCGTTTAGTAATAATTTGTGCCTTTTTTCAGTGTTAATATCTGAACCGTCGGAGCCTGCCTCTAAAAGACTAGCAGAGTCTTCTAAAATATGCAGTCTGGTACGATCTGCCGATGATTATGCGGCAGCCATTTTACCGCTAGTCGGGAAAGCGGTGATGAGTGAGACGGAAGATGTTAGAGTAGTGCAAGAATACCTGTCCACCGATTCGAACGTTAGGTAAAGTATGAAAAATTGAGTCCTGTTTTTATACTATACTTTTATCCTCTTACTAACAAAGTTGCGCATCGTGTAACTATTCAAGTTTCGCTGTCTTTGTCGCTTGTGACGGTCCAATATGCCATACAAAGCAATCAGGTTTTGTATAGTTATTCGCTGTGGAAATATTTTTATTAGTATTAAAGGGCAAAATTTCTATTTTAATGAAATTTTGTATGTAAGTACCATCGAGGAAATTGATTCCTAGGCAGTTGACAGACCGACGTCTGTTGGTCTGTCAACGTCAACAATTGGTTGGGTCATGTCAATTCAATGTAAATTATGATCAGTCGGCTGGGTTTGACGTAACGCGACCAAACTACGTAGGTCCCCCATCTGCCTATGCCTATAAATCAACTTATCTAATAGTACATTTGTTAGGCCTTAGAATAGGTTTTTATCTACTTTTTATATTGATACTAGAAATTATCGATATTATTTAAAAGTAGCCAAGAAGCAGTTAACATTCAAAGCACACATGGCGTTAAAAATTAAGGATATAAAAATACAATATCTTTCTTTCAGGTTCTGTGAGTGTATAGCTATGGCTGTATACTTTCCTCTAATATATGGAGGAAGTGCCAACATGAGAAGAGCATTGGGCACTGCCCTGCTACTTTACTTCAATCAGGACAGACAACAGACCAAACAATACACTGTCAATGACAAAAATTCGAGGTAAAATTACATACTAATATTATGAATGCGAAAGTGTCTCTTTTTTGCTTCACGTCTTAAGGAACTGATTTTATTGACGTTTGGTTTGGAGAGTCTTGTCCCAGGAAAGGACATTTTCACCTCATAAAAATCTACATTTCCCAAGCAATAAACAAATATCGTTGCAATGAAGTTGCAGGCAACATCCACACTTCAATACTTCCATACTTATATTATAAATGCGAAAATGTGTCTGTCTGTCTGTCCGTCTGTCTAGACAGACAGACAGACAGACGTCTGTTACCTCTTCACGCCCAAACCGCTGAACCGATGTGGCTGAAATTCGGTATAGATATACTTTGAGTCTCGGGAAAGGACATAGGATACTTTTTATCTCGGAAAAATGTACGGTTCCCGCGCGATAAACTAATTTTGGCGCAACGGAGTTGCGGGCGTCATCTAGTCAAGTATAATAATTTACAGATTCCATTATTAACAGCAAATATAACATATTTTTTAAATAAAGCGATTTTTGATTTTTAGACACAACTTCAAATTTTCCTCAAGTCTTTCCACAATGAACGTACGCGACGTAGAGACACAAGGTAATTCCTCCACATCATATATTATTATTATATGTGTTTGTCATTTAAAATGTGTTTACAAACTTTTGAGTCTCGTTTTAGTTAGCAACACACAAATACGTGAACCTAAGTCGCCGGAAGAGGTATTGGATGAACTGCTTGAGTACGCTTTGGTAAGTTACTAAGTTTCTCATTTTGAACGCTTTTAAGTTTTTGTGTAAATATAAGCTTTTGAGTTTTAGGCGCGTTGAGAGGTCGCGATCGATTGTCACGATTTGACAAGACGTGTACTTACACCAAAGACTTCTATTTAAACTGAGGTAGACAGGCCATACGCATTAAATGTTCCGCCGTTCCAATAGAGCTAATTCACACCGTTGCAGTCAGCGTTCACTGGCGCGCTGTACGCGACGGTCGTATGCGAGGTGTACGGTTAGCAAGGAAATTTTTAAAACAAACTTTGTTTTATTTTCATATACTAAATTATTGTAATCAAAGGGCAAAATGCTATCTTGTGTTTTGTAAAAATTATACAAATAAATCTTCAGGGATTACCTTTCACATGTAACTATCATAGTTGTTCACAATAGATGAATAATTTTTACCTGACTAGAGTAAAGCAAAAGGTAAGGGCTATGTGTCTCATAAGTCACAGGCTATGTATGTAATTATGTATGTATGTATGTGTGTATGTATGTAATATGTATATGTTACTGTTAATTTGCGTAAACCTGTCAGAGTGCAGATTAACGCGGTATTCTGCAGATTATCTGGGTGAATCAGTTAAAGTGCAAAAATTTTATTCTATTCTTACATTACTAGATAATCTGCAGAATATCTAGGTAATCTGCAGACTACCGACCATGCATACGGCAAATTATATAAAACAGGTTCTTGTTTGAATAAATCCTATTATTTAGTTGTAGGGATAGGGATGAATGAATATAATTTTTATAACATAAACAAAGGAATAAAATATTAAAATTTAAGTAACTAATATATTACTGCACTGATAAAATATAACAGATCAAATCAACTAGAAAAAAAAACAATAAAAACCAAAAAAAAAAAGTCTAATGTTAGCCATACACGCAACCGTCTACCGGAGAGGTCTACCTGTGCAGGTATGCCTGCGCAAGTAAATCGGAATGTGTGTGGGAATAGACCTGTGCAGTTGCTTGGACCTGCGCAGGCGACCGGCGCAAAATCGAAAATCAATTCTTTCGAGTGACACGAGCATTGCCACCTTTTGTTTTTGCATTTAAAGTACAAGGTTTCTCTCCTTGTTTAAGAAAAATAAAGTACACAGTATAAAAATAAAGTACAATTTATTTTTCTTTATTATATTTTATATTTAAAGATAAAATTTTATTGCTTTTTGCAGTAAATGAGTATCTTTCGATCGATAAATCGATAAATTTTGTTTAACGAAAAATACTTACGACTTCAACAGAAATCAAATCCCACCAAAAACATTTCATGTAAAATGTTACCTCGACGACCGCAAAAGGTTTTCCCTGTGAAAAAGACTAATCTACATATCAAATTCTACATATCAGTAAGTATGTATTGCTTCGCTGTTTCGCTACCGTCGCGTCGTGGAGGTGAGGCGAATATTTCTGTAGCAAGTAACAAAACAGCCAAGACATACATACTTACTGATATGTAGAATTTGTTGGAGTTAGGATCAGAGTTAGGCCGCGTAGATTCAGAAGCTTGGCTCTACATTAGATCAACGCCTCCGTGGTCTAATGGTATAGAGCGCGGCTCTTGACTCGGAGGTCGTGGGTTCGATTCCCGCGTTGGAAACATGTTATTTCCAAGTTTGGTTAGGACAATGCAGGCTGATCACCTTATTGTCTGACAAGTAAGATGATCCATGCGTCGAATGGGCATGTAAAAAGTCGGTCCTTCGCCTGATCTCTCGCCAGTCGTGTCGGTCGTCCGTCCCACTGGGTAATGAGAGTAAAGGAATAGAGAGTGCTCTTGTGTACTGCGCACACACTTGGGCACTATAAAATTACTCCTGCGTAGCTGGCCTGGTTTCAATGAAACCGGCCACCGTCACCGAAACCGGTGTGGGAGCTATTATTATATAAACGCCTCCGTGGTCTAGTGGTATAGAGCGTGGCTCTTGACTCGGAGGTCGTGGGTTCGATTCCCGCGTTGGAAACATGTTATTTCCAAGTTTGTTTAGGACAATGGAGGCTGATCACCTGATTGTCTGACAAGTAAGATGATCCATGCGTCGGATGGGCATGTAAAAAGTCGGTCCTGCGCCTGATCTCTCGCCAGTCGTGTCGGTCGTCCGTCCCACTGGGTTATGAGAGTAAAGGAATAGAGAGTGCTCTTGTGTACTGCGCACACACTTGGGCGCTATAAAATTACTCCTGCGTAGCTGGCCTGGTTTGAATGAAACCGGCCACCGTCACCGAAACCGGTGTAGGAGCTATTCTACATTAGATCTGATGTCTTTCACAGGGAAATCCTTTTGCGGTCGTCGAGGTAACATTTAACATGAATTGTTTTTGGTGGGATTTCAGTCCTTCTTGTAAGTTGCAGTAGGCAGTCTTTTTAGTGTTTTTTTTATTTTATTAATAGGTTTTTAGTTACAGTTATAGTTTTGTCTACAGTCCCGTGTAAACTTTCATAATATCCTAATTCATAAAATTGGTGAAAATCTCATATTTAAACTTCTATTACAACTTAGATTACATACCAAATTTCAGCTTTCTAGCACTTCAGGAAGTAGCCAAACATTTTGATGATCATCAGTGTGTCAGTGACGAAATCGGCGTATTTTAGATATCTATAAAATCTAAAGTATTAAAGCTATTCAATTGAGACTTTGTATGCTTAATAAGTCTATTGATGACATCATATCCTGAAAATATGAGCTATCTGCTTTACCGGAAACCAATTGTATGAAGGTTCTAAAAAACGGCGAAACACTTCGAGAAAAGGTCCCATGCGCTTCGCTTTGCTCGTCTCGGCGGGGACATTACCGTGTCCCCAGATTATGAGAAATAAAGTATTTTCGCGTACTTTATTATTAATATAAAATACAGAGTACAATGGGCATTGTCCAAAAAAAAATTACATGCACTTTTTATTTTTTTTTTTCGTTAAAATAAGGTATTTTAAGAATATAAATTAAATAATTTTGAAATTCATTGGCTAGTTTTTTCTCAATAAATTTTTAAAGTTTCGCTCTGACGTCATCATCGGCGGCCAATTATTGACCTCTGCAGTATGTTTTAAATTTCCTTTCAATCTTATAGTCAAATGCAAGTTCTCATTATGTGAAAGCTGATACGAGAAGATGCCAAAAGTTCGAAATGTAATGTTGGTCGAATTTATTGCTAATTTAACGCCATTGAAGGTCAAACTAAGGTTAAACATATTTGTTCAAAAATATAAGTAACTAATGGGTATTTTTTTCGTTTATATACAGAAAAACGATCACTGACCTTATTCCTCGAAATGTTTTTGTAATGAGCAAAATTAAAAAAAATGGACAATCCCCATTGCCTTAAATAACATATAATACTTTATTATAAAGTACGGGTGGCAACCCTAACTGTGACACCTGCGCAGGCATACCTGCAGATGACCTCGCCGGCAGACCGTAGCGTGTGTGGTAGCCATAAGTCAAATTTTTTAGGACATAAACGAAGGAAG
The DNA here is from genome assembly GCA_963422495.1 of Polyommatus iphigenia. Lineage (NCBI taxonomy): Eukaryota > Metazoa > Arthropoda > Insecta > Lepidoptera > Lycaenidae > Polyommatus > Polyommatus iphigenia. Next base: position 4,823,006 of record OY730188.1, read on the forward strand.
AGTTTAGCCGAGAATGTGAAAGAGTGGTGTTGTGTTTTGTATTATGTAATTTCCTAAGATTGTTCTGGGTTTTTAATGTGTTTTATTGGTAGAATATTAACCATTAGATATTTGTTATCAGCACAAGTGTAGGCCAGTGATACAACTTCCAGAAACGCGCCTTTTGTGTTACCTCCTAAACTCCATCGAAAGTTTTAGTAAAGCGTCTACCATTTTACTGAATCGACCGACTTGAGTCCTTGACTGCATTGACTTTTACTTAGACTTTGACTAGACTTTGGACTTTACCAAATAGAAAATTGATGCTAAAAATTGTTACAAGAACATAGATTTCCCGCCACTTATTTGACACTGGCCATGGTTATATAGCCGAAGCGCCATAATAAAAAAAAAGAAACAAAGGATAAAATATTCAATACTAACTTCAATGTTGTTGTTGTTGATGTTACTCAATCCATACTAATATTATAAATGCGAAAGTGTGTCTGTCTGTCTGTCTGTTACCTCTTCACGCTCAAACCGCTGAACCGATTTTGCTGAAATTTGGCATGGATATACTTTGAGTCCCGGGAAAGGACATAGGATAGTTTTTATCCCGGAAAAACGTACGGTTCCCGCGCGATAAATGAATTTTGGAGCAACGGAGTTGCGGGCGTCATCTAGTAAACAATAAACTTAATAACAAAAAAAATCTTAATTTGTAATAGACTTTTTTGCAGTCAGTACTTGCGGGCGTTTGTTTACCAGTCTTTCGGGGAGTTCGCTTGCGTTCGGTATGACGAATGCCATAGGCCTGCATCCTTGTCACTTTTGTTACAAAATAATAATATTGACATCTCGCGCTTGACTACGTAGATTTATAGTTTTTGTGTGTTTGTGTAATGTTTTGAGTGTATTGTTTTAGGATTGCTTTTCAAATGAAATTTCGTAGAGTACGGCACGTCTACCTCAGTTTAAATAGAAGTTTTTGCTGTACACACGCTCTTTTAGACCGACTTCAAAAAAGGAGGTTTCTCAATTCGATTGTATATTATATATTTTTTTATATTTGTACGGAGATAGCTTCGTCGTTTATGCACCGATTTTGATAATACTTTTTCTGTTGGCAAAAGACATTTTACAGGTGCAGGCCCGATAGTAAAGAAATACTGTTCGAAGACGGTTTTACTTGATTTTTAATTTATTTTACCGAACCTTTTTGTTTACACAGGAGGATCCCTCAGTCGCGGTAACGATATGTACGCAGCTGATACAGGCACATCGTGGTACGAAGCGGCCGGGGTTCGACTTCGACGACACGTTGTATGACATGCTCAGTCAGATGTTACAGCACGTCTGTGACGTCACGCCGCATATCGTGGAGATGATGATGATGCTGCGACATTGGGAGCCGAGGTAATGATATTACTGATATAATGATTTACTTTAACCCATCAAGCCCCGTACGAGCACCGGTGATCGCGACAACAATAGAATAAATTAGTCTCGCAGCGGGGCGGGAGCACTGGCGGGGCGGGAGCGGTGGCGGCGCGGGAGCGGTGCGTTCCAATGTATAGATTTATAAGGACCGGTTCTCGAAGACAGTGGCGTGGCGAGCGGCGCGCTGCGTACTAGGACGCACCGCTCCCGTGCATCCACCGCTCCCGCCCCACCGCCGCTCCCGCCCCGCTGCCCGCTGATTTCGACACTGAAGCCTCAGCGATCATGGCGTTTGCGATGCGCTATGTCAAATCCCACACATTTTTGACATCGCTATCGAAACTGGCGTATGCATTTAGACTAGGGTACCAGGCTACCTCAGCTAGTGAAGGCCCTTAGACCATTTAAAGGCCTGGGCGGTACTCACAATTAGCGTCACAATCCTGCACGCGCTATCGAAGTTTAAGAAGGTAAGATATAAACAACGTCTGAAATGACGTCAGTGCGCTTCGGCCTGACCGAGCATGCTATCTTACCCGGTCGGAAGATCTTCCTTTTCGGCCGCTACGCATATTCCTAAAAGCCTATGGTTATATGGTTTATTAACAGCGTGCCTTTTTTTGCATAAATAAATTGTTAATATAGTTATTCTGTTTCAGTCTGAAACGAACAGTGGACAAACTGAGCAAACTGACTATAGACTCGGAAGCTCAAGATCTATGTAAGCTGTTCAAAGAGGACTTTCAAATACATACACTCGGCCCGGAACATCTTGTTAGAGGGTATAAGTTCTTTGTTTTGTTTGAATGAGGGTTGTATTGTATGGCCGTTAGCAGTGGCGTGGGGTGAAAAAAAATAAAGGTAAAGCCGGACCAAAAAACGGCTAACTCGTGAATAAGCAAAATTTCAATTCTTGTAAAAAAAACGTGCAATAAATTACATACCTGTATTAAGTGTAACACACTTACCTTTTCCATAACTACTAGGGTGCTTTGCTTGCATTGTGTGCGTTGCATGCAGTGTTAGTGTTGTTAGTATTCACCACCTTCACCATACATGACATCACTGGTATTATATGAACAGTGCATGTCGAGTATGATAAAAGTGGCTTTAAAAAAAGCCGTTTTAAGCACACGTCACTCACACTCACACACCAAAAATAAGTGAATCCTGACTTGCCAGTGTAGATGTTTGTTACTCAATCATGCAAAAACTGGATTTAGATGAAATTTTGCATGCATCCCATGTCAAACATGGAAAGGAACATAGGCTACCTGTCTGAAGTCCACGCAGACGAAATCGCGGGCAAAAGCTGGTAGCAAAGAAATATCAGCAGAAATACGTACCTAAATGTTTAATTTTGTTATTTGTCGTCTGTCGTCGTTATTTAATATTCCTATTCTACAACCTGAAAAATTACCTAAGAATTATTATTTATATTCTAACATAATTCTACGGTTTTTCTTTACGAAATGTGCCAAAACATTATCATAAAAGTCGCTTTTTGATGCAATTTTAATAATACATGTTTTTCAATTGAAATTACACCGAGATTTGACAATCTAGCCTCACTTTGGCTGTTTCGTGTATAGGTATGAATTCGCTTCAATGCCGAAAACGACCTTTCAGCGGAAGCCACCGATACAGGAAGAGTCAAAACAATTTGAGATAACATTAAAAGCTGAGGAAAAGCTTCACTCAACGCGGATTTAAAAAGATGTAAATAAAGTTCATAGATATCTAAATTATTAAATGTTGAAGTACTGTATAAAACTTTTAATTCGTTTTTTAATGCGTGAAAATCAAATATATTCGGGAATTCGGATATTAATGCAGACACACTTTCCTCGGGAAAACTACTACGGTAACTCGCGTATTTAGACTTATTGACTAAATCAAGAAAAGTTAAGTTTTGAAACGATGAATAACGGGAGTTTATTTGGCTTTTGATGTTATCTATTATTTCAACGAATAAACGCTTGTATTGTGTTTTCAAGTCAATTTCTGTATCCATCCGCCGGCGCCGTCGTGGTGGTTCACAATATTCCTGAATACTATTGAAAATAAAATCAAATTGTTTTAAAAACTCTTCTGATAACCAAGATTGAAATGCACCAATTTCTCTGATTGAGATTTCGATGTCGACTTGTTTACTTTGAAGCAAAGCAAACAAAATGTCAGTTCTGACAAAAATCTCTGAAAAATATGCAAAAGGAAACAAAACTGCATATCTTCTAATTTAGTTACAAACGACTCCGACATGGATATAGAATCAACATCCCACGATTGGGGATTATCTACTATATGATTAAAGGTTTCAATCATATCTAACCTGCAATTAAATATAACATTAATAATGCGCGAATGATAATGCCACCGTGTTTCGGCTACTCCAGGCATACGACGATCGGAAAACTGTTTTAAAAGATTTGACCATTTCGACGATTTGTTGAAAAACCTGACAATTCCATTGATATGGCCGAAAAATGATTTTAATTCTGAAATATTTTCTAAAGATTTACTTAAAACCAAATTAAGAATATGAGCATAACACGGTACGAAACGCGCGAGAGGGCATTGACCCCGTACTAGTGCTTGAACACCTCCACGTTCACCTGACATAACGGCGGCACCGTCATGTGTCTGACCGATCAGTTTGTCTTTGCATCGATATTGTTCAAGAATATCGAGCAACTGAGTCGCTAATACAGTCGCAGTCCGGCTTTCGCTAACGTCGTAAAAACCTACAAATCTTTCTTCCAGACCATTTTCGGACAAATAACGAAATATAACAGACAACTGTTCTCTATGACTGACATCTGGGGTTTCGTCAATCATAACTGAAACGAATTTGGCATGGCTAATCTCACGTCTAATCTCGTCTAAAATTACCGCCGCGGTGCATTGTATAAGATCATTTTGAATGTCTCCCGATAGACCGGTAAACGCGGAGTGTGAAGTAGATGAGCATTGTTCAAGATGGGAGTCTATAACGCTATCGTACTTACTTAAATAAAATAATGTTTCTATATAATTGCCACGATTGTCTGAATTAACGTTTTCACTATGCCCGCGGAAAGATAACTCCTGTTTTCCAAGAAGAACAACAGTGTATATTAAACGTTTCATTAAGTTTCGATTACGTTCCACTTTTCGATTATGGGATTCATAATTATTTCCGAGAAATGTTTCTATTCTACTATTTCCAAAATTGTGTAATAATATACAACTGCGTAAATGTTTTTCGGTTTGAGTATGTTTCCTAGCCGAATTGGTCAAATTATTGATGTCTGAGAAACCCGTTTTATTCCAAGCACCATTTGTATCGGAAAACAGCAAACATGGAAAACAAAATAACTTATTTAATTTGCAACTGCCCGCTATCCAATTATATTTATCATACACTGAACTGTGAAAATGTTTGAAAAACCCATCCTTACGCCTATAATCAATTTTCATATCGGGACGCGCCCGTCCTTGTTTAATGATATGTTTTTTATTTTCGAACGATTGTTTTGAGAACGAATTTAAGTCATTTAATAGGTAATCCGTAAGACAACAGTCAATTTGTACTAATGCTGCCATTTCTCACCTAACCGTGTCACGACAAATTACAAAGTAAGTAAAACAAACCAACCTTTACGATGTAACAAACAAAAACACAACACAACACTTGGCAAGTAAAATTTCACTACTTTCGATTCTTTTAAACTATATAATATTACAATCAAGCTAGCCCACTAACTTAATAAACAAAATTTTGCATATTACAATAATAACAGTACAAAATGAGTGCAAATGAGCGCGTAATATAATTGTTTAAGTGAATTGAAATGACAGCACGCGCCGGTCGGCCGCTGCAATTAGCTCTGTTGTGATTGGACGAAATCTTTTAAAGCGAAACATGCGAAACTAAACCTTAACACATGACAAATAAAGACTAGGTAGGCTATGTGGGATCGGCTTGTTGTTCGACAATATCGACGAGTCGTTTGCATGTAGTAGTAATGTGTATGTGTGCGTGAATTTCATACATTTCAAATGTTTGGATTCCCGATGTTTTGAGCGAGTTCCCCGGCCACCGCGCGGCCGCCGCACACTATGGAGCAGTACGTACGCGTTCTGAGTGCGATCGTAAAAACGGGTATGTGTGCGTTTGCGTGATTTTAAATACATGGCGAATTATTTTTATGAAATTGTAGGAAGCGGGGTAAGCTATAATTAATAATAAAAAATGTATATATTAAAATTGGCCAAGATAAGCCGGTAGGAATCGTGTTCTATGGAGGCTTCGCCACTGGCCGTTAGGTCTATTGTTTCAAAGGTCGTGTCAGACAGATATGAGATACCTTTATCGTGATTCGTGAAGCTTTTTCGTGACATATAACAGCTGTTTGACACGACAATTGGAATGATAGACCTGACGGCTACATAGCGCCATACATGATACAACCCTCACTAGTCATTAGAATAATATGAAACTCTCTTTCCTCAAAATTAGTACAGTCCTTTTCTTTATTTCCCTAGATTATGGGATGCCTTTAAGGTATAGACTATTCCTTCTCCTTTTCTTTATTTCCCTAGATTATGGGATGCCTTTAAGGTATAGACTATTCCTTCTCCTTTTCTTTATTTCCCTAGATTATGGGATGCCTTTAAGGTATAGACTATTCCTTCTCCTTTTCTTTATTTCCCTAGATTATGGGATGCCTTTAAGGTATAGACTATTCCTTCTCCTTTTCTTTATTTCCCTAGATTATGGGATGCCTTTAAGGTATAGACTATTCCTTCTCCTTTTCTTTATTTCCCTAGATTATGGGATGCCTTTAAGGTATAGACTATTCCTTCTCCTTTTCTTTATTTCCCTAGATTATGGGATGCCTTTAAGGTATAGACTATTCCTTCTCCTTTTCTTTATTTCCCTAGATTATGGGATGCCTTTAAGGTATAGACTATTCCTTCTGTACAGACTAATATCGTTAGTGCGATACTGTATCTATCTTTTATCTTTTCCCGCATGAGCCGCTGAACCGATTTTGATGAAAGTTTTGAAGATACTTTTGTAATACTTTTGCTTTGATCTCTAAATAATCGAGTTAATCATCTTTGAATTGTGCGTATATTAACACAAAATACATATTTTGTGTTTTAGGTTTCCCTACGATGGTGACGTCGCAATGTTACAAGATGATGATGAAATCTCAAGATTCTCTATAGACGGTAGGTACTTATAAAAACTTTCTTTCGTAATGAACTACACGGACATCCGTCATTTTGTTGGGTTATGTAAATTCAATTTTATTCGTGATCTGTCTTCTGGATTTGACATAACGCGACCAAGTTACATAGGCCATTTGCTTATGAACCAACTTCTGTGTCAACTATGTAATTCTATCTATCTCTTTCAGATCTCGTGTCTACATTTGATAAACTGTCAGATTGGGATAACATTCCGATACAAGAGAAGAACGAAGTCCGAGCCAATCTGCCACCCTTGTGGACTAGCGTAGCCAAGATTAAAGAGCAGTTACAATTGTTTGATGGTAAATTTAAAACCTTGAGACCTTTCTACTGAAATACCCTTATACAACTTCCGCAAACGACGCATAAAAACCATTTCTAGTTTTTGCCTGTCAAAGCTGTGTTTGCTTGTGAGTGCTTGTCAAAGCAAAATAATGTATGGAGATTGGAGCTTATGTCAAAAATTTCATTTAATTACAGTTAAGTAATTAATTCTCGTCCTTGTACTCTTAATCATCATTAAATTAAAGTTAAGTTTTTATTAGATGCCTTTAAGTATGACCATAAAGTTTAAATTACAGGTTGCGCGGACGGTCCCACGTGGTTCGAGAAAATGGTGGACGTTTACAAGGGGGGAGACGTCGATCACATGTGCTTCAGGAGGTACGACGAGTGGCCGAGGAAGATGTTCGAACTGTCCTCCGTAAGTATTAGGCTTCAGTCTCGAAATCAGCGGGCAGGGGGGTGGGAACGGTGGCGGCGGCGTGGGAAGCCGTCTTGTACGCCGCGTGCCGCTCGCCGCGCCGCTGCGTTCGAGGCCAGTTCCATATACAGGGTTTAACAAAACTAAGTGATAATATTTTAGGGTGTGTGTGTGTTCATTATAATATAATGCTGTTTTGTATCTGTCTGCCTCTTTTAAAGTGAACTATATATTATATAGTTCACTTTAAAAGAGGCAGCGCTGAAAGAGCAAAATTTTTTTTACTTTTGTATGGGCAAACTCATTACGCTGGGGCGCTTGGCTATAATCACGAAAAATAATTGCTCTTTCAGCGCTGTGAAAACAGTGAACTCTATTTTCGGAACACGTCATAATATACACCCTAAAGTTTTATCAGTTTTGTTACACTTAGTAAACACTCCCGCGCCGCCGCCGCCACCTCCCCGGTGCCCGCTGATTTCGAGACTGAGGCTTCAAGGTCTCTCGCCACTTCGGCTACCATGAATATCATCCACGACTGCGAAGCTCGACGTCGATCATGGAAAATTGAAGTGGCTAACTAACATTTTAAAAATGTTAGTTTTTGACGTGACAACGTCTTATAATTCGATATGGGCTGCGCGCACGAAAAAACATGACGCAATATGCGGCGTTACCTCGCTCTGAGGCGTTCCATTTGAGTTGTTTAGCAGAAATGTACAGTCGGGGAAAATTGTGCTAAGCAGAAATGTACAGTCGGGGAAATGAGTTGTTTAGCAGAAATGTACAGTCGGGGAAATGAGTTGTTTAGCAGAAATGTACAGTCGGGGAAAATTGTGCTAAGCAGAAATGTACAGTCGGGGAAATGAGTTGTTTAGCAGAAATGTACAGTCGGGGAAAATTGTGCTAAGCAGAAATGTACAGTCGGGGAAATGAGTTGTTTAGCAGAAATGTACAGTCGGGGAAATGAGTTGTTTAGCAGAAATGTACAGTCGGGGAAATGAGTTGTTTAGCAGAAATGTACAGTCGGGGAAATGAGTTGTTTAGCAGAAATGTACAGTCGGGGAAATGAGTTGTTTAGCAGAAATGTACAGTCGGGGAAAATTGTGCTAAGCAGAAATGTACAGTCGGGGAAATGAGTTGCTTAGCAGAAATGTACAGTCGGGGAAATGAGTTGTTTAGCAGAAATGTACAGTCGGGGAAATGAGTTGTTTAGCAGAAATGTACAGTCAGGGAAAATTGTGCTAAGCAGAAATGTACAGTCGGGGAAAATTGTGCTAAGCAGAAATGTACAGTCGGGGAAATGAGCTGTTTAGCAGAAATGTACAGTCGGGGAAAATTGTGCTAAGCAGAAATGTACAGTCGGGGAAATAAGTTTTGATGTGACAACGTGTTATAATTCGATGGAGCCGGCTGCACGCACGAAAAAACATGACTCATGCGGCGTTACCTCGCTCTGAGGCGTTCCATTTAAGGCTTGAAGTGCAAGCGAGAGCGCGGAACGAGCGACAAAGAGGCACGTTGTCACGTTCAACTATCGTCAGTAAACCGACTTTACAGACAACCGTTTTTTTTTCATAAATGGAGGCTTAGGACCGGAAATATTAAAAAAAATATGGATTTCATGTATGCTTTAGCAACGTATCATCCATACTTTTTAGTTGCAAAATATTTTTTCCGGCCCTCCTTTTATGCAAAAGAAACGAACATTAAAAAAGCCGCCGCACGCCACCTTTTATATTCAAAACAATATTCATACTAATATGCTGTCTGGTTTTAAATGCCCCAAAACTATAGGACTGTTAAAAAATATCTTTTTTTCTATAACTTTTTAATTTCTTTAATTGGTCTACCCGGTTGGTTTGCAGTTTGATTGTAGTACTTACTCCATTAAAACGCAGCCAATACCAAGAAGTGCATTTTTTAAATAAGATTTAATGGCCTGGTAACGGGAAGTAGAATTGGATGTATAGCATCAAAGACAAGTAATTGGCTTCCTAGTTTCTAGCTAAAGTTATTTACTGTTTTAATTATAGCTGTTGGTTTTCCAAAATAAAAAAATCGGTATTTTTATCGACAGATGGTGGAATTATTGGATTGGGAAATACTAAGGAAGGAAGGGGAATGGGAAAGAGAGTCGAAGCTGCCAGTGTTCGTCCATCCGACGGAGTGCGTCGCCAAGCAGGCCGCTAGACTGTTGATACGGTATGGAATATATTCTGTAGGTTTATTATTCTCATATGCTTACTAATAAAAATATATATTTAGACAATGCATAGGATACAAAATGTTGTCCTTCCCTGTTACATTAGAAAACACGCTTGATAGACAAGGTCAAAACATAGTATACAGTGTGTTAGTGTAAACAACGTTATGCTTGAAACCATCAAATGATCCCGTCAAAATGAACAACTTTTTCTATGAGAACAATGCTGGGAACTCAAAAAAAATCCCTCTTCATACCCATACAAATTTCCGATCCGGGCAATTTGTATGGGTATGAAGACGAAGTTGTTCATTTTGACGGGCTCATTTGATGGTTTCAAGGTTAAGGGTGCATTTTCATTAGTCGTTAACTCGTACGGTATACAGCATGCGGGGAGTCTATGACAACTAATTGACAACTAATGGCGCATTGTCAGTGGTCGTGGCATGCGTTTCAGAAATCTCCCGCACCCCGCATGCGGGCCCTATCGACCAATGAAAATGCGCCATAACGGTGTTCATGAGACTTCGATGTCTGTCATACGCATCCAATATAACGCGATGTGTCATTTTTGTCGCGATGAAATTACGTCGCGTTATATTGTATGCGTAGCGCATTGCAAGCGTAATTATGCCAAACTTTGGTCGCGTATTTTCGGCCTAGTGTGTTTAGACACTTCGGGTCAAAAAAGACCGCAACGTGACGCGTAGATGCATTTCTAAATATTTTGTATTGAATTGATAGATTTGCAAGACGTCTCGCGCACAGTTGAAATCTGTCAAATCCATACTTTAGAAATGCATCTACGCGTCACGTTGCGGTCTGAATTGATCCTAATGCTAAGTACTCACATACGGTTTTGCTCGATTGAGCAATAATGTCGAGTGAAACCCGCGGCTCGGACTTTCGTCCACACATTCAGCATTGCTCGATAGTTTTACTCTAACGGCCGTTCCCAATATTTGATCTATCTCTGGTTTTGCCCTACTAGAGATAGGAATACCTCACATTAGACATTAGAGACATATATTTTATGTCAATTCAATGTTAACTGCGATCGGTTGTATGTCAAACCAGAGATAGATTGAATATTGGGAACGGCCGTAAATCGATACATTTAATTCCATCAAGCTGGCTCGATGCCAATAAATCGGAATACGCAATTCCGAGCTGTTATTTCAGTCCGTTGAATGTAGGTAGCGTGGCCGAGCGGTCTAAGGCGCTGGTTTAAGGCACCAGTCTCTTCGGAGGCGTGGGTTCGAATCCCACCGCTGCCATGATATTTTTGTTTTGTACTCTACTCAAATCTTAATTATTACTAATTGTTGACCCGATGAAATTTATATCACGTCCCCTCCTAGTTTATTTTAACATAGCGACATCTGTTGAATATTTAATCCAGTCGACAGATATCGCTACATGTTAGGGCATTTCCACATTATCCATGGGCGCCGGCAGTGGGGTGCCAGGTGGTGCACTTACACCCCTTGGGAATCTCGAGATCAACAGGAATTATTGAAATAAAAAGCCGTCTGTAACCCTTTTACCATGCCGTACAAAGATAGTTCGTAATGTTTCGGCACTAAATGTATTCTGTTGAAATAGACAGTCACTGTAGTTCGTAAAAAGAGAAGAAAACAAAGAAAACTAAAATCTGCACCCCTTGGAAATTATTTCTGCCGGCGCCTATGACATTATCCGATCCGATATCGGTGTCGGAAGCCGATCCGTTATCGTGGTAAGTAAAATGTATGAACCGATATCCGATACCGGGCCGGACAATATGAAAGACAGGTACATATTTTATACATTTTACTTACCCCCGATATCGGATCGGATAATGTGAAAACGCCCTTAGGATCATTCGACGTTTGGATCGAACAGAATTAATAATTGTTACTTTCAAATACTAGAAAATAATTTTCAATAATATATACTCCACTCGGGCTAACTTGTCGCTAGCGGTCATTGACTCCCTGTCAAAAACTTGTCATTTTCCATATAAACCGCGATTGACAATGAAGTGTGAGATATTGTCAATCGTGGTTTTATATGGAAAATGATAAGTTTTTGACAGGGAGTCAATGACCGCTAGCGACAAGTAAGCCCGAGCGGAGTATAATACGAGGGCTGCTATTTATGTATCCGGAACTGGCCACTTACAAGAACAATATTTAAAAAGTAATTACAACATTTGAAAATAGAACTCTTTGGTTGAAGAATACATTTTGTTTCATGTTACTGTCAATTATTTTTCCATTGTGGCGTCATTTTGAAAATTGCGTGTCTTCATTTGCCATGGATTTAACGCGTGAACATTTTCGTGCAATGATTTACTACGATTTTCGGCGTGGGCTAAATCAACAACAGTGCTTTATTCAACTCACCGCAACTTTTGGAGATGAAGCACCATCAAAAACCACTGTTTATCACTGGTACAGTGAGTTTAATCGTGGGCGGTCTATGCTCACGGATGAAAATAAAGAAGGTCGCCCAAAAACAGCTGTTGTCCCACAAAATATAGATGCTGTGCGGGAACTAATAATGCGTGATCGTCATGTTACATATCGCGAGATAGAGGCGTCCTTAGGCATAAGTATGACGAGCATACATAAGATATTACACGAACATTTGGCTGTAAAAATAATATGTTTGCGTTGGATTCCGCACAACTTGACAATCGATCAAAAACGGGCTCGTGTCGATTGGTGCAAAAAAATGATAAAAAAATACAACCGTGGTACGTCAAAAGCCGTTTATAATATCTACACAGGTGATGAATCTTGGATCTATCCATATGACCCCGAAACTAAACAACAGTCAACGGTGTGGGTGTTCCAAGATGAGCCGAAACCAACAAAAGTTACTCGTGCAAAAAGTACTTTGAAGCAAATGGTCGCCTGTTTTTTTGGAATTAATGGACATGTGGCTACAGTGCCATTAGAGAATCGTAAAACGGTTAATTCTGAATGGTATACGACCATTTGTTTACCAGAAGTCTTTGAAGAAATAAGAAAGGACAACCGACAACGCAGAATAATATTACATCACGACAATGCTAGCTGTCACACCTCAGCTGAAACAACTCAGTTTTTAGAGGGTCAAAAGATCGAATTGACTGGTCATCCGCCGTACAGCCCTGATTTGGCACCTAACGATTTCTTTTTATTTCCATACGCGAAGAACAAATTACGTGGTCAACGTTTTTCGAGCCGCGAAGAGGCTGTTGATGCGTTCAAAATGCACGTTTTGGAGATACCTCAATCAGAATGGAAAAAGTGCTATGAAAATTGGTTCCAGCGTATGCAAAAGTGTGTCGATCATCGCGGCGAATATTTTGAAAAGCAATAAAACCATATTAAATGATATGTGTTTGTTTCTTTTTTTAATTCCGGATACATAAATAGCAGCCCTCGTAATCTATACTAATATTATAAAGAGGTAAACTTTGTTTGTTTGTTTGTTTAATTGTAATGAATAGGCTCAAAAACTACTGGACCGATTTTAAAAATTCTTTCACCATTCGAAAGCTGCATTATTTACGAGTAACATAGGCTACTTTTTATTTTGTAAAATATAGGATTCCGTAAGATATTTAGGTTTTTCTGGCACAAGGTTAAAAAAATCAACCAGAAAAGTTACTTATATTGCGTACGCTGCCTAAACTATAAAAGATAGAACCATACAATGTTCTAAGTAAATGTAGATCTTATAAATATCTACAAAAATGTCCGCAACACACTATACCTATCTATGTCAAGTGAGGCACAACAACCAATTTTTTTATTTAAAAATCTTGATTTTTTTGGACTACATTTAAACGCATTTATTTTACTCATGTTGATAATCCTTATCAAAATAAATTATTTCATCACTAAGTACAGTTTGTGTAGATAATATTTGGTGTTTAAATGATTAAAATTGGACGCTTGGTTTAGAAGTTATGACGAAATTAAAAATTGCGATTTACGCCCGTTTCGAAGTGGGCGCTACCAAGGCGGGGACGTGCGCAGTAGCGAAGATTATGACCGGCCCTGCAGCTGGTGAATTAGCTCATATACCAAGAATACCAATGATCCCTATTCCCTACTGATTTGCCTTGCAAAAGGCTCCATTTTCCTGTGACGTAGCTTTTGCGGCGGTACCGACCAATGCGGGCCACGGGTAGTAATAATGAATAATCAAAACTACTGCATCGATTTTAATCATTTTTGCAGCGGCTATATTATATTTTATACCCGTGCGAAGCCGGGGCGGGTCGCTATGTGACTATAAATAAGGATGTATCCACAGATATCAGAAACAAGAGATGGGCTGCCGAGCGCACTTTGTTTGAGTCCTGTTGTAAGCGACATATACATTGACACCTGAATAATTACACAAGTTACACCCACATATTTACAAATCCCAGCCACTCACACATTCAAGGCGGTGCTCTCATTGCTGCGCACACATTCCTATCTACTGTGTAAGTACGCGCCTCAGTCCAGAAAACACATTCAACAAATTTCACACCTACGCTAGTGATTGACTGTCGATAAATTACTATCGAGTAGTTACGTTGTTGCATATTATGGCGAACAATTTTAGCTTTAGTAGCAGGCCCCAGTACAATTTTAAACCAGTTTTTTATTTAGATTCATCTTCTCTGTAATTAAATCTTGCAAACTTAAAATCTACCCTACTTTTTAACGTGTAAGTTGCCTCACAGTCAAAGTGTAATGCAAAGTCATTAGGTCAAAAATAAAAGATTATTTCGATTTTTCTTCAAGAGATAAAAATAATGTAAATTCGTAGCGGAGTCTAAAGGTGGCTTTCGGATCTTTGCCGCGAGCGACCGCGACCGACAAAAATTCAAACAAAATGTTCATTATGGTACTTTGATAGTTGCTACACAAATCTATACATATAATAAAATCGTAGAAAAGTCAATTCTGTACATTGACTATTTTTGAAAAATAATATTGGGACGTGATCTACGATCGACATGGAAGCCAAAAATATAGTTTTTAAAATTTTTGTCTGTCTGTTTTTCTGTGTGTATGTCCGGGATAAACTCAGAAAGCATTGGACGGATTAGAGGTCGGGTCAACACATAGGCTATAAATTATAACGATATCACCCAGGGTGGGGAGCAGGGGCTCAAGTTTCAATATTTTTAGTTTTTTGCTCATATCGCTTAAACGGTTAGTTGTAGAGAAAAAATGTCCAGTACAAAAAGAAAGCTCATAAAATTTCCTACAAGTACGTCCTTTACACTATGTATCTATCTCCACTCCTTGCCTTGCTATCAGCTTTTATGTATCTTATCTATACAGATTTCGAGTGTCGTTTTATTACCATGCGGTGAGCTTTGGCACCGGTCGTTTCTTGGGGGGGGGGCAGCCTTATTTCTCCTTTTTAAGAACAGAGTAAGTCATATATACTGTGCATTGACTATTTTTGAAAAATAATACTTGGGACGTGACCTACTATGCTAACGCGGACGAAGTCGCGGGCAACAGCTAGTTTAATAATAATAAAAGAAGGTAATAAAGTATACTATATATAAGTATAATATATATTTGATAGTTTAATAAATATAAATATTTATTAAACTATCAAAATAATCTGCCTAACATTAGTTATTAGTTTATTACTCATACTAATCGCGGCAACGTGACGTATCGACAACAAGAAATGACAGGTACATCACTATCTTACGGCGCTTATCAGCGGCCGTGCACGAGAAGCGACCGATTCAATATGCGCAATTTTCATTACTCGCTCAGACTGTTTTCAACACCTGGCACGCTTCACTTAGCGAGCAATGTAATGCGTTCAATCGTTAGGTTACATATTTCTCTCAGTACCCGACTGGAAATTTCTATGAAAAAACATGACGCAATATGCGGCGTTACCTCGCTGATCGCTCTGAAGGCGTTCCAATATAAAGCCTAGTATCCACTTGAGCGGCTCGGCCAAATGAGCCCGCTCATTTGGCCGAGCCGCTCAAGTCAGTCAAGTCAAGTCAGTCAGTCAGTCAAGAGACGCCTGAGCACGCTCGAACTCGCGCGAATGAGCGGCTCATTCGCCCGAGCATGCTCAAGTGGATACTAGGCTTAAGGCTGTAAAGACGTCATACGACTAATTCTGGTCCAATCCGTTCTGTAGGGTTACCCTGGGACGCAAATCCCTCTGGCGTAATTATAAATAAAACAACCAGTGAGTGTAAGCGAAAAGACGAAAATTTATTCCTTTGAATTACATACACCAAATGTTGTCGGGTAAGCGATAGCGCGATCTAGAGGCCTAACAGCGACATCTGTTATCAAATCGCGGAACTAAATTTACTTATAAAATATTATGAAGTTTACAAATCTCAACAAAGGTAGTTGTCACGTTCAACTATCGTCAGTAAACCGACTTTACAGACAACCGATTTTTTTTAACGAAAAAAAATAAGATTTTGGTAGAAAATACTGGAAAAAAATTGTTTTTGTACTTACCTATGAAAAGTGACTCCTTCAAGTTTATGGTCACTTCGATTCTTGCACACAACCACCGAACAGTTAAGCATTTTAAAAAAACACTCCCGTAGTACGCGCTTAGACAATCACGTCACGACTAATTGTGTTTTCGCGAAGTTTACCCGTTTTGATCATACTTCACTTACACCGGCCACGCCCCCACAGCCACTCTTGTTGTTTTAATATCTCTATGGATGTATCCTTTCGAGTTGATTCAAATATCACATGGTGTAAAAATTAAATTTTAAATCGGTTCAATATATTTTTAGGAGTCCATCGCGGACAAACAACGTGACACGTAATTTTTATATAAAGATATTATTCACGTAGATAATAATATGGAGGCACTTCACATGGCTATTTGTATTTGCGTATTTGATGTATTCGCCTATCACCATGTGTAGACGGTATGTTTGACAAAGTATTGGCCTTATTGGCCTATTTGACAAATGTGACCAATACCAAATACACGTATCCGTGCCTTTGTCGGTTTTTGACGCACATCAAAAGAGTCAAATAGGCAAGTTAACAAAATCAAGTAAAAGTTTGGTATTTGACGTCCATGTGTGGAAGGCCGTATTTGCCTTTATCTGCTTGTTTATGTATATGTTACGCTCAAAGACCGAAATCGCTCAATGAGCGAAAAAATAGCTCACAACGCGTTGTTGTCACAGTGAAACAGCCACGACGCGAAATTCGCGTTGTGGCTCTAATGAAAACGGCCACGACGCGTTCTGGCAATCACAAAAAGACCAAAACGCGAAATTCGTGTCGTGGCTGATATGCTATTCGTTTTTCTTGATTTGTTCTTGATTGATTAATCGTCCATAGGTATGGAAGATCAAATTTGAATTACTACGCGTACTACAAAATATTTTTGCTTTTACTAAATCACTGCATAACGTGTTTATAATTATTATTCAAAAATGTTTTGTATACGCGTGGTAATTCAAATATAATCTTCCATACCTATGGCTATGGACGATTAATCAATCAAGAACAAATCAAGAAAAACGAATAGCATATCAGCCACGGCCCACGACACGGATTTCGCGTTATGGTCTTTTTGTGATTGCCAGAACGCGTCGTGGCCGTTTTTATTAGAGCCACGACGCGAATTTCGCGTCGTGGCTGTTTCACTGTGACCACAACGCGTTGTGAGCTATTTTTTCGCTCACTGAGCGATTTCGGTCTTTGAGCGTAACATATACGTCAATAATTTTGCCAAACGTAACAAATAGCCAATAGCAAATATTACAAATAGCCATGGAGGCACCATTACACATAAAGATGTTAGCATTGGAATATTGAATATCACACAGAAACATAATCTTATGTTATGACTTATGACATATCCATTTAAAAAGTAAAGTAGCTCAACACAGACAAAACGTACACGCAACGTGATTCTCTCCATAATAATTACTGTTACTGATATTATTAATGTGAAAGTGTATATCTGTCTATCCGTGTGTCTGTCCGTGTGTCTGTCCGTCTGTCTGTCTGTTACCTCTTCACGCCCAAACCGCTGAACGGATTTTTCTTTGTATGGAGATACTTTGGAGACCAGGGAAAGGATATTTAATATACTTTTTATGCCGAAAAATGAACAGTTCCCGCGCTATAAAGGGATTTTGGCGTTATAGTGTTGCGGGCATAATCTAGTTAATAATAAATACACAGAGAACTGACACGTAGGAAAAGTTACAGGACAAACAAGACTACGCTATGTAAAAATCTTTATCAGTAAAGGGATGTCTAATTGTTTTTGAAATTACTTGAAATCCTTCAGACTAATGTTTGGAAGAAAATAAATGTTATTCTTCAACAGGCAGGCATTTTTTACTGAAATGAAGATCGAGAGACATATAAGTGAGCATTTGACGGCGCTGTGCGAGCTAACCAATAGGAGCGGCTTGTTCCACGTGACTCGATCCTGTATCAAGTTTGCACAGTAAGTATTTACCCCACATAACACTAAGGCTGGTATAAATAGTCAGTACTCAAGGTGCGATCCGATCTCAAGACGCGGTTCGGCTCTGTCCAAATTTTAACAGCCAACCAATCAAAAGCCTGAACCGTGTCTTGAGACCAAGATGCATCTTGAGTACTGACTAGCTATTTATACCGGCCCAAGAGCCAGTCCACACGGCGCGTTGCGTCAGCGTTGCGTCGACGCAGCGCTGCCGTTTCGTTGTTTTACATACAAATAACTAAGGTGTTCACACGGCGCGCTGCGTCGTCGCAACGCACACATGACGGACAGCAGCCCCCGAGACGAATCGGGAGGGGGTGTTAACGTTAAGACTGCTTCGTAATGACCGTGTGGCAGGCTATGCATCAAACGGCAGCGCTGCGTCGACTCAACGCGCCGTGTGGACTGGCTCTAAGGCCCGATTTTTTCAATAATAATAATAATATAATAATTCAGTCTTTGTGCAGTTAAACCTATAATAATATCATGTAATAGAAGGCGGTAATATATTATTACTGCAATGTTTTCACTACGCCAGAGTGCAGCACCAGCACAGACAGTAAACAAAAAGTTGTGTTCGACGTTTGACAACGTTTCTGTCAATATTCCAATAATACTTGTGCAACATGTTGGATTATTATTTACTTCATGTGCTAGTTGCGCTCTCTGCTCCGACTTTTGCGTAATGTCCACTGACCTCCATTATACAAGTACGCTGGACTTATGATACCCTTTGAAATTACAGCTATTTTTTGTGTCTATTTGAAGCGGAATCAGCGCCCCCAATGCGGGGGAAGAGAACTAAATCTGACGTAAAAATGACGATTGAAAGTCGCCATATTGGCGCTGATAGCAGTAGTGGGAGTACTTGGAACTAATACTAGTTTCTACAACCAATAGCGATTATTTTACATTGGGGGCGCTGATTCCGCTTCAAATAGGCCCAAAAACAGTTGGGTATCACAAGTCCAGCGTACTTGTATAATGGAGGTCAGTGGTAGTGTAATGTCCCTTATTGTAGAAGATCATTGGAGAAACTCGACTTGAAATTTGAGGCTTTGAGGGGACTGGCCGAGCAGACGAATAATCCACAACTTTTAGAGGAAGCTTACATTGAACCCGGTAAGTCAGTTGTATTTTTTGTTGAAGCTGACCCGGCAAACATTGTTTTGCCATATCATTTTACGTAACACTACGTGTTTTACATGTAAATTATTCTCTAGAATCAATATCTATTAAATATCCGCATCAAAATAAGTTCCGTAATTTTTTAAATCTAATCGATCTAAAATAAATATAGGAACGGCCAACGGGAAGCGACTTTGTTTTATATGCGATGAGCGGGAGTCAAGGACGTCTATTTACCATACCAACATTATAATTAAATATGTTACATAAAATACCATTAAATTGTAATATTCCTGAGTAACTTTATTTGCAGAAAATCTAAAGCGCATGTTGAAAAATGTGGAAAATCCGGACGTCATATTCAATACACATAACATCGCTTTACTCGTGAGCAGAGATGTGAAACGTAAGTTAATTTAACAAAAATAAATTAACCCATCAGTCGTGGCAAAACGAGACACAATAGCTTTTTCATTGTTATCGCGGCCGGATGTAGCCGCTTGGGGCTTCATGAATTAATCTTAATGTAAAAAAAAACTTTTATATTTCATCTCTCTCTTCCTTTATATGGGAGTCATTTATTTTCTCAGTTATTAATTTCTAGCGTTTTGCGCAGGGCACTAACCAAATAGGTTAGAGGCCTCAGTAAAACCGTATAATTTATATCTTTGATTTTACTACAATAGGCAGAACGGAACCAGTAGGCTGACTTGAAACAAAGTACAAACTGACGAATCTGCGCGGGTAGTGGGTACCGCTGTAAGCATACTACGAACGTTTGAGCAACGCAGTAGCCGATATGTCATACTACGACAAATGTATAAATTGCGAGAACACTTCTGAGTCAACATACTGGTTCGTTCTGTCTGTTGTGGTTTTACTTTTTAAGGTACAAGTTGGAACCGAGCGACACGCGAAAACTGCAGACGACGTGTCGTCGCGACACTACTGGTTTATATGTATTTTTATGGAACACCCTCCGCAGCTAGCGACACAAAGCTATTATTCAGAGAAATACATAGAAACCAGTAGTGTCGCGACGACACGTCGTCGTCTGCAGGCTGCAGCCGATTCATGTAGCCGGCTTCCGACTTGTACCTTAAAATGATTATTTCATACTTCAGGTCTGACTAAAGATGTTGTAGAAGCAGCGATATCCCAGTGTTTGAACATCACAACAAATAAAGTCAAAAGCACTTTCGAATCTAATTCCGATTTGTCGTCGATCACTACTGTAGCCGTCACGTATTTTGACAGTATCTGGGATGAAACTGGTAGGTAATACCGACCTGTTGAAATTAGTACCAGCAAGGTTTCCTAAAGGTGCTCCCAGATAGCAGTTATATAAGTAATATAACATTTTATAACAGCGTGTAACATACGCTACAACATGTCAAAAATTAAACGTGTCTTTTGTTATAATTTGTTAAAAAAAAGTTAGATAAAAATGTTATATTATAACGTTATATAACTGCTGTGTGGGAGCACCTTTAGAATGAGGTGTCTAGGCACTTCAGACTCGTACTCTACAAGATATGTTAGATATTATTAATAACGCGTATGTATGTATAATAATTAATTTATAAAATATACACAACGCATAAGAATCACATGATACTTTACAATGATATCATGTCCAATTACACACTTTACAAAAGTAAAAATATACTTCATATTAACGGCTGGTGTTGATAATACTCATTATGTACTATCAGAGAATTTGATTCCTAGGCAGATGGCGGACCTACGTAATTTGGTCGCGTTAAGTCAAACCTATCCGACCGATCACAGCGTAGCTTACATTGAATTAATATAAGACGACCACATGATGTAGGTCTGTCAACTGCCTAGGAATCAATTTCCTCGATCGTATAATGTTTTTTCTAGATCCAGCAGAAAGAGATGGGCTAGTGAAAATAATGTGTGACAGTCTAAACGTATACCTGAACATGAATCTAGGTGACAAGTGGAAACTTATGTTAGACACGATTATATGTAGACTGGACTATTTTAAGGCTACTGCTATGAGTGAGGAAACGGCCGTGTGCTTGTTAAACCAGGTAAATAAACTTATTATATTATTTAGAATTAATATAAGGGTTTGTGAACAAAATCGCTATTATGAGTAGGCAAACAAACGACAATTCACAAAAAATGTCTATTTAAGTGCAATAGGTCAAAAGAAAGTATAATATACTTTCTGTAGGAATTAAAACGTGACAGACAGACAGAAAAGTATGTTACTTATATTATAAATAACATACTTTTCTGTCTGTCTGTCACGTTTTAGTTGTGAAGAGTCACGTATAAACCTCTGGATATTTCTCTTTGATCTGGATAGTTTTCATCACAAAAAAGTGTACGGTTTCTAAGGGATATTAGAATTTTAGCGCAATGAAGCTCTGCTAGTACGGAAGCCCTAGAACAATTTTTTTTGTGATTGCTAACAAGCTAATTATTTGTGAGTAGCTACATTTTGATAAGACAAACAACATTTTTATCTTCGAAAAATCTCGAAAATGGTAGCTAACAGAGATAGAATGGATTTCATACTTTGACTTGATGGTCCTAAAATATGGATTGCTTTATTTGTAG
Source organism: Polyommatus iphigenia (assembly GCA_963422495.1). Classification (NCBI taxonomy): domain Eukaryota; kingdom Metazoa; phylum Arthropoda; class Insecta; order Lepidoptera; family Lycaenidae; genus Polyommatus; species Polyommatus iphigenia. The sequence goes on from OY730188.1 coordinate 4,844,782, forward strand.
GACAAGGTTACTCGTAAATTATATAACTATTAACCTACAAATATACAAAAAATTAGCTGGTTGGGTTCCGTTTTAGGGTACAGTAGTCAACCAAGTTTTGTTGATTACAAAACTACTAAAACGGGACCCTAACCAGCTGATTTTATTTAAGAGTACCCTTGTCCTACAAATAAAACAATCCGTATTTTAGGACCATCAATTTAAAGTATGGAATCCTTCCTATCTCTGTTAGCTACCAGTTTCGAGATTTTTCGAAAATAAAAATGTTGTTTGTCTTATTAAAATGAAGCTACTCACAAAAATTAGCTTGTTAGTAATCACAAAGAAATTTGTTCTAGGGCTCCCTCACTATGCGACTTCTAGTACTTAATTTTAATATTAAGATGGAAAACGCATCCGTTGCGAACATATTGTATAGTGTGTACTTTGTACATTACATTGCAGAACTTATATTTGTATTGTCTTGTGCAGCTATGCTAAGCTATGTCTTATAGCAGGGCCCCAGACGATCAATTTTATTGTGCAATATCACGTATTGTGCTATGTTTTGACCTTCTAGGGTTGATATTGAATGGCATGGCCTTTCAATCTTATTGTCAAATAAATTGTTCAATAATATTGTTCAATGATATTGCACAATAAAATTGATCGTGTAGCGACCCACTTGGTGTTCGTATTGTCGATCTCAGCTTGTAATTTCATGGTAGTTCCAGAGATTAAAAGCGGGATAAAGTGGTTGCCAATTTCGCTGACCTTTACAACGGCAGCGTGGCCGAGTGGTCTAAGGCGCTGGTTTTAGGCACCAGTTCGAAAGAGCGTGGGTTCGAATCCCACCGCTGTCAGAGACTTTTGCACTTTTATTGATTTTATTTTATGCGTGTGATTTTTGCTTTTCATAATAATACTTATTTTATATTTTGTAAAAAGACCTGTTATAAGAAGATAGTCGTAAGGTAGTATTAATTTCCAGCATTGAAAACGCCAACTTATGTCATCTATACTTAATATTATAAAGCGAAAGAGTTTGTTTGTTTGAACGCGATAATCTCAGAAACTACTGGACCGATTCCAAAAAATCTTTCACCTATGTATAGCTAAGATGTCTCTGAGTGCTATACGCAATGTATGTAGTACATACCACGGGCAGAGCTGGGGCAGACCACTAGTATTAGAACACACTGTACCAAATAATATTAACTTAACTAATGTTAACTTTTTTACAATAATATTTCATTTTCATAGAAATATAATATTTATAATTGTTATTTTTGCAGATAAAACTAGTCCCGAACTTGGATGACTTTTCAAAGGATCAAATACTATCCAACATAGATGCGTTCCCATCGCATCTGCGTGGCGAGCTTTCCGAGCTACAGGGTGACAGTGAGATGATGATGAAGTTGAAGAAGTGCTTCCAACTGGTCGCTGATGTTGAGCATCTGTTGAAGGACTATTGCAGGTGGCTGGGAGATGGTTTGCGGAATAACGGTAAGGATACATTAGGACGGGGCGTAGCGGGGCGGGCCGCATTTTCGTACACGGTCATAAAACACGGTAAATGCGACTCACCCTGCGGCACTCCGTCATAATATGCGAACCTTAAATCATAATGTTATTACGTATTTAAGTTGTTCGCATGACATGCCCACAGACATAGATCAAGATAGATACCGCATGTCGCTCCATTTGTATGAACACGAGCGTGTCACTTTTTTCCTACCACTGTGACGTACCGATGATAAGAAACGTGTCCATAATCAAGGCCAACGTTTCTATTTGAATTTCTACAGCTCAATACGGCACTTTTTGGCATTTTTAAAATTCCGATTGACGTCCGATTCCGATAGCAGACTAAAGAACAGGCTTTCGAAAGACGAGCATTGCTCGTCGTTTGGGAACGCGATATGGCACGCGAAGTACATACACATGCGGTATCTATCTTGATGTATGTCTGTGGACATGCCAAATGCACAAGCTTTTCTAGGGTTCCGTACCCAGGCCACGTTATAAACGGTATAACTGCGACTTACTCTCTATGTAGAGTTTAGACGACGTGATGTACACTGCCTAGTTTTAAATACTTTATACTATTGTATTTTATTATGTGTGCTCAATGAAGTATTTGGATTACATCTCAATTCTTGACTTCTTACAGACAAGGCTCTTTGGTGCCAAACTTTTAGTAATATGAAGGAGAAAATATTTGAGAACCCGTACGCCGGTGCCGACTACCAGGTTCTGTTCAGATACAAGAAAACGCTTTATGATATGGAGGAATTTGGTAAGATTATTATAATTTGCAAGATTGGTATTATCGTTACAAAGAAAAAGTTGATGTAGAAAAATCCTTAAAAAGTTGTTGTTTAATTGGTATTGAACTTATAATTTTTTTCTACTAATTTAACTACTTTTTTGTGTCATTAAGTTTATTTGTTTTAAATTATGTATAAGAGCATAAAAATGGATAATACTTATTTTGTATAATGTGATAAAACCATGAATGATAAATACATTTCACAGATCCGCAAAACGAGGAGAATAAAACGAAGTTGTCTGCGATCGAACGCGAGCTGCGTTCAGACCGCAGCGTGCTGCAGCTGCCGCAACTGTGTCCGGAGCTGTTCGCCGCGCCCGAGAGGCCGAGCGTCGCCGCACTACTGGGCCTGCGTAGAGGACTCACTGTCGTGAAGTTCGACAAGAAGGTAACTTGTGTGAAGTTGTCTGCGATCGAACGCGAGCTGCGTTCAGACCGCAGCGTGCTGCAGCTGCCGCAACTGTGTCCGGAGCTGTTCGCCGCGCTCGAGAGGCCGAGCGTCGCCGCACTACTGGGCCTGCGTAGAGGACTCATTGTCGTGAAGTTTGACAAGAAGGTAACTTGTGTGAAGTTGTCTGCGATCGAACGCGAGCTGCGTTCAGACCGCAGCGTGCTGCAGCTGCTGCAACTGTGTCCGGAGCTGTTCGCCGCGCCCGAGAGGCCGAGCGTCGCCGCACTACTGGGCCTGCGTAGAGGACTCACTGTCGTGAAGTTCGTCAAGAAGGTAACTTGTGTGAAGTTGTCTGCGATCGAACGCGAGCTGCGTTCAGACCGCAGCGTGCTGCAGCTGCCGCAACTGTGTCCGGAGCTGTGAGTCGCGCCCGAGAGGCCGAGCGTCGCCGTAATACTGGGCCTGCGTAGAGGACTCACCGTTGTGAAGTTCGACAAGAAGGTAACTTGTGTGAAGTTGTCTGCGATCGAACGCGAGCTGCGTTCAGACCGCAGCGTGCTGCAGCTGCCGCAACTGTGTCCGGAGCTGTGAGTCGCGCCCGAGAGGCCGAGCGTCGCCGTAATACTGGGCCTGCGTAAAGGACTCACCGTTGTGAAGTTCGACAAGAAGGTAACTTGTGTGAAGTTGTCTGCGATCGAACGCGAGCTGCGTTCAGACCGCAGCGTGCTGCAGCTGCCGCAACTGTGTCCGGAGCTGTGAGTCGCGCCCGAGAGGCCGAGCGTCGCCGTAATACTGGGCCTGCGTAGAGGACTCACCGTTGTGAAGTTCGACAAGAAGGTAAGTGTGGTATGAAGTTGTCTGCGAATTGCGATCGAGCGTAAGCTGCCTTTAGAAAGTTCACCAAAAGAAGTGAAATTTTGTGCAGTCAGCTTCGAGCACGTTCCAGCTCAGTTATCATAGAATTAAAGTGACAGAATCAAATTCTTTAATTGTTATATCTTTACAAATAAATAGTATGAGATATTGTAAAGTTCGTACGAATGGTGAGTGATACACAATATAAAGTTTGTGTAAACTTCTATGACATGTCTCACGGTTAATACTAAATATAAATTTTACTTACAAGCAATATTTCTAATTGTAATATCCTTCAGGTGACAATATTCCCGGGGGCGGTGCGTCGGCCGGCGCTGCTGACGGCGCGTACGCACGATGGCGGCGTGCGGCGCGTGATCGTCAAGAGTGGAGAACGCGCGGCTGCACACGCCGCCGCCGTACGCACGCTCGCGGCTATCACCAGCTTGTATCCCGCCGTTAACGTGCAGACTAACTACACGGTGAGTTTAAAGAAGCTACAACTTAGTACAATAGTTTCAATAATGCTGCAAATTTAAAAAAAAATCGCTAGAGCTAGCCTTCAAACAATTTGCATAGTTATTTTTAAGTACATAATATATATTACATTATTCATGACTTTTTAGGTGACCGCCTTGAGTGAAGACTGTGCTCTGATAGAGTATTTAGAAGACCGCGTCCGCCTTCGAGACTTGATAAAATCCATACACCCGATAGATGGTAAGTTTTTTTTCTTTCTAATGCGGTCTCTACACGTTGAGCTATAATGGCTAATCTTCTGTAATCTGTAATATAAAAATATATCCCTAAACGAGTGTGTAAGTGCTAATCTCGATTTCGCTAATTCTTTTGTAACCCCCGACAAAAAGAGGGGTGTTATAAGTTTGACGTGTCTGTCTGTCTGTCTGTCTCTCATTGTTGTGTTTGCTTATAACAGTGAAATGTTGTTACGGAGAGAGAAATTTAAGAATATATCTGGAAAATTTGAAAATTAAAGAATACTCTTGACAATTTAAACTTCATAGATATGACAGGAAGACGTCCGACGGGAGTCGGGACCGCTATTTGTTGATGCTACAGTGCGACAAATGACAATGCTTTAATGGACGTGCACTGCAGTTAAAGAGAAAACTGTCAAAAATGGCGTTTCTTAAGAAGGCGGCGACGTTAGTTCCTTTTTTCGCCACGTTCATTTAAAGCACTATATAAGCAAATATGATAGAGAAGCATATTTTGTCTATCATCGCCTATGAAATCAGATAGCGCAATCGGAATGGCAATAATGACATAATCTCGATATTTTGTTCATCTTGGGCCATGGCCGAACGTAAAGAGGGAATATATTACTCGATTTTAAGCATATGTCATGTTTTTTTTTTGTTTTTTCAGATATATTGCGAAACGTCCAAAGAGCTAAGAACAGTGAATTGATTCTGTCGCCACAGACTGCCGTTAATACCTACAACAAAATATGTAGTCAGATACCGCCTATGATATTAAGGTAATTTTAAAAAGTAGAATGCTTCTGTACTATATGGATAAAATTTGCTTATTTAAAACTAATGCGACGATAGTAGCATTCAAAGAGGGTTGTTAAAATTCTATTTGCCACTAGGTGCTGCGATGTACCTAGAGATGGGTAGTGGGTAAAAACCCATTCATTCCATTTGGGTTAAAAATCGGTTGTCTGTAAAGTGGGTTTACTGACGATAGTTGAACGTGACAACGTCATAGCCTTAACCCCTCAATTCCGGGAAAAATCTATGCAAAAAAGTTGGCAGGTCAATGTGCAAAAAAAATGGCGCCCGGCCTACCCTCTTTGTAAAATTAATGTAATATCCTTACATACAATCCATATTTTATGTTTGTGTGAACTACATTATAATATATGTTAAATTTTTTATCTATCAAGCCATCATAATATAGCATTTAGTCCGATGTGATATTAGTTTCTCAATTATAAACTTTCGAAACTATAATTAGTGACTTGTTCAGAAGAAATAAACGAATACTTTATTCTTCATATATTAAGTCATACCTTGACACTAGGGAATGTTATTATTCGACAAATTTACTATTCGAATAATTCGAATATTTTACAAAAGTTGTCGAATAATTCGAATATTATTCGAATAATTCAAAAAATTTGAAAAATGCTGAAAACTCTGAATAAAAGTAACATAAAGCTTCGTACTGTAATCATATACAACCTATTTTGCTAATACTATGAAGTAAGCAATTCTTATTTTTACTTTTATCAACATAAATCTTTGTAAATGACAAAGTTAATTTTTATTGTTAAACACTTTAAAAATGTATGTAACGTTTTCGATCGTAGCACCTTTTACTTTCCTCGTGTGCTTATGCTAAGTCTTGCTAGGCAGCAGTTGAGATTAAATAATAATATGATATTCGACGTTATGATATCTGTTCATTAATACTAAGCCAGCTCACCCGTCTTTTTGATATTTTCGATCCATGTTCACCTAGTCGGCTTACATCTATTACCTTCTTAAAAACGAGTTTGTTTGATATACACCCTTCTGGGAAGCCCGCGAAGTTATCACAGTAGACAAAAAATTTAAGAAAACTTGAAAGAAGTCAATGGTTACAGATCGTGAGCGACCATTTGTGCCATTTTTAATAAAAACTTATTTCCATTCAATATTTGTAGGTATATTGAGCTTCAAGGGTTAATACGAGTATGAGGTCTGCGGCCCGCCTTTAGTTTGTTTTGCCACCTTGTGGCCCTTGCCTGCCAAACGGTTGCCGACCGCTGACTTAGAGTATTCGCAGGTGAAAGCTTCGAATAAAAGTATGTATCAACTGGCTGATTTCAAAAAGCATTTAGAAGACGCTTTTAAGGTAATGATCTGTAAAAAAGTGAAATTTAAATAAAATACAAGTTGGTATTTAAGCGCAGTAATGACAAAAACTTTGAAAGCTCTAATACAATGAAACATTTAAATGTTTCATGACCAATAATAGAGTCATATATACCTAGAGAGCCATTAACATTGGAAATGATAATATTATATCAAAAAATAATTTAATAGCCATCTAAGTGCCTACTAAAAGTGACTAGTCAAGGTGGTTGGTGAGGATTTTCATCTAGACAGACGACAGTAAAGGTCAATTAGTTAAATTTCACTTGTAAAAATAGGTCAATTATCGTGTCCAGTTATACTTTTGGGCCTTAAAAAGGCTTTTCACGTATTTTTTTTTCAAAAAATCATTATCAATACCGTATCTAAAAAGAAAAGCTTCAAACTAGCAATTTACCAATTTTAACAAAATTATGAATATCAGAAAAACTTTTTTTCAATAAGCTACATCTTACTCAATGAGGAAAAGAAAGCTTTAAGAAAAAACGAATGAGGAAAATATTAAATTCCTAGAATAACCAAAATATTTCTTATGGTTAACAGTACAAAAGTAAGCTAAGACTAAAGGGGTCGAACCATTTTCATATAATATTAGATACTATCAAATCTGAGACCAAATATCGGAATTGAGTATTTCAACAAATTTTTTTTTTTGATTAATGGAAAGATCACATATAAGTTTTATAACAAACAAATTTTGTTTTTTTGTTTTAAAAATAAAAATAGTAAATACCGAAGACACGCCGACACTCCGGCACGAGCGCGTGTGACGTCATTATGTTAATCTTCACCAGTCACCACAGAACTTTAGCTACGTACAGGGCATAATATTATAGTTAGCGCAAACAATTTTGACCTTAATTATTAACGAAATAAGGGTAATACTGCCGTATACTACCTTATACCTATACCGTATACTACCTACTATTTTAACGTCACATCTCAATCATGGCGCGTTTATAAGTCACGTGACTTTATTTAAATTTCATGAATTTTATAATTAATTGAAAAAACATTTTTTTAAGGTTTTTGCATTAAATATCAATATTATTAATAATAAGGTTTTAAAATACATTACAAAAATCAATAATTTTTTTTTTTGAAATACTCAATATTAAGTCTTATGAAGGTCATGGACGAATTATAAGTCCAGTTAATCCAACAGCTCCAGCTGCAGCTGCAGTTAACAAAAGGTCCAGGATGGTACAGTATCTACTTCACCTTAAATCGACGAAGTGAAACCCGCTATACATAAAATTTCATAGTGTGATTTCAGAGAATGCGGCAATGTATAATCGGCTAAACGTATACTTTATTCATAATTATAGGTATGATATGAAAGCAGATTTGTTCAAATTATTATTCAGTCGCATGATTCAGATAGTCAACAATAAATAACTATTGCTAAAGAGTAACTTAGACCATTATAAATATCTTAAATAACATTAATTAAAAACGTAACCTGCAAACGATCGACTTTGGTATAATACACTTTTCGATTTTGTATATTATTTTTCTTTAAAACATAAAATAGTATATTTTTTTGTAAAATCTTGAATTGTTTTTTAATACTATAATACGGAAACCTCTTTAAAATAAGGAATAGTTTACGAGCTAGAATTTTTGAAAGTAAACGTATAGCCCGCTATTTAGGATCGAATTAAGGGTTAAACAAATACCCTGATGATGTTTCTGATGACTGCGTGCCCGATTCGCTGCCGATCCCGATGGAATCTCAAAGCCCTGAACCATCTACATCTGGTCGTTTTTGATTGTAACCAAATTTCTTTTTTCAAAATCAAAATATTTTTTTCTAAATACTAAATAGGTTGTCAACACTTTTAGAACGTCTATGAGGTCTACCACCGGTTCGGTAACTACTAACTAGCCCGGCGAGAAGAACTACTGGCTAATGATGATGATTAATCTGTGTGTCACTTAATTTGTTGGTTTTTATTTATAATACATACCTTTTTTATTAAACTTAAGTATAAAATATTGTACTCTCTAATAATAAATAATTTACAATATTTGTTTTGTTTTCACCCAGTAAATTGGTGAAAATGGGTAATAACCGGGTTAAAACCCTAATCACCCAGTTTTAACCCAAATGAATGAATGAATGAATGAATGGGTTTTTACCCACTACCCATCTCTACTCGAAGCGAGCCTTCGAGCTGTCAGTTTTGGCGGTCCACACGGTGGTTATTGCTCGATTTGGAGTAAAACTATCGAGCAAAACCGTATGTCTGTACTTAGCTTAAAAGATCATTATAATTTTCTTCTTGCTTTATACTTGTATGGTAGCGCTTAACATTTTCGGCCGTTGCCTTCTAGTTTGAAGACTAAAAAATATAATAATACGTCATGTCATTAACCATTTCAATGTCACAACTAAAACGTAGTGATCATAATATTCTCTTTGGTCACAACAAAAACGTTTTTGTTTCTAAATTTTCTTAAAACATTATTATTGTAAGAACTAAAATATATCATTAAATGTTGATGGTAATGGGACAACAAGAGCGTAGCAGGGTTTCATAGCGTGAGTTGGAACTTGGAAATAATAATGCGTTTTCTATTCATAATGTCAGAGCTATTGATTTATCTTTTAGATTGGCAAGCTGATTAGTTGATAAGAGCTTAGTTTGGCAGTACTGAGTAGCTCTGGATTAACACATTCTATTACTTTTAAGCTAGTGCATAGCTTTTATCGCAGGATTTTACGCGCTTTTTAATAAATTTTTTTCAAGTGAGAGCGCAATAGGAATAACTCTGTGCGCCTATTTGTTTCGACTTAAATATACATAAACTCGAAAATATAAAATATTTAGTTTTCACCCGCCCAAACCACCCAATGGGTGGAATGAAATGGGTGATAACTGGGTTTTTTCCCAGTGATGGGTTTTAACCCGGGTGATTACCCATCTCTAGATGTACCTAGCCTTCGGGTCTATCGTGTCAAGCTGCTGCCATATGTCACGATATAGCTGTCATGTGTCACGATAATGTCTATTTGACACGATAGACCCGTAAGCTACATCGCGGCACCTGGTGGCAAATAGAATTTCAACAACTCTCAATAGAAGATAATGAAAATGGGCTTCTTTTTATGACGGTTTCCACGAGGTTTTTTTTGTGAACGCACGTAAGCGGACAAAAATCTAGTGAACTCAGACCAAATAAAAAGTCTTTTTATTAAAAAAAAAAAGTATTTTAGACTTTATTTGGTCTGAGCTAGTGATGTGTTATAAAACATTTCGAACATCAGCTTACTACTGTTAAATACGTACTGACTTATAACTTATTCGTATAGAACTACGATCAGTTACTCTCCTACATTAGTAACTTTCAACTAGTAGTAAAGGGGAAAAAATTATATAAAATACATCTAACATATTATAATATGTTATGCTTTTATCACTATACTATTTGTTGTCAATCTTCCACTAGCCAAAATTAATGTTATCTAGAGAAGGCAGCGTGGCCGAGCGGTCTAAGGCGCTGGTTTTAGGCACCAGTTCGAAAGAGCGTGGGTTCGAATCCCACCGCTGTCAAGTACTTTTGACGTGTACAAAGTCTCTTCGCTTTTTACCCAACTGTAAGCGGGCCCCTAGACGATCAATTTTGTTGTGCAAAATGACGCACAAAATTTACAGAACAACTTATTTGACAATAACGTTGAAAGGCGGGCGCATTCGATATTAACCCCAGACGGTCAATAATGTAGCACAATTTTACGTGATATTGCACAATAAAATTGATCGTCTAGGGGCCCGCTAACAGGGTTATATTTTTGAATCTATAAACACTTTTTATTATACAAGTAAAGTTTAGACTTTGACAACTTGTAACATTTGAGGTCGAAGCATTGACATAAGAATTGGGTCGAAGAGTCATCAAGGTCAATTATTATTATTATGCTTCTATGATTTCAGGTGGGCAATAGAGTCTACCAGCATCAGCGTAGAAGATTTTATAATAAGAAAGAAGAATTTCTTGGAATCGGTCAGCATTATGACTATCGGAACATTTATTTTGGGTAAGTTATTAACAAAGTCATGTAGCCAAGTGGACTGTTTGGAAACCACTGTTGGTCACGCCGGCGGCTGCCAGCGGCCACGGGTACTATGTATTACAATAATGAAGATAAAGTTTAAAATCATATGACCCTGAAAGTGCTCGCCGCGCCGCTGCCATTCCGGAGTGGCGCGGCACTTAATGCCACCATGATTGCGCAACTAGACGAATATCGCTCTCAATAAGTTGCTGTTAACGCTGTAAATACGACAGCAACAGTCGTTTCAGGATTTTATGTCAAACGCCTGTTGCATTGCTGTCGCAAAATACATCTCTCTCGCGTTCTTTAACCCGGTAAACAACAATGTACAACATGTACGCGTTGCTGATTACCATGGCGCTTGCAAAATGCTGTGATGCGGCGCTCGCTAACTTCGTTGTCGAAACTTTGGAAATTGGAATGGACAATGGTTGGGCCTGATCTAAGGGAGGGCCGAGCCGGGCGTTTGCCCAGAGCGGCAAAAAATGAGGGGCGGCAAAATTTACTTACTCCTATCTTCCAACCAAATCATTAGTCATCCACCAGCCAAGTTTGAGAATTTTACCTTCTAACCTACTTCAGGTTGGATAGTGGAAATATTTAATTATTTTACTTATGACCATGACCCACAAAACTATAGATTTATATTATGGTTTTCTGTATGTAAAGGGCGGCGAAAATTATCTTTGCCCGAAGCGGCTAAATAGTATCTCAACACACTAGGTGTTTAGACACTAACCGACCGATACTAATAGACCGAAAATACGCGGCCGAAGTTCGGCATGATTACGTCAGCGATGTCAAACGCATACAATATAACGCGACCCTATTTCGGCATGGTGTGTCATCGGTAATTTAAAATACATTGCAGGCGTAATCATGCCGAACTTTGGCCGCGTTTTTTTGGCCTAGTGTGTTTAGACACTTGGATCGGGCCTTTGGTTGATCCTGATCTGTCGTTGCAGGTGTAGGCGACCGGCACCTCGAGAACATCCTGTGGAGCGGGCGAGGGGGCGCGTGCGGCGTCGACTGGGCGGCGCTGCTGCAGTACGGCCGCGCCGAGCTGCCGCCCGCGCGCCTCTCGCGCGCCGTGCTCGCCGCCACAGACATCACAGGTACTGTCAGAGACCGTAGTTCCACCTTCAAGGAGCACGAACACCGTTGGGGTTTCAGTGGGTAGTCCCGGGTGCGGATCTAGGTACTATTAGAGAAGTCGATTCGTAGACAACGGTTACACGGTCAATCTGGCATCAGTTCAATCCATCAATCTGTGATTGACGCCAGACTGATGACTAAATCAAAATCAAAATATTTTTATTTCCAAATAGGTTAACAAAGTTAACACTTTTAGAACGTCGTTTATACATGAGGCCTACCACCGGTTCGGGAACTAATGGGGTGGGGTGTACTTTTTAGTACATAATAAAATTATATATCACCCCATTAATCAGTGCTTTAGACGTTCAGCTTCGCGTCAATCTTTACCAGATTGATGGACTGAACTGATGAGAAACTGAGCGTGTAACCTCCGTCATAGGCAGATGGGGGACCTACGTATTTTGGTCGCGTTATATCAAATCTAGCTGACAGATCACAATTAAAATTAAATTGACATGATCCGACCAAATGACGTGGGTCTGTCAACTGCATATGAATCAATTTCCTAGATGGTACGTGGCCCGGCAGCAATATCTTAGCATTAACTCAAACTAGTAAAGCTTGTCTAATTTAAAATGACGCGCCCCACCACTTCACTAGTTGATATAAATGAAAAATGTTGTACGAGGGAGGGGCGCGTCATTTTAAGTTAGACAAGCCATACTACTTTCCATCTCTGTGTAAACAAGCGATCAAAACATTGCATGTCCATTGTCCGTAATGATTCCGCGACGTCTTCGGTGCGTAACCGCAGCGTGTTCGCGATGTATTCGCTTCATATAAATGACGTAGCAGAAACAAAACATTGTCAGAGTTTCTATGACGGTGTTTTAACACAAGCGTGATTAATTTGTTACGTCATCTAACAACTTTAAAACATACTAAAGTATAATTTACACAGAGCTAGTACTGGCTGCCAATAAGACTGGCAGCCAGTATTGGCTTGACATATGCCGCGTGTGAACAGTTTGGCCTGGCTTGAAAAACTGTTCACACGTGGCATATACCAAGCCAATACTGGCTGCCAGTCTTATTGGCAGCCAGTACTGGCTCTGTGTAAATTATACTTAACTGCCGATGCTGCTAACCCTATTGCTGATCGCTAGTAGCAGGATTAATAATATCATCCGTCACCACATAAAACACAAGGCCCATGGTCACAACAGTCTGCAAATAAAGACAAGTTTAAATGGGCTGTTTAGATTCAGCCACTGCCGCTGCACCTCGCGCTGCCGGCAATATTGCCCTGCATACTTCTGCGGCAGTAACGACGCGAGTGAGTGTTTACACTCAGCCCTCTACGTACTTGACGCGAGGGACTATTTACATTCTCGCGCTGCCCACTTCCCTGCCCATTTCCCTGCCTCTTCCCTGCCCACTTCCTTGACCATAAGGCTGAATGGAAATATAATGTTTATTATTTTTGCAGCGCTGGAGAGTCGTCTGCAGAAGCTGTTGTCGATACTCCGAGACAACTGTCAGCTGCTGCTGCCTTCCATCAGGGTCGGCTTCAAGTGGATGGGAGAGGAATTCGAGGAGAAGGTATGATAGATTTACATTGCATTGCGAGTTGTCCGCTGTAGCTGCAGCCTGCAGCTTTTTGATTCCTGAGAAAATCAAAACTTTAACTTTTAAACATCTTGCGGAGGATGAGGATCCTCTCTGTAAAGTGCTCCCTAGACGGTAATTCAGCCTTACATGCATTTACGTGACAGAATTAATTGTTGCATGACATGCCGACCGCGATCGCGTCACGATCATGCGTGCATGTAATGCACATATTGCAGGACGAAAAATTAAAGAACTTGTCAATCAATGGACAGCACGTAGTTTGCATGTCATTCGCATAAATCAAATGATCATGCGTGCGTTACAGCATGTAATGCTGAATTACTTGTGTGCTTAAGTATGCGGGTCGCTGCTGCGCCAGAAATATGATATTGGACGCAGGCCCTGTCCAACAAAAACTCAGCGGCACTCCATTCGCCCTGGGCGGGCCGCGGGATCTCGTGAGCCTACACCACGAGAGTTGTTTTACAGCTTAAAATGTTTTAAAGTTATTGTACCGCTTACGGCATTTGGGTCACGTCTATAGAATTTCCTTTAGTGTTATCTGCTATAAGTTTACTCTTTGTAGAAGATGTTGTTGTTTTATCCAATTATATAAAGTATATAATTGGATAAAATAACAACATCTCCTAGTGTTGTCCAACAAAGTGAATGAGTCACTGTTTACTCGCAGTCTGTCATAGGAAAATCTGACAATCGGGTTTTCCTTTAATACTAATTATTATGTGTAAGTATTAATTAAGTATGAGTCATTTGCGCACTCATCGCTAATGTTTTTTTTGCATTTATTAAATCTTAATGTACTTATCACAGTCCCAAAACAATACACAATGAATAATTAGGTATACAATATTTTGGCTCTGTTTTTCAAACGGCTTTTCCAATATTACATAGGCTGCTATTTATGTATCCGGAACTGGCCACTTACAAGAACAATATTTAAAAAGTAATTACAACATTTGAAAATAGAACTCTTTGGTTGAAGAATACATTTTGTTTCATGTGACTGTCAATTATTTTTCCATTGTGGCGTCATTTTGAAAATTGCGTGTCTTCATTTGCCATGGATTTAACGCGTGAACATTTTCGTGCAATGATTTACTACGATTTTCGGCGTGGGCTAAATCAACAACAGTGCTTTATTCAACTCACCGCAACTTTTGGAGATGAAGCCCCATCAAAAACCACTGTTTATCACTGGTACAGTGAGTTTAATCGTGGGCGGTCTATGCTCACGGATGAAAATAAAGAAGGTCGCCCGAAAACAGCTGTTGTCCCACAAAATATAGATGCTGTGCGGGAACTAATAATGCGTGATCGTCATGTTACATATCGCGAGATAGAGGCGTCCTTAGGCATAAGTATGACGAGCATACATAAGATATTACACGAACATTTGGCTGTAAAAAAAATATGTTCGCGTTGGATTCCGCACAACTTGACAATCGATCAAAAACGGGCTCGTGTCGATTGGTGCAAAAAAATGATAAAAAAATACAACCGTGGTACGTCAAAAGCCGTTTATAATCTCTACACAGGTGATGAATCTTGGATCTATGCATATGACCCCGAAACTAAACAACAGTCAACGGTGTGGGTGTTCCAAGATGAGCCGAAACCAACAAAAGTTACTCGTGCAAAAAGTACTTTGAAGCAAATGGTCGCCTGTTTTTTTGGAATTAATGGACATGTGGCTACAGTGCCATTAGAGAATCGTAAAACGGTTAATTCTGAATGGTATACGACCATTTGTTTACCAGAAGTCTTTGAAGACATAAGAAAGGACAACCGACAACGCAGAATCATATTACATCACGACAATGCTAGCTGTCACACCTCAGCTGAAACAACTCAGTTTTTGGAGGGTCAAAAGATCGAATTGACTGGTCATCCGCCGTACAGCCCTGATTTGGCACCTAACGATTTCTTTTTATTTCCATACGCGAAGAACAAATTACGTGGTCAATGTTTTTCGAGCCGCGAAGAGGCTGTTGATGCGTTCAAAATGCACGTTTTGGAGATACTTCAATCAGAATGGAAAAAGTGCTATGAAAATTGGTTCCAGCGCATGCAAAAGTGTGTCGATCATCGCGGCGAATATTTTGAAAAGCAATAAAACCATATTAAATGATATATGTTTGTTTCTTTTTTTAATTCCGGATACATAAATAGCAGCCCTCGTATTTATAATAATATAAGAACGAAACATTATACAATGTTTCGTTCTTTCGTCAATAATGTATCTATTTTTATTTTTTTTATTAGCAAGGGGACTAGTAGGTACTAAACATTAATGCTTCGTTCAAACCTACGCGACCAAGCGACTGCGAAGCGGGAGCGTCAATACAAAACACACATTTGACAACTTGACGTAACTTGACGCTTCCGCTTCGCAGTCGCTTGGTCGCGTAGGTTTGAACGAAGCCTAAATTTTAAAACTTCCAGTACTCGTACATGGAGAGTCTACTACGCGGGACGGTGTTGTCGTACCACGTGACGCAACAAGTCATCCAGCGGTCTGACAGACCGTACGCGGTCAAGTACGTGCAGCTGCTGGACGAGGTGTTCGCTGACTTCCCGCGGAGGGAGATATATGGAGTCGCGGAACAGGTTAGTGACAATGCTGACAACAAAAGCCAGTGGCATGTCCACTGAGCACAATTAAGGCGTCAATCCACCGCAGCGCACGGAGAGACTACGCACATGCGTCAAGCTTCGCTTTGTAAGATAATATTTGTGACTGTGTCCACTGCAACCCACGGGCACGCTACGCACGAATTGACTCACGTAGCTTGCTCGAATATGGTGCACACGTAGCTCAACGCTGGCCACGCTACGCATGCTGTGCACGGGATACACGGAAGCGTGTACATAGTCGTGTAACGTGTTTGTGTAGCGTGTGCTGCAGTGGAAACGTTGACCCACGTAGTCAAAGAAATAAATCCGTGCGCCGCGTGGCCGTGCACAGCGTGCGCCGCGGTGGATAGGTGCCTTTAGTGAAAAAACGCATTTTTATTTACCTACCTTTTTTACTGTTCTTTCAAGGAGAAATTGTCGTGAAACAGGGCATTAACCCTTTACTGCAAAGTATTAAAATACTAGATGTAAGATGACTCCCACAACTCAGTTGCGGCTATATTTGTTTATCGCGCGACAACTGTATATTTTTTCGGGACAACAGTATCCTATAAATTCTTTCCTAGGACTCAAAGTATCTACATACCAAATATCAGCAAAGTCGGTTCAGCGTTTTGGGCTTAAAGAGATAAGAAACAGACAGACACACTTTTGCATATTGTTATACCTAAGTTACTTATAATTTTAGGTAAATGCTGAAATGATAAGTAAATCTTTGTCTTTTTACAGGTGTCGAGTATTCTGCGGCAAAGCACAGATCCGCGTATACTCAGCGTGGTACGTTCGGAATGGGAGCCCTGGATTTAAACCCCGTGCCTTATGCAAGTTGATTTTATATTTTTTAATCGTCGCTTAACTCTAGTTGTAGTGCCATATTATTATTATTATGTAATAAGTTTTATCAGGGAAATCGATTCATAGATGGCGGGCCTGCGTATTTTAGTCGGGTTATGTCAAGCCCAACTGACAGAGGCCCGAGTGTGAGTTTTTGTTTTACATTCGATCGTGAAAGCGTTTGGCGACTTACTAAAATTTTGTATGGGATTTGTACAGCGCCACCTAGCGATGCTCACGAGAGTGAGCCCAGATCCCATACAAAATCTTAGTAAACGCCAAACGCGTTCACGATCGAATGTCAAACAAAAAACTCACGCACACGGATCACTAACAATTACTTGTCAAAACCCGACTAAATTACGTAGGTCCGCCAACTATTAATCAGTGTCTCTGATGGTTAATATAAGGATATTTTCGTGTGTGAATGACATTGTCGTATATGCAAAATAGCTGACATTTGAGGCTGGCCGCATACACACGTTTTCCGTATTCGATTTCCTAATGTGGAATTACGATTTCGAATTCCGTAAGACTAGCGTAAACGTTCCATTTTTCACGCGCGAACGCGCTGGCTTGCACTTTTAAATATGCGTGCGGAAAACGTTATGTGGCCAGCCTAAAACGCCAGCATTATTTTTAATTTGACAAGACATTATACTTGCATGACATCAACAGTAACTGACTAAATAATGTTTTAAGTGGCGTTTTAAAATATAACGTCATTAAGTATAATTCTGGCCACACGCTAAAATAACCTTGTGATCAAGATCACGCAGTGTAATATGTAAGCAAGTTGTTTTGTTTTGTATTCAAGTCTCATTTGTTTTAATTGTTTGTTTTAATCTTTTTTATAAAATGTAACTCGAACGCTGTTGGTTTTATTAAGGCATCCATGACATTAGATTGTTGCGATATAGTATTTCCTAGTAAAAAAAAAACAATATAAGTAGATCTTTATACTAGACCACTAAAATTGCCTTTTCCCTTAAAGTATCTTGATTCCAAATTTCATCTAAATCGGTTCAGCCGTTCAAGCGTGAAAAGTTAACAAACAGAAACACCTTCGCACTTATAATATTAGTAAGGATAGTATATTCAGTTCATGTACGAAATCTGCCTGCCTCTAAGGGCCAACGCTAAAACTCGCGCGGGCGCACGCTCGCGTGTGTATAAATGAAAAATAGTATGGGCAGCGCAGGCGCGTGCGACGGAGCGCGGACGCGGGCGACGACGCTGGCCATACTATTTTTCATTTATAAACACGCAAGCGTGCGCCCGCGCGAGTTTAGCGTTGGCCCTAAACCCCGCTAAACCCACTAAACCCCCCTAGGACGCTGCCGCCCCTAGGCCGCGACCTTAGATACCTACGGCCTATTTATAATTTCGGGGCAGAGTCTTTCTCACCACACTTCTACACAAATAAAACACAATACATCCTCACAGAGTATATTCATCTCACTTCCACACGACCGCCTCTATCCATGGCACGTAGTTGGCGACGCGCGTGTATATGCCCGGCTCGCCCTTGACGCCGCACGCGCGCCCGAACGACGTCACGCCCACAACCACGTACATGCAGTCTATCTCCTTGCTCTTGAGTTGGAGCGGCCCGCCGCTGTCGCCCTGAAAGATATTTTTTTTAATAAGGGGGCAAACGAACAAACTAGTCACCTGATGGAAAACAACTGCCATCGCCCAGAATTCAAGGAATAGTACGATGTTTTTTGGCTTCTTCGGTACGCTGCTATAATTTTTATTAAACGGAGTTCCTTTTCGCGCGTTGCGAAAGGGGTCGCTAGGCCGAAAAAATTGTAACGACACTTTTTTATTAGTACCTGCATGTTAGGGGCAGAGGGCGTTGCGTGTTGATAGTATTCCTGTGCGTCAACTGGATGGCGTTTTTTGAGAATAAACAGCGACGCGTTGTTAGTATTCCTTGGCGTCAATAAATGGCGTTTTTTAAAGATGTTTTTGAGTACTTATATGTATTATGTACAGATTTTTTGAACATAAGAAATAACTCCGTTCCATTCGGGTGTCCCTTGACACCTCTCAAGTTTTTCTTTATTAATTTATTTTATTAGTGGACGTCGGTCCGTCATATCATCTATGAATTTTAAATTGTGTTGACATATTTGCAAGACGACTCACGCAATTGAAGTCTGTCAAATCCATTCATCCATTCCATCCAAAAATTTAAAAACGCATCTACGCGTCGCGTGCGGTCTGAATTAACCCGCCCTCTTGCCTAACATGCAAGAGGGTAATGCCTACTATATCTCAAAATGGAACCGTTACCTGACAGGTGTCTTTGGATTGATCTTTGTCGCCGTAGCATATCTGAGTGTTGGGGTCGAAGCCCTGTTTCATCAGACGGTGCGGCGGGAAGCTGATGACGCACTCTAGTGTTGAAAACTTGTTGATTATGACCTGAAAATTGCAACAAATTACATTATATAACTTGCTCTAGCGCCCTAACTCACATTAGGGTAGAGTCGAAGCGACTCGTCACTTTTTCCACCGCCGCTTCGGTGCAGCGTGGTGCTAAGCTCTAGTTTCCTCCAAAAACGGTGCCGAATTTTAGCGGCCGCAATACAGCGGTGAATGGCGTCACTGGAACGCTGTCCATGCAAGCAATATGGCGCGGTTTCCTGGAGAACGGTGTCAATTACCGTTCTCTAGGAAACCGCGCCATACTGCTCACATAAACAACGTTCTAGTGACTTCATTCACCGCTGCATCACGGCCGCCACATGACAGCACCGCTCTTGGAGGTAACCAGAGCTTTATACGCACTTCGCGTGCAAACGTACAAATGTGCGTACACGCATGCGTTTGACATCGTTACCTTCTGCAAGTGGTCAGCAGTGGAGCCTCTGTTGAGGGTGGCGCCCCAACCCGTGGCCAGCGCCCGGCTGTAGTCGTTAGGAGATTCCACGTCCAGACATGCTGGGAGCACCTGGTCACTCAGCGCTATACTGAAATTGCAGTAGTTTTAATGAGTTACTAGATATTTTTTTTAACCGCACACTTTTTGACGACAGGTGGCGTATGGTCCGCGTGGTCTACTCTATCCGCCTTAGTAATTAAAATATTCATAGCGAATAAATTCAGAATATCAGCTCGTCATTGTCTGGCATATATTATATCGGATACCTCTAGTGATAGACATAGAGTACCGATCTCGAAATATATTTATTGGTAAAGTGATACATCTGCGTTTAATAAAATATTTTTTTCAATATATTCGATGCAACAAATATATTTTTTTCTTTATTTATATCATGGAAGGGATCACGCCTTAAGCCTTTTGGATTGGTGGATGTTATAATATGGCCAGCTTTATCTCATAAAAATATTTGTGCTAGACAGAGACAGCTATACTCACTCTCGCTCTGTCTCGAGCAGCGCGATGTCGTGGTATCTGTTGGGGGAGTTGTACTGCGGGTGTTTGATGATGTTCTTGATCTTGTATCGACGCTCACGCTCTGACCCCTGATCGGGGTCAGAGCGTGTGTTAGACAGAGACAGCTATACTCACTCTCGCTCTGTCTCGAGCAGCGCGATGTCGTGGTATCTGTTGGGGGAGTTGTACTGCGGGTGTTTGATGATGTTCTTGATCTTGTATATCTTGCCCTGATCGGGGTCAGAGCGTGTGTTAGACAGAGACAGCTATACTCACTCTCGCTCTGTCTCGAGCAGCGCGATGTCGTGGTATCTGTTGGGGGAGTTGTACTGCGGGTGTTTGATTGTGTTCTTGATCTTGTATATCTTGCCCTGATCGGGGTCAGAGCGTGTGTTAGACAGAGACAGCTATACTCACTCTCGCTCTGTCTCGAGCAGCGCGATGTCGTGGTATCTGTTGGGGGAGTTGTACTGCGGGTGTTTGATGATGTTCTTGATCTTGTATATCTTGCCCTGATCGGGGTCAGAGCGTGTGTTAGACAGAGACAGCTATACTCACTCTCGCTCTGTCTCGAGCAGCGCGATGTCGTGGTATCTGTTGGGGGAGTTGTACTGCGGGTGTTTGATTATGTTCTTGATCTTGTATATCTTGCCCTGATCGGGGTCAGAGCGTGTGTTAGACAGAGACAGCTATACTCACTCTCGCTCTGTCTCGAGCAGCGCGATGTCGTGGTATATGTTGGGGGAGTTGTACTGCGGGTGTTTGATGATGTTCTTGATCTTGTATATCTTGCCCTGATCGGGGTCAGAGCGTGTGTTAGACAGAGACAGCTATACTCACTCTCGCTCTGTCTCGAGCAGCGCGATGTCGTGGTATCTGTTGGGGGAATTGTACTGTGGGTGTTTAATGATGTTCTTGATCTTGTATATCTTGCCCTGATCGGGGTCGGAGCGTCGCAGTATGCCCACTTTGGCGTACTTAACTTCTTTCCTGTAAATTAAAAACATCAAATTAGTTATCATTGTTTGCCACTAGGGGGCGTTGTTTGCCATGCAACTTGTAATGAACTTTTTCACAGTCCGTGTTTTCCAATGGCAGGACTTGATCGCATTATGCAGCATAATGCTCATCGTTAAATGTTTCAATTATAGCAACGCTTCCCACAATCAAGCACTCTCAAACTAATTTACGTTCTAGTTAAGCATTAGCACACTTCAGTATTGTGCGGAACTGGGTTGCATTGTGCTCTGCGGTGCAAGATTTTATGACTTGAGGGCGCTATTTTTATTACGATCTACATATATGATACAACCAATCAAAATATGTGCATTATAGCTATGGTTTCTTATGTCAATCATTACAGCATAGTATAGTTATAGCGACACCTAGCGGGATATTTTGCCTTATCCATACTTAGGTAATACTACTTATATTATAAATACGAAAGTGTGTCTGTCTGTCTGTCCATCTGTCTGTCTGTCTGTCTGTTACCTCGTCACGCCCTAACCGCTGAACCGATTTTGCTGAAATTTGGTATGGAGATACTTTGAGTCCTGGGAAAGGACATAGGATACTTTTTATCCCAAAAAAATGTACGGTTCCCGCGCGATAAACTAATTTTGGCGCAACGGAGTTGCGGGCGTCATCTAGTATTATTATAAATTCGAAAGTGTGTCTGTCTGTCTGTTACCTCTTCACACTCAAACCGCTGAACCGATTTTGCTGAAATTTGGCATGGAGATAATTTGAGTCCTGGGAAAGGACATAGGATACTTTTTATCCCGGAAACAATGAAACGGAGGAAATCAACGAAGTTGCGAGTGTTATCTAGTCTAGTCTATATATAAAATCATTTCTACTGGAAAACATGGGGTGAGTCCGTGAGTAGCGTCTCTCACTCAGCACTTACAAGCGACTGGCGTAGGTACAGTGACCGGCTGTGAGGATGAACTTCTCGCTGATGATGGTGCCGGCGCACAACCACTGAGTATCGTTGATGTTCTCACCGAAACCGAGCAGCGCCTGAAATTACAACAGAATGGTTTGGAAAAAAAATATTTCTTCAAGTTATTTCTCCCGTTATGTAACTGTATAGGAAATTTAAATTTTGCCGCCCCTATGTACGAACTCTGCCGCCATTTTAGGGCGCTGCCGCCCCCCTAGGACGCCTTAGACGCTGCCGCCCATAGGCCATAGCCATCAGTAGCGCCGTTAGGGGGGTGGACCGCCCAGGGCGCCGGATAAAAAGGAAGGGCGCTGAAGGCAAAGAAAAGGGGCGTCAATTATTTCAGCACTACTAGCACCCTGGGTGCCCAGGGCGCTGGTAGTGCTAAAACCGGCACTAGCCATGGCCTATACAAAAATCTAGAGCTGGTAGCGGTACCATATGCGGGAACTCTGCCTCCGAAGCGTCGACGCCGCCGACGACCAAGTCATTGGCGTGGTGGTGGCACTTGTTCTTGCGGCCCAAGTCGCCCGCCAGCGACTCGGTCGCCTCACACGGGTATATGTACTTCAGTTGGTACTCTATGCACTCTGAAATTAAAAAAAAATTACCTACAATAGTCGTAATCTTATTTGAAAAGATATACCTAAAACATATCTTACCTTCACTGGCTAGTGGTTTTATTGTTATTTAACATTTACCATGCCTTATATGAAGAACGAGATAAATAACATGCGATTTTGCCACAGTTCGAAGTGAAAAAGTTAAGTTCATTATGTATCTCATCAAAAAGCCCACTAGAGACGAAAAGCGATAATTAATTTGATGCCAAAAAATTGGACTTCTCCACAGATAAAAATAACCAAGATAAGCTTTATTATTACGGTCTCCTGTGAAGCAAGCATTTTGCACTAGTGGCTTTGTTTTATGCATAGGTCCATTTGATGAATAAACTCTACCAACCGTAAGAAGATATTGTGTAAGTACCTACCTTCATATATAGAAGAACCAAATTCTACCTCAATAATGTCTAAAGGGTAAGAGTTAATCTGAGACAATTAATAGAATAAAAAAAGCTTTTTAATCATCTGCTTTTATTGCAAAAGAAAGTACAATAAATACTAAGTACTTAAGTATGTAATACCATAAACGACAGTTACTTTAAAATCATCTGCTTTTACATGAAACATACACACAATAGTAGGAGATACCATAACGGTTGCTTACTGTTCCAGGCCTTGCTGTTGGTTCTGGCGGGGGTGAGGTTCTCCGGCAGGGATTCGCAGCCATCCTCCTCCATGGAAATGGTGTTGGGGTCCGACCACAACAGGGGAGCTTGCGTTCTGAAGGCGGAAGGTATGTGGAGTTATGATTGTAGAATAAATAATAGTTAAAAAAACTAAAAATATATATGGTGATATGACCAGTGATTGGACAGTACTAGTCATTGGACTCAAAAACATTATTTATTAAATTTGCTTTAAAAACTAGGTACCTGATTTTCTTTAAAATCAGGCGTTCTATTACTTTAAAAACATGTAGTTTTAAAAGCAACCTTAATAATTAATATTGTGTTTTGTGCTTTGTCCAATGACTGGTACTGTCCGATCACTAGTCATTTACCTTATGTATTTTTTATTTTTTTGTCATACATTTTAAAAATGATTGCATTGTCATTGGCTCTTAATGCATATGCAAAGGACTTCGTTTGCATAGAAATTCTTATGCAGTTGTTGCGTTTTAGGCGCAGCGCAGACGACAGACTATCCGTGACGCACGTTTTAGGTCGTGGAAATAGAATCTATGCAATTGTATGCAGTAAAGCACACGACGCGCATCGCAGACGTGCGCGTTACTGCATATAATTGCCTATGTTCTATTTCCACGGACTAAAAAGTGCGTCACGAATAGTCTGTCGTCTGCGCTGCATCTTAAAATAGACGGAGCAGGACAGCCTGGATCAGCTGATATACTCACGTGGTGGTGGTAGTGGTGGTGGTGGTGGTCGTGGTGGGTGCCGACTGGCCCGGGATCTCGCAGCACACCACGGGGTCCGTGCCTTGGTATGAACATATCTGGAATGTGTTAAATCGGAAACCATATAAAGTATCTGTGA
Source organism: Polyommatus iphigenia (assembly GCA_963422495.1). Lineage (NCBI taxonomy): Eukaryota > Metazoa > Arthropoda > Insecta > Lepidoptera > Lycaenidae > Polyommatus > Polyommatus iphigenia. The sequence goes on from OY730188.1 coordinate 4,868,955, forward strand.
TGAGTCCGCAAAGATTCGATCAACATTACGCCTCTAGTACGCCGATGCTGCGAACTGCGAAACAGCGGCGAACCGTTAGGGAGATCGCACACGTCACACTTTTTGTGTGATCGAGTCTGCAGCGCACATAAGGCGCACAAATGTCGTTCGCGGATTTTTCACAGACTTAACGCACACGACGCACATCTTCGATCATTCTGTCCGCTGAACTGTAGGGACGTAGACGCTATGGAAATCGTGCAAAGGTCGCGAAGTATATTTTGTACTTGAAGTACAGAAAAAGAAGAAGAAATGGAAAATTTTGGGTACATCCTATAATTTCGGACAGACTATTGAAGGGACAGTTTCATATTAAACATTCAATTCTGCATTATTCTGCCTTAGAGGACAGAGATATCATAAATTACTGGTCTGTTTTGTATTTCATGAGTTAACATCGTTACATCGATATCTGGCGCCATGTTAATTAAATAGATCGCGTACGTTACGTCACTACAAATGCAGATTGTAGACTAAAAGTATGCGCCGTCTGAGTTAGCGCGTGTTGAAGCAAACGTTCTATTCTTTTCGCACACTTTTTGTGCGGCGCCGCGCGAAGCGGCGCGATGCGGTCTGCCAGAATTATACGAATTTTTTGTGCGTCGGACTTATTGCGCGTCATGTGCGTTACTGCATATAACTGCATAGGTTCTATTTCCACAGAATAAAAAGTGCGTCACGGATAGTCTGTCGTCTGCGATCTCCCTTACTGTCTCATCCGCCACACGACAATAGCTTATAGTAGGGGAGGTCGCGCTCAGTTTAAAAAGTCATTTCATACCGAGCGAAAATCGTTACAATAATAGTATTCCACTAATACATAACAGCTTTGATCGTCAGCCACTTCATAATGGGTAGAATAACAATTGAGAGCATCTCAAAGTTGTTGTTTGGAATCGTATTGAATTGACATTAAAAAGATCCCAATTCGCACCCAATAAAGGTTCATATCTAGATTATACACGTTTAGGTTCGGTACGTGTTATTTCAGTATAAAACAACAGATGGCGCTTTTAAAGTATAATGTATACATATAATTCTTCTTCACAAATATTGACTATCGAATTAATTACTTTAAATTGCTATGTGAGATAATTTAATGGTTAATTCAAACGAAAATCGTCGTCAGCTGAATGTTTGCAGGTGGAAATGTCGTCTACGTGACGCCCTAGGATACATTGAGCGCGAAGTAGGGCTATATTGGTCATAACTTATAACCAATATAGCCCTACTTCGGTACTGACGGTTTTTCCACCATCGTATTAGCGACTGACGGCTTTCTTTATTATTTACAAAGTAGAAACATTCACCTGTATAAATTTTGTACGGTATAAAATAACTTTATATTAAAAAAAAATTTACATGTTCAGTAACGCGACTGACGTTGAATCTTCCGTCTGCAATACGGCTGACGGTGATTTTTGGTTAAACATGACCTCAATAATCATCCATCAAAGTTTCATTCGGTATAAAATCACTTTTCGCAACTATTTTTTGTACAACTTTGAAATACTCTCTGTTAACATTCCACCACGGGTGCGGCGACTGACGCTGATTATATTGATTGATAAATATTAAGCTACCGCTGGACAAAAATTTGGTCGGTATGAAATGACTTAGCAAACGCTAGCACTACCTCCCCTACTATATTATATTGCATCTCGCTCTATTACAGTTTCGCAGTTGTTTCGTGTTTCGCAGCGTCGGTGTACTAGAGGCGTTAAGACCAGGCTGCCAAAAATATCAAACCACGGTAGCCCCACCTACACACCCCGCTATCTTCTAATCGTGGTTTAATGATTCCATGAATCGTGCCCGCATGAATTGTTCTTTGCGCTGCAGCTAATAGTGAATAATATCGCGTTTGTTGAAAAGCCCAGAAATGTTCATAATTTCGAAAAATATAACTATCGAGTCAAAATAAGTGAATCATGTTTTCCGTCAGGCTAGTATCAGATAAATATACATCTATACATATAATAAATCTGTAGAAATGTCAATTCTGTACATTAAAGATATTCAAAAAATAATAAGCGGAGGGTGTCACAATATTGCTATAGAAGCCGAAAAGTTAGTTAGTTTTTTTGTCTGTCTGTCTGTCTGTCTATCTGTCTGTATGATTGTTCCAGCATCACACGAAAACTACTGATCCGATTTGAATGCGGTTTTCGCAGATCTATTTGTCTTCTTCCAACTTAACATCTGGTGTATAAAAATTTTCCCCCCCCCACCCCTCTAAGGGGACAAAAGAGGGGGTCAGATTTTGTATCAAACTTTTTTCTTTAACACGAAAACTACCGATTAGATTTGGATACGGTTTTCGCAGATATATTTGTCTTCTTCCAACTCAACATCTGGTGTATAGCTAGTTGATTAAATAAATCTCAATTTCATTTTGAGTCAATCGTCTTCCGGGATCGTAATTCGTAATACTTAGGGAGATCGCAGACTACAGACTTTTGTGCGATCAAAGTCTGCGGCTTCCATACAATCTGATGGCGCGCGCCATGTCGTCTGCGATCTCCCTTATTAAAAAACACAGCAAAATTTGGCAGCTCGCTCTTAAACAAGTTAATTAAGGTGAAAAACCCGCTTTTAAACAAAGTGAAATAAATAAGTAAGTACCTACTTAATAAATAATAAGTTAAAATTGTTGCCCCAACGTTGACGCATTGTAATATCCCGAGAACCGTTTATTTTGCTACAAAAGAATATTTTGGCTAAGTCGTTACTTGTTTCACGGTACTCAACTCCATTTCAACTTACCAAAACCATTCAGCGTTTATTGAATAGTAGGATTCTATGTAGGTAGGTACCAAATAGACTTTCGTATGAATAAGATCAGCTGCAGCATTATTGTAAACGCCAACAAAATGTAAGTATGCGATTTGACACGATTTTGCAAGTTGACATATGATTAAGTCATCGCTTCACTAGCGAATAATGTCAAATCCCATACATTTTGTTGGCGTTTACTATAATCTCTTGGCACTTGTCTAGGCCCTCTGTATGGGTATGCTTCGCATTGTTTATAATAGTTGTATACTTTGGGTTGAGTTTACTACACACAGGTATCTTGGGAAAATACGTCGCACGCTATCACAATATGGGGGTCATGTGTAGGTAAATATCGGTGTTTTTCCTGTAATATCTAAGCGCTAACCGCAGGGTGCAATGTTGTAAAAATGAATCTATACTTATATTATAAACGCGAAGTGTGTCTGTCTGTTTGTTACCTCTTCACGACAAAACCGCTGAACTGATTTTGCTGAAATTTAGTAGATAGGTATTATAGACATACTTTGAGTCCCGGGAAAGGACATAGGATACTTTTCATCCCGGAACAATGTACGGTTCCCGCGCGATGAACGAATTTTGCGAAACGGAGTTCCGGCGTCATTATGTGATTTATATTATTTTATGCAATAAAATATTGAATAACATTACTAAGATCACACATTTCACAAAAATCTTGCCTGGAATAAAATGCCGTTAATGCATATTATGCCATAATGCCAATAAAATTTAAAAAAAAGAAAATTTAATTTGTAAAATGTGGTATGACAGTCGTTGGGGCGTTTCTTATAGAAAAATAGAAGTTGCTACTTTCACAAACTCTATAATATATATATACTTAACTCTATTCTCTAATAATTAGTATTATTACTTACTTTTGTTACACCTGTAAAGGCGGATAGCTCATAATATTTTTATGGTTCCGTACCGTACCCAAAGTGGAAAAATGGTTATTAATAGCTATTACAAAAATTTTGACGTCTGTCCGTCTGTCAGTCGGTCCGTCTGTCTGTCTGCCTGTCTGTCTCCAGGATGTATCTCAAGGACCGCTATTACTAGACTTCTGAAACACTTTCACAGATTGTGTTAAAAAGTTGCCGCTATTTTAAATGGTCGGGCTTTTACCTATCCATGTATTGATGTTTAGGGCCCCCACACAAAACTGCGAATTCGCATCGCATATGTCATTTTTAGTATGAGTTTTGTCGCAGATTTTTGCGATGCGATACGAATTGTCAGTTTTGTGTGGGGAGCCCTTAGGGCCCTTTCTTACCGGAGGGAACACCTTGAACTTCTGTATGTTGAGCAGCGCAGAGGTGCAGTCCTTCATGTTCTTGCACATTCCCCGCGCGCCCGTCTTGAACGTGCACGTGTCCCCTGAAAATATAAAACATATTGAAACGAAGTTCCTTATCGCGCGTTGCGAAAGGGGGCTAGACGGAAAAAGTTGAACCGACACCTATTTTAGTACCTACGAAGTAGGGGTAGAGGGCGTTGATGTGGCGATGACTCAGGGAATTTAAAACTTCGTTCCATCCGGGTGTCCCTGACACCTCTCAAGTTTTAATAAGCCTTTATTTTCTACTACCAATTTACATGCAGTTCTAGAATCTTAATTAAGTACTTAATTTTAATTTTCAAAAATATTATGAATGTTTTATATACCTTACTAGACGTTCTCCGCGGTTCCGTAACGGTACCGCGGAACCGTACATTTTCCCTCAAAAACAAATTGCCTATGTCCTTCCACGTGGTCTATTAAGTAGACCACGTAGATCGGATATAAAGTAGACATACTTTAAAAGCTATTTTTTGCAGGAAAATGTGCGGTTTCCGTAAAATTCCTTATTTACGCGGGCGAAGCCGCGCGGGACATCTACTTAGCAGAATCAGATATAAAGTAGACTCTGCTTTGTATCTGATTCTGTGCCAAAATACGTAAAAATTGATCAGACTGTATCTAGCCCTTCCAAACAAACACTTTAGCTTTATATTAGATAAGTTTTGATGCCTAATACGTTTTATTTGTGATTTAAATGGGTCAAAGATCCTATACTTATAATAAGTAATTAATATAAGTACCTCTAAGATACAGTTACTCTGTGAGCAATCTTAGTAAGATTTTGACCTCGATCGTACGTGCCAGGGATTTCCCAAAGCATAATAAATAATAATGTTGCGATTTGTATGTGTGACTGTATTGTGTATACCCCACAACGGCCACAACTTATATACAATAACCTGAATTTACAATTACAAAACAAGTTATTTACTGCATAATGCCATCCTCGCTAAGAAAAGAATAAAAAAGAAGTCGGTTAATCATATTATAAAAGGCGAATACACGTACCTATTAAGTTAATTGTTATATGTATTAAATTACTTTTTGTTGCCTATTAAAACATGCAAAACTTAGTTATTTACTTATGTTTATATTTAGATAACTATAGCTACTTAAAGCATGTAACTTAGCTAAATATGTCTAGATACTTTATTATATTTATTGGTAAAAACTTTCATTTCATCATTAATGCTATTGTTAAACATACCTGCATATAGAGTCTGAGATTGCACGCCACTCAACAGTAATATAAAACTAAAAAGAAATAACATTTTGATTTTTCCTTATGTATGCATGTATCTCGGTTCGCTTACATCGACGAACTGAGCACGACACTTAAAAATGTGACGTCATTTTCCCAGCCTGTTATTCATCTTTATTATTATAATACTTGAACGATGTTTATCGAGAAACAAATTCACACTGACTAAATCAGTAAACAGATTGCGCTGGGTAGGGCTGGTAGGTGGGTCTATATCACACAGATAATTTATTAATTTTAAAGAAGTTTGCAAATGTAATGTGTATCATACACATTTGTCATAAAATTTGTTACTTCTTCACCAAAACTATGTGACTTTTAGGTAGATTGTCGAATATTCTTCGTTCTTCTCAGTACCCAAACGGTTTTAATATTAGCTTTGAAAAGTGCAGCTTGGCTTGAAAATAATTTGCGTAAATTAGGACATTATAATACTAAAACCTCACCCAAAACAAAAATGAAGCCATCAAAAGGACATTCAACTAGCATTTTCAATGCCTTAATTGATCTTGATCTCTACAGCCTCCGTATCCATTAAGTATAATTTACACAGAGCCAGTACTGGCTGCCAATAAGACTGGCAGCCAGTATTGGCTTGGCATATGCCGCGTGTGAACAGTTTGGCCTGGCTTGAAAAACTGTTCACACGCCGCATATACCAAGCCAATACTGGCTGCCAGTCTTATTGGCAGCCAGTACTGGCTCTGTGTAAATTATACTTTAGGGTTATTTTTCAATTACAAAACAAGTTATACATTGTAGTGTATGTGCAGTGTATCTACATAAGTAGATACTACATTGTCTCATGCACACCAGTAGTGGGGGCAGTCTATATAAGTCGTTGTCAAGTAGTCACAGGTTTCAGTTGTATAGTGGCAGTGACAGTGAATAGACGTGCGCTCCGCAAGTGGTACTGGGTGTGTTAGTGAGCCAGTGTCCCGAGGATTCCACATTGGCGACAAGGACAAACATTAAAGGTTTGGAGAAATTGAAAAAATAAAAAAAGGAAGGTAGATGTAAATAAAAAATATATTTTAAAAGTTGACGTTATGGTTTGTTAAGAAATTTATAAGGCAGACAAAACCAATACGTTTTTGATTATTTTCTTACCTTTTGAAAATTATAGTTATGTAATGCGTGCAATGAGTAACTAAACAATCGTTAAAATAATAACATATTTAAGTTGTTCCCTAGTACTAATAATTACAATTCAATTTGTGATTTTATTGTTTCGGAAGTGTTTGTAAGTTAATATCAGCTGATATATGAAATTGCTACAAATAAAATTGTGTAAATAAACGCAGGTAAGTGGAATTTTATTAACACTTGTGTACAATTATGTATATTTAATGTGAGAGGTTTATAATTTAACTTTGGTGATACGAGTATACATGATATATTCTTTGGTTTGTTTTAAATTTATATAAAAATTATATCTGTCCTTGTACTTAAACAAAGTTTTAGCAGAAAAGTAAATTTAACACAATATACCTAATCATGATACAGTCATGGATACAATAATGAATATAACTTTAAGACATTTACACTGCCATGTATATACCTACCTAATTCATATTTTGTGTAAGTATCTTTGTTCAAAATAAACCAAAATATTTTGATAAATGAACGTTATTTCAATAAATAAGTGTTGTCTTAAGGTCCCTATTTTATGTTTATATTAATGTATAAAATATAAAAAAGTTTAAAAACTAAATCTAATAGCAATGAACTTTAATAAAAGTATTCAAATGTTTTTATGAAGTAAAGATAGTTATAAACGTGGATATTTATTTCTGATAGTTCTTTGTCGATATATTGTTGTATGACTATAACAGTTGTCCTTATTTTCTCAAGTAAAAAAAAAACGGAAATTAATTGGAAGATGTCTTATTTTTGACATTATATTATTTTGATTTTTGTTACGTGATCCTGTATTGTAATAGTAAGACCAAATTGTACAATATTTGGCCAATAATAATATTATAATTGTTACATATTATTAAATATAATGTTAATGGGTTCTGAAATTATTGAGTTAAGAACGTTTGATAAAAATTATAGGAATAGTGCATTTCCATCTCAATAGTGTTTGGAGTAAATACAACCTACTGTACACGGACGGAGCATTACACTATAAAGAGGTGAAGCATGCAAGGTACGACAATTTCGTTTATTGTACTGTATTTGTACACGTGACCGACACTCACACACGCAACTAGGTACTACAACCCGCTGTCATTCTACATAGAGTGACGGCGCCAATGACACGCACACATCCTACACGGACGGCCATTACTATGCTTCACTCGTGAAATAGGCAAGGTTACGTCCGTATTTTTTTTACGTCCGTGCTACTGTAATTATTAGTATTGTGATAATAAGAAACAATAATAAGACTATAAAATTGTTAAGGTTTCAAATTATAACTAATATGGAAACTATTTCAAACAAGAATTTTATACAAACTCATCTACAATGGAAAAATAATAAAAATTCAAGCAATAATATACTAAAAATTAAATCAAGTTAATATAATTGTGAAGCTAATCCGTAAGGTCGATCTTGTAATAAAGTTAAACGAGTAACAAAATCATGTAGAGGAAATAATAAATATAAGCGAGGGTAGTTGTTGTTATGTTAAATTGGGTTAGTTGCCACAATATAAATACAGTAGAGTACAGTAGACATCTTCATGTATCCAATTTCGACATGCTCGTACATTGCAGTGCTTTCGGTAGCCCGAATGGTCGGGGTAATATTATAATTGTAATTACGACTGGCTGTGTTGCGATTAACTTGATTTTTCGAATACATATCAAGTTTACTGTATGATTATAGCTTGAAAAACAAGCTAGGTAAACATGGTGCAATATGCATTGCACTTTATAATTACTTTTATTTTGCTTTTACTTATTGCCTTCTATTCATACAAATAAACCTTTGGGAATAAAAATCTTTTCATACGTTTAACATGACGTAACAGTTCGGCGTGAACTGTGAGGTTCGGTGTTTGTGACAAGTTTATAGTATACGAGTGCAGGTACAGAATATGTCACCTGATAAAGACATTCAAGACCCAAGACCTCGTATAACTCTTACAACAGTATAAAATATATATAGACTAAAGACTTTAAATGAAAATGTTAGAAATTGAGTAACATTTTGGCAACTTCTATTGTTAAATGTAAAATTTATTGTGAATAAACTCATTAAAAAGTGTTCATATTGTATTGATGACTAAAAAATGAGATAGAGATAACTACTTAAATGAGCTAAAAGCCGGGTTTTGTGAGGGCTCGCGTTGTCACACCTTGACTGATTGATAATAGCACATCTGCATATAAATAAAAATGATTACGTTAAAGCACGAATCAATAGGCGTGATATTCTCTCTGTGAAGTGTACCACGAAATGTTCAAGTTGTTGGCTAGGGTTTGATTCGCTCGCCCCAATAATATTATTAAGTAATTATTATTTAATCAAATAAAGTATACGTACGTGGATTACCTCTCTGGTTTTGAACGCAGAGTTGGATTGTCAAGATTTTTGAAATGGAAGGGAGAAGAAGTATAAATAAAACAATTCAATTTCCTGATATTATGTTTTATTTCGTCTGGATCACGAATCTAATTTATCCAGTAGTTAGACTAAATAAATAAATTATTCTTTCATGCTAAGGTGATGGAAAACAGCACACACATCAGAAATTAGGATTTGAAAGATAATAATTGATATACAATCGGTTGATGTATTTGGAAGTTGTCGTCGTGTCACATTTAAGTAAAAACTTATTTGGCTAAAAAAAATGGAAATGACAATAATTCAATATGGTCTGTTAACTGTTTCCTATTCAACTAAAAAATATTGATATCGAGAAAAGTGTGATGTATATTTCATCATTAACAATTAATCTATCTTCATTACATGAAAATATGTTGAGATGTAAAATTATTACAGAGAAAAGGTTTTCACCAGATCAGGTGGTGTCAAAACTTGTTATGGACGTTCTTGTAAACAAATTTAGAGATTCGGAGTTATTTTATATATTAGAAATAAACTTCTTATGATCGAAGTAAATGTAGTAGGTAATCTGCTAGCAAGAAATACTTTAAAACTCATCCTTAGGTACAAAACAAGTAAAACAAAGAATAGTTTACTTTGAGCTTAAACATATCTGGGTTTTAAAAGTATAAACTATACCTACTTAAATGTAATAACTGTGTTGATATTATGTTAGTTTGTCAGGTCTATGATTCGGCATTATATATTTTGTTATCACATACACAGGAAAAGTTTGATAAAATATATAATATATTAAAAGTTCTACCAAAGTTAATTCTCAACACAAACTACATTATGGAAATGATGATAAAGTAACAATAATATCAATATTATAATAATTAGTGTCAATAATACAAAGAAATATACAGAGCATCATAGTATGTCAGAATTAGGAGGACCAAACCTAACTTAGGTTTGTATTATTTGGATTTGGCGATGCGGTCGCGTAATCGAAATTCTTAATAAAATAGATTTTGTTAATTGATTATGTTAATGATTCAGGTAATGGAATTTTACATAACTATCAATGTTATCTAAAAATGGGATTTACATATTATAATAATCATTTTGAAGTTGTTTTGAAGGATAAATTATATTATTATTATTATGTTTATCAAAAAGAGAAACGTTTGGAATTGCTGTTTTACTTGTCTAGCTGTGGAAATGTTAATAGTAAGAACACCAATGTTCTTGACCCTTACACAATATTTCAGACTCGCGGTGGTATGATTTAATATAATATGATCTTACAATTGTTATAAGAATGAAAATTCGAGGCATCACATTTTCTTTAAGGTAGCCACGGAAATATCATACCACAGATTACTAATTATTACTTAATAGTTACTTTGTAATTATACAATCAGATAATGAACAGCAGCTATTGGTAGTTGTGAATATTTGGATATTTGGATTTTCATTCAACGTAAATACTTGAATACGAATTTGACTGTTTATTATTTTGAGAGGACTTGAATTTCATTCAATTGAAATTATAAATGCTCTAAAAATGAATTATAAGAGATTTCCTATTGCATTAGAAATACTTAGGTACATGTTAGGGTGACAATCAGCCCACGAGCAATGATAATAATTTATACTTGGCACTAGTTAAAATGATAACTTGATGCGTCGTTAAACTATGGTGGAGTTAATTGACGCGCTTGTAGCTAGATGGCACAAACACGGCTACAAACAGAAAAATTATTATTAATAATGTCAGGAAAAGGCCTTGCCAAAAAAAAAAAAAAGTTGAGCTGATAATGAGGTCCAAAGATTTTTTCCAAAAATGGAAAATAAAACAATAAGTTATTAATACTTAATTTGGTGGAATTCCATTAAAATTATTACTAGTATTCATAAAAATTGAATCAATAAAATATGATAGGCATTTTATTAGATTGGAAATACAGTTAAATGTTTATCAAATAACATACTTATATTATTTAATATTATGCAAACTAAGATACAATTAAATGTTTAATTTAATTCAGTCTGTTAATTTAAATATAAGAACTTGGTTAAAAAAAAAGTTATTTTGTTATGATTAGGCCGACCAGTAAATTGGTAGATATGTTTTGCTGCCATTAAATTGGTAGATTATGTTTTGCTGCCATTAAATTGGTAGATTATGTTTTGCTGCCATTAAATTGGTAGATTATGTTTTGCTGCCATTAAATTGGCGGATTATGTTTTGCTGCCATTCAATTGGTAGATTTTGCTGCCATTAAATTGGCGAGTTATGTTTTGCTGCCATTAAATTGGTAGGTTATGGTTTCTCGTTAAATTGGGAATAAAATATAAGAACTTGGTTTTCCATTAAATTGGACATCTGGTTTTCCATTACATTGGAAATGTAGTTTCTCATTAAATTGGGGATAAAATATAAGAACTTGGTTTTCCATTAAATCGGACATCTGGTTTTCCATTAAATTGGAAATGGGTTTCTCATTAAATTGAGAATAAAATATAAGAACTCGGTTTTCCATTTAATTGGACATCTGGTTTTCCATTAAATTGGAAATGTAGTTTCTCATTAAATTGGGAATAAAATATAAGAACTTGGTTATCCATTAAATTGGACACCTGGTTTTCCATTAAATTGGAAATGTAGTTTCTCATTAAATTGGGAATAAAATATAAGAACTTGGTTTTTTATTAAATTGGACATCTGGTTTTCCATTAAATTGGAAATGTGGTTTCTCATTAAATTGGGAATAAATACGAACTTGGTTTTCCATTAAATTGGAAGTGTGGTTTCTCATTAAATTGGAAATTAATAAGTAACAAGTGGTTTCTCATTAAATTGGGAATAAATAAGAACTTGGTTTTTCATTAAATTAGAATTTAACAACAAATACTATCAACGCCCTCTGCTCCTACCATACGGGCACTGATAAAAAGTGTCGTTACAACTTTTTTGGTCTAGCCTCCTTTCGCAACGCGCAATAGAAAACTCCGTTCCAAAAGAAGGAAAAAAGAAGAGATGGAAGCTTATATTCATGGAAGGAGGTAAGGGTAAGAGGAGGAGCGAAAAAGGAAACTTGTAAACTTGTAAGTATTGAAAAGTCAATTGGAAGAGTCGTCACTGAAATATAGAAACAAGCCGGCAAGTAAGAAGGCATAGAAAGTAGGAGTTATAGCAGTAGGTATACATCTAGATTTTGTAATGTCTAGTTTAATCAAAATTAGAAAAGGGAAGGGATGTAGTGTATGTGCAGTGTATCTACATAAGTAGATACTACATTGTCTCATGCACACCAGTAGTGGGGGCAGTCTATATAAGTCGTTGTCAAGTAGTCACACAGTTTGGCCTGGCTTGAAAAACTGTTCACACGCGGCATATACCAAGCCAATACTGGCTGCCAGTCTTATTGGCAGCCAGTACTGGCTCTGTGTAAATTATACTTTAGGGTTATTTTTCCCGCAACTTTTGCAGGTATGGGAATCCCACTTGGGTTTCAGAGATAGAAACTAATCTATGTGCATGTCATGAACTTGCATATCTTCAAAGTAAATTACTTAAAAGTCTGTAAAATGATGACGATGAGACATACTTTTGCATTTATAATAAACTAGCTGTCCCGGTGAACTTCGTGTCACTTTAAAACATTCCCTGGATTTGTACGAATATTTTAAGACTAAAATCAGCCCAAACCGTTCAGCCGTTTTCGAGTTTTAGCGCGACTAACACATTTGAAAATCCATTTTTAAACGACTTCCAAAAAGGAGGAGGTTTCTCAATTCGACAATATGTTCTTTTTTTTATGTTTGTTCGCGGATAACTCCGTCGTTTGTGGACTGATTTCCAAAATTCTTTTGCTGTTGTAAAGGACATAGTTGGAATTTGGTACCACGTTCACAAAAGTGGTGATCTGATGATGGATCCATGAGGAATCGAGGGAACTCCTTAAAATTTATATGGAAACATATAGTGATTTTAACTTTTTCTGAAGGATTTCAAGTATATGCTACCAAATAGTAAGATTTTGCACCAATGTATACCCTGGTTCCGAAGGTGCTGTACAGAACTCTTGACTCCTTATAGATAGATGTTCGGGGATTTCGGAATTATTTAAACAACTTAAAGCAAATGCCAATACATGAATTTCATCAATCATCATCATCATCACCATAATCATTATGCCACGCACCATCATATTATAAGCCTATTATTGGTACTTCTATTACTATTTGATGATTACTGCAAGTTATCATTACAATAATATAACCGTAAAATATATGGAAAACCGTAGTCTTTCTTTTTAAAAGATCTAGATTTGTAACTCTTTGAAATCCACTTAGGTACATAGTTAACTTTTGTAGTAGTTATACACAAATTAGATAAAATTATGATATACAACTGACTGCGTATGATATGCATAATGGACATAATATTATACATTATACATAACTAAAAAGAGAAAAATAATTATTTTTAAACAAAAAATTGAAACCGACTTCCACACTAAAAACTACGGTAAATAAACTAAAAAGTGTTAAATAATTCTAATTCTATATTAGTGGCTTTCTTAGGATTGGCCTAAGCCTCAACTATGTCTGTACTCAATCTTCATACTTTTGAAGTCGGTACCAGCTCCTAAAATTTCTGAGATTTTTGACATAGAGCTTAGCTGGCTCTGGCTGGTACCGACTTCAAAAGTATGAAGATTGAGTACAGACATAGTTGAGGCTTAGGCCAATCCTAAAAAAGCCACTAATATAGAATTAGAATTATTTAACACTTTTTAGTTTCTTCACCGTAGTTTTTAGGGTGGAAGTCGGTTTCAATTTTTTGTTTAAAAATAATTATTTTTCTCTTTTTAGTTCTGTATAATGTATAATATTATGTCCATTATGCATAAGACTTTCATTCAAACTTTCAACCCCAATTTCACCCCTTTGGGGGTAGAATTTCCAAAAACGCTTAAATACGTATCCATTCATTTTTAATCAGTAACCCAAAAATAAAGTTTCATGTTTCTAACTCAAGAAATTATGGACTTTCATTCAAACTTTCAACCCCTATTTCACCCCCTTCGGGGTACAATTTTCAAAATTCTTTCCTTAGTGGGTGTCTACTTAATAAAACAACCCTACTCACAAAATTTCGTGGCTGTAACTTTAACAGTTTTTGCTCAGCGATGATGAATCAGTCAGTCAGTCAGGACATGTAATTTTATAAATATAGATAATAATAATCTAAGTATAGACATTATATCAATTTTAGTCAAAGGAAAAAATATCTAACATTATAAGTTATCTGAGTAGGGACCCTAAAAGATTAATCATTAATGCATTAAGAAGACGTTAACGCTAAATAAAGATAGCTAGTTAATAAAAAGCGTCAGAGCAAGATAGACGCGTTTTGCGCACTCATTCAAAGGTTATTACTAAACTGTGTTCCAATGATAACATAATAATTATAGTGTAAATTGTGTATTATATATGTAAGTAAATACATAGAAAACTATACATTTTCCTTATTCTATTATGTGTTCTCCCCGGATAGTGTTATCTCTATCTAATCCTCTGCGGATAAACGAGAAAGACTCTTTGCAATTTTGCCCCAAAGTGTAAAAATAAAAGTGCATAATAATCTTCAACTTTTAATGTGTTTTGTGTTGGAATCCTTTACGCTAAAAAGCCATGTTTATGGTCTCTTTCTCTCTTTCTTCTCTCTAAACACACGACTAGTAGTTTACAAACAAACAGAAATTTGCAGACCCGGTGTCCGGTGAACTTCGTATCACTTTTCTCCTAATATAAACCTTCCATGGGCTTCTCCATCTAGAATCTAGATTAAAATTGACCAAATCTGTTCAACCATTCTCGAGTTTAAGCGAGACAAAGTTTCGAATATTTTTTTTATTTAGACAGTTGCTCTACCTATCTTTAGCCCGAGGTTCACATTTTTGGCTTTACCCTAAAAATTCTTATTGCAAAAATAATTTTATCAATTGGGGAAACCCGTTGGAAATCCACGGTAAAACACAAGAATTACTTATTCTTTTTAAAGAAGCCATTACAGATAACTCGTTCTGAGGTCACTCGTGTTTATAAAAGATAAGGAAAAATAAAGCCAGTTTGGTCGATGCAGACGTTCGTCCTCAGTTGACAAACAAGTTTTGAACTGACCACACTATTTTTAGCATTCCTTAATTGCTTATTTTTATGATTTACAATATGATTTGGCAAAATATATTGAATGAGTCGATTTTTTTGAATTATCTGTTAAACAATTATCTTATGAAATAAAAATTCTGTTAAGAAATTTTGAAGGCACTAAAAAGTTTTCTCCATTTTCCAAATTTTGGCGCCCTAGAAAACTGGGCACTAGCTCCGACTGCCCCTAGTGTAAATCCACCTCTGGCCACACTCACTATATTTCATTATATATTACGCTATGTATAATAGGTATACACATTTTTAACTAGATCCAATTTTTTCAGGTGCTCCAAAATGCCACAGCCAAGCAGAAATATTTGGATGTAAGAAAAATCAACTCATTTAATATATTATCTAATTTAAGTCTACCAAATGATACTTCGCTGGCGATGAAGTACGCGGGGACGGTGCATTTTGCCGGTATAAAACGGGGAGCTCAAAGTAATATCAATAAAATGCTAAATCGGTTTAGCGGCTTCAAAAAACAACCGACCCACATACAAAGTGCAAACAGATAGACCTGCTTTCACATTTAATAGTATGAGTATGCAAGTAATTAATGATGCTCTGTGTCACCTAAACTATAGAAAATAGAAGTTTCACTGCGTTCTTAACGATGTCTTAACGCGAAGAGACTGAACTTTTAACGTCATTTTTGCAGGTTCCTGATAATATCGACGTTGGTGGCTGCCGCGTATTGCCAGTCGGATGCCCTCAACATGGTTGAGGGTTTCAACGATGACACTAGTAAGTATAAACTCAAAGCTAAATAGAAGCATGTCCAGTATAAGGCTGCGTTTCCACCGGAGCTGCGTTGCGAGGAATGTGTTTTTGAGAACCAATAGAATCGCTTCATTAGCCGCGTACTGACCAAGCGAGCAGCCTCGCTGCCTCGCCCGAGCGTGCCGCGGCCGAGCCAAAATTTGTCGGTTTTTTGTCGATGCTCAAAGGCGCCTCGGTACGTTTGCCGCGCACTAACATGTACTGACCGACCGAGCAACTGCGCGCGAGGCTGCCGCGGCGAGGCGGCTCGCTTGGTCAGTACGCGGCTATTGGCCTGACCTCGCTAAGCGCAGGCGCAGCGATTCTATTAGTTCTCAAAAACACATTCCTTGCAACGCTCCGCTCTTCACAGCTCCGGTGGAAACGTAGCCTAATAAAAGAATGTCCAGTATTTTGTTTTGGTTTTCGACCGTGACCCTCAAAAATCTCGTAACATAACTGAGACAACGCCTGTATTTACAGGCCTATAATATTATTATATACAGTTGTATAACAAAACTAAGTGATAATAGTTAAGGGTGCGTATGGGTCCCATATATAGAGTTCGCTGTGAAAGCAGAACCGCTGAAAGAGCAATTTTTTTTATTTGTATGAGTAAGCGCACCAGCGTCATGTCTCATGAATCTTTCCATACAAAAGTGAAAAAAGTTACTCTTTCAGCGATGCTTCTTTCACAGCGAACTCTGTACACCCATATAGATCCTAAAGAATTATTATCCCTTAGTTTTGCTACACCCGGTAGTAATGAACGGATAGTAATCCGTGACCCCCAGAAGCTGAACCGCCCCTGAAAAAACCCTTTAGCAATATTATATTAATATTACTAACTAAAAGCCGAGCTTTGTGAAAGCTCGCGTCGTTTTTCTGCGTGGTAATAATCTTTATGGCAGCTTTTTTTATATTTTAGTAGTAACCAAAACTTGACTGACTGATGATAACGCATCTACATATAAATAAAAAATACCATGATAAAGCATAAATCAATAGGCGTGATAGTTTTCCCGTAAAATGTACCACAAAATTGCTCAGGTAGGGGGATTTAATGATATGAAATTTTAATACCTATATTGCTAATAATTGCGCTCTATCTCTTTTTCTTATGCTAAGTACTCACATACGGTTTTACTGAGCCTGAGGCCTGACCGAGCATACCACCTTGCTCGGTCGGAAGATCTTCCTTTGGCCGCCACACGCATATTCCCATTTCCCACAGGAGTAAAACTATCGAGTAATGCTGAAGGTGTGGACGAAAGCCCGAGGCCTGAGCCGTGGTTTTTACTCTGTATGTGATTGCTCGATCGAGTGAACCCGTATATGAGTACTTAGCATTATGGCTGAATCTTCCAGCTAACGATGGTGACACGCCCGAGAAGAACAGATGTCTGTCCATCCAGGCGGACATCAGCGCCTGCTACAGCTGCTACCGCTGCCACGACAGCGTCATCACCAGGAGGTCCAGGGATAGGTTCGTCCAGCTCAAGTACGTGAGCTCATGCTTCGAAAGTTGCCGCAGTGGGCGGCATGTTCTACAAGGTGTAACAAAACTAAGTGGGTGTGAAAGTAGCAGCGCTACGCTACGCTATAGCAGTAGCAGCGAATAGGTCAATGGGCGCTGCTGCTAAAGGAGAACTGTCAAAAATAATCGGCCAAGTGCGAGTCGGACTCGCGCACGAAGGGTTCCGTACCGTTATAGAGCGAAAACAGGGAAAAAATTGTGTGTTTTGTATGGGAGCCCCCCTTAATTATTTATTTTATTTTAATTTTATTATTTCATTTTAAAGTACACATAAAATTAAGGATTTTGTGAAAATTTCAAGTATCTATATGTTGCCATATGGATTACGGGCCAAAGACAAAAAAAAATAACGTTTATTGTATCCCATACAAATATTAACTTTATTTTGTTTTTAGTGTTTGTTGTTATAGCGGCAACAGATATACACAATCTGTGAAGATTTCAGAAGTCTAGCTTTAGCGGTTCTTGAGTTACAGCCTGGAGACAGACAGACGGACAGACATCGAAGTCTCAGTAATAGGGTGCCGTTTTTTACCCTTTTTCAAGGGGGGCTCCCATACAATAAATGTGATTTTTTTGCCCTTTTTGGCTCGTAATCTATAATAATGGCTATATGTAGACACTTGAAAGGCGATGGGTCATTTGTGTCTCAGGCCATATCCCATTTTTTTCCTTATATTAAGGGTATCCAAGATATGTAATTCTTATATTCAAAATCAGTGGCTAACATGTTATTTTATTGCTTTCTTTTTTCTGCAGGCGCAGTATGAAAAGTGTTAATACGAAGAATAAGAATCGTTATTTGAATGTAATTATATTCAATATCTGTGACTTACGCTTAGAAATATATTATTTTTATACCGTGCCTAAAGAAAAACACAAAACCATAATAAATATTATTTTGTTTACCTAGGTAGGTACAATTTAAAAAAAAGATATTTTTTTTCACTACCCTCTACTATAGTATGTTTCAAACAATTAGAAACGTCGTGTCTCTGCAGCATTTTATATTTTATCACGCGTGATAATTATAACACCGAGGGCGAGATAAACCTATAATAGATACCTACATGAGTTTTTCTTTAGCTAATAAACATGAAACCGAGATGTCTAGCCTATCCTAGGCTATAATAATAACACTTATCACGTGTGCACAACTTCCTAATGTTCGCTTTCCATGATAACATGTACAGTAATATTCATTAATAGAATATCTTTCATCAATGGTGGGATTGTACATTACATAAGTGTCAGGGAGCCCTGACGACGTTTAATAGGGAGCTAAGGAAGGCCAAAATACGCTCTTGGGCAAGGTTCTGTGAGGAAGTGAATAACACCTCGCAAACCTCCAGACTATATAAAGTTATATCTAAGGCCCCTAGCTCTCATCCCAGCACTCTGAAGAGGCCAGATGGTACTTATACTTAAACGGCGGAAGAAACGCTAAGATTACTAGCCGAAGTCCACTTCCCCAACAGTATCCATCTCGAAAATCACGAAGCCTTCTCTCATACGATTGTTAAAACGAGACCATCAGTTGACGATTGGAGAAAAGCTTCCGTGATCTTTAAGCCTGACCGAGTCACATGGGCAATTGACAGTTTCAAGCCTTACAAGACCGGCGGCGAGGATAATATATTTCCGGCACTCCTACAGCAGGGCAAGGATATTATCCTTCCTCTGCTACTGAAAATATTCAGAGCAAGTTTCGCGTGGGGCTACATCCCATTGGCATGGACAAAGGTAAGGGTGTCCTACATACCCAAGAGTGGGGACAGGGACAAAGCTCTACCAAAGTCATACAGACCAATTAGCCTCACCTCTTTCATGCTTAAAACAATGGAGAAGGTGGTCAACCTACACATAAGGGACACCTATCTCACTAAAATGCCGCTGCATGAAAGACAACATGCCTACCAAAAAGGCAAATCTACCGAGACGGCCCTAATGGACTTGGTAGATCGGATTGATAGAGCAATTGAAGATAAAGAGATTGCGTTGTGTGTCTTCCTTGATATTGAAGGCGCATTCGACAACACTTCAACCAGCTCTATCACAAATGGCCTGGCTTCAAAGAATATAGATCCAACTACTAGGAAATGGGTCAAAGCCACGCTCGACAACAGGGTAGCCTCATCGACTATCATGGACCTGACACTCAAAATCAGGCTGACACAAGGTTGCCCACAAGGAGGTGTGCTGTCACCCCTGGAATGGTCCCTGGTAGTGGATGAACTACTAAGGGAACTGAACCTCTTAGGTTACTACGCTCAAGGGTACGCTGAAGACCTGGCGATCATGGTGGTGGGAAAATGCGCATCGGTAGTCGCTGGGTTGATGCAGTCAGCACTAAGAGTCGTCGAGGATTGATGCCAAAGGGTCAAGCTAAAGGTAAACGCTGATAAGACGGTCTTGATACCTTTCACCAAAAAGAGGAAGTTGGAGGGACTAAGACCCCCAACACTCTTCGGGAAAAATATTAAGTTTGCGAGTGATATCAAATATCTAGGAGTAATCCTAGACAAAGGACTCACTTGGAATAAGCACATCGAGTATATTACGAAAAAGGCTAGATAGAAAGGCTCTGGGTTCCTGTTGGAAGCTTGTCAGCTCTAAATGGGGTATTCGGCCGAAGGCAATGCTATGGCTATATACAGCCGTAGTGAGACCGATTACCACATATGGCTGCGTAGTGTGACATAAAAAGGCTGAACAAGTAAACTGTAATAAAAGTCTAAACAGCGTACAGAGACTGGCATGTCTAATAATCACGGGTGCACTCTCGTCAACACCCACCGCTTCCCTCGAGGCCCTGATCAACTTAACTCCGCTTCCTCTGCTTGTTCAGATGGAGGCCAAAAAGGTGGCTCTCAGGGCCAGGATGGCGGGTAGGACGAATTGGGCCTCCACCCCATTTCGACAGCTGGAACAGTCTCTCAGTGAATCACCTGTCATGGCCATGCCATCAGATGCCATGATCAAGGTGCATAGCTTTTCGAAGCAATACCAGGTTTTTATACCTTCCAGGGAGGACTGGGAAAGAAAAATCCCAATCGATGTCCGCCCTAGCGACATGGTTTGGTTCACGGATGGATCAAGGAAAGACAACCGTGCGGGAGCCGGATTCTACGGAGGCAGGCCACCGAAAGGCAAATACGCCTGTTTGGGGGAGTTTGCGACCGTGTTTCAGGCTGAAGTCTTCGCTATCCTCGGTTGTTCACTAGAAAGCCTGGAGATGGCCCTAGTTAATAAAAACGTGTTTATCTTCTCCGATAGTCAAGCTGCACTTAAAGCACTGACTGCCGCAGAAGTCTCGTCCAAATTAGTTCTGGAATGCATTGAGACGTTGAACATGCTGGGAAGGAACAACAACATCCGCCTAGTATGGGTCCCGGGCCACAGTAACGTCCCCGGCAATGAAACCGCTGACGAACTGGCTAGGCTTGGGGCCGAGAGTCCCATATATGGCCCAGAACCAGTCTGTGGTATAACTCCCAGTACCACAAAGCAAGTGCTCAAGGAATGGGGCCACAGACTACGCAGGAAGCAATGGGCTGGGACCTCTGGCCTTGAACACTCCAAGGCACTAATTCCTGGCTTTAACAAGAAACTATTAGAATTAGTGCTCACCTTGGGTAGGAACCAATTAAGAATCCTTACCAGAAGCCTAACTGGGCACTGCAAGCTCAACAAACACCTAAACAGAATGGGTATTTGTAGCTTAACGACTTGCAGATTCTGTGAGGAGGAGGATGAAACACCTATTCACCTTCTCCTCGACTGTCATGCTCTACTACAGAGCAGGAACAGGCACCTTGGTCGCCACTCATCCACAGAGGAAATTCGTGGCACCAACCCCAACCATATCGTTCAATTTATGAGCAGTATTGGGTTGGGGATGATTCTCTAGTGCGAAGGAGTCACAATAGACAGAGAGACGCCAGGGCTATAGCGACCTGCCTTCTATTAAAAAAAAAAAGTCAGGGAGCCCTAGAACATTTTTTTTTATTACTAACAAGCTAATTTTCTTTGAGTAGCTTCATTTTGATAAGACAAAAAACATTTGTATTTGCGAAAAATCTTGAAAGTGGTAGCTAACAGAGATAGAAAGGATTTTACACATTGATTTGATGGTCCTAAAATATGGATTATACATATAACTATTATCCTACCAATATACAAAAAATCAGCTGGTTAGTGTGATTTATGTGAACCGTTTTAGGGTACCATAGTCAACCAAGTTTTGTTGATTACAGAACCCTAAAACGGAACCCTAACCAGCTGATTTTTTGTATGTTGGTAGGTTAATAGTTATATAATTTAAGAGTAACATTATCCCACAAATAGAACAATCCATATTTTAGGACCAAAAAATCAAAGTATGTCCTTTCTATCTCTGCTAGCTACCACTTTCAAGATTTTTCGCAGATACAAATGTTGTTTGTCTTATCAAAATGAAGCTACTCACAAAAAATTTGCTTGTTAGTAATAAAAAAATGTTCTAGGGCTCCCTGACTATAATACTACATTTTTGAAGAAACATGTCGTGATTGCATTTTACACCTAATAAGTGCATTTACATGTAAGGCAATGATATTGAATAAAATTGCTTAATATTTGCACTTTTCATACTGTGCCTGAAGAAAAAAAGAAAGCAATAAAATAACATGTTAGCCACTGATATTGAATATAAAAATTACATATCTTGGATACCCATAATACAACGAAAACAATGGGATACGTTTCATTCGTGTCGGCCATGGGAAAAATTTGTATGGTCCGTGACCAGTCTTCTTTTTACAAAATCCTCAATTATATAAGTACTTAAATATTTAATCACAAAATTAAAATAAAATAAATAATTAAGGGTCCCATACAAAAAACACAAATTTTTCCCTACTTTCGCTCTATAACGGCACGGAACCCTTCGTGCGCGAGTGCGACTCGCACTTGGCCGAATTTTTCATACAGATGAATTTTTTGTCCAGTAGTAGATTAATCTATACTAATATTATAAATGCGAAAGTATCTCTGTCTGTCTGTCTGTCTCGCTTTCACGCCAAAACTACTGAACCGATTGTAATGAAATTTTGTACACAGATAGTCTAAAGCCTGAGAAAGGACATAGGCTACTTTTTAACTGGAAAAAGGGGTTGTAAGGGGGTGTTCATGCGTAAATTTGTTCAAATTAAGTTAGTTCCAAAAATTCATAACAGATGGCGCTAAGAGTCGCCTACATCTCGCTATCGCTTGCTCATACGTCTTTCTATAAGAGGTGGTACCATGTTGAGTTAAGTTTTTCGATTCTTTCGATTGTTATGTTAAATTATATAACTCACTAGGTACTCAGTACTTTATCTATGCAGTGACGTAACCTGAAACCTACCAATGATAAATAGTTTATGGGTAAAGCTAAAGTTGTGTAATGGGGGGCTAAATAAGCTTTAAAATTTGGTATAAATAAAGTTTAATTAAAAAAAATGAAATATTGTGTGCACACTGCACAGCTGTTTTTGGGTATTTTGATTTAAGGGGTACCAGGGTTTTAAAAAGCTTTTAAATTTGACACCAATTTTGTTGACACCGCCCGCTATAAACTGAAGTCCACGCGGACGAAGTCGCGGGCAACAGCTAGTATTTAATAATCAACATAATGAGCGTCAGTCGCCGCATCCGCGGTGGAATGTAAATTGAAAGTAAGTATCTCAAAGTTGTCAAAAAAGTTATTGTTTATTCAAACGAAAATTGCCGTCAGCTGAATGTTTGTAGGTGGAAGTGTCGTCAGTTCATGTGCAAAAGTGACTACGCGACGCTCTCAGATACATTGAGCGCGAAGTATAGTTATTGGTTATATCGCTAATTGACGGTTTTCCCACCGTCATAACTCAGAATAATAACGACTGACGGTTTTCTTTATTATTTACAAAGTAGAATATTCACCTGCATAAATTTTGTATGGTATAAATATGACTATAGGTATATATTTTTTTTTTATATTCAATAACGCAACTGACATTGAATCCCCCGTCTGCAATAGGTACGGCTGTCGGTAATTTTTTGGTTAAACTTGATCTCAATAATCAGCCATAAAATTTTCATACGGTATTAAATTACTTTCAGCCAACTTTTAGCTACATTTTTTTCAACAACTTTGAGATACTCTCAATTTTTACTCCACCGCTACTGAAGCAGCTGACGATCAAAACTCTTATGTAAATAATGTATTAGTGGAATACTATTATTGTTACGATTTTTGCTCGGTATGAAATGACTGTTTAAAATGTAGCATCACCTCCCCTACTAGTATTATTAAATAAATAGTTAATATTATTGTCTGTTGTTTGCAGTTTGACGGACAGCAAGTGTGAATCCGAGGAGTTCTGTTGTATAGACCAGAGCTCGCAGAGTGTGAGGTACTTATATTATATCTTTGTTACATCTTCGAATACATTCTCAGGTCGGCCGTATTATATTCGTACGAGTTCAAGCGTGTGCGTTGCTTGAGAAAGGTCCTAACGAGAGAAGTAGAAAGTTTGAACTCCAAAGTAACTCTTTCAGTACTTTACTGTGACCATATAAGAATTTACATACACATTCAATACGATCATTCATGTCACACCTTATACAATAGTCAATAGGTACACTTCAGTAGCTGTAGTTCTCTACAGGGTGTTACTAAAATTAATAATAATAATATCTATGGACGCTTCACACCACGTCAGTCTGGCCCCGTGCTAAGTACCTAAAGGACTTGTGTTACAGGTACCAGACAACGGAAATATATTTAATACTTTTATACTATACATATATTTAAGATTTTTATTATATCCAGACCCAGGAACATTGAAAACTTTTTTGTTCCGTCGGCGGGATTCGAACCCGCGACCCTCGGCTTGAGCTACCAACGCGCTCACCACTGAGCCACAGAGGTCGTCAAAATTAAGTGATAAGTGATAATACTTAATTACGGTGCGTGCCTATCCTATAAATAGTTCGCTTTGGAACTTGGAAGTAGTAGCGTTGAAAGAGTAACTTTTTTTCACTATGTATAGAATTATAATTTAAATCAATTTTATAATGCTCATACGTGTAATACACAAACACCGTGCCGAAGTCCGGCAACGCCAAACCGAGCGGCACAGAGCACCGGTGTGCCAGTCGGAGTGGGCGGTATTCTATTAGGTTTATTTTAGTTGGGGAATTTCTTGATAATCATTATACTGTATAGCTCTTTCAGGTCTGCTACTTTCACAGTGAACTCAATATAAGGTACACGTACACACCCTGAGCTATTATCACTATATGTTTTGTTACAACATGCATACAGCATAATGTAAGTCACGTTAACATTCCAGGAGCAAGTCGAAGTGCGGCAAGTTGAACCCGGAGGGCTACCCGCGCAGAGTGCGCAACAGTCTACGCAGCGTGCTGCCCGGCGAGTACCCGTGGAGGGCCTGGCTTTACAAGTAAGTGTATAAACACACTGGGCCGAATTACGCCGACGTAAATTCCGCCGCGTTTACGACGCGTTTCAAACGCAGACAAAATACGGACGGAACGCGACGGCCGACGGACGACACACTATCATACCACCTGCAACTTTTCGCCATCGTCCCACGCGAAAAATATCACCTTGATGAGTGGCAGTCTTCCACGGTGCGTTTCTCGTGTAACTTTCTGCCGCGCACTGTAAAACTCTGGAATGAACTGTCACCAGCAGTTTTTCCAGACCTATACGACCTGCAAACCTTCAAGAAGAGAGCGTATTCCCTCTTAAAAGGCCGGCAACGCACATGCAGCTCTTCTGATGTTGCGAGTGTCCATGGGCGACGGTAGTTGCTTTCCATCAGGTGATCCGTTTGCTCGTTTGCCCCCTTATGTTATAAAAAAAAAAAAGCCGAAATTCCGTCGCGGGCCGAACTTCCGTCGAGCCGAGTCGAGCGTAAAGTTCGGCAGGTATAGCAACACATTATACGCGACGGAAGTTCGGTTCGATTGTCGCCGAAATTACATTTTGCCATCTGATATCAACTTCCACAATCTTGATCCTACTAATATTATAAAGGCGAAAGTTCCGCCGCGTAATTTCGGCTCTTCGCGTAATTTATAGTGTGTCGTATCAGACGGATGCGGCGGAACGTAATTTCGGCCACCGAAATTACGCCACGTAACTTCGGCATAGTGTGTTTAGAGTTTAGACACTAAGACAAACCCTATCATTGGCAGCCGTCCTATTATTGGCACCAGGTTTTAATCTGAAAATACTATTAATGCTAATAGTCTAATCTTTCTGTAGTATAAGCTTGTTTTGCGTAATAGTAGATCATGTCAATTATATCGTAAAAACTTGAACTATCTGGCATTATTCAAACCAAAGTTACGAGGGTTCAAAAATACGACGAAACCATTCCAGAAAAGATAGGTAGTGCCCTTGCGATTCGCTTGGCTCGTCTTGACGTGCCCCCAGATAGCAATATCTTAAGAGTCTTAGTTTTTTTTTAGAGTACATTGAATGCCAGTAATAGGAATTTCTGCAGTAAACTACTAAGTGCCAATAAGTAGGTGTTTGACATGTACCATCGAAGAAATTATCTTATAGGCAGATGATGGGCCTATGTCATTTAGTCGGGTTATGTCAATTCAGACCGCAACGCGACGCATATATGCATTTCTAAATTTGCACTAATAATTATCAGGCTTCAATTGCGTGAGAAGTCTTGCAAATCTGTCAAATCCATACAAATTTCGAAATACATCTACACCCCACGTAGAGATAAACTACGATAACATGGCCCCTCCAAATTTCAAAACGTTTGAAGTGCGTTGTCAAAAATGCTATCGTAGTTTATCTCCACTGCGGTCTGGATTGACCCTAAGGCTGTGTTTCCACTGAAGCGGAGCGGAGCGGAGCTTAGCGGTGCCGAATTGACAAATCACCATGCTCGAAATCTTCGCTGTCATTCCGCTGGAATAGCACGATTGGTCAATTTGGGCACCGCTAAGCTCCGCTCCGCTTCAGTGGAAACGACGAACGAAACTAAGACTACATCGCGGCACCTAGTGGCAAATAGAATTTCAACTACCCTCATTAGGTGTTTTACCATATATAATGTATTGGGAAAAGGTGGTAATGTGGCCCCTGCATATATATTGGCCCCTCCAATATTTTAATGTTTTAACAACGCTATCCAGTATAATTTTAATGGAACGGGATGCTCGTGGCATGCTACTAATTTAGCAGTATACAAATCCAACAGAGGCTGTCAAGTTCGGTTGTCATTCGATCGAGTTTAAACTGCGACCGGCGAAACTTTAAAATGTGTGTGATTTTTTTCCATAGCTGTTGTTATTAAACAGAAATATTTGGCTTTTGATTAATGGGCTATGTAGCCTGTGGAGGCTCCAAAGGTGACTATTACATTTGTTATTTTTGCCGTTAAGTTTGATTTGTGCAATACATTTAATGTGACATCCCCGGGGGGTCACATTACTATCACTTGATCTCAAAGTACCAAATGTGATTGATTAAGAATAATTGAAACTTTCGATTATCCTGCACGAGTTTTATTTATTCCCTAATAAGAAATGCTTAAACAAATGAATAAGAAGTCCCATAATGTATTTTTTAGGTTTCTGACTCCTATATTTTTTAAATAATGCTTGATAAACAAAGTGGGGGGCCACATTACCACCTTCTCCTATATATATTTAAATTGCAGCTCGTCCCAGCTGCTGTGCGCGGCGACGTACGTCAATGAGGACACGAAGGTGCTAGTGACGTCCGCGTCCTGCGTCAAGGACAACATGTCCGGCCCGCTCTACGTCCGCTTCACCAGGGACGGGAAACCCACTCAAGTCACGCAGAAACTAAAACGTGAGAATTGTGCTGTTTACAAGCTTCAGCCCAGGATAAAAGCCACTAGTCCACCGACGCTGCGAACTGCGAAACAGCGGCGAACCGATTTACTGTCTCATCCGCCACACGACAATGCGTTATGTTGCATCTCGCTCTATTACAGTTTCGCAGATATTTCGCAGTTTGCAGCGTCGGTGGACTAGAGGCGTTATAGATAGGCCGTATAGGCCGCGGCCCAGGGGCGGCAGCGTCCTAGGGAGCCGATAAATTTCGTACATTGCGGAAAAGTGGCCTTCACTCATAAAAACATAGTTTCGGCACTGAATAGCTTGGCAAACGTTGTTTTATTAAAACACATAAACCTTCCTCTTGAATCTCTCGAAATTCTGGGATCATAAAGGTGACATTTGTCATATAAAAAAGTCACGTAATAAAACTCTTCGTTCGGTCGGCCCTCAAGCGTATTCTCACATCGTTTACTGGATGTGATTACTGATGTATTATACAAAAGACTCTATGACGACCGCAACCCTGTTGTGCCAAAATTCGTTTATCGCACGGGAATCGTACATTTTTCCGGAATGAAAAGTACCCTATGTCCTTTCTCGGGACTTAAAGTATCTCCATACCCAGCAAAATCGGTTCAGCGGTTTGGGCGTGAAGAGGTAACAGACAGACACATTTTCTCGTTCATATTAGTATGGATTTATATAACCCTTGTATAATGATTATTGTGTATGAAGAAAGTTTTGTACCAAACTAGTGTAACTCCGACCAATAGATCTCTCACCTGAGTGAGTTTACCGGAGGCCCAATTCCCTACCCTTTTCCCTTCCCTACCCTCTCCTACCCTATTCCCCGGAGGCCCAATCCCCTACCCTATTACCTCTTAAAAGGCCGGCAACGCACCTGCAGCTCTTCTGATGCTGCGAGTGTCCATGGGCGACGGAAGTTGTTTTCCATCAGGTGACGCGTTTGATCGTTTGCCCCCTTATTTCATAAAAAAACCTATGATATGATCGCAGACCCCAAATCGGACCTGATGGTTCTGCAAGTGAGCGAGCTGCCGGGTGTGCGGTGGCTGCTGCCGTGCTGCCTGCCCGACGACTCGCCGCCGCTCTTCGGCACCACCTGCATCGCCATCTCTGACGATGATCACTTCGTAAGTCATCACCCCTATGATGGTGCAAGTGAGCGAGCTGCCGGGTGTGCGGTGGCTGCTGCCGTGCTGCCTGCCCGACGACTCGCCGCCGCTCTTCGGCACCACCTGCATCGCCATCTCTGACGATGATCACTTCGTAAGTCATCACCCCTATGATGGTGCAAGTGAGCGAGCTGCCGGGTGTGCGGTGGCTGCTGCCGTGCTGCCTGCCCGACGACTCGCCGCCGCTCTTCGGCACCACCTGCATCGCCATCTCTGACGATGATCACTTCGTAAGTCATCACCCCTATGATGGTGCAAGTGAGCGAGCTGCCGGGTGTGCGGTGGCTGCTGCCGTGCTGCCTGCCCGACGACTCGCCGCCGCTCTTCGGCACCACCTGCATCGCCATCTCTGACGATGATCACTTCGTAAGTCATCACCCCTATGATGGTGCAAGTGAGCGAGCTGCCGGGTGTGCGGTGGCTGCTGCCGTGCTGCCTGCCCGACGACTCGCCGCCGCTCTTCGGCACCACCTGCATCGCCATCTCTGACGATGATCACTTCGTAAGTCATCACCCCTATGATGGTGCAAGTGAGCGAGCTGCCGGGTGTGCGGTGGCTGCTGCCGTGCTGCCTGCCCGACGACTCGCCGCCGCTCTTCGGCACCACCTGCATCGCCATCTCTGACGATGATCACTTCGTAAGTCATCACCCCTATGATGGTGCAAGTGAGCGAGCTGCCGGGTGTGCGGTGGCTGCTGCCGTGCTGCCTGCCCGACGACTCGCCGCCGCTCTTCGGCACCACCTGCATCGCCATCTCTGACGATGATCACTTCGTAAGTCATCACCCCTATGATGGTGCAAGTGAGCGAGCTGCCGGGTGTGCGGTGGCTGCTGCCGTGCTGCCTGCCCGACGACTCGCCGCCGCTCTTCGGCACCACCTGCATCGCCATCTCTGACGATGATCACTTCGTAAGTCATCACCCCTATGATGGTGCAAGTGAGCGAGCTGCCGGGTGTGCGGTGGCTGCTGCCGTGCTGCCTGCCCGACGACTCGCCGCCGCTCTTCGGCACCACCTGCATCGCCATCTCTGACGATGATCACTTCGTAAGTCATCACCCCTATGATGGTGCAAGTGAGCGAGCTGCCGGGTGTGCGGTGGCTGCTGCCGTGCTGCCTGCCCGACGACTCGCCGCCGCTCTTCGGCACCACCTGCATCGCCATCTCTGACGATGATCACTTCGTAAGTCATCACCCCTATGATGGTGCAAGTGAGCGAGCTGCCGGGTGTGCGGTGGCTGCTGCCGTGCTGCCTGCCCGACGACTCGCCGCCGCTCTTCGGCACCACCTGCATCGCCATCTCTGACGATGATCACTTCGTAAGTCATCACCCCTATGATGGTGCAAGTGAGCGAGCTGCCGGGTGTGCGGTGGCTGCTGCCGTGCTGCCTGCCCGACGACTCGCCGCCGCTCTTCGGCACCACCTGCATCGCCATCTCTGACGATGATCACTTCGTAAGTCATCACCCCTATGATGGTGCAAGTGAGCGAGCTGCCGGGTGTGCCGTGGCGATGTTGCCAGAGGTTTATCATCATTTAACAGAGTGTGCCTGAGAAGGTTATGTATTAGGGGTTATGTATGTTTATATGTATTTAAGTACGTGTTTAGCCCAATAGCGCACTAGCGGCCGGTCGCGGCGGCTATCGAAAGTATGGTGTGGCCGCTGAGCGCCGTGCGGCCAAGTGGCGATTTCATACTAAGGTGGCTATCTCGATGGCCGCCGCAGCCTGGCCGCTAGTGCGTGCCCGGCCTTATAATTGTTTGGCACGCTCTGAAGCCTGAACCTCCTGATGGATTTTTGCTTGAGGGGTGTCGTTAGATTCGTGTTTTATGTGACACTAGATGACGCCCGCAACTTCGTTGCGCCAAAATTCGTTTATCGCGCGGGAACCGTACATTTTTCCAGGACAAAAAGTATCCTATGTCCTTTCCCGGGACTCAAAGTATCTCCATGCCAAATTTCAGCAAAATCGGTTGAGTGGTTTGGGCGTGAAGAGGTAACAGACAGACAGATAGACAGACACACAGATAGACACACTTTCGGATTCATAATATTAGTATGGACTCAGGTAAGTATGTAACAAAAAAAAAGACTATTCTTTATTTTAAAAATTGCAGAAAAAGCAGTCGGGTTTTTCTGTTTCTTAAATTATCGTTTTCTTGTTTTTAGTTCATAGTTATACATGTATAATAACGTTTCAGATATACACAGTGATCCCTAAGCGGGAGGTGTGTGCGAGCGCGTTGAAGTGGGCGGGGGGAGGGGCGGGCGAGCTGTGTGCAGTCGCGCCCAGCACAGACTACCGGCCCGAGCCCGGCAGCGCCCTCATGTGCCCATCCCACGTAAGATCGCTCTTATTGTCTAAATACACCATGCCGAATATACGCGACCGAAGTTCGGCAAGATTACGCCTGCAATGTATTAAAATATTCGGAATTTTAGCTAGATTTAGAGGATGGGAAAATAGTTCCCTGTGCCCGATTAAGGGTTAAATTACCGATGACACACCATGCCGAAATTACATCGCGTTATGGCGTACAGCCGAACTTCGGTCGAGCGTAAGTTCGGCAGCGATTCGGCGATAATGTTTTTTTTTCAGCGTCAATTCGGCGTCGTTCAAGACACTGAATACTCGAAAAAACTTACGCAACTGAATTGCCGCCGCGTAATTTCGGCTATGTCTAAACACACCATGCCGAAGTTCCGCGGCGGAAGTTCGGCATGATTACGTCAGCAATATCAAACGCATACAATATAACGCGACGGAATTTCGGAATGGTGTGTCATCCGATGACACACCATACCGATTCGGTAATTCGGAACTTCGGCATGGTGTGTTTAGACACTTATCGTCCTATCAGCCGAATGCATCGGAACGTAATATCGGCCACGGAACTTCGGCCGCGTATCTTCGGCATGGTGTGTTTAGACACTTTTTTTTTAATGTTAGACATTTATCGAAACTTTATAAAATAAAAGTTGAATCAGGTTGAATCAAGATAATACTCAGTTTTGGTTATAGTTGAACACTGAAAATACTGTTGGAAATATTAATACTAAAATAGTAATAGTAACTTTAATACAGCTTTAATTGAGATAGTTTCGCTGCAGATTCGATTAACGGTAAATATTTCAATATTAGGGACCATCCAAGAAGTACGTCACACGATTTTAGTGATTTTTAGACGTGGTCACATTTGTGACGACCCCTTCCCTAGTGTGACGTTATAAATTTGCAATTTTACATTTATAACCTCCTCGTTTTTGGAAGGCGGTTAAAAATTAAAACCACCTCAATATTTAAAATTTCGCTTGTAATTTATTACAAATGTGATGTCACAAAACTTACGAAGCCTAAGTCAAATTATGTTTTTTAATTAATGTGTATGTTTTTCAGCACACCAAAACCGTGAAGTATCAGATATACGGTATAGCACTCGAGACGAACGCGGAGGGGTACACTCGGTACACCGACATGCACAACGTGACGTACTGGGTGGAGGATCAAGTGACGAACCTGCCCAAGTAGCACACTTCAGACGCCTTAAATCTATTTATGCTTGAGGAGTACTAATCATGGTTTTTTTATAGACATAATAGACATTAGCATTCTATACATGGTTTTAAATAAGAACTAAGTTTCTAATAGAAAAAAATATCTAGTGTTCCTTGCTTTAAAACCTTTATTAGTTCATTACACTAAGTTAAGAGCAAATTGATTTGTTATGGACTATATCTGCTCTGTTAAAAGCGCTGCTGTAGTTCAATTATTCTATAGACTTATTATCACAAATACTTTTTAAGAATTGAAATTATTTATAGAACAATTACTCTAAAAGTAATCAAAAAGGTTTTTAGATGGATTTGTTAGGCACTTTTTTAAGTCTATACTTAATAGAATCAATGACTAGATACTCAATAGTGTATACTCTAGTGAAAGTCCAGTTTCCTCCTTCATTAGGGAACTTAGGCTTTAAACATTTTATTTTAAGAGTATTAAGGCCCTATAGACCCAATTTTACATGACTTTGAATCAATAATAAACAAACAAATAGTGACTTTTAAAAGCCAAAAAAAATACACATTGTTGTTTACTTTGACAATTTGTGGTTCGAAACATAATATTGAAAACTTCACTCGATCAAAAATAACTCCGAAGAGGAGGCTAAATTCGAATATTTTGTGATATTTTTCTTATTTTTCATGAAGCCTATGATAGTTTTACTTTCAAAAATCATATCTACGAAAAGCTCATAACTTAAAGAAGAATAATTTGTGGTTACATTTTGCATGTTGGTTTAATTATCAAAGAAAAAAGGTTTTTTTCTCCTATTTCGCCCTATCAAGTACGCGGCGAGCGTCGTAACCGCCACTGTACAAGGCGCGCTGATATGAATGTTATTTTAATGTCCTTTACGTCGATATTCGTACTGACAGACATCGACCTGCTAATTTTCGGGTCTATAGGGCCTTAAGTATATAAAGGACAGCGTTCTGCAAGCATGAAGAAAGCATTCGGAGAAAAGTGGAAAAGGTGGAAAAGTATAAAAAAGGTGCCTTTAGACAGTCACATCAACTTTCTTTGCCCTCAAAGTCATCAGTCATAAGTCATAACTTCAGCAACGAATCGACATAATATTATTTTCATCAAGCTGCGAAGAAGAAGTATTGACACCGTCTCGAAAATCGATTCTTGATGAAAATTGAAAACCATGATATACCTACCAGAATAGGAAAGTGACATAGGAAAGTGACGATTGTGGCGATGAAGTGCCTATAATTTGCTTGCTTTAAAAATACGTGTAATAAGCTACCTAATAATTTTATACAAACAATAAAATATTGCGAATATTTTTGATAATAATATTTTAAGTATCGATTTTCGAGACGGTGTCAATTCTTCTTCTTCGCAGCTTGATTAAAATAATAATTTATTCGTTGATGACAACAGTTTGTAATTCAGTAATTTTGTACCGTAAAGTGAGCCTAGTAGGAAAGTTTTGGGGTAGTTCTGATGTGTTTTGGGGTGCTAAATCTGAATCTGAGGTTTGCGGACCAAATTTCGTGACGCAACATTAAAAAAACCAGAAAAAAGCGTTTTTTTTTTTGCTTTTTTCCGGTTTTTTGCTTTAAACTCGAAAACTGTTAACTTTTAGTAAATGGTCTCTTTACAGAAATTAAAGTACTTGAAATTCTCTACAAATAGCAGTATTTAGTTTTTTTTTTTCAGACGAATCGTTCGGTTTCTAGTGCGAGTTGAAATTTTTTTTACATTTCAATATTTAATTTTTATGGATGCTGTCATTTGATAATTAATGTCACCTGGTTTTCCACACAAGTAATTAAAAAGAAAAAAGGCAAAAATTATGCAAATTCAGTAGGTATCAAAAAAAGGTAGAACTCGTAACAAAATAAAACTGAAAATCTCGTTAATTATGATCATATATTATTATTTTGATCATAAATTATAATATGCAAAATTTATATAATAATAGTTAAATAAATGATAATTTTATCAAAATACAATGGTTAGGTATTTATTTTAACAAAATATATTAAAAAAGTGCATCAATAATATTTTTTATTAAAAAAATATTATTTAAATTTACGAATATAATAGGCCCATCAGTTTTTTAAAACTATTTCATCGACTTTCACGATAAAATAAATTCGGCATGGAATTTAAGCCCTCCGTTCGCGCGAAACATAATAAATATATTATAATACTTATTTAATAGACCGATAGGACTAGGTTTTTTGGTTTAAAAAATTCTAAAGTTTCTAATTTTTTGCGTATAGTTTTGGGACCACTACATAAACCTAAAAAATGATTTTGTGTCATTTTAGTCGACAGCTTCCAGAGATATTTAGGGATTTTGATTTTTGGTCGCTATAGGCTGAAAAAAATATTAAAGTTTAAAATTTAGGTTTTGGGATATTGCTAGGGCAGTAACTGATGTGCAGACACGTTTTGTGTCAGATTCATCCACGGGTTTCCCAGTAATTAGCAAATATTAGAAACGTCGCCTAATTGCCTCGAAAAAATATTAGAGTTTCTAAAAACGGTATAATATGGTTTAGTTTGTTGATGTCTGCTACTGTTAAAGTTTTGTGTCATTTTCATCCACGGGTTTTGAAGAAATTTATATTTTTGCTTTCAACATCCCATAAAAGCTACAAAAAGTAATTAAAGTTTTTAGAGTTTACATATTTACAATTGAAAGGTCTATGCAAACCACATTTCAAAATTTAGTTCCTTTTCAGCCCCGATTTTAAGAGAAATTGACGATCAAGTAAAGCGAAATTGATTTTTATACTTGTTAATAGGCCACAAACTATTTTATTTTTAAACATAGGTAGAACATCATATCTTGAAGGGCCTGTGTAAGAGAAAATACGATATTTTATAATTTATTCGATGATTATGAAGAAATAAAAAAAAATTGCATCTTATTTTAACAAAATTCAACTTAATTTCGAAACTTAAAGCTTAGTCAATATTTTAATACTTACTAAAAATTCTACCATAATATTATGATTTATTAGCAGAATATTTTAAAAAGTTTATGTATTATTTTAAATTGTTGAAAAACTACTTACTACGTAATCCGCATAAAATCTGTTTCGTGTTCTCTGTTCGTTGATTTGAATTTTATTCTATTTGTAAAATGAAACTGACAAATTGGTTTAAGTACCTTTGCAAGTAGGGTTGCCATCAGGCGTTTGGACAAAGATAAGTAGTTTTTTTAATACGTCATAATTCATAAATCATAAGCCGCAAATCGCAATTTACCTATTAAGTTCGGTCAAATGCTGCGCGTCCACTGGATCGGAGCGTACTGTTACAACGCACAAGGATTTTGGCTTTTAAAAAAAAACAATTTTTGATTTTTGATGCACACGTCTAGCGCGGTTGGATACTGGATGGAGAGTGTGGGACTGGGAATGCAACCGAAGCTGCTACACAAAGGAAATGCTGGATAGGTAGGAAAGGGGCTGACTAAGGGATGTTACATACATACTAAAGCTATAACACCTCCCCGGGGTAGAATAAACTTCAGGGGCCTATGTTCCTGAAGTTTAGAAAAAATTAAGAAATTTAAATATTGATTCTAATGCTTGGTGAGGGTATTTCACGTGAAGGAGTTTTCGAATTGCTAGGTGTGACTATGGAATTTTCATCAACATTTCTTTTTGAATTAACTGTGTCGGAAGTAGCTAAATCTGGTATTATTATAGCATTAGTAGTATTTTGAGGTGATTGAAAGGGCCTAGGAAAACGATAGGATAGACGGTGCTCTTTAATGTAAAAATATAACCTAATTACAAAATAAGTACACATTAAAATTAACATTACAATTAGAACAATTGAATAATGGGTCCCATATTTAATTATTGGTTGCTGATTTAGGATTTCATCTGTTTCTTTCAATAAGGAATTAAATTTAGAATTGGCGTCTGATGTAAGAATGTCTAAATCAATATTCTTAAGTTTAATAGGGGACTCATCACGGACTTTAGGGATCTTATCTAGAATACAACAAGGATCCTTAATTATATTAAAAGTAGGGTGAAAAACTGTAACGTTAAGTTTAACATCAGCGTATCTAGGTATTAATTTTGTATTTTTACAGAATGCTACACAATTTTGCGGCACCTTCAAGATGCCTGTACCAATTACATCTAGCTCTATGATCTTTTGGTCAATACAGTCTAGATAAACTTTAATGTTTTCGGATTGTACATATATCCAATTATTATCGGAAATCGGTTTCCATACGTTGAGTATTCCACTAATAGAATCGGTTTGACACTGCACTGGTAATACACTGATAACTTTTGACATTAACTCACTTTCACAGCTGGGGTTTGCACTTGTTGGGGAGACGGTCATCACATTGCAGATGTAGTCGTTGACGTCGATTGCCAGACAGTCCGTGAGTGAATCGAGTTTACAATATTCTGATTTATCTCTGGTCATTGCGATAAATTTACTACTGGGCCTAATAAGACTAAAAGTGTCTGGTTTAACGTCATCATGCGGCGTTGGTAATGCTATATTATGATATAGATCATACAGTTTAGGGGACACCAAAGGTAATCTTATTACAAATACTATCTTAGTGTTTAGGCTAAAACAACTTATACTAGACACATTTAATAGTTTATAAATGTTTCTTAATTCTAAACTTAAAGGTAATGTAACGTCAGCTGGTAGGTGCCTATAGTTGTCGACGAGCTCTTTATACAACTGTTTTGGGGGCAAAATAGCTGGATGTAAAATGTTTCGGCTACCAAAAAGAATGGCATTTGTTATATCTTCCATTTGGAAAGACAGTGTTAGTAGTGACGCTTCCAGATTTGTTAATATGGAATCAATGCTAGTTTTAAAGTTTAGTTCCATAGAATTTTTTGAAATATTTTTCATCTTTAGTGAGAGGTCGTCGACAGCTTCAGTAAGACTAATTTCATTGAGCTTTATTTTAAAAAGTGTATCGTTAAATTTTGACAAAACTGAAGTCGTAACCAATATGTTTTCTTTTATCAATAAACTTAGTCTTTTTTCGTTATCCTGTACATCTCGTATAGCGTTATCGTATCTGATAGCGTCATCTTCGTTTAAAGTACCAAATACTGTTTTAGACAAAGATCCTACGGCACCTATCCAAGCACGCTTAAATCTCTTATTACTAATAAGATGTGAAATGGAAGAATATTCCGAAACAACATCATTGTATCTTACACTCAGTGGCTCCAGAATATTATGGCATTCCAGGTCTTTTATTGTTTCAATTTGAACTTGGTTACATAAAAACCGTACTGTACCTAAGATTGAGTTAATGGTCTTAATGTTCGGTTCCATATATGATATATCATAAGGTGTGATAAGATCCAAGCGGCCAACATTGATCTTGAGTTCGCCAATTGGATCAAAATATATGCCCGGACTCGTGTCGATTCGACGGGTAAACTCCTGAAGAGCGTGAGCCAGTATGCTGTAAGGGAAGATGATTGCTTCCGTTAGGTATTTCCTTATCGACTAAGGTAAGTATGTATAATGTATAATAGGTAAGTAATATATATTATATTGTATAATTTTGTATAAAGTGTAAATTAAATATGTAAATAGTATAACCCTTTTCTTTTCTTTTTCAGGTTTTCAAATTGGAGTATCTCCTTGGATCTCTGCAAGTTTTACTTCGTCATAATGGTGTTTAACATGACGTCTGTTAATTAGTAGCGACAATGTGTGATTGCCGTGTATTTTAACTACCTTGTACGGCCCTTTCCAAACAGGAGATAGGGCTTTTCTTAGTCTTAAATGATTTTTGAGATATACGAAATCTCCGACTTTGTATTCTACTGGGCGAGTATGCGAGTCATAGTAATCTTTTGATGTTTGTTTAGACTTTCTAATATGTTCTAAAGCATTTTCGTGGGAATATTTTAAACGGTGTTGCAACATTTTAACGTATTCCGGGTAGGTCGTGGATGATGTATCGTCGTAAACTGATGTCGGGATGTGGGCTTTGTGTCCGAATAATAATTCATAAGGTGAGTAATGCGTAGTGGAATGTACAGCGGTATTATATGATAATACAGCTGTATATACGTAGCGAGCCCAATTGTCCTGATTTTCGTTAATATATGATTTAAGATATTCTTTTAAAGTGGAGTGTGATCTCTCCAAAGCACCTTGAGTTTGGGGATGATAAGGAGATGAGAAAAGATGTTTGATTTTGAACAGTTCACATGTCTTACTAAATAACTCTGCAGTGAAATTTGTGCCCTGATCTGTGAGTATGCGCTTGGGAATTCCGAATAATGAAATGCAGTGTACGAGACACTCACTGGTTTCTTCAGCGGTGATGCTCCGCATCGGATATGCTAAGCTAAATTTTGTAAGGTCGTCTTGCATCGTTAAAATGTATTTTAATTTTGCAGGGCCGCATTCGGGAAGAGGTCCTACAATATCTATTGCCAACCTTTCGAAAGGAGATGTTGAAGTAGACGTAATAACCATGGGTGCGCGATTAGTTTTTCTTAAGGCCTTATTTGTTTGGCATGATGAACAATTTTTTACATAATTTTCGATATCGCTACGCATGTTTGTCCAGAAATACTTTTCTTTTATGCGACTAAGCATTCTGCTCTGCCCTAAATGTCCAGCAATAGGAATATCGTGATTTTCTTTAAGGATTTTTTGGATTTCAGATGGAACAGGATAAATCAAGCTATTATGGTAAATGTGGATGGAAATATTTGTTCCGTCGAAAATGTGACCAAGTATATTATAGATTTTTACAAACGATATCCTATCAAAAGGGTTTCGGAAGTCTGTTATACTAATATCGTTTACGGTTGGGTGATTTATCATTATTTGATCTCTTATAGTTTTAAGCGATTTGAATATATCCGGGTAAGTGCAAGAATCGAAATGGTGTACTTTTATAAAGAGGAAAATATATATTTTATTATTGTATTCGAGTGACAAATATTCAAATAATGTCCTTTCGAGTTTTTCGAAGTCGTTGCGTATAGATGCAGGACAATTGTTGATAATTTCTTGGACGTAAGGTATATTTTCGTCCATGTCTATTGAAGTTGGTATAATTATGATTTTATAATTGCTTTTCAGGATGCTGCTGTTATGTTCTAAAATTCGGGTATTAAAAGATCTAGAAGGTGATTTAAGGAAATTATTATAGGTTTCATCCGGTGTTGTTGACCGTTCTTGAGGTGCAGAAGGCTGTTCCGAGTGATCAGTTGGCACCAAGGGAGCGTGACTAACTACAGGGCTATCAATTTCGGGTTGTACAGTAGTTTGTCTACTGGTTGACGGTTGTGGATCAAATGTCAAATTCAAGTCAGGGTTAAGATTGTCAGTTACAGGATTTTGAAATTGCTGATTTAGAGGATCGGATTCAACCGGAGTAGGAGGATTCAGTGGTGAGAAGTCTAAGTCTTTTTCGTCTATTGGGCTAAACGTTATTGTGGTCCATTCATTATCATCGAAAACGTCAGAATATGGCTCTGTAGGGGGTATAGGATTGTTATTTTCAGTTGGTGTAGGATTTTCAGGATATATGGGATTAACTGGATATCTTGATAGGGCGTCCGCTGCTGAATTGAGCTTTCCTTTCCTATACACTATTTCATAGTCGTATTCTTCGAGCTTGAGACGCCATCTCTGTAATTTGCTGGACGGATCTTTATGATTGAAAAGCCATTTTAAAGGCCTGTGGTCAGTGACTATCTGGAATTTTTGTCCATACAGATACGGTCTAAACTGTTTACAACCAAATAGGATGGCTAGTAACTCCTTCTCTGTCGTACTATAATTACTCTCGCTCCTGTTAAGGGTTCGAGAGGCATAGGCTATGGGGCGCTCTTGACCTAAGGGGCCTTGGGAAAGGACAGCTCCGAGAGCATAGTTTGAAGCGTCTGTTGTTAGTATAAAGGGTTTGGTATTGTCGGGATAACATAGGACGGGTGCGGAGGTAAGTTTATTTTTAAGTGCTTCTAGGGCTAGTTGCTGTTGGTTTTCCCAAATAAAGGGCTGATCTTTCTTTAAAAGGTTGGTTAGAGGTTTAGCTAGTTTTGAAAAATCTGGGATAAATCTTCGGTAATAGGATACTAAACCGAGGAAGGATTTGACGTCTTTAGGACTTTGCGGGATAGGAAATTCGACAACAGATTTGATATTATTCGGGTTTGGCTTAACGCCATCTTCTGTGATAATGTGGCCTAAATATAAAACTTCACGACGCAGGAATTCGCACTTGTCGGGTTGCAACTTCAGGTTAAATTTTCTTATTCTTTGGAAAATGAGTTCTAAATTTTTAATATGTGATAACAAGTCGTGAGAATAACAGATAATATCGTCTAAATAAATAAAGCAACGTAAGCCTTGCAATCCGGAAAGTGCGTTATTCATTAGTCTTTGAAAGGTTGCCGGTGCATTTTTCAGTCCAAACGGCATCCTTAGAAATTGATAGTGACCTTCTGGTACAGTGAATGCAGTTTTGGGTTTGTCTTCTTCATTTAAAGGGATCTGATGGAAACCTGATGCTAAATCTAACGTGGAAAAGTAAGTACTTTGACCCAGTTGGTCCAGGATTTCAGTAATTTGAGGGATAGGATATGTGTCACCAATAGTCACGTCGTTTAGCTTCCTGTAATCTATTACGACTCTCCATTTTTGAACGTTTGACGCATCTAGTTTCTTTGGTACCACCCAAATCGGGGAAGACCATGGTGAATTGGATGGTTCAATTATATTTTGATCCAACATCTTGTTGATTTGGTTACGGACTTCTGCTTTATGCACCTCAGGAAACCGGTAAGTTTTCGTGTGGATCGGGATGTCGGTAGTAGTTTTAATTTCATGTTTAAGAGCATTTGTATAAGTAAGCTTTTCATCGGGTAAATGAAATATGTCTGAATAATCGGAACAAAGCTCCATTAATGCATTAGCCTCTTCTTCATTAAGGTGTGTAATACGTAATTGTTGTAGAACTTTTTCAGTGCGTTTTGTAAAATTAGGAGGTGAGCTACTTAAATGATTTACAGAGGCAGTATGATAACAGTTTAAATTATTGGATTCTATCGGTATTATTTTTAAATTAAGGTTTGAATTTAGAGTAACTTTTTTTTCTGAAAGATTGACGACGGACAAATTTATTCTGTTATTTTGCTTTACACTAACAACACAGTTTGCAATTAATAAGGAGTCAGAAATTTTTTGGTCTAAAATAAAACCTTCCTTTATTTCAGGATTTGATACTGAACACTCAATAATTTGTTCGGTCCTGGGTGGAATTAGATATGCCGGTTCATTGAAATTTAGTTTTAGTGATGATTCTCCGATGTAAAGTAGGTCCTTGTTGTAGTCTATGTTACAGTTAAGAGCATTGAGCATATCTGACCCGATAATACCATCATAAGGTAAATGGATTTTATCAACAACGTGAAATATGTGTGATACGGAGGATTTTTGGATTTTTAGCTTAAGTTCAAAATGTCCATTAGTAAGGATAGGATTTTCAGAGGAGTCAATGCCTTTGAGTTGTATAAATTCTTTTTTAAGGGATGGATGAATCTGTAGGCAGGAATGTTTAATTAGGCTTACGGATGAACCTGAGTCTACAAGCAAGGATATAGGAAGCTTGGATATAGAAGTTTCGACTAGTACATAAGGTAAGAGCATAATGCTTGGGTCATTAGTGATTTCAAATGTTGACAATATTTTATTTTTTTGATTCAGTGAATTATCAGTAATCAAGGAGACTTCAGTTTGGGGCTGGTTACCCTGTCGCGTGTCTCTAGAGGATACAGTGGATGATTTAATACTTTTATAAATTAAGGAGTCTTCAGTTTGGGGCTGGTTACCCTGTCGCGTGACTCTAGAGGAAACAGAGGATAATTTATTATTTTTATTAATTAAGGAGTCTTCAGTTTGGGGCTGGTTACCCTGTCGCGTGACTCTAGAGGAAACAGAGGATAATTTATTATTTTTATTAATTAAGGAGTCTTCAGTTTGGGGCTGGTTACCCTGTCGCGTGACTCTAGAGGAAACAGAGGATAATTTATTATTTTTATTAATTAAGGAGTCTTCAGTTTGGGGCTGGTTACCCTGTCGCGTGACTCTAGAGGAAACAGAGGATAATTTATTATTTTTATTAATTAAGGAGTCTTCAGTTTGGGGCTGGTTACCCTGTTGCGTGACTCTAGAGGAAACAGAGGATAATTTATTATTTTTATTAATTAAGGAGCCTTCAGTTTGGGGCTGGTTACCCTGTTGCGTGACTCTAGAGGAAACAGAGGAAACAGAGGATAATTTTGTGCCGGTTTGAAGTTTTTTAGGTCCCGCACGGCAACAGGACGAGACGCTTATGCGTTTTTTGGTCCGATATCGACAGTGTCGTAGCCTTCAGTAGGGTTAGTGTCTTCGACGGAATCAATTTCGGTAGGTTCAGATATGAAATTAACCCGTTGCGATCTCGGATTTTGATTGAGCCTAAATCTTTCATTATTAAATTGACGCTTCCTACATTCTTCTAGGGTGTGCCCGGGTGCCTTGCAGTATCTGCATATGACCTCCGACGCACTGCTTGTTTGATTAGGTTGTGGTGATCGCGACTGCATATTATTACGATTGAATCTAAAGGCTGGTTGGTTGCTAACGAAATTACCGGGGTTTGGCTTAATCATTCGCGGTCTTTCCGGTCGCGGTTGCGATTGAGAATTTTTATAAATAAATTGTTGGAGTTTTTCCTCGGATATGGCAAAATTCACTGCTTCGTTAAGAGTACGTGGTGCTTTGCACCGGACGATGTTTGAAATTCTCGGCGTGAGACCCATCTGGAAGTGATGGAGTGCTAGTTCCTCCATCGCAGCTGTACGACCTATCATTTCTCTACTTTTATTTCCATGGGCAATTGAAATTTCTGTTAATAGTTGTGACAAACACGTTTCTACCCTTAGGGC
This sequence comes from Polyommatus iphigenia, assembly GCA_963422495.1. NCBI lineage: Eukaryota > Metazoa > Arthropoda > Insecta > Lepidoptera > Lycaenidae > Polyommatus > Polyommatus iphigenia. The sequence goes on from OY730188.1 coordinate 4,911,972, forward strand.
ATATTGGCTCACGGGTTCGTTAGTTTGTTGTCTACATTCTTGCAGATCGGTTAGTAAGTGGGCGTAGTGTTTGCGCTCACTAAATTGCGTCTTCAAGAATTCTTTAAGTTGCGCCCAATTTACGAATTCCTTAATAGAACATGCAGTTTGTGCTCTCCCTTGTAATTGGCATAAAATGTATTTAAATATAATATCTTTTTGACTATCTGTGGCGAGATCGTGGGCATTGCTACAATTTACTAGAAAAGAATTTAGTGATTCCCTAGCACCGTCGTAAGGCTTTATAAATTTTAATAATGTTGATAAATCTAACTCTACCTTAGGTGCAGCAGTGTTTTTATTTTTTTTCTGGGACCTAGTGATCGGTCCCGGTTGTGAGGACGGACCTGCTTCGTCATCCATGTCATTCACATTTATTTCAGGTCTTTCAAATTTAGGGCTAGGGGCTCTAGATTCAGACATCTTAAATTATATTCAATAGAAGTTAGCTGTAATTTCTTTAAAACAAAACAAAAATATTTCTTAATATTAAATTGCAATGACCAGAAATAGAATACTAAATCACTCACAGGAATCTGGCTGCGGCGATGCACCTTATCATGTTTAGACTGGAGCTCGGCTTATCTCGATGCAGTCGTCGGGCTCGGCGGGTCAGGTTACTTCGGCGAATGCACGACGTATTTAGGATTAAAGTTCGATATTTAACTAGACTTAAAGTGTGCAAGAATAGAAATAATTATTTTTTATGTAAGAGTTCGACTTGTGGTTGATTGGAATTAGCACTTTCACGAAACACTTTTCACTGGATATAGAAGATTTAGGATACTGAGGATTTAGAAGAGTTTTCGGAAGACGTTTTCCAGGGACTTTTAAAATCCCCTTTCGCTGCCACCAATGTTACAACGCACAAGGATTTTGGCTTTTTAAAAAAAACAATTTTTGATTTTTGATGCACACGTCTAGCGCGGTTGGATACTGGATGGAGAGTGTGGGACTGGGAATGCAACCGAAGCTGCTACACAAAGGAAATGCTGGATAGGTAGGAAAGGGGCTGACTAAGGGATGTTACATACATACTAAAGCTATAACAGTACGCATCGGCATTTCGTCATTTACGAAATGCCGATGGGGTGCGTCCACTGCATTCGGATTCATCATAGGCAATTTAGTTATTTTTAGTCCGTCATAGCCTGTTAACGTGCATTTGCATTATAGAGGTTAGTGGCGAGGATATTGTTGTAACTAGCTGTATTTTATCAGAAGAGGAAAAGAGAAACAAGAGAAAACGAAATTCATTATTTCCCAGTTTCATCCCAAATATTGTCTCTCCTCAGTTGGTTATGATGATGTTGAAGTGCTCCCTCTGGGTCATATCCAACGAAGGGCCGCTCGAATTGTTGACTGCCACAGTGTTTCAAACAGCTTGGACTCCTTGGAATTACGCCGAGATGTAGCTTCACTCTGCATCCTCTATCGGTTGTATCACGGGGAGTACTCTGAGGAATTGTTCGGTGGTGAAGATCTGTTTTTAGGCATCTGATGAAGAGCTGGATGATGTTATCCAAGATTTTCACGATGACGTAATTTTATCTCAGAGTCCTCACTCTTTAGAAGTGGAGTCACCTCCTGATTCAGACGAAGAAATAGAAAAAGTATCTTTGCAGTTCTGTTCTAATGCGTAACCAGTCACTGTCCTCAGCGTTTCAGATATTTTACGTGGTAGAGGCAGAAAAAAACAGAAAAGCAGTCATACCTACAGTGTGTCGCGCAAAACTCGCCGCTGGAGCCTCTGTACTATGTTCTATGGAATACTAAATATTGTGGAGATCAATTCTATGATACTGTTACATTCTTCAGATGCTGCTAATAAGCAATTTTTCAAGAATAGGCACACTTACCTGAAGACTCTCGCTTTTGATTACATAAAACCGCACCTAGAAGACAGATTTCAATACCGAACTTTGCCAACGTATGACGTAGCTACAAATTTGTAAAAAGTACTGGAGAAAAAAAAAACGCCCAACGCCTTATAGCTTCTCTTAATTTCAAATCTGGAAGGTGTTTTGTCTTCCCGAGGTCCAAAACCGCAAATCACGTACGCCACAATGTGAGACGTGCAAAACTTTCATTTGTACTGTTCACCAGAACAAAATATGCCAAAATTGTTTCATAGTTAGTACCTAATTAATTCGATTTAATCCTTCGATCGGAGGTTCTAGGAATTCCCATTGTATTCTTTTGTTCTCGCGATCACCGGTGCTCGCGCGGGGCCTGAAAGATTAATAATTATGTTCAGAAAGACTGAGATTATTGACTACAAGTCTATGTAATCTGACTTAATAATATAAACTTTAATATATTTTTTAAAATGTGTTATTATTGTTGGGGTGCGCTAGTAGTTACCCCAGGGTACCGTTAGATAAAGTTTAAGATGGGTACGGTTCTAGGGCTAGGGTCACATGAGTATAATTGTCAATGAAATATTTGCGTTTCCTAGCTGCTAGGGTGTATAATAAATATCAAATTAACATATTGTTTTATTCTAAATGGTAAAATAATGCAATCATGAAAAAACATAGGTCTTATACTTAATATTATTTGTAATAATATTATTTAATTTGTAGGTAACAGCCCTAGGGACGAACTCTATCACTATCATACTCGTACCATCGATTTTCAAGATAGTATTATATTCAAAATTCATATTGCTTTTGTACACAAAAACTGCCGATTACATTGAAATAATTTGATTCCTACAGTACATCTCTAATTAAAGTATTCCATTAACACATAGGCTATTTTTATTACAAAATGTGAGGCGGTCTGAGGTATTCAACGAAATTTACGTGAGGAAAGCTGCTAGAAAGTAGCAAGAGTAGCTTATTTCAATAGCACATAGTTCATCCACCTAACCTGCGAGATTTGTTTCAAACCAATTCTGATTGTTTCAAAGCACATTCGTTTACCACAATCAAAATTTTTACATAATATACGCATACGCAAGCAAAAATTAATATCAGCAGACAGGTACAGATGTACCAACAATTTGACTCTAACTGCGCCTAATTTTATCTATTTTTTTTCGGTATACTATGTTCGGGCGAGACGGGGATTACGAATTATTACAAAATTGAAACATTTTGAAATTTTTGTGCCGCCGGGGCCGGGGTGTGAAGTGCGCGGGTGAAAACTATCAGTATCACTATCAGCGTAGCGCGCGGATAAAACATTATTATTTTGCTTTTGCGAAATAGATTATACACAATTTGAAAAAATCAGAAGTTTATCCATAGTGGGTCTGTATGTCTATCTAAAGGCTGTATTTCAGACAGCCTGAAGACAGACATACAGACAGACAGACATCGAAGTCCCAGTAATAGGGTCAGACAGACATCGAAGTCCCGTTTTACCCTTTGGGTACGGAACCCTAAAAACGGTAGGACAGAACTACGCAGAGTTCTGTCTCACACTCGCACTCGTTCGGTTCTTTCATACTGTTTATATTTTTGTATCTAATTTTTAAAGCAATTGGTGAAAAGGACTCAAAATGAAAATATATATTTCTTACTTCTTTAGGATGTTGAATATGTAAACGCCTTTAATTAAAAATATTTTTTTCGTAGTGTTTGGAGCTTGCAAAAATAAAAATTATTAAAATCTCGAAATATCGTGGATGAATCTGACACAAATTTATTCTATGGCTTTATTTAATAGACCTGAACCCAATTATTGTGATTTCAGAAACTCTAATTTTTTTTAGATAGTGTTTTAAATAATTGGCAATATTTCGGGTTCCAATGGGCTAAAATGGTTCAAATTAGGTACCTACAATCCGAAGACTAATCTCGATATGATGCTATTGTTATTTTTAAGTTAAGTTTTTGCTGGCTAGTTTTATACAAATTTTAAAAAATCGACCACTAAATTTTGATTGTCTCAAAAACCTATCATCAGAAATGACACAAAATTTAAAAATAACCTAATAAGACATCACTTCATCCATGTGCAAAAATTCAGAAACTTTAGAATTTTTGAAACTTAACACCTCAAAACAAGCTAGTCCCGCAGGTCTATAATTTCATTCGCCATTAAAGCTTTGACTTTAAAATACTTTTAACTACGGTGTGCCATTAGAAAATAGGAAATGCTTTTTAAAAGAAATAACTCTTGTTCATGTTTTTATTTAGTTGATTTTGATTAATAGTGGTTTTAAAAATATTCACCACTAGAACATCAGTAGAGTACCTAATGGATCTTAATGTTGGCTACAATACCTAACTCCTTTCTTATGTGCCTCTTATTATGTTCTTATGATAGTTTTGTAGATATTCCCTATAGATAAATTGGTCTTATCGTTATCTAATGATGAATTCTTATGCTGCTCTTGTCATTACAGTGTAGACAGGTGCCTATTTTTACTGAACTCGGTATATAGTATACCTTCAGGATATCTCCAGGGATTATTGACTCTTATGTAAGAATGCCAAGATTACCTAATTCTATAAAATAACTAAGTGTTTCACTAGATATACTTGTGCTGCTTGGGTGCAGCCCCTTGTCGGCAACGTGTACAGACCTCCCAACCGAGGGTCCAATGGATAGAAAAGTAAAATGTCTTGGCTAAAGGGCCATTAAGGGCTATACAATACCCGGCAATAAATATTGCACATCGACCTTTGGAAAGAGACAATCGGCTAATTTCGGTTTCATAGAGCGTTATCTTTGTAGCACACACCTATAACCTATTTGACATTATGTCAGTCGTTGTTCAAATTCAATAGAGTGCAGTCGCGTCCAGTTCAAAATATATATCTAGAGTTGTTAACACCCCTAAATTTGCTAAAGCTGTAATTTTCCAAAAGAATTAAATAGGTAAACATAATTTGAACACGCTTTTTTATTTTATTTTACCCGAACCTAAAGCCATAACTTATAGAAAATTTGGTGTATTTTATACAAAGAATAATAAAATTGTCAAAAGAAGCAAACCATAATAATTATGGTTTTTTTAACAGCTCCTAATATATACCGGACTTTTTGTATTTCGTGCGTAAGAGATAACGCTCTACAAAACCGAAATTAGCCGACTGTCACTTTCCAAAGGTCGATGTGCAATATTTATCGCCGGGTACTGTAACTCACTGGGACGCCATCGCGATGTAGCCAGTGACGTTACCATGTGATCTCTATGTCACCGCAAAGCGACGTAGAGGTCACATGGTAACTTAACTTTAAGAAAAACACCGCTTTGCGGCGACGTAGAGACGCGAGACGTAGCTTGGACGTTGCCATGGTAACGTCGCTGGCTACGTCGCGGTGGCGTCCCGGTGAGTTGTAGCTCTACCTTTACCACTTCTTTGTAGAATCGCCGATCGAAATGTATCGAATTGACATAAGCGTTCGATATGTCGTTGACGTTCGACCCGTCTAATGTCAATTCCATACATTTTGATCAGCAATTCTATAAAGAAGCGATAAAGAAAACGTCTAGGCTACAGGCACTGATTACCTAACGTTAATGAAGGGTTTGATAGATGTATGGATGTATGGAATTCCGACAAAATCTTCATTTGTGGTCTGAGTGCGGTAACACCCTGCACGAACATTCCTTGCTCAAACTACAATTTAAATAAAAAAATGAAAAATTATCAACATTATTTTTTGATTCCCCGGCAAAATATTTCGTTTTACCCGCAACGAAGGTAGCTCAGCTATCCGTTTATTGTGGAACCATAAATATTAACAGCTATGTCCTTTCATAGGGCTTGCATTACCTCGACTTTTATATCAGTTCAAAGGCTAAGGGTGAAGAGAACTGACAGATAGATGAAAGATAAAGATGAATTATGCATGACGAAAGCAAGCAACACCTAGCAATAAATTTAAAAATAAAAAATAAAGATGAATTCAGCGTGACATTGCAAGCAACATCTAGTAATAAAAACACACATAAAATGTAATAATCATTGTTTATTTATCATTAACTTTCCTCCTCGACCGAGTCGCCGGCCTCTCTTCCAGCTTGCCGGGACTGGTGGCGCGAATCAACGCCTTGTCTGGTTTTGTCAACTTCTCTGATTTCGTCGCCAACTTCCCAGATTTACTTTCTGATTTTTCTGTTTTAGTCACCGATTTAAGAGATTTAGTCGGCAACTTCTTCGATAGAGTCTCTAATTTCTCTGCTTTAGTCAACTCCTCGGAATTTGTCACTGACTTCTCCGGCTTGATCGCCAATTTTTCCGACTTAATCACTAAGTTCTCCGACTTAGTCACCAACTTCTCCGACTTAGTGGCCAACTGCTCCGACTTAGTCACTAACTTCTCCGTTCTAGTCGCCAATGGTGTTTCCACCATAGATCGTTTTCTAGCCGTCTCCCGCATGTAGTTCTGTGTCATCTGGGCCGCTTTCGGCGTTAGGAACTCACTCTCTAAATTCTTGACTATTCTCCTGGAATAAGTCTTTATGGACGTCATCGGAGTAAAGAACTGTTCGCCGGGCGTGGCCTGCGCCGGCGTGTAAAATATTTGCGGCGTCTTCGGCGTCTCCTGACCTATCGCCTGCAGCTTCAGCCGCGCTTTCGGCTTCGGCGTCATGTCCTCTATCTTGATCGGCTTGAGCACCGGCATCTTGAACTCCTTCTCCGCCTCGGAATCCGACTCCTCGGCTGCGTCTAAATTCATCTTGATGACTTTGAGCCGCTTGGGCACCTCGTCCGCCTTTATTTTGAGCTCGGTCTCCATTTTCTGCACTAACTTACTTTCCGGAGTCCGGACCTCGACCGGCAGTATTGGTTCCTCGAAGTCGGCGTCAGAGTGTCTCTTTATCTTTCTGTCGTTCCTCAGTTTCGCCGCGGTGATCATTAGATTGGAAATTTCGTTCGCGACGTACGCATCGTAGGCATTTTCGGCGAGCAGCTCGTGTATCCTGACGAAATTCTCGTTCGCCCGGTCGACATTGTTCTGCGAGAGCTCAAAGAACGACAGCTCTATCAGGAATTCCATTTCCACATGTCTGTACTCCTTCTCATACGAAACTCGGAGGACATCGCAGATGTCATTATGGAACTTGCCCCTGTAGTTTCTGAATACATCTTTGAGCTTGAGTTTGGCGAGTTTGAAGGTTTCGGTGGCGCCGTCGTAGTAATTTCTGGCGATATGGAACTCCTTGGCGCGGTAGTACATGGAGGCCTCGAGCGCTTCCAGCTCGCAGGTGAGGAGGGCGGGGGTGGGCGTGGCGCAGGCGGGGCAGGCGCAGGAGGCGTGGCTCAGGAACTGTTGCGTCACGTGCGCGGACACGCGGCGCGCGGGCTGCGCCGGGCTCAGGCCGCAGATGCAGAACAACATCGTCTCGTGCTGCTGCAGCTGCGGCGTGTACGCGAACGCCGCGCAGCCCTCCGGTATCACGCTCGACGGCTGCTGCCCGACTATAAACCTCAAACGGTTGTCTATTCTTGTCTGAAAACAAAAATAGGCAGCTGTAAAATAACAGACCAAAAGTTGCCAAAAACCTACGAATCAAAAACATAACTATCTGTGTTAATAAAAAATAACATCATACAATAAACAATAAAAAATAAATTAAACAACTGAAATAATAGTTATTCTACAACAACGTCACACGCTCAGTATGGCATCAATTTAGTAAATCAATCTGAGACTAACGCCAGAATGGCGTCAGTCAGAGGTAGTTAGAGAGAATAGATAATGGCTGATAATTAAAGAAATGAGATCTCTGGAAATGATAAGTCCGTCAGTCAACCGGTTAGACGATCACTCTCCCGTCATTCTGACCAAACTGATGGAGTTGGACTGAACTGATGCCAAACTGACCGTGTAACCGTTGTCGAAAAGCTGAAGTAAAAGAACTTTGGCATAACATACTCAGCTAAACATATTGAGAAAGGCACGTAACGCACTTTAAAGTCGTCGGGATGGATTATTGTGTCCATCTGCTTACCTGGGCGGCGGAACCATGATGTGTGTGCGTGAGAGCAGCGTGCAAGCGCGCAGCAGCAGCAGCAGGCGCGAGCGGCAGCGCGGCGGCGGCAGCAGCACGCGCGCGGCGCCACAGCTGCAGCGCCCGCGACAGTCGCACGCAGCGTGTCGCCGCGACAATGCCGCGCGACCGCACCGCGCACGTGAGAAGGTGACGCGTGCTCCAACCCGCGCCTACATAATTATTATTACTGCCTTAAGTGAAAACAAAAATTATGTTCTAAATTATTATTAACAAATCCTGAAAGAATCATGGCCAAATTTGTATAGGAGCTGGACTCGACTTTTATTTTTGATGTCCCAAAATAAACTATAGTTAGATTCGTTTGTTCTTATGCTCTAAACATAATTCCGTTTGAGAATTATGTCTAAATAGCCACGATTTTTTATAATAATTAATAACGTTTACAATTATTTTGAGGTTAAACTTAAGAACTACCTTTTTCCCGACTGGGGTGTAGCCTACAAGTGTATATTCGGCGATGTCGTTTCTAATTATTTAAATTTTTCCTAGAGTATTACCCAAAAAATAGAACGAATGCGAATGATCGCCGGCTGTCAGAACATAACGAAACTAAAATATATTGATCTTTTTTTTGTGGCTATTTATAGACACATTTCTAATGATTTTCGATGCCTTAAAATATTAGGGAATTTTTGCTACTAATGGCATATCGGGACGCCACCGTCCACCTGGTACGATTTGGCCATTGTTCTTTAATTTTATATCAGTTTGTTTTGCTAATAAAATGTATTGGCTTACAAAATTTAAGCAACAAAAACAAGATCCAATTTCCACAATGTCATGAAACGGTTTCTGCTACACGTACACTAAAAATGTAACAATATTAAAATAATTTTATTTTTATTATAACAAATTAAGAATGTGCTGCCAAATTTTGCTGTGTTATCTAATAAGTATTACGATCCCGGAAGACGATTGACTTAAATGAAATTGATATTTAATTATTGTATAATGTATATTTATCTGATATTTGCCTAACGGAAAACACGATTCACTTATTTTGACTCGATAGTTATATTTTTCGAAATTATGAATCTTTCTGAGCTTTTCAACAAATATCTGTTACACTTATTGAGTTACTATCATTAATCCTTCGAGTGTCCAACCCCTAAGCGGTCACCGGCGACCGCGATAATAATAGAAAGGCTATTGTGCCTCGCACGATCGAAGGATTAAATAACTTGCACAACTACAATCACACACTTTATAAAATAATAGCTAAAGGAAATATTAGTTTTTATATTGTTCAGTATTAGCTGCAGCGCAAAGCACATTTCTCGGGGGCACGATTCATGGAATCATTATATCACGATTGGAGGATAGCGGGGTGTGTAGCGGGGCTAGCGTGCTTTGATATTTTTGGCAGCCCGGTCTTAACATACAAGTATTGACTATATTTTAGTGTCCGACCGAATGTTCGGTTTCGGCAGGCCTGTCCCACTCGCGCGAATAGGCATCGAACTGTAAGTACCACCCGCGGGTGGCAAATCAGTAGGGACTCACAAGCGAGCGGTGACGCACGCGCACGAGTTGTTCGTTGCATACCTGCGTATTGCGTAACTTATTCGATCGCTATCACAGATTTGATATTAATATCACAATGGACAACAAAAAGAAAAGGGCAAAGAAATATTGCGCGATGCGTACTATTCGAAACCTCATTTGTTTACAAAAATAACTAAGTTATACAAACACTTTAAGTAGGTAACATAAGATCGGTTTCAATAATTAAGATACGGTACCTATCGAATCTAAGGGCTGGTTTACACGTATTAAGTAGATAAGTAGTTAACTAATTTTTAACTTAATTTTAAGTTACTTATTGCATGTAAACACAAAATTTAGTAGCAAGTAGCAAGTTAAAATTTAGTTAAGTACTAAACAAGGAAATTAGAATTTTGACTATTTTCTGTTAAGTTGGCAGGCGGGGCTTGTCACTTGACAAATTTTGGGCAGGCACTTCAAATTAAGTTAAAATTTAGTTACTACTTATCTACTTAATACGTGTAAACCAGCCATAAGTACGCGTAACTAGTTACACGCGAATTTATGATAATTAAATCTACATAGTACTAAGACATAATATCTTAGATTATTTCGAGTTAAATAAAATGTAGTTAATTAAATATAAACTATAAAGATTATAATATTATTTTTAAAAAGAGACAACCCTGATTTCTTCAGAAAAGGTACGAGTTATGCGATAGAAAGAGAGCGGAGATGTAGGCAAATATAATTGTAGGCACCTAGCACTGCGCGGTCGGAATTTGAACTTTATAGTATCGTAGCATGAGTCGTTAATTCTATAAACGGGTTTCGTTAGTGGGAATTCTGTTGGTACAACTAATATATATTCTGTGGTTTCGGTTTCGTTTTCGGTTGAGTTTCGGTAAAAACACGAGTTTCGGTTTAGTTTCGTTTTCGGCGGCAAACTTGCTGAAACTACGACCGAAACCGAATGTGCATTCGGGAGTTTCCGCGCTGTTATTGGTCATGTTCGGCGCGTTGAATGAGTGAATGAATCCGATCAGTCATCAGAGCCAATGTCGTGATTCGCTCGCTTGTTTGTTTGCTGTTCGTTTTGTTTTGTTGTGGTGGCGAGTTTTCGAGTGATTTAATTTGAATTTGGTAAGTTTTATCTCGTTTTATGTCGTTATAACATAAGAGCGGGTAGTAAACATAAAAAAAAATATTCAATATGACTGATAAAAGTAAAATCAAGTTTAATCTCACCTATAAATATATATTTTTTTGGTTCGCAAATGCTATACGTAAACAAACATTAGTTAGGTAGTTAGTAATGACTATAGTGCATTTCATGGTGATAATATTATGGATTCAGAAATTCAAAGTTCATTAAGTATTTATCACCAAGGTATCCAAGTGGCAAGTACAGTAGATACTAACTTACGTACTACCAATTTTGTTTTGAGAAATTATTAAGGTAAAAGACCCGACTATGGGACGGGTTATGTAGATGTCCTGAATATTGCGAGTAATTAAATGAAATCTAGACTATAAATCCTTCTTTTTCTTTTTTAATACATAATTTGATATTTCGGTTTCGGTTTCGGTCGTAAAACTAGTTTCGGTCGGACACTACTATATTTTAACGTCATATTATACCATAAGCGTGTGTAGCGAGGTAGTGTCGTTGCAGCGCGGTGGCGGCGGTGAGCGCGGAGGGCGCGTCGCGCGACGCACACAGCTGCGCCTGCGCCTCCATTAACCGCCCTACGGCTAGGTCCACTGAAATTTTCAATTTACATTATTATTTCCTAACTAATAAAAATAAAAACTTTAATAATGCTATACATTATCTGTCCTTGTCTGAATTTTTTAACATTGGAAAAAGTTTTTGATATACAAGAACAAAAATATATTGTTTTTAATTTAAGCAATAAAATAATTAATCCAGTAATTTCAGAGCATCTTCGATGTAACAAAAAACTTGACTGCCATTTCTCAACATAAATTCAAGTACTAATCGTAATATTACCCGATTTTGTTAAAAAATCATTAAAAAATGTTTACGTGGGAGAGCCATGCTTACGTGGGAGAGCCATGCTACGTGGGAAAGCCATGCTTCGGCACGAATGGGCCGGCTCGACCGGAGGAATACCACGTTCTCACAGAAAACCGGCGTGAAACAGCGCTTGCGCTGTGTTTCGCCGAGTGAGTGAGTTTAGCGGAGGCCCAATCCCCTACCCTATTCCCTTCCCTACCCTCCCCTATTCCCTTCCCTTCCCATCCCTACCCTCCCCTATTACCCTATTCCCTATATTATTATTATAGGCCGGCAACGCACCTGCAGCTCTTCTGATGCTGCGAGTGTCCATGGGCGACGGAAGTTGCTTTCCATCAGGTGACCCGTTTGCTCGTTTGCCCCCTTATTTCATAAAAAAAAGTGTCTTTTTCATCATATAAAGGTGGGTTTAGAGTTTAGACCGAGCGAGCGAATGCTCATTCTATAAAGCTCTTTTGATGTAAACAAATAACGAGCATTCTTTCGTTATTCTAGTGTGTTCGCCACGTGTTCGGTGGAAATTAGGTAGAATGCTCTAATAAATAAGAATGCTCGCTCGTTTGGTGTAGCCGCCGCAAAAGCGCTCGAGCAATTGCCTAGGCCCTAGGCCCTAGAGCGTTCTTTCGTGTTCGGACGTGCTCGCTCTTCGAGGCGGTCTCTTCAAAGGGATTCTAGTGTTCTTGAAATTTTTTACTTTTTAGCGGATTTTTTTTAAATTATCGAGTCTTCTTTGTATTAAATTCGTCATCCACCAACGTCTTTTCCTTCTTTACTTTTTAATTAATTGCGTTATAAGTTATAAAAATAAATGCAGCACTTGAAATCACAATATCGCTGTCACAAGCAGACATAGTGTGGTGTGAACATATATTATTATGTATAAGTTACTCTGTGGTGTGCACCCTACTATACTTATCGTTGACGAATGAGCAATGAGCATTCGCTCATTTGGTCTAAGTGAATCTCATCTATAGAGCAAAAATTCTTGTTCTTGTTGTTCTTGTTGGTTTGATTGGTGTAAATGATCTAATGGGGGCACTTCATATGGCTATTTGTATTTGCTATTGGCTATTTGTTGCGTTTGGCAAAATTATTGACTTATACACAAACAAGCAAATAAGGGCAAATACGGCCTTCCACACATGGACGTCAAATACCAAACTTTTACTTGATTTTGTTTCCAGTGCGACAAGGTTTTATATGAACGTGGGTGGTGGCGCTGCTCGTAAAGGAGAACTGTCAAAAATGACGTTTTTGTATGATGGCAGCGTTAGTTCCTTTTTTCGCCACGTTCATTTAAAGCCTTGTCGAGCTGTGCTATCCGTAGTATCTCTTATTAGTCTGTAGCTCTACTTGCCTATTTGACTCTTGTGATGTGCGTCAAAAACCGACAAAGGTACGGATACGTGTATTTGGTATTGGTCATATTCGTCAAATAGGCAAATAAGGCCAATACTTGTCAAACATACCGTCTACACATGGTGATTGTTTGGCGAATACATCAAATAGGTACGCAAATACAAATAGCCATGTGAAGTGCCTGCATAAAGTATGTCGTAACGAATTATAGTTCACACTAAACTAATACGAAAAAATGTTCTTGTGCAGTTCTTGCTCTATGTTCTTTTGGTGTAAACCCACCTAAGAAAAACATATTCAAAATGTTTAGGGTACTTCTACATACAATGAATACTTACTGTCACAGTTATATTCTTTCCTTTCGACATTCTGGTAGAAGTGCAGTACTTTCGCCTGCACAGCTTGTACCATCCTGGCTGCGGAGCCGATATTACCACATTTGTGATTATACATCTGTGAACAAATAGGACATCACATCTGATTATATAATCAGCTGCCTTACTCTCGACAGAATCGAATCGAAAATCGATTCAGCTTGATCTCAAATATTTTGCTACTTCCGACATAATATGTAGCGCAAAATCTTGCTGCGGCTCAATTTGGAAGTAATTCGATATCAACGGCTTTTTCCACTCCTGACAGCTATACTAGCGCACGAACGTGTTGCGGCTCAATTTGAAACTAATCAGACTCGTAAATCAATGTTGTATCAGTCTCAGAGGTAAGACTGTAGGTCCAAATTGACTTTTTCATAGACGGCGAACCTGCGCTAATTGGTCGAGCTGTAGAAAGTCAATGTTACAAACTTATATAATAACTAGCTGTCCCGGCAAACGTTGTTTCGCCATATAAAGTATTTCGCCCATATTATTTTATTGAGGTGACTAAATAAGTATGTCACCATGGTAACGTACATCGCTATCCTGGCACACAAACAATGAAGAAGTAGTAACTCACCGCAACTTCACAGATGTAGGCCAGCGGCACCCCAGCGGTCGCGTTGGTCCTCATCAGCTCGGGTATATACCGCGTACCCGCCGCTATCAACCCATCCACGAACGGCGATGGCTTCTCCGCCTGGGTGATGATAACGCCAGCGTTGCGAAGGTAACCAGCACTGGAAATAAGGTTATTGAAATGTGTTTGTCTACCTACCTTTCGAAGCTTAAACCACTAAACCGATTTGGTGGAATTTGGCATAGAGATATGTAACATCAAGCAATTATACCAAATTTTCGGACTAGGACGCTATAGTATTCCGTTAAGTAAAATAACTAATAAACCAGTAGTAAGTAAAACATCTAGCAAAGACTATACAATAACATAATTTTTATATGTATGTTCCGAAGATTTATGAAATTGCTTGAGTATAGGGTACTTACTCATAATTTTGAGTGACTTATCAGTGCAAATATCAAATAACCTCCTCCTTTGGAAGTCGCTTAAAAAGATAACACCAATTGAAGTAATTTGACATTTGCCCTGATATTACGCACCGTGAACGTGAATGGACTATATGGACGGATTTATTAATGTTATCGAAATATAATTGCGAGCCACAAACGAAGATCTTCCGATCGAGCGAGGCGTTGTGCATAAGCCCAATTGACATCATTGTGTATATCGCCAATCGCAGACACTTCGATAGCGCGATTTAGGATTGTATTTGGTCTGCTATAATATAGTACATTACGCACCTAGGGCAGGAAAATAAGAAATATCTCAGATCTCTCTGAGGCTTCCTTATTTACTGCCCATGGTGCGTATACTATTTTTCTCATCGACGGAGGCGGTAAACGGCAACATCGGTGAGCGCAGCGGGAAGAAAGTTGACGTTTTCCGCCCAAAGGTGAGAAAAATGAATTACCCGTAGTTGGCAATTCTGGCCATGTCGCAACAGATGTAGGCGAGCTGCAGCGCGCACATGGCGCTCTCCAGGTACAGCAACTGCTGCACGACCGCCGCACACATCTGCAGCGCCGTCGTGAAATATCTCGACACGGTGCCTGTGGGATTACGAGCAATATTTTTCTTTTTCTTTCAATAAAATAAAGAACAAACAGATTTTAAAGGGTAAAAAGCCTTTGAAATCTGTTTAACCACGACTTAGTGTCTAAACACACTAGGCCGACGTTCAACATGATAACGCCTACAATGTATTTTAAATTACCGATGAGTGATGAGTTGATGACACATCGTGCCGAAATTACGTCGCGTTATATTGTATGCGTAGCGCATTGCTGACCTAATCATGCCAAACTTCGGCCGCGTATTTTCGGCCTAGTGTGTTTAGACACGCATAAAAATGAGTAAGTCGCGGTAACATCCATACTCATATTTTAATGCGGAAGTGTGTATGTCTGTCTGTCTGTTACCTCTTCACGCTTAAGTCACTGACCCGATTGTGCTGTAATTTGGTATGAAATGAATAAAGAATGGAGATACTTTGAGTCCCGGAAAAGGACATAGGATACTTTTTATCCTGGAAAAAATGTATCGAGCGCGATAACCAAATTTTGGAGCAACGGAACGGCTTCATCTAGTCAGAAATAAGACAAACATAACTGAAAATTGTACAGTAAGCGGGATTTTTTGTGTTACAATCACACTTCTGACTTTTTTTTTGCTTTAAAGTTAAGCTTTAAAGTTAAGTTATTCCTAAATATCTACGAGTGTGGCCTGTCTTTGACCTTAGTACTAACAATAATAATTAATAATACATATAATAAAGATTACTGGACATACTTACTACACTTGTTAATATCTCGGTGTATAGCTGTCATGTATTCAACACCTTTCATCGCGTACTCCAGCGCTTTGTGTTCCAACTCCAAGGTCCGGTCTGTTTCATCTTTATCGGGGTCCAATATTGTGACCTGGAATATCAAAACATTGATATGGATATAACCTTGCAGGGCCCATGATTGATTGATTGAAAGATTGGTCAAACTCAAATGCGATTAGCAAACTCAAATGCGATTAGCAAACTCAAATGCGATTAGCAAACTCAAACGCGATTAGCAAACTCCATTGCGTCGTCAGAAAATGCACATACATACTACCTCTCTCGCCAGCAGTATTTCCGGACAAATACGACCTGTTAACCTTCAAGAAGACAGCTTTCTCTCTTAAAAGGCCGGCGACGCACCTGCAGCTCGTTTGATGTGGCGAGTGTCCATAGGCGACGGTAGTTGCTTTCCATTTTTCGTTTACTCGTTTGCCCCATAATTTTATAAAAAAAAAGCATACAAATAGCAACTTTAAAGCAGTTTTCGTAAGCACTTACGTCGGTATTCCAGTCGTGTTCTTCGGCCATAGCATTGAGGTCCAGTTCCGCCTTCATAAACATCACAACCGCATTCACAAGTTTGTGGTCTATGGTGTGCGGCTGAAACAGCAATATGGATTTTATGAGGAAGTGGATTTCTAATAGTATCTAACGTCTATATAGGTTGCTACGTTGGATAGGTCCAATATTAGTATTGGATAGGTATAGACGTTAGATATTACATGTAACATATTATAAATGTGAAAGTGTGTCTGTCTATTACCTTTCCACGCCCAAACCGCTGAACCGATTTTACTGAAATTTTGGTATGGAGATACTTTGAATCCTGGGAAAGGACATACCACCGTTTTTATTTTAAAAAATTTAGCATCTGCGTGATAAACGTATTTCAATGTGTACGAAAATCTATATGCTCTGCGACTCAGTGCCAGATTTATATTTTAAATAAGTGTAAGCCACTTTATTCCCGCCGCCCCATGTACGAAATCTGCCGCACCCTAAGACGCCCCCCCCCCCCCTAGGATGCTACCGCCCCTAGGCCACGCCCTATACGGCCTATTTATAAATCCAGGGCCAGTGGCGTAACTATAACATTCGGCAAATTGATGGCCCTATCAGTAAAAATCGTCATGATAATAATAAAACAATGTATAAAAAAAAACTGACCTCACAGCCTCTTGGGCCGGGGCCCTTTTGGGTCGGGGGCCCGTGGCATTTTGCCAGCCCTGCCACCCTATAGTTACACCACTGTCCAGGGCGGCTGCAACCAGATTTTAGCGTGTGACTTACCGGTTCCTGCTCAAATCTCTCCAGGAGCTGAACAACCATCTGCTTGAATATATCAACATCGAAGGTCCTTATTCTAGTGGCGTCCAATATAATTTCGTACAGTGCTTCCAAGATGTACTCTCTCTTTTCTTCTGGAAATGACAAATATTTTATGAAATAAATTAACAAAAAAAAAATAAGGCGCGAGGAACTAGACGCTGTAGAATGGTGAAACACAGCAAAGGATAGAGACGTGTGGAAGGAAAGAGGGGAGGCCTTTGCCCAGCAGTGGGACACAAGCGGCTAGTATATAATAATAAATTTAGCCAATAAAAGAAGCATGCGCGCACGCACGTAATCATGTACGCACAGATAAACGTACGTATCCAAGAAAGACGCAGACTAAGACGTGTTTGGCAACTTAGTAGACTTACTGTAGACAAATCTGTATTTAACAAACAAGCCTCGCACCTAAGAAAAATATTAAGGGACTGGCAGGATAGGACTCTCGAAGACCAACTCGAAACACTGACAGCTACTGCAAAGACAGACTACTCCTTGTGGAAATTTACAAAGGCGTATAATAGACCACAGATAACCAAACCCCCACTCCGAACGCCAAATGGCTGGGCCCGTTCTTCACAAGAAAAAGCGGACCTCTTTGCTAACCATCTGAAGAATGTTTTTCATCCAAATGAAACAAATGTGGATACTGATGACGACATAGAGTCTTATCTCGCACAACCCTTTCAGATGTCCAGTCCTCCCAAACCGACAACAGTACGGGAGGTGTGGAGTACCATTAAGGGGCTAGAAGCCAAAAAGGCACCCGGCTATGACCTCATCACAACGGACGTCTTAAAGGAACTACCAAAAAAAGCCGTTGTATTCTTGACATCTCTTTTTAATGGAATACTGAGAGTTCAATACTTCCCATACTGCTGGAAAATCTCGCAGATACTGATGATCCACAAGGCTGGGAAACCTGCAAACGAAGTATCGTCATACAGACCGATTAGCCTTCTCCCTATACTTTCAAAGATATTTGAAAAACTGCTGTCTAAACGAATTTTGCACTTTTTGGAAAGAAATAACACCATCCCTAACCACCAATTTGGTTTTAGACAGAAACATTCGACTACTGAGCAGGTTCACAGGGTCGCTCAAATAATTAGGAAGGCTTTAGAAAACAAGGAATATGTTTCCTCAGCATTCCTAGACATTCAACAGGCATTCGACAAGGTCTGGCATAAGGGCTTGCTCTGCAAAATAAAACAATATCTGCCCCATAGCTTTTTTTTTGCTGCTAAAATCCTATTTAACAGAACGGTGTTTTCAAGTAAAAGAAGCTGATTCCACCTCTGATTTCTACGAAATACGGGCAGGGTACCTCAGGGCTCAGTGTTGGGGCCAAACCTGTATAATCTATATACATCAGACCTCCCGACATTAGAAGAGGTAGAGACCGCTACCTACGCTGACGACACAGCTATTCTGGCGACCAACAAAAATCCAGTTACTGCA
Source organism: Polyommatus iphigenia (assembly GCA_963422495.1). NCBI lineage: Eukaryota > Metazoa > Arthropoda > Insecta > Lepidoptera > Lycaenidae > Polyommatus > Polyommatus iphigenia. Next base: position 4,930,458 of record OY730188.1, read on the forward strand.
TCTGAGCAGCTCCAACTTGGTTTAAACTCCATCACTAAATGGCTTCAAAAGTGGAGAATAAAAGCCAGCACCACAAAATCTGTGCACGTAACTTTTACTCTGCGAAGGGAAGATTGTCCGTCTGTTTCGCTAGAAAACTGCACACTACCTTACAAAAATAGTGTAAAATATCTGGGATTACAATTAGACAGACGCCTCACGTGGAACAAACACATCACAAGCAAGAGAGAGGAGTTAAGAATCAAATATAAACAATTAAACTGGGCTTTAGGCAGAAACAGCAGACTCTCATTGGAAAACAAAACATTGATATATAAAACAATCCTGAAACCCGTATGGATGTATGGAATACAGCTATGGGGGTGTGCAAGTAACTCCAACATCTCAATCCTACAAAGAATGCATAACATAATACTAAAAACGATTGCAAAATCCCCATGGCTAATCACAAACACGGAGGTTCATAAAAATCTAGGCATACCCACCATAAAGGAGGAGATACTAAAGTCCACTTAAAAATACAAAAAAAAGGCTTGGAGTTCACCCGAATGCTTTAGCCTCTGGGCTTGTCAGCCGTAATTACAACAAGCGCCTGAAAAGGAAGGACATCTTTTAAATTAAAAAATAATAATAATTTTGTAAACGATGAGTAATGCTATCTACAGTGGTAGAAGCACTCCACCTGACATGCGTAGCACAACTCACCTGCTTGTAGTTACACACTGATTGCATATTAAATGAAAAAAAAAAAAAAAGATAAACGTACTGTTTCTTAGTTTTATTCTACCCACTACTAAGTCACAGTCAAACCAATTTACATCCTCATCCCCTAAAGCACTAAAAAGTATTTCACCTGTAATCCATTCTTCTTTGTCTGCCCTTTTCTCCTGTAGTTCTAGAAGGTGACATACAGATTTGCAAACGCCAGATATTGGTTTCACGGACGGCCAGTGCTGCATGTACATTCTGTGTTCGTAAAGCAATAGTTGGCTGAAAAAGAAAAGTACTATAACTATTAGAAATCTGGTGAACCCATACAAATAGTCGCGATAATAAGCAACAGCCTAGACCACAGCAAAATACTGTATAGTCTACCCCTATGTCTGAGCCAAACTACGTAAAATTCGATCAAATTTTGGCGCCTTCTTAACGCACACAAGCAATTAAACTTTTTCTCATCGTATCGCTGGGTGACTTTAAGTATGCATATATAATATATTTTTATTTATTTATGGATACTATATAAATTGCAATTTAAAAGTTTCTTACCAAAACTTAACATCCTGAATAACCGGCTTCAGGTGTTCATATCGCTCATCGCTAAGGATTTCCTTACACGCATCCAAGCTAGTCATACATCTCAACTTGTCAAACTTTCCTCCGTCTTCCGAACTATTCATAGATTTAATGTTATTCACTAGATCCATATACTTTTGTGCACTCAAAGATTCGGGCAGGGCGAAAATCATACTCAAGTAAGCACTTCTCATAGCTTCCTCCAGCAACTGCATATCTAGCTCACTAATTCCTTTATTATAAAAAGCCCTGCTTATGCTCTTCCTGTCTAAGCTTTCCTTCGGTCCTCTTATTTCATTTTTCAAATATATATTGAATAGTTTAATAGAAAATTCACATTGTTTCATGGGATGAAGTGAGATAGCGGTGTTGTGTATGTCGGCTTGTAATTTTTTAAAACATTTTGAATAATTTGGACAACCCATTTCTTTTAACTCCTCCAATATTTTGTACTGTTTTTCAACTATCAGATAGTAAGTGGGTAGCATAGACTCGAGATGTTCAGTGTGCATGTTTGTTATGAAAGCTTTAGTCAAAAATGAGACTCGGAGGGCATCATGTAACCCAGACTTAAATATACATCCTTCACATTTCAAGAGTTGTGTTGTATCTTTTAATTTCTTTAACAAAAACAGTATAAACTCTAAACATCCTTTTACAGATGACATGTTCTGCTTAAATTTTTCACTTTCAATATAAATTCTTATCATCTGAGATAAAAATGGATAGGTCGCTTTCATTGCTTCTGTGTAGCCTTCATTTTCAGTTGAAGTGCACAAATCAATGAGATTATTAAATATAATATCATTAATATTCGACTTTTCCTTGAATAAACAGCAGAATGAACTCAAATAGAACTTTTGAAAGCAAGCGTATAAATCTTTTCTATGACCTAGCACATTTATACATGTCTGTACAAAATTCTCTAAATGTAAATCTCTGTATTTCATCTTTGATGCATTCTCTATAACGACACAAAGACAATCACTAAACTTATTATACAAGTCTATAGTACATTCGTTGGATAATATATTAAATTTCTCTACTTCAGTCTTGGATAAACATTGGAAAATATTTTGGTATATTACATTCAATTCTTTGGGTGAGTCAGTAAAAATTAAATACATCTTTTTTACAACATACGATAGGACATTCGAGCAAAACTGTGTTACTTCAAATATATTGATAATTTTCAAAATGTCTTGAGAGAAAACCGGCAAGAGTTTGGCAACAGTTAATTTTGTTTTTAATCTTTCTAAGTATGTGATTCTATCGGCAACAATGTTCCAATATGTTTTATAATATTCTTTTATCAATTTCTTCTTTTCAAATGGCATGTAAGACAACTTGAGGAGGAGTTCTGGAGGAGCATTTGAACCCTGGAAGAAAATTGTTAATGAACACTTTTATCAAACAAAAACTGGATAAGAATCACAACAACAGATCACATTTGCTGCTGCTCTGTATGAGTTTTACATTAAAACAAGTCTTTGTGTCTTAATACCTCGATCGTGGGAATTCCAGACACAATAGATTTATAATTGTTATGCGGCACCCGGGTGCCTTTTGGGAGTTGATGGGTTAATTAGGTTTTTTCATTAACCCATCAGTCGTGGCAAAACGAGACACAATAGCTTTTCAATTGTTATCATGGCCGGATGTGGCCGCTTGGGGCTTGATGAATTAAATAACACACTGCAACGACAAACAGTCTGGCTACTTTGAATAAACTATATGAAACAATCGCACACCTTCCTAATGATGTGCCTATGTATGTGGAACACATAGGCCAGTGCCTTAGCTTCATCTGCACCTTCCAGCCCTCGGACTTCTCTCGCGCACTCTATTGTCAACATAAGAAGATCCTTGTCCTTCACAGTTTTGCTCCATGATGGCACCCTTTCAATGTTTCTGAAAAATGGATTAAGATTTCCATCACTATCTCCTTAAAAAAATGTGTAACCTATCTAGTTTTCATATCTACTTCTCTAAGTACATATTATTCCGTTTAACGGACAATTTTTTCAGGTATAGGGTAAAGAATGTTTTATTTTTAAGTTGTTTTCTCATTACAAAAATAAGTTACCTGCATAAAATACACAAAATATTCAAAGAAAACGGTGTCCTGTCCTTGGAAGGTAAGGTGCTAGTTATATCCTTATATTGAGCGTAAGCTTTCACTAAGTCAGTGTCGTCACTTTCAACTCCACGAGCTTTTAGTTTCATTAAAAGCTTATTTGCTTCCATTTTATGGTTTAAATAATATTTTGTTTCATCGCATTTTGTATTTCATTTGAAAAATCAAAACACCGTTGACGGTTGGAAAGTGACGTTTCTTTTTTTACAATACGTACGTCAGTCGTCACGTGACACGTGTAGCTAAAGGCTATGTTCCGAAATGTACTGCGACCACTGCAGATTGTGACGTCATTTTAGTATACTGCGAACAGGGCCTGTAGACAACTGGCAAAGCGCTAACGCTAACGCTAACTCTAGCGCTACAAAATGTATGTGATTTGACATAAGTCATCGCTTCGCTAGCGAATACTAATGTCAAATCCATATATTTTGTAGCGCTAGCGTTAGCGTTAGCGTTAGCGTTTTGCCAGTTGTCTACGGGGGCTGGGCTTCAAATAACGTTATTTTTTCATAACGTTACTGCTTCAAGGATATAGATAACGTTATGAAAATTTAAACGTTACTTGAAATAACGTTATAAATTTATATTAATAACGGTTAATGTTATAACGTTACATAGGATTTATAACGGTAAATATATGTTCTTTGATAACGTTATCTTTTGTAAAATAAGTACTTAATTTAATCAGTCAGTTCAGTATGCAGTATGCACAAAATTAAACTAGGGACCAGTAGGTGTATATTATAGGAAAAATGACGTCTAATGAGAATGACATGGTCAGTAGTTCAGTACTCAGTATTTTTGTTAAAATATTACTAATTTATGGTTTGTATAGTAAATTATTGTATTGCCAGCACGTGCGACGTGCGCTGGCTGCCGGGCGGACTCTGTTGCTTTGCAGACGACGGGGCGGGGCGGGCTTTTTGTTCACGAAGGAATAACTTAGATCGCATCTGCTCGTCGATGTCTGCAGCTGCTCTCGCCGCGTAGGCACACAAAGCACACGACGGGTGGAGGCAGTCAGCTGCAGGACGTTCGTTCTAGTGGAGATAGAGAGAATAGAGCTAGCTGCCGCCCCACGCCGCCGCGCTGTCTGCGTTACTGGATGTAAGCTGGTTTGTGTGTGTGATCTACGGTGGGCAGCCGCGGACATGCCGCGCCGCCAGAGCCCGCCGGGGACCTGCGGCGCGGTCTTTTTGCCCTTGGTGTGCGTTGGTAATACTAAGGCGCGCCGTAGACAGTCACACTTTTTGTGTGATCGAGTCTGCGGCTTACATACAGTCCGCATAGCGCGCGCCATGCAGACTGTATGTAAGCCGCAGATTCGATCACACAAAAAGCGTGACGTCTACGGCACGCCATATTATAGGATTCCCTTTGTGCTATCGCTTAAAATTGAACCATATACATTAGGGTTTCTGTGTGTTCTGTCGTAGTGTATCGTCATTCGTCGCATACGACCTTTCGACAGCGTGCGTAGGCCGTAGCTAACAGCTGATTTTACGAACGAAGTACGAACACGAGATCGTTGACTGCGCGCGGCACGCTTCTTATGACTTATTGCTTATTTGGAGTAAAAATAATAAAATTAAAAAAAAATTAAATTATTTTTCTATGTGATTTATTATTATGTTTAAAAGGTATTAATTATGAAAAATTAAAATTTAAAAAAATTAAGTAAATAAAAAATACATTTTCGTAATCAGAAAATGTAGTATAATCGTACCCCAAAGTAATCGGAAGTGGTCTTATTACACCCTGTATACAGTGTTTTGCTTTTTACGGTCCATTTTTACTCCAAACAATAACTATTATTTTTATTATTTCTCTATGCATTGCAAAAAAGTGGGCTGCGAGTGAGATTTAGTGCACCGTGCACGATCGCATACCTAACACAAGAAAATAACGTTATATTTACCGTTATTATAACGATATTTTTTCGTTATGTATAGTGCGTCAAGAATGTCTAGGAGGCGAAACTTTTTTTTTAGCAACAGCAACACTCTTTTGACATCTGTACCTTTGTTGTATCAATACTCTCTATGACATAAAGTTAACAAAACAAAGATTTTCAATTTGCTTTTATATAGTTTTACAATGTAAAAACTACATGTTACTGTGATTAATATTAATAATAAAAGTGACAGACGTGTTAGAGTGTTGAAAATTTGAAGATTTTAATTGAAGAAAAATAGTAAAACGCGAAAATATCACTGTAATTCTCGCGTCCACTTTTCCGATTCTGATCGCTGAAATCGCCATAGTAGCAGGTAAATAAGCATTTGTTTTATAAATTTTGTTTGTTAATTTTATTGTATAATGCAATTTTAAGTATCCTGAGTAAGTATTATGTGGTTTAATAAAACAATAATTTTACATAAACCTTATGTTTACGTAAACAATGAACTGTCAAAGAAATATAACATATAACGCGCCTAACAATGATTGATACTTTGACTTAAGTGCTTTGCGTAATCATGTATGATGTATCTTAGATGTATATACAATTCTCGTAACACAGTGTATGTGCACGTACTCCTTCAACACTTTAATGCAGCGTAATATAATATTATAATTATTACGTTTTATGTTTATAGGTAGCAGAAAAAGCGTTTTACGAAATAACCGAAATGACTGAGAGAATTTATGCTATAATTTGGAAAAAAAACACTGAAAATAAATACAAGGAGAGGGAATTAATCCTTTATTAAGATATTGAAGAGTTGATTATAATTGTCAATAAGATGGTAGCAGCATTACCTCGAAAATTGAAGATGATAGTGCCTCTTCACTGTGACACCACTGCTGCTGCTACATGGACCTAGAAAGTGGCGATGATTCTGTTTCCGGCTGCATTGTAGAATATTATTTGGATGATCATATTATTTTATTAAATAAAACAAAACCCTGTTTTCCATTTATTTATTTTTTTTGTATTTTTTTAAATAAGTAGTTTCTTAAATAAAACAGGAGTGAAATTTAGCTTCTCTCAGCTCTCACTGGCAGTCATTAAAAGTAGCTCTGCAGCTGTCAGGGAGATTGTACTTCAATGCCAGGTATTAAGGGCCTGCTGTCAAAACGCTAGCCCCGCCTACACACAACGCTATCCTCCAATCGTGATACAGTAATTCCATGAATCGTGCTCCCGGGCAATGTGTTTTAGGCTGCAGCTAATAGTGAACAATATCGCGCAGCAACGGTTCCCGCATTATAGCACGAAAGTAAAGATCGTAAGTCCCGAAACTGTTTTTGATGATTACTTAAAAACTGAATACAATAGGTACTTATATTTCCTTTAGCTATTATTTTATAAAGTGTGTGATTGTAGTAGTGCAAGTAATTTAATGATACTAACTCAATAAGTGTAACAGATATTTGTTGAAATGCCCAAAAAGATTCATAATTTCTAAAAATAAAACTATCGAGTCAAAATAAGTGAATCGTGTTTTCCGTTAGCTAAGTATCAGATAAATATACAATGATTAAATAAATCTCAATTTCATTTGAGTCAATCGTCTTCCGGGATCGTAATACTTATTAGAAAACACATCAAAATTGCACAGCCCGCTCTTAATTAACGCATCAAGCCCCACGCGAGCATCGGTGATCGCGACAACAACAGAATACAAGTGCAATTCCGAGAAATTCCGATCGACGGATATTTTATAATCTGATGGCAAATTTAGATAGCTCAAAAATATTCTTGATCATTGGATAAATTTATATGTTTTACACACAGAATCAGCCGCTATAAGAAAAAAAAGGATTGCTAGAGTCAATTTTCTCAATTTTTGCCATCAGATTCTGGTAGACCTATAAGACTAGTGACTAAATCTCACGGTGAACTTCGTATCACTTAAAAACCTTCCCTGGACTTGCAGAAATATTTTAAGACTAAAATTAGCCACATCGGTTCAACCGTTATCGAGTTATTGCGTTATTAATTATTATTATAGCGTGACTAACACAGTTGAAAATCCATTTTTATATACATAGATTATAATACTATACATAGATTATAATACTTTACATAGATTAGATTTTTCCTTGTAACATCGTAAATTAAACACACTTTAACTACATCATAATTATTTATCTTAACTGCATAATATTATACGTATAATCATAATACAACGTGTTTTTTAAACTGTATTTAATATAAAATATCAAAATCTTTTATGGTGACTGGATACAGTGTGGCCATAAGAGGCCACACCGGAAACAAGTGGCGACTCTATTAATGTCGTGACTTTTTTGACGGGCTATATTTAAAACGAAAAAATATCGTTATAATAATAACGGTAAAGCCTGACCAAAAAAATAGAAAACCTGCCCTGAGGGCGCTAAATGAACTATGAATATGGCAACATCTAGTACAGTGATACACTTGCGAATTGGCTAGTGTACAATTTTTAGCTAGTGTTTAATATAGACTAATTTTAATATAGACTATACAAAACCATAGCATTTATGTATAGTTTTAAAGTATATAGGCAGTTTAAAAAAGTACAACTTCATAATTTCATAATTAAACTTTTATTTAAATTATTCATCAAACTCAGAATCTAAATATTCAACACATTCATATATTATTTCATCTTCATGGTCAGATTGTAGTGGTTCAATGTCAGATATCTCTGACTCATTGCCACTTGTGGATGTTTCACTGTCATTGCCGCCAACATTTATGATAAATTGTTCAATTTCTCCATCAATTACTGGTCCCCTTTGTCTATATTCTTTTTCTATTTTATTTGTATGATCACAACAATTACTCCATGTATCGGCAGTAATATCCTATAAGAATAATTTAAAATCAGTAATGGTAAACAAAATATTTAATTTTATTTTTGTCGAAATATGTGATATTTACCTCAAAACAGTTTTTTACAAGCTGCATGAATGTGATATTGTCTAAACCAACATTCTTTGTGGCAACCTTCCCTTTTACAATACCCCATATCATCTCAATAGGATTGAGGTCACAATGATAAGGAGGCAGTCTTAATATTTTGTGACCATAATCCTGTACTAAACTATCAATTTCATATATCGGGTCAGGTTTGTTTTGATTGACTATAACCATTAGCATACTTTTGGTGGCATAAGCAGGGTAGGCAATATCATTTGATGTAAGCCATTCTGCAATTTCATGTTTTCTATTATTCATGTTTGGTGGCTTGTTAATTTGGCTAGAATGATATCTAGCATTGTCCATGACTATACAGGTTGGTTCATGTAAATTGGGTATTAATTTATCCAATACCCATTTTTTAAAATTAACTTTATTCATGGCTTCGTGGAAATCTTCTTTTTTTTCTTTGTCATTGTAAATTAATAAAGCATTCGGGACGAACCCAGTCTTGCCGCCACAATGGACAATCACATATCTTTTGCCTTTAGCAACAGATTTAGACACACCAGGCTCATTTTCACTTTGCCAGCATTTTGCATGATTGAGAGAAGTATGAATATAGCTTTCATCGAGGTATACAACTGGCATACCGCTCTCCTTTACATCTTTGATTTCTTGTAGATATTTATCCCTCCAAGCTACTATATCATACCGCTCCATAAGAATTGTCCTTTGGTTTCTACATTTTTTAAATTTATAACCTAATTTGTGCAAGAGTAAGCGAAGAGACTCTCTGCCACCAACAAAATTTATGGATTCTTTCAGAGCTGCAAGCAACCGCTTCAAACTCGGTACTTCTTTTCGGACGGTATAAAATTCTTGTATTTTATGCCTAATTGCACAGAGATCGAAATCATCCAGATTGATTTTCTTTTTTGTTTTCGGTTTATTTTTCTTTGGTGTAGAAAATACAACTGAAGTCTGACCTTCTCTTCGTATTTTCATTACGGACGATCGGGATACACCTAAAAACAGAACTTTTAAATTAAACTAATCACAAATTAGCCAATTCAAATTGCACACACTATATGAGGTACCTACCAGTCATGTTGACAACAAGGTCCGTGTTATGTTATTTAGAGGAATAGAGTCCATTCCTTCAGACTTTCTTTCCGACAAGTAATTATTGATATTATAAATAACTTTTCTTAACTGGCTTTTAATAGTTTTCGGCATTATATCGCGTAAATAACCCACTTGTCTAAGAAATATATCACGCACAATCGAGAACACACTTTGACAGATGACAATTATGACATCTCATAAAGATTATTGCCAGTTGAAGAAATTAGTTCCAGTAGTTTTCCGCAATATGGCGAGGTTTTTTATTTTGTTGGTCGGGCTTTAAATATAAGTAACGGTTAAATTTTCATAACGTTATCTATGTCCTTGAAGCAGTAACGTTATGAAAAAATAACGTAATTTGAAGCCCTGACTGCAACTCCATTAAGGAACGATTTTTTCTACAGTGATAGCACTGTGCAGTGGTCGCAGTACATTCATGAACATAGCCCTAGTCGAAGACCGTTGTCCGTGACCAAAAAAAATTGTCTTGTATAATTAAAAAAAATTTAAATGTCAAAAATGCCGACAAGCCGATTGCCGCCATCGAAAATGCTGAAAAATATGAAAAATACTTTGAAATTTGAATACTAAAATAATATAGTGATTAAATTCATAAAAATTTTAATGTGTTTATAATATTTATCAGACGTAATAAACGTTACCTACGCGCACTATATTATATTCAGGAATAAGATATTCGAAAGCTGTAAGTATAACTTGGTGGGCATGTTTAATGACCAAAAGTGCAATCCCATATTTTTTGTGATTTAATGATATAAAATGATGTTAAACTACTTAGTTTCTTTATATTTTGTTCTAGACAAGTTTTTACTTTGGTTTCTCTTTTCAGAAAATGAAACTATCTACAAAATACTATTTTATACTACTATCCACCGTGGCCGTCTACTACGTGATATCCAAGATAGTTTTTGATAAAATATATGAAACTATTCTGATCGTTGTGGACGAGTTGTTCCATATTCCACAAGGCCTAACATACTGCAATGGAAACTTCAGTCACTGGGACCCCAAAATTACAACTCTTCCTGGTCTCTACCTACTCAGCGCACCGATAGGCATGTACTTAGAATGTAATTCTTACAACTTAAGATTTGTCAATTTAATTGCTTCATGTCTAAATCTTGCAATTTTTTCATCTATACTGAAATTCATTTATGGTAATAATACTGAAAGTCAATTTAAAATTGTGTTACAAGCCCTCAATCTTGCAATTTTGCCTCCCCTGTACTTCTTTTCCCATGTTTACTACACAGATACGGTGTCTTTGACGTTTCTGTTGATTTATTCACGACTATGCCTCAATAACCGGAGTAAAATCTTCATTTTTATATTTGGTCTGTGTAGTGTTATCATGAGACAAACTAATATTGTGTGGGTGGGGATGGTTCTGGGGCATAAGTTACTAGATATCCTCATAAGGAGCTCCAGGGTATACGGCAATTCATATCTTACCAGAGCCAAAGTTAGCAAAAGATCTCCTATCGCAAGAGATATAGACTCATCAAAGTTAAAAAGATATTACGGATTATATGATGCCGTTGTAGCTTTGAAATATCATGTGACAACGAGTTTCCTCACGGTTTCAAAGTTTGTAACATATCAAGACTCATGTGTTATTATGCAGCAGTGTCTAGTATTATCTGTCTTCGCTGTCTTCATGTTTATAAATGGCTCAATTGTCGTTGGGGATAAGGAAGCACACAAACCAACGATTCATTTGCCCCAGATACTGTACTTTTTGCTCTTTTATGGAGTGTTTGGCTTGCCGTATGTTATTGCTAAACTAATATCAACGGTAAAGTTAATTTTCAGTAACAAACTCCTAGCTTTGCTGCTCGGAATTATCATGTCGATAGTTGTGCATTTCAATACCACTGTTCATCCATATTTATTAGCTGACAATCGTCACTATGTGTTTTACATATGGAATCGTTGGTTCGGAAAGTATGATTATGCTATATATGCAACGATTCCAGCTTACATATTCCTGATCTTTAGTCTGTATGATAATTTGAAAGACCAGAACTGTATATCTTTCCTTTTACCGTATTCAGTTTGTGCTTCTGTGGTCTTAGGTCTTCAAAAGTTAGTGGATTTAAGATACTTTCTAGTCCCATACATAGTTTTAAGATTGAGGTTTATAAGACCGTCATTTAAGATTGTTGTTTTTGAGTTTATTTTGTATGTGCTATTGAACATTGTGACATTATACATATTCTTCACAAAAGAAATTATATGGACTAATTTTATAGAAGCACAAAGAATTATTTGGTAATTTTTATTTTTGTGATGAAAATGAAGTTTTTTTAAGCATTTAAAGTACAATTTTTTTCTATTGTTTAAAATTTTAAATTCCCAGACATTTTTTTATAAATTACTAGAATTGGCAGTGGTGGCAGTGACATAATAGTCCATCAATAATATTAAAGTTCTTGGCCCTTGGATTCAGTTGCAAACTATAATATTTCTTCTATCAAAAATGATTAGGATTTATAATATCATAATATACCTACATTGCCACCAGCTCCAATATTCCTATAATAATAATATTATTGATAATGTAACAATTAAATTGCATTTTTTTTAAATATGCTAATATAATGCCAATGTAATAAAATAAAATGTTGATTGTAAGTCAATGTTTGATGTGTCATAGGATATAAATGTTCAAAGACTAATTAATAATATTTTGTATAATTTTATGTGATATGTAAATCAAATTAAATTTTTCTGTAATTGTAATATTTTTTAAATACATGAATTCAAAAGAAAAATATTCTTATTATTTGCATTATGTATTTAAATTTTAAACAACCAAAGTTGTTGTTTAATTAATTAAAAACAAGTAAGTTGTTTAATTAATTATGTTACAGTGATTAATTTAAAACGCCAATTTAGACTCGAAATATGTATATTAAAATAACATAATCTCAGAAGTTGCTCCAGCCAGTTGTTCCCAGGAAATTTGTTTGGGGGGCAAATTAATATTATTTTGGCGTCGCCTCTTTCGCAAGAGGCTCGTACTTTAATTAGGTTCTATTTATTGTCAATGAAGATTGAAGGGTCGCATAGTTTAATTTAATATTTTTTTAATTAATGTTGAATAATACTATGAGGCTGGTATAGATGCCAAGTGCATTTTTAAGCCTCGTCAAAATTTTTGAATAAAAATAAATAAATAACAAACTGTAACTGGATTGAAAATCATAATATATAAACATTCATATTATTTATTTTACGATTACAATAAATAGGTAACATATAAAAATATTTAAATGACCTAATGATAAACATGATGGCTGATAATATTATGCATGTTACAGATACAGTCCAGATCATTTACAATAGTTTTTTTAACATTCCTCGCAGTTTTAAAATACAAATGACAGAAAAAAATTTAGTGGTCTGTGACGACCTCTGTGGCTCAATTGGTTGAGTGTGTGGCAGCTCAAGCCGGGGGTCGCGGGTTCGTATCCCGCCGATGGAACAAAAAAGTTTTCAATGTTCCCAGGTCTGGATGTGTATTAAATATGTGTATGATATAATAAAAATCCTAAATATAATAAGTATAGTATAAAAGTATTAAATATATTTCTGTTGTCTGGTACCTGTAACACAAGTCCTTCAGGTACTTGGCACGGGGCCAGACTGACGTGGTGTGAAGCGTCCATAGATATTATATTATTATTATTATATAAATAAAAATAATAATAAACTTGGTCAGATATTATAATATCTTATCTTCGTTTTAACACCTCCATCGTGGGTATCGCAGACACAATAGATTTTCAATTATTATTGTTATGCAGCAGCCGGCTTGATATCAAGAAACTAATAAAAATGTTATTACAAAGCAATAAAAATGTTATGATATTAATAAAGAATATTTTTAAAGATATTATTAAATAGCATCATAAGCTTAATACTTAATAAAATTTAACAATGGTTAATAACCTTAAGCAAAATAGTAAAAAAACAGGAACTTTAGAGCTTGCCAAGCAAATTATAAAATTTGGAATATATTACACAGCCAATAAGCATAAATTAAGTACAACTAATATATTTAGGTAAATAACATACACAAGTAATAAAAAATATGCTAAAATGTTTGTTAGTACATTAAAAGAAAATTTTATTAACACGAAATCTATTTTGCCAAAATTTTAACTGCCATTTTTGATCTGGTAACACTCAATGCAAATCATAAATTATGAATTACCGTACATAAAAATATAGATTTCTTTACTGCATTGAGATAAGAATTATGAAACTATATTTACTGCCACAAACAAGAATGTTTTGGCACGTGGATTATATTGCCATGGGAGTGTGACCGACAAGAACAGCACTTTCACAAGATGAGACCAGTGATTAAGTACTTATAAATACGGCCACGTGCAAAATGTTACTGGGATAACATTGACAAAAGTTTGTGTGAGGCGGCAGTTCTGGTTTTGCCACGCGTCAAAACAGCCTCGTTGGACTGCATTCTGTTTCTCTAAGGCCTCTTACAGACGAACGGCACGTGTCAGCGGCAGTCGACGGCACGTGTCGGCGGCAGTCGACGGCAGACGACGACACGTGTCGGCGGCAGACGACGACACGTGTCGGCGGCAGTCGACGGCAGCCTTTGACAGTTTATGACGCTTGCAGGGGGCCTACCACGACCTTTCCTAAAACTATCATGTTTCCAGAACACTTTGTTGTAAGATTACAACAACATTACCGTACTCACTTTTTAAATATAATTTTACTAAAAAAACAGTAAAAAATGCAAAACAATGTTAAATCCGCTGTGAAATATCAACTTTTTTAAGATCGCTAGCTTGACGTTAAAGTAATAAATTCTTATCTGTCAAACGATGTCGGTTAGTATAAGAGGTGGTGGTAGGCCCCCAGTTGTGACGTACCCCCGCAAGGTAAGCGTCCACAGGTCGGTATCGTACGCAACGGACATCTCGCATCAATCGGATATTTTTTTCACAGTACGTCCGCTGAATCGGCAGTGTACAGATTACTGATTAGCCTAGTAAATGAATGCTCAAAAGGGGGATATGCACTATGGATGGAAAAGTCGAAAGCAGAAATTTTGACTTAGGAACTTTGTTTGGACTAATTTGAAGATAAACATACTAGCTAGTCGGTAATCCGTACGCTGCCGATACAGTGAGACGTACTGTAAAAAAAATATCCGTCTGATGCGAAACGTCCGTTGCGTACTATACCGACCTGTGGACGCTTACCTTTACGCGTTACGTCACAACTGCAAGCGTTATAAACTGTCGACGGCTGCCGTCAACTGCCGCCGACACCTGCCGGCGACACGTGCCGTCGTCTGCCGTCGACTGCCGCCGACACGTGCCGTTCGTCTGTAAGCGCTCTAAGGCTGGATTTGTATGCGCCCGAATGCGTGGTTTGGCGGCTACATCGCGAGATTACAAAAAAATGTATGTAATGCCCTTTTTAGGGTTCCGTACCCATAGGGTAAAAACGGGACCCTATTACTAAGACCTCGATGTCTGTCAGTCTGTCTGTCACCGGGCTGTAATTCAAGAACGGTAATAACTAGAGAGTTGAAATTTTCACAGATTATGTATTTCTGTTGCCGCTATGACTATGAAAAAATTATTTTGCTCGATATCAATGATGACAACACGTAGCTACCTGAAATGTTTACAAAATACTCAGTTTTATTTATACTTTAATAATTAATAATAAAATTTAAATAAAATTAATAATTAAGGGGGGCTCCCGTACCAAAAACACATTTTTTTTCCTATTTTTGCTCTATAGTGGTACGGAACCCTTCGTGCACGAGTCCAAATCGCACTTGGCCGATTTTATAAAAATGGGGCGGTCGCAATGACATTTACGTATTATACTTTTGCAGTGTAGCCGCCAAACCGCGGAGGGCGAGCGCATACAAAATCCATTGTAAGTACCTACAGATTGGAGTACTAATTATAAACTTACCATCTAACTTAATACTTATAAAATAGTTAGTTAGTTAGACAATTTTAAGTGATAGTCAACACTTTCCTTACATTAATATACTCGTATGTTCTATTCCACTGTACAATGTGATTAAAAATATTGTGGTGTTTACAACAGTTGGTTGGAACTATTAATTCAAATAATTAAGTACATTCAATCAAAAAAGTAAATACAATCTTCAGTAAGGAATGTGACACTTTGAAGCGTAATCATCATAAATATATTTCTTTGTTTATTATTAACCTTCTATATTGTTCAATAAAATGAATTCTTTACCAACAACAATTATTATCACAAACATTCACTATTGATTAAATATTATCCCCCTTAATAAAAATGTTAAACAATTACGCTATGCAATATTTTGTCCTTTCCTGTGGAGGGGGGGCGGACGGGGGACTTTTCTAACTCATCAGACAAAGACAAATCGTTGCATAGCTTAACCATTAAGTAAATATTTTAAGTACATAATAAAAATCTAAAAATATCAATAAATATAACATTTAACTTACATACTATACTAGACATAATTTATTTTTTAAGTCATAATTTAAAAGTAGAAACAACAAAATGTTCAAAACAGTAACCTAAAAGAAACGACAATAATATAGTTTTTTAGAAAAATCATTGTATCTATCTTTTAATGACTGGTTTCTAATTCTTATAAAAAATATAAACGGTTATAGCAAAACATAAAACACAAAACACTGCATTATTGATTAATTTGAAGACAGAAGAACTGTTATAGAAGTTTTATAGTGCAACTATGCATAGTATTGCCCTGTCTTACATCAAAATAAATAGTTTGAAGTCGAAGTTTTAAAAACAAATGTTTACCTCAATAAATTAAACTACACAGAAGTCTGCACCTCAGTTTTTACTTGAAATACTTGATTAGTCAAAAAAAAAATAACTCACAATAATAACATACAGACCTACAATAATTAAAAGAACTCAAAAAAAAAAAAAGAATGCCAATATTAATATATCTTAAATAAATGATGGAATTATAGAATAAACACTTAATCCCTTCATAAAAAATATGAATGAATAAGCCATACAATGTCTTGTCTTTGTCTAACACATTGGAAAAGCCAGTCGAAAGAGAAAGACAAAATGTAGTATAGCTTATTCACTGTGTATTTTTTTTAATTTGTACGAAGGATAGTCAACATTCATTAATATAATTAAAATTGTTAATTTCTAACACAGTCTTGATCCGGTAAAAAATATTGAATATAAAAATTTTCTTTCGTAGCCAATCTAATCAGTCAAATAATAATTTTTTTGTTATAATAAATAATTTAAATTTTTCTTTGGTAGCCAAATTCAGTCAAATAATAATATATATTTTTTTAATTATTTCGTATTTTGTTTATTACTTAATTAAAAATTCTACTGGATCTGATATGGCCCACTAACCTCTAAAAGCCAATTTCAGCCCGTCTTGTGCTTCCAATAACTTTTTTATATAAATTCTGGCAACACATTTATATGTTGCCAGACTAAAAAAATATTTAAAAATAATACTAAAAGGTTATATCCACTTATCTTCCTTCCTGCCTAGTAGCGGAGTGGCTTCAGATTTCTGGTCCTTGGTGGGACTTATGTCTGGTTTCCCGTTGAAATGCTTGGCTGTGACATTTGACACTACGTAGGGGGTACCAGCGAGTTCGGAAGACAGCGGATTGTAGTATTGGCGGTAACAGAACACAGAGATGGATAGACCCAGGAGAGAACCCACGAGGACATCTGAAAATACATTCATTGAAAATTAATAATTATTATAATTATTGTGATAAATTAAGTATGTCACACTTAAAGGGGTACGAAGATTTTAAAGATATTGCAACTTTGGCAGCTCAAATCTTCGAAATGTGACACTTTACGCGGTTTTGTCTAAGATAATTTTTTGTTTGTATTGATGTTAGCTTAGCATTTTTGAAAAAAATATTCGCGAACGCGGAAAAACACAATGGCGGACAGTCGGTCGGCCAGGCTCCATATAAATCTTCATACCCCTTTTTTTAATAGATTGTGATAACAAGTTTTATACTTCACGAAACTATACAATATGTTTAAGACTTTAAGTGCACACCAAAGGCGCGACACAACAATACAATACATAATTATAATATACTGCAGGTGGCTGGTGGCAACCCTGTCTGACGTCGTCAATCAGAACCTCGAGTCTGCAAGTTTCCTTTATGCGTGACCACTGAGGAATCATTGGTCAAATTAATAAGTACCTCGATCGCGGAAATCGCAGACACAATAGATTTTCAATTGTTATGCGGCAGCCAGGTGCCGCTTGGGGATTGATGGGTTAAAAAGCCATAATATTATGGTAGATTCGGCCCTGATGCTCCCGCAGATTCAAAGGAATTAGAAAGCGTACAATATAATCCATGCTAATATTATAAGTTAATTAACTCTTAACGTCCAAACTGCTGAACCAATTTTGCTCAAATTTGGTATAGAGATAGTTTGAGTCCCGGGAAAGGACATAGGATACTTTTTATCCCGAAAAAATGTACGGTTCGCACGCGACAAACGATTTTTGGTGCAATGGAGTTGCGGGCGTCATCTATAGTATTATTATTCCTAATCTTACACAAAATATGCCTCTGCACGTTCCACAACGCTCGTAACGGCCCATTATGCTATGGGCCAATGTGAAGGACCTTTGCCAAGTTAAACACACCTTGCCAATGATGGTCGATAGTCACACGTGCGGGGCAGCGCGATGCAGGCGGCGAGCATGGCGGGCGCGAGCACGCACAGCACGCGGAACGCCGAGCCGCGCCGCCGGGACACCACGCCCAGACGACCGCAGATCCACACGCTGGGCTGGGCTATACACACCTTGCCAATGATGGTGATAGTCACACGTGCGGGGCAGCGCGATGCAGGCGGCGAGCATGGCGGGCGCGAGCACGCACAGCACGCGGAACGCCGAGCCGCGCCGCCGGGACACCACGCCCAGACGACCGCAGATCCACACGCTGGGCTATACACACCTTGCCAATGATGGTGATAGTCACACGTGCGGGACAGCGCGATGCAGGCGGCGAGCATGGCGGGCGCGAGCACGCACAGCACGCGGAACGCCGAGCCGAGCCGCGCCGCCGGGACACCACGCCCAGACGACCGCAGATCCACACGCTGGGCTATACACACCTTGCCAATGATGGTGATAGTCACACGTGCGGGACAGCGCGATGCAGGCGGCGAGCATGGCGGGCGCGAGCACGCACAGCACGCGGAACGCCGAGCCGCGCCGCCGGGACACCACGCCCAGACGACCGCAGATCCACACGCTGGGCTATACACACCTTGCCAATGATGGTGATAGTCACACGTGCGGGACAGCGCGATGCAGGCGGCGAGCATGGCGGGCGCGAGCACGCACAGCACGCGGAACGCCGAGCCGCGCCGCCGGGACACCACGCCCAGACGACCGCAGATCCACACGCTGGGCTGGGCTATACACACCTTGCCAATGATGGTGATAGTCACACGTGCGGGGCAGCGCGATGCAGGCGGCGAGCATGGCGGGCGCGAGCACGCACAGCACGCGGAACGCCGAGCCGAGCCGCGCCGCCGGGACACCACGCCCAGACGACCGCAGATCCACACGCTGGGCTATACACACCTTGCCAATGATGGTGATAGTCACACGTGCGGGACAGCGCGATGCAGGCGGCGAGCATGGCGGGCGCGAGCACGCACAGCACGCGGAACGCCGAGCCGAGCCGCGCCGCCGGGACACCACGCCCAGACGACCGCAGATCCACACGCTGGGCTATACACACCTTGCCAATGATGGTGATAGTCACACGTGCGGGACAGCGCGATGCAGGCGGCGAGCATGGCGGGCGCGAGCACGCACAGCACGCGGAACGCCGAGCCGCGCCGCCGGGACACCACGCCCAGACGACCGCAGATCCACACGCTGGGCTATACACACCTTGCCAATGATGGTGATAGTCACACGTGCGGGACAGCGCGATGCAGGCGGCGAGCATGGCGGGCGCGAGCACGCACAGCACGCGGAACGCCGAGCCGCGCCGCCGGGACACCACGCCCAGACGACCGCAGATCCACACGCTGGGCTATACACACCTTGCCAATGATGGTGATAGTCACACGTGCGGGACAGCGCGATGCAGGCGGCGAGCATAGCGGGCGCGAGCACGCACAGCACGCGGAACGCCGAGCCGCGCCGCCGGGACACCACGCCCAGACGACCGCAGATCCACACGCTGGGCTATACACACCTTGCCAATGATGGTGATAGTCACACGTGCGGGACAGCGCGATGCAGGCGGCGAGCATGGCGGGCGCGAGCACGCACAGCACGCGGAACGCCGAGCCGCGCCGCCGGGACACCACGCCCAGACGACCGCAGATCCACACGCTGGGCTGGGCTATACACACCTTGCCAATGATGGTGATAGTCACACGTGCGGGGCAGCGCGATGCAGGCGGCGAGCATGGCGGGCGCGAGCACGCACAGCACGCGGAACGCCGAGCCGAGCCGCGCCGCCGGGACACCACGCCCAGACGACCGCAGATCCACACGCTGGGCTATACACACCTTGCCAATGATGGTGATAGTCACACGTGCGGGACAGCGCGATGCAGGCGGCGAGCATGGCGGGCGCGAGCACGCACAGCACGCGGAACGCCGAGCCGAGCCGCGCCGCCGGGACACCACGCCCAGACGACCGCAGATCCACACGCTGGGCTATACACACCTTGCCAATGATGGTGATAGTCACACGTGCGGGACAGCGCGATGCAGGCGGCGAGCATGGCGGGCGCGAGCACGCACAGCACGCGGAACGCCGAGCCGCGCCGCCGGGACACCACGCCCAGACGACCGCAGATCCACACGCTGGGCTATACACACCTTGCCAATGATGGTGATAGTCACACGTGCGGGACAGCGCGATGCAGGCGGCGAGCATGGCGGGCGCGAGCACGCACAGCACGCGGAACGCCGAGCCGCGCCGCCGGGACACCACGCCCAGACGACCGCAGATCCACACGCTGGGCTATACACACCTTGCCAATGATGGTGATAGTCACACGTGCGGGACAGCGCGATGCAGGCGGCGAGCATGGCGGGCGCGAGCACGCACAGCACGCGGAACGCCGAGCCGCGCCGCCGGGACACCACGCCCAGACGACCGCAGATCCACACGCTGGGCTATACACACCTTGCCAATGATGGTGATAGTCACACGTGCGGGACAGCGCGATGCAGGCGGCGAGCATGGCGGGCGCGAGCACGCACAGCACGCGGAACGCCGAGCCGCGCCGCCGGGACACCACGCCCAGACGACCGCAGATCCACACGCTGGGCTATACACACCTTGCCAATGATGGTGATAGTCACACGTGCGGGACAGCGCGATGCAGGCGGCGAGCATGGCGGGCGCGAGCACGCACAGCACGCGGAACGCCGAGCCGCGCCGCCGGGACACCACGCCCAGACGACCGCAGATCCACACGCTGGGCTGGGCTATACACACCTTGCCAATGATGGTGATAGTCACACGTGCGGGGCAGCGCGATGCAGGCGGCGAGCATGGCGGGCGCGAGCACGCACAGCACGCGGAACGCCGAGCCGCGCCGCCGGGACACCACGCCCAGACGACCGCAGATCCACACGCTGGGCTATACACACCTTGCCAATGATGGTGATAGTCACACGTGCGGGACAGCGCGATGCAGGCGGCGAGCATGGCGGGCGCGAGCACGCACAGCACGCGGAACGCCGAGCCGCGCCGCCGGGACACCACGCCCAGACGACCGCAGATCCACACGCTGGGCTATACACACCTTGCCAATGATGGTGATAGTCACACGTGCGGGACAGCGCGATGCAGGCGGCGAGCATGGCGGGCGCGAGCACGCACAGCACGCGGAACGCCGAGCCGAGCCGCGCCGCCGGGACACCACGCCCAGACGACCGCAGATCCACACGCTGGGCTATACACACCTTGCCAATGATGGTGATAGTCACACGTGCGGGACAGCGCGATGCAGGCGGCGAGCATGGCGGGCGCGAGCACGCACAGCACGCGGAACGCCGAGCCGCGCCGCCGGGACACCACGCCCAGACGACCGCAGATCCACACGCTGGGCTGGGCTATACACACCTTGCCAATGATGGTGATAGTCACACGTGCGGGGCAGCGCGATGCAGGCGGCGAGCATGGCGGGCGCGAGCACGCACAGCACGCGGAACGCCGAGCCGCGCCGCCGGGACACCACGCCCAGACGACCGCAGATCCACACGCTGGGCTATACACACCTTGCCAATGATGGTGATAGTCACACGTGCGGGACAGCGCGATGCAGGCGGCGAGCATGGCGGGCGCGAGCACGCACAGCACGCGGAACGCCGAGCCGCGCCGCCGGGACACCACGCCCAGACGACCGCAGATCCACACGCTGGGCTGGGCTATACACACCTTGCCAATGATGGTGATAGTCACACGTGCGGGACAGCGCGATGCAGGCGGCGAGCATGGCGGGCGCGAGCACGCACAGCACGCGGAACGCCGAGCCGCGCCGCCGGGACACCACGCCCAGACGACCGCAGATCCACACGCTGGCTATGCCCAGCGAGCAGAACGATACTGGAAAACATCACATTGTTATTACATATTAATTAGTTGTAGTTGACTAGCATGTGCATTCAGCGAGCACCTTATTTAGGTAATCAAGTATAAAATGTACTAATCAATGTGTATAGTAATTGACTACATACTACTGCTGTGTCCACTCGGGAACGATTTCCGCCCTTCAATGATATCAGCCAAGTCACCTGTGCAGCGCTGATCATCCGTTTCTATGCCGTCCGGGTAGCAACGGTAAAAGAAGTCTGGACGTGGCCGCCCTGAAAAATATAAAATATTCATATGTTTTGAAAACAGCTCAAAAATTTCGTTTTCTAGATCTTCCGACCGAGCGAGATACCATACTTGGTCGGGCAGCATGTCATTTCACATTGTATTATATATGTCGCAGTCCACTGGTTAAAATAGCCGTTCAATCAAACAGCTAGCCCTTTGACTGAACAACGCCATTCAATCACACGACGTTTAGCCGACTTGCTGACTGCAACGTTCAACACTACAGCTAGACGACTGACGACGCTTAACTAACTGGTTAAAATATGGCAAATTAACTAAGGTGACCATTAGTTTAGTGATCAGTGTTAAATTAAATTACACAAGCGTAATGATAACAAGTGGAATAAATTGTATTCTAACTCATTTTGAACAGAATTGCAATAAATAAAATTTTGATTCACTCATATTATGTGCCCCCATAATTTCTGTCACTTTGTACTTGTAACGTATATTTACGAAAAATATCTTAAAACAATCACAAAAAATCGGCTAGTTGACGCCATATCTATACATATTATAAAACAAAGTCGCTTTTTTTTCCCTCATGTCCCTTTGTTCCCTTTAATCTTTAAAACTACGCAACGGATTTTGATGATTCTTTCAGTGTTATATAGCCCATTTATCGAGGAAGGCTATAGGCTATATTTTATCATGCTAAGACTAATAGGAGCGAAGAAATAGAGGAAAATGTGAAAAAAACGGGGGAAATTATTTGAAAGGCCTAACTTTAATGCGCTAATCTCAGGAATTACTGGTCCGATTTGAAAAATTCTTTCAGTGTTAGATAGCCCATTTATTGAGGAAGGCTATAGGCTATATTTTATCACGCTAAGACTAATAGGAGAATGTGGAAAAAATGGGGGAAATTATTTGAAAGGGCTTATCTCGCGAACTACTGGAACAATTTTTATGTTATTTGGCACAGATAAGAAGTAGACCACGTGAAGGATCATAAGTCGTGTTCGTTTGGTTTTTCAACTGCGCATGCGCGGCTTTTTTGTGTGTCAGTGGGAGTGTCAT
Organism: Polyommatus iphigenia; assembly: GCA_963422495.1. Lineage (NCBI taxonomy): Eukaryota > Metazoa > Arthropoda > Insecta > Lepidoptera > Lycaenidae > Polyommatus > Polyommatus iphigenia. The sequence goes on from OY730188.1 coordinate 4,953,838, forward strand.
ATTCTAAAATACCTATCAATTTCTGTCAAACTTTAGAAAATCGGACAGGTATTTTAGAACATGGGGGCGATACCGGTCCGTCCACGTCGTGTCCCTGGGCACCTCCCCCGTGCCATGGTGAGCTTTTTCACGGTGACACGGGAGGGGTGGCTGAACGCCGGTATGGGCGAGTGTTTGCGTGTGTGTTTGTGGTATGGCAGATCTATGGCAGAGCTCACTGCCGAGAGAGAGCCCGCGACCCGGGGTATCGGTGTTTTGAAGTATGGATAAGCGCAGCAAGCAAAATAATCTCCGGGTGGGTCCCAGCTCCGAAGGGGCTGGAGAATCCCATACGTCGCCTTCGGGCGGCGGGCGGTCCGTGTATACGGAGGGGCCACTTTCTGCGAAGACGAAGGGGGAGAGAAGGGAGGAGAAGGACGAAAAGAAGGAGGAGAGGAAGGGTAGCGCTAAGAAGCGCGCGGATCCCAAGCCGGTGCACCTAACCGCACCGGAGGGGGAGCCGCCTACCGATGATGACAGAGACAGCGAGGTCTGCTTCTCGGCGTCCGGCAGCAGTATGTCGCTGGACTCCGTGGGGTTGCCCGCACAATCCGGACGAACAATTCCCCTAAAAAGGAGACACCTGGACGAGACAGACGAGGCGCCGTTGACTAGCAAGTCGACGGTGCCGGCACCCAAAAGAGGACGTGGGCGTCCTCCTAAGACCGGCCAGTGCATCGGCCTGGCTAAGGCGCAGGCCGACTACAACCGTGAAAAGGAGGAGGCTCTCCGGCTTCAGGCCGAAGAAGTCATGATTGCCGAACAAATGAGCAAGGCGAGGCTAGCGAGTGCGTGTCTCAGCGCCGCCTTCAGAGGGTCCGAGCTCTCCGCCTCTTCTCTTTCGGGAAAAGAGGTTGAGAGGCTGTGGACGGGCGCTGATATCAGCAAGACGGTGGCGGAGACATTGAAGACCATCAATATGGTCGCCACGAAGTCCACGAACCTTAAGGGAACATATCAAAAGTACCTTAAGGAGTTGGTGGCGACCATAAAGATGGTTTTCAACAAGTTGGCGGACCTCTCTACAACAGAGCAGGTGAAGGAGCTGGAGGCCCGAAACACGCGCCTCGAAGGGCAAGTGGCGGCGCTACGCCAGGAGCTGGACGAGGTGCGGAAGAGGGCCTCGCAACCTACCGGAGACGACATGCATGTTAGGTTTGTAAAAAGTTGGATTTGTTTTTTTTATCATAATTTTGTTTCCTTACTACCTTTGACAATAACAAATTTTCTCTAGCCTGTTCCTGAGATTTTTGAAGTCTATATTTTAAACATAATGGATAGTCGTCGACATTATATAAAGGATCTACTTGCTGACATAAATTAGTAGGTAATTTACACAGTTTTCCAAAAACCAATTCGTATGGAGTATACTTCGTAGATGTATGTACAGTAGTATTATAACTAAAAGACCAATATGGAACCCATGTACTCCATTCTCTAGGATTGTTATTAGTTTGAATACGGAGATACGCATTTAAATTTTTATGTGTATTTTCAAGCGCACCTATAGATTCATGATGATATGCTGTTGAAAATAACTGTTTGATACCGAGTAATTTACACACTTCACTCATTGTTGATGCTATGAATTCTGAACCTCTATCTGTCGCGATTTCTCGCGGTATACCATACCTTAAAAAAAGTTTTCTACGAACGATTTTGCCACGGTAACGGCGTCCTTACGATCTAAAGGGTATGCTTCTACGAACTTAGTAAGTTCGCACTGAATAGTTAAAATATAAACCTTACCATAATAATCCTTATCTAGGGGCCCCACTAAATATAAAAATATCTTATCAAATGCGCCTGTAGCAGTGGTCGTTACTACCATAGGCTCTTTAACAGGTAAAGAATACTTTTGCATTTGGCATTTCTTACATTTACTTACAAATTCAGTAACGTCACGTTCCATTCCAGGCCAGAAATAAGATTTTTTGATGTTATTTAACATTCTTCTTATTCCTGCATGGCCACTAGTTGGTAACAAGTGGTAGTCATTTATTATTACTTTTTTATCGTCATTACAAATTATTCTCCTAACTCCTTTAAGAATATGTAGGCGTGGTCCGGACCATATTTTTTTATTATTTATCTCTTTCGACAACCAGTCGATAAATTCATAATTACTTGCAAGTTTTATAATAAAGATATTTTTAATATCCATTTGCCTACAATACTGCTCCAGTTCACTCACATATGCGTCTCGCGCGATATATGATCGGAAATCTGGACAAGTATATAATCTCATTTCATGTTTATCATATAAGAAAGAACCAAAATTCTTCAAGTTACTACTCATACTACACATTTTACTCCGAGAAACCAACAATAATTCCACACAATTTGACGTCCTCGCAGGCATTTCTACAACTTTCGGTTGATCAGGCCGAACGTCAGTAGAAGTGCTAGGCAAAGTCGACAAATTTTGTTGAACTACCTGTTGACTTTCTAATTTTTTCCGTTGTTTCCTTGTCATAACATTAATAACTCGTTCACTCATTTCTTTCAATTCTTCTGATGTAACTCGTATCCTAGATAATGCGTCTGCAGCAACATTATCCTTTCCTTTTATATACTCAATCACAAAATCATACTCTTCCAAAATTAAACGAAATTTTGTCAAACGACTCGAAGGATTATTCATGTTAAATAAATATATCAAAGGTCGGTGATCAGAAAAAATTTTGAACCTTTTTCCAAACAAATAAGGACGAAAATATTTAATAGACCAAACAATAGCTAACATTTCTATTTCTATAGTTGGATAGTTTAACTCGGCTTTATTTAAAGTACGACTCGTGTACGCAACTGGTCGACCATCGTTATTACATAAAACAGAACCTATTGCAGTACCTGACGCGTCTGTGAATAACTGGAATTCATTTTTTTCTGAAAAATCTGGGTACTGTAATAAAGGTGGAGAAACTAAACATTTTTTTAACAATTCAAATGACTTGGCACATTCGGGTGTCCAAATAAAATCTACATTTTTTCTTAATAATTTGTTCAAAGGCAAAACTATTTCTGCAAAATTTTTAATAAAACGCCGATAGTAATTAGAAAAGCTACGAAACGTCTTACGTCATCAGCATTTTTCGGTATAGGGTAATTTTCAATAATTTTGGTTTTTTCCGGGTCAGGTTTTACTCCGTCTGCGCTAACTACATGACCTAAATATAATAATTCTTTAACTAAAAATTTGCACTTACTGGGATTCAATTTTAAATTAACCTCTCGTAATCTTGTAAAAATTTCAATTAAGTTTTTATTATGGCTTTCTAAATTACGTCCAATACACACCAAATCGTCCATATATAAAAGACATTTATCGTAGTTTAAACCTGATAATGCTATAGACATTGCTCTTGAAAATGCACTGGGACTGGTTTTAAGACCCATTGGAATTCTTTTCATTTGATATTGCTTATCAAAAGTAAATGCAGTGCACTTTCTACTGCTTGGATCTAATTCAAATTGATAATAACTGTTCTGGAGGTCGAGGTGACTGAAATAAATTGCACCTGAAAGCGAATCTAAAATTTCGACTATATTTGGAAGGGGAAAACGGTCATCCACAATATTTTCGTTTAATTTCCGGTAATCTACTACAAGTCTATACTTTTTATCTTTAGAATCGGACTTTTTCGGAACCAATAAAATAGGACTCGACCATTCACTTGTTGTTTCTTCAATGATATCATCCTGTAACATTTTCTTAATTTGATTTTGAATTTCAGCCTTTTGCGACTTTGGTAAACGGTATTGTTTTTTATAAACTGGCACGGTGTGCGGTTTTAATACTATTGATTGTTTATAAATATTACACGTCGTTAAACTATCACCCTCTAAATGGAAAACGTCGGAAAATTTTGCACAAATTTTCTCAATTTCTAACTGCTCTTCCTTATGTAAATAATTTAATTTTAACTCATTTAATAACCTTTTCACTCTATTCGCATTATTGTTAGTTTTATCAAAAGTAAGTAATGAATAATCCTTCAAGTTTTCTATTTCAGGACAGAAAAAACTTAAACTTATAGATTCCTCTCGCGTATTTAATATTTGAATAGGTATTTTACCATTTTTAGGCCTCGCAATACATCCAGCCATAAAAACACCCTTGCACAATTCTTTAGGTAAAACTAAACATTCATCTGTCATACTCGTCGATATAAAATGTAAAGATTCACATCTGGGCGATAAGTTAATAAATTTTTCTCCCCTAACACTGGGTTGCAAAGATAAATGAATTTCAGAACTATTATTCAATAAAGTTAAAGTATCCAATTCTAAGTCTAATTTAGCGTTATACTTTCTCAAAAAATCTAAGCCTAATATGCCATCGCTCATGCAACATAACTCTCGGAAAACATGAAACCTGTGTACAAATTCTATGTCTTTAAATGATAAAGTTAGGTCAACAAACCCTACAGAGCAGAGTTCACCACATACTCCGTTTATTCTTACACTCCCTTTTTGGAATGGAATATTGTTGCTGTGCAACGTCTCATATTTTATGGCGCTGAGTGACGCACTCGTATCGACTAACCAATTACAATCTTTAGTACCTAGTTTTAATAATATAGAATTATAATTAGTATATGAACAAATAATTGCATGATCCTTCTGTTTATTCATTCGTGTTTCATTCTGTTGGCCGAGGTTTCCCGTGCGAACGCGGAGACCTTCGGCAATATGCTGAACGCCAGGCTCGCCGGGCTGGAGGACCGCCTCCTGCCGGAGCCGAGACGGAGGCCGCCGCTGGCGTCGGACGGAGTTCGGGTTGAGGACTTACCAACGGCCCCCGCGAGCGTCGTTGCGCCCATTGAAGAAGAGTTGCTGGGACCCCCTCGGCCGAAAAAGGCGAAAGGGAAACCGGCCAAACCGGAGAAGATGCAAACGCCCGTTGCTACAGCGGCTCCTGCTGCACCCACGGCGCCCGGGCCCCCAACGGCCAAGAAGAAGAGAAAGAAGAAGCGGCCTTCAATGGCAGCTCAGGAGGCGGCACAAGGGGGAACGAGCACCAGCTCCCCCAGTATTGAGGCCCCATGGACCACAGTTGGTCCCAAGGCCAAGAAGAAGAAGGGGGCGGCTACACCATCTACAGCCGTCCCTAAGAAGAAGAAGAAGCCAAGGCTTCGCGTCCCCGCCACTGCGGCCGTCGCTCTCACCATTGAGGAGTCGGCCGTGAAGGCGGGTTTGACGTATGGCAAGGCTATTGAGACGGCCCGGCGGTCGATGAGCATTGCGGAGTTTGATATTCCGCAAGTCCGCTTCCGTCGGGCCCGAACTGGAGGGTACCTTCTCACCATAGCTGGTGAGGGCGCGGAGAAGAAGGCAGACGCCTTTGCTGCAAGGCTCAAGACTGTCTTGCCACAGGAGGTAAGGGTCGGACGGCCGGCTGTTTGCGCAGAGATGCGCATCGCCGGCCTGGACGACTCTGTGACGGCCGCCGATATCATGGAAGCGGTCGCACTTAATGGAGAGTGCCTGGCCGGCGATGTCCGGGTAGGGCCTATGAGGGAGGGGCCACGGGGGGATGGGTCGTGTTGGATCCGCCTCCCAGCCGCGGCCGCCAAGAAGCTCTCGAGCTCTGGGCGGTTGCGGGTTGGCTGGGTGTCGCCGAGAGTGACGTTGTTGGCCGCGAGGCCGACGCGTTGCTTCCGCTGCCAGGACACCGGCCACGTGGCTGCCAAGTGCCAGTGCCCGGTGGACCGCAGCCGGACTTGTTTCCGGTGCGGGAAACCGGGACACAAAGCGGCGGAGTGCGGGGCTGCAGAGCCAAACTGCGCCCTGTGCGAGGCCGCTGGCAGGGCAGAAAGGGGGCACGTGCTGGGCGGCAGAGGATGTCCATCTGCCGTGAAAAAGCCGGCGCCCCGAGAAGAGAAGGCCCCGTCCAAGGCTCGGCAAAAGCCGAAGCCCAAGGGCATGCGGGCTCCGCCCGTCTCTGCCGCTATGGAGACGGAGGCCTAGACCCGCGGGCGGCGATCGGGGGATCCCCGCCCGCATAAAGGGTCCCGAGGTGACAGCCCCCCTATAGCCCGGGGGGCTCTCGGTGAGGTCAGCGGTCAAAGCCGCTGGAAGAAGATGCCGGTTGCGGCTGCGCGCGGGAAGGGGCGGAATTGAATTGCCCCGCGGTACCCGTCCCTCCCGCACTAGGCGCATGACGGAGGGCTGGGGGGGTTTTAGTGGGTAGACCTCTTGTAGGGAGTCCCACATACCCCCGCCCCTTCCCCCGAAGGGGTGGGGGATACGCAAAGTATTTCCCCTCCTTAAAAAAAAAAGGGATTTTAGAACATGACAAGGTATTTTAGAACATGACACTCACACTGACGCACAAAAAAGCCGCGCATACGCAGTTGAAAAACCAAACGAACACACTTCTGGCTATCGATTTTAATCATTTTTTCAGTGGCTATAATATATTTTATACCCGTGCGACGCCAGGGCGGGTCGCTAGTTGTAAACAAAACGCACCTAGCGCCGCGGTGGTGAGGGCTGAACTAATTCAATCAAACGGCTGCTTTTGCATCAGCTGCAGTGTTGAACGTTTTGAGCGACTGAAATATTCAATTAAAAAGCTAGACGTGTGATTGAATGGCGTTGTTCAGTCAAAGGGCTAGCTGTTTGATCGAACAGCTATTTGAACCAGTTGGCTGCGACATATATATTATCAATTGGCGATCTTAGAAACTTTGAAAGCGCGATGCAGGATTGTGGTGTTACGAGTAGTTGTGGGTATTGTCACATCATGTAACGAAATAATTTACATACTATACATAAACAGGATTTATTAATATTTAAAAACTTACCGACTATCAACTTAACCATGTCTGTTAGAACCCCTGTGATTCCCAGAGAAAGAGACCATGCAAGGAGGAACTAGAAGGAAAGATAATAGTATTGTTAGTAATATGAATTAAAATTTAAATATAAGATGTTAACTTATTGTTGATACATAAATTACTTGACTGTGTTAGTATCATGTCATTTAAGTTAGAAGTAATTTAAGGCCTGTTATCTTTTGACATGTCGAAAGCCTATACTAAACTTGCAATGTAATTGATAACAAAAGAGAATGTTTAATGTATTTTGCTGGCTGAAAGTTCATTTGCTAAATACTTGCCTGTGTGCTATTTTTATATTCAAGCATAGAAGCCGGCAGAGATAATTTCCAAGGGGTGCAGATTTTATTTTTGTTTCTTTTCTTTTTAATTTTTACAAACAACAGTGACTGTCTATTTACGTCAACAGAATACATTTAGTGCTGAAACATTACGAACTATTTTGTACGGCATGGTAATAGGGTTACAGACAGCTTTTTATTTCAATAATTCCTGTTGATCCCGAGATTCCCAAGGGGTGCAAGTGCACCACCTGGCACCCCCCTGCCGGCGCCCATGTATTCAAGTTCTATTATTTTATTTAAATAGATTTAACACACTTACCTCCAGAGCATCATTACAATCGTTACACACAGCCCAAGCTATTAGTGACAGTATACATGGAACTGACAGAACAATAGACCACAGCATGCCAGCTGGCACGTAGGAGTCATGCCTCGGAAACTTGCAGTTCATCTCCATCTCTGATGGTGGTATTATTCGCGTGAAAGGTGTCATTGTTTCCATGTAACTGTAAGAAAACGTGTGAATAAACCTCTAAGATTTTTTTTTAAATAAAATATCTTACCATTTAAAAATAGTAAGTGCGACTTGCGTACATTGAAAACTGTGGTTTTATCTTCATTATTCTAGGTAATTATAATGGTAACTGTAAGAATAATAAATAGCTTTAAATTTAGTTCATCCATAATAATTATGTTTCGCTTTTGGCGAGTTTGCATAAATAAATACGAAAACAGCTAAATTTGTTTTGTTACTTTTTTTTGTTTAGTAAGATGCCACGTAATGTTCACGCTGCAAAAAGCATCAGATAGGATTCTTATCTATGTGGTTATATGTATTTAGTAATAGTAGGAATGGTTATCACTTTATTTACATATAATTTATGATAGGAAACTGTTATATTTCATTAATACTAAAAGATATTGATCAAGTTAAAAACTATTAACATATGGATAGAAATTACCAAAAAGCAGACAGAAGAGCGATTCGAATAAGGATCTCGATAAATAAACTGTAATTGGCGGAACGAATTAGAGGCATTTTGTACGATTTTATGTTTTCTTCACTTTAAAATAAATTAATTTCTGTTCGCACTTCTTGATATTTTCAACAAAACTGACATGTTTTCGTTCGACCTTGGCTAACTGTCACTACATCACTTTGACATTGCCAATAATTTGTAGATTTTTTTTCTTTTTTATATTCGACTACAAAAATAAATCATTGTCCATTGATTAAAAGGCGGGAAAAAATAGTTTTATACTGTATCATATTTTCATAATTTCGAAATCTTAAATTTAACGTTTTAGCAAATCATCAGAGCCACATAACACGAATACTGATCAGTGCAGTCGATCAGTGAAGTTAGTGGATTTAGTAAAATGCTCCCATTTCCAGACACCCCTAAAGTATTAAGGTGCGTCCACATTTGTATCATTTGTGCGATCAGATCTCCGTCGCGATCATCGCGCCGTATCAAGTATGCGTATCATAGTGTGGACGCCTATTAGATCATTCTGCCGATCATGCGCGTATTTGATACGACACGTATCAGATACGCGGTTAATAGCGACCGGGGCGTATCATGATACGCGTATCATTTTGATACACTTCGATGATAGGTACGCGACGGAGATCTGATCGCGCAAATGATACAAATGTGGACGAAGCCTTATGCAAGTAAGAGGTTCCGAGACGAACAAGCTGCTTGGCGGCAACACGTAGATTTTTGCTCGCTTTTAGCATCTACAATGTTTTATGTTTGCTTGATGCGTGAGTCAAGCATTTTAGACGTACGTGCTTGCTCCGCACTTGATGTGATTTGATATTCTTTGCTTGTCGAGACGGCTTGACGCGGCTGCGTTGGTCGTTTTTTGAGTCCATTTCGCAAACAATCGGATAAGTACTGTTAGATTACCACTACAAACGTCAGATTCGGAATAAGATGAATACCACTTGCTGTGCTGGATCAAGCTGCTTGACAGGCTAGGCGCATCAAACGTGTTGAGCAAGCTACACAGTAAACTACACGAGTTTATGTGCTTGCCGCCGAGCTGCTTCTTCGTTTTGGGACTCCATTAGACTTGAGGTGGTCTGGCAGTGGAGCAACTGTCAAAAGTGTCCACCAGTGGGAATGGGAGACGAGATTCCTACAGATATCCCGAAGAAAATATGATAATAATTGAGCTTTAAGGTAGACCGTAGACCTTCAGAACTGAATGCCGCGGCCGAAACTCCATAGTTGTTCGTCGTTCTTACCTCTACCGGGGTCATATACAGGAAAACTTTTAGCATTAACGAAAGTTGGCTGTCGCTGATCCATTACCAAAATAAACTTTCGTGACATCTATGTTAACTAATGTTAATAAGTATAGCTAGGTATATTAACTTTATGATGTTAACCAAGTATTTGACTACTATTGGGTCTATTACAAGAAACCACTGGCAGATAGAAAACAATATTTTTATTTAATAAAATGCGTTATAACAGAATGTTAGTTTGCGTCTACATTTTAAGCTTATACTATTTTCCTTAAACCTAAGATCCAATACATGACTTGTTGGTAACTTCATTTTTTGAGGGAAACAAACTACAAATAGCAAGTGCTTATAATATTACACAATATTTAAAATAGACACAAAAGGCACATAGTGACATTAACCTATTTTCTTTAATATTATAAATATCCTATTTTAATTACATTTCAATGAACCTTCCCAGTAAGTACTAAGGTACGTGATTAAAAAACCTACATAGATGGTAGAGCAAATCCTATTATGGTACATTGTAGAAGATTGCGTAGACTGTTGAAAATCTGATAACCTGCTTAGGGATATTTATTATATTATTATTATCTTCCTGAGTACAAAAAATAAAACCTCAAGTTAAATCAACATGATATAATAATATTCTGAGCTGAGGCTCTGTAAAGACCCATAGGTCAAATCACTTGCAATACAGAATCGAAAATTATATTAGTTTTATTTATAGTATTTTAGTGTCTGAATAATCTATACAACATTTTTAAACTTTAATTATACGATATAATATTAAAGATATGAATACTGCGCAAAATTAACCTTCAAGCCCCATAAGAGCACCGGTGATCGCGACAACAATAGAATAACAATAGATTTCCAAGAATCCGCGATCGAAGGATTAATAAACATCGTTTAAAATTTAAATAATTACTTTAATGTCCAATTTTACCAACGACCGTTAAAGTTAACGCTCGAATTAGTGACTATCATGTAATACCTTACTTTTTCATATTATAAACGAAAGAGTATACATAAGATTTTAACAAGCTGTTAACACTAACAGACGTTGGTGAAATTATACCTAAACCAATTTTTTTAAATTTAAACTTAACTCACCAGCAATTAAAAAATGCCGCAACTATCAAAGTAGGGCGACGGACCGACAGAAAAAAGTTAAAATGGTTCCTTAAAGTTATTATGTGACCCAAAAATACCTTAAACAAAAAAAAAAAATATGACTTCATTTGTGCGCTTTAAATGTTTAGAATTTGATATTTAAAAATAATAATATAATGCAAAAGCACAATAAAATAAGTACTTACTCAATTTTTCAGAAAAACATGAACTCAATTTTAAGTAAAGCGGCCCATTCACGGCAGTCCGCCTTGCCGTCCGCCGGCGGCCGGCTTGCCTGCATGGCGGCAGGCCTGCGACACCATTCACTATCCTGCATAAGCCGGCGGACGGCACGGCGGACTGCCATGTAGGATAGTGAATGGACCCTTTTACGGAACCACAAATTTCAGAACGGAAAATGCATTGAATGAATATGCTCGTTCGGAAATCAAGAATCAAGGGAGGTTTTTTTGATACCATTGCCAGAGTAAAAATATCACATTTGAGATTTCGATATACCTATGCCGGAAATTATGTGTTGTATGCATATGCTTACAACATATAATTTCCGGCATAGGTATTTAAATTAAAAAATTTAAAAAAACATTAAAAATTAAAGCCCAATAGGCTTTAAATATTTAAAGCCTATTGGGCTTTAATTTTTAATTTCATAATTGCGGCTTCTGATATAACAAAGACATAATAATTATGATAAAGAGTGTGCAGTCTCTGTAGTGGTAGTAACTTCATCATTTTTGTAAAAACAACTGCTTCTGAGCTCTGGATATGAACCGACTAGTCGACTTAAACATAAAACTCTAGGGAGTTTGTTCGGGCGTTTTTGTAATACTCCAAATACTCCATGGGTGCGTGTGATAGCTTCTTTACAGCCGGGTCTAGCTGCATTTGATCACCCCAGTCAGCCTAAAATATTGAAATATTATATTATTTCACTCACAGCTATATATTTTTTAAACCCCTTATTAATAAAAATATTCACAGAGCGAATAACAAGGTCTGCTTATTTATTTCTGACACATTTTAAAAGACATGACAGATAAAAACAGTGGACCTTAAAATTATATAGTTATACACTGCTTAAATATCTTTACTAGGAAGGGGGTATAAGAGGTATCCAAATGCTAGTCAAAGAAGGTGTGTTGAGTAAAGTCAAAATACTTACAAAATTCGGGAAAACGGACCGCTTCTGTTCAAATTTAGCCTGGTTGATACAACGTAACAGATACAGCCTCTCCACCCACGGCCAGATCATGTAATCCAACATGCCCGGCGTATCCCCACCAAAGTAATTTGTTCCTGAAATTATTTGGGAAGGATCGAGTAAAAATGGCAATGACAATAAAAGAATATTACTGTATGGCATTAACCTTGGCAAAGTAAACGAGAGGACCTTTGAGCAAAGGGGTAGTATTGACTATTGAGCTCTCAAAAACGGGTTCTAGCTCGTTTTTGCTCCTTTTATAAAAAATATACCGTATATGTATTAAGATTCAAGAATTACAGAGATTTACCTATTTTTTTTTTTAGTTTTACTAGATAATAAAAATATTTACACAATAGATGTGCTACTTTACAAAATATATATGTCACCGTAAGATTGTAAACACCGCGAGATTGTAATATGACGAAGTGATGGATTGTAAACAAACAGTTTTCCTGTGATTTTAAATTAATTATTTCGTATTTAAAATAACTTCAATGCCAAATGGTATGAGATGTATAACATAAAATAAAATTTAGATATATTTAAAGTGCTGTTTGAAGGTTCGGTTATTAAAATTAACCTAATTTATAATTCAAACTGCACTTTAAATATATCTAAATTTTATTTGATGTTATACATCAAATATTCAGGCAATTGAAGGTATTTTAAATACGAAATAATTAATTTAAAATCACGGGAAAACTGTTTGTTTACAATCCATCACTTCGTCATATTACAATCTCGCGGTGTTTACAATCTTACGGTGACATATATATTATAAAGTGTGTTATCTGAGGGATATAAGTTACAAAACACAAGACGAAAAAAAACTTAAAAGTTAGGGGCTAGGGCACAGATTAAAAATCCGTAAAAGTAAGTTACCTACCCTTACTTGTTCAAATTCTACATACCTCTAGAGGCCAGCTCTTTCTCCAATATATCGACAGTTTGTAAAATTTGTTCACCGCCGAACGCAAAATTTGTGTCGAAACATTCCAATGTGCCTTTGATTAGCTGAAATAAAATAAATACATAATAATAATATCTATGAACGCTTCACACCACGTCAGTCTGGCCCCATGCTAAGTACCTGAAGGACTTGTGTTACAGGTACCAGACAACAGAAATATATTTAATACTTTTATATCATACATATATATTTAATACACATCCAAGATCCTTTTTGTTCCGTTGTCGGGATTCGAACCCGCCCAGTAAACACAAAACACCATTATAACAAACTTATTATAGCACGAGTTAATGTACAAAACATTCTAAACAAATCGTATATCGGCTGTATATCTTTTATACGACTCTTTTAAGTAAAATTTGGGCCCCCCCTTTAGACAGCACTGAGTTGTATAAAGTCTATTTAATAGCATTATAATTATCATATTACTTCATTAATAAAGTCAGTTATGAGCATAGGAATAAACAAATGGCATTTTTTGCGACTTTAATACAGTTAATATATAGCTTTTAAAATTACAATCTGTTTTTAAAATTTCATAACAATGCTTACTGTTTTACTTCCTCTGTAAAAAAGAAAACCATAAATTGATGATTTTAAAAATATATTTTAAAATCATCAATTAATTGATGATTTTAAAAATATATTTATTCTGCTGACTGCTGTTGGTCGTGCAAAGTATTGTGTTGACCTGAATTAATTAAATGCAGTGTTATATCCTTATAATATGTGACAACTAATATTGAATGGGTAAGTAATGCCTTTATTTCTGATTGTTTTGAGTGAAATTAGCTGCGCACATCATTTTGTCGGGTAAAATATACATGTTATTAGTAAAGAATACACGCGCCCTCGCTAAAATACTTTATTATAGTATAAAATTTTTAGAAAACATTACCTATAGTTCTAACAAATATAAAAACTAGCCTTTAGCAATAGGTTTAACAAATAAATGTAGCTTATAAAGGTATCCGTACAAAATATAAATAATTTCATTCCCTTTTTAGTCGATCTTATAGTGACTTGTATTCTTTTTGTAAGATAGGAAAAGGAAAGCTAATGGCGACAAATAAAATTAAAGCTTTAGGCATTTGACGATAGCATAATAGTGCTGTTAATTTTCGTTAGTGCTAGTTGCTATTATAGTAATGCTAGTAATAGTGCTGTTAGTTTGCTCGTATCGCACTATACAAGACACTTATTATTATGTTCAGCCATATAACAGCACTTCAGAAATATGTTATAATGTTTAAACTCATTATACGTAATAGTGACTGATCGTTATCGAGTTTAGCAGGGTACCGTAATCATTTGGTAAAGCCTATAGGTATATAATTTATGTTTTTTTGGTATGTACAATTTATAAGAAGGTTAGTACTAACAAGAGTGATGATTTTTTCCAGAATAATGGCTTCAAGCAGTGCAGAAGAGAGAATTTTGAGATAGCTCGAAGAAGAAGACACTGATAATGGAGATATATTTTTTGTTTACTCCAATTATTAATAAAATCAGTATTTAAATCCTTTTTAAGCTTTCTTTTGAATCCGCCTGTTTTTTTTTTTTGTTTTTTTCCAAGCCTTTTTATCCTTTCTTATATATTAAATTAGCCAGTGTAATATATTCGCCATTATAAATAAACATTTTGTAAATTCAAATTACGATGTTATTATTGCTCATAGTTCTAACAATACTTTTATTTCGATCAAAATATAGCTATATGCTGTAGAGATGAATAGATCAGAAAGAAAACGGAGCAAAGGCATTATTTGTTATAAAGTCAATGTTAATATAGGACTAGCATTAAATTAGCACAACCATGGAGTATTAGAAAGCTTTTATTCCTACACAAAATCAATATACGTTTTGTAGCAGTACCTACAAAGTACCTACACGTTCGTTCGTCGATTGAAACAAAGAAAACAAACACGCTCGGAAAAGGAGCGCCCGCCGTCTTTGTATACGTTCGTCATGGAAGATTGAAACACAGAAGAAAATCGTTCTGCAAAAAACGTACGTTCGAAATGACGAGAGAAACCGTCCGTGTATATTAAGTGCATTTGCACCGGACACGAAACAGCCCTTAAAAGGACTTTTTCTAATAAGAATTCTTTCTTCTTATCTTATCTTATCAGCCCTTAAAAGGACTTTTTCTAATAAGAATTCTTATTTTGGAATATTTTTTTAGATTTAGGGCGAAGCCAAACCAGCGTAATTTTGTGAGTCGTGAGCCGCAGAATTTCTGCCGGGCAGAATTTTTTTCATACAAAATATGACAACTCATTTTGAGTCGCAATGTGAATCAAACATGACTTTTGTATGAAACTGAATGCAGCAGAATTCTGCCCGGCAGAAATTCTGCGACTCACAACTCACAAATTACGCATTATTTGTGCGATCAAACCTACATTTATTTGAGCGTTTCAACACAAAAAGACTAGCTGACAAATTATGTTCTGTTGGATCAAAAACCACCCTAATTAGAAAAAATGTTTTTGGTATGACAACTAAAATATATAATAAACTACTGCAGAGTCTTAAAGAAATAGACAGCATTCAAAGATTTAAAAATGAATTAAAAAAGTATTTAGTTGATAAATGCTTCTATACTGTCGAAGATCTCTTTCGTGACTAATATTATATATATACTAATTGGTTAAGAATGTAAATTTTAAACATAATATGTATCGAATATTAATAATATTATTCTAAATTTATTACGTACTATGACATGTTTTAATATTTTTTATGGAGAAATTTACTACCTATTTACACTGACATTTTAATTTAATAATGTCATTTTATACATAATAATTTTGAATAATATTAATGAATTAATTTTACTATATTATAATAATTATTGTTGACTCTAATACTTTTATGACCTATTGGTAATTGCATGACATCATTTTTATTAATTGTTGTAGAATGTAGACCGTAATTATATTTTTTAATTGTTAATTTTGCATGCCCATAGAGGCCTATGTGCTGAACCTAATATCAAAATATATTATAAGACCTATTGTTGTAACACACATACGCAAAATAAATGAATTTGAATTTGAATTCGTTTGGCTTCGCCCTTATGAAACGATATATCTTCAGTATCTAAAAGTAAAAATTTCCTAAGGCCATCAAAATGATATTACTTAATGATATTTTGATATTATTGATGATTTTTTCGGACCAATGGATTCCCAAGAATTTATTTGTTTTATTATTATTAAATACTATAGAATTTCCTTTAGTTTTATTTTCATCTTCCATTTATGTATTGATATTTCATAAACAGCAAAACATATCCCTAGACTATATTGATGATGATATTTAATATTTTAACACAAGATCAGCATTATATTATGTAATATTAATCAGCATAATAGTATACTCTTAAACTTGTATTGTGAGGAGAAATAAAGATTATTATTATTAATATTATTGGCAGCATTGGTGCAAATGATATTTAAAGTGCGACCACGACCTCAATGGCTTTCGGAAGTACTTAGTATGTTGTATGAAGTACGGTAGTTAGTCTAAGACCAAAGTGCATAATTAAATTATCGTTATCACTATTATCACTTCAATAGTCGCAGAGGACGTTTGGTGAACCAAGAGGTTGGTCTGAGAGAACTAAAAAATGTAGGTAATTACTGTGAGTCTTTTATTTCGACACAGATATTGTATCTAGTTAAGTTTTCAGTCACCTTACCATCGAAAAGGCATTTTTAGTGTGAATAATTTAAGTCGTCTATTGGCTAACCACCCTTTTTTATCTCTTTTTATGCAATAATAATTATTGGTAGCAAACATTTTTCAAAAGTTGTTACATCATAAGCTAGTTTTAGTGCATTTTGTCAGTTTTTTCTAAGTACCACTACCTACTACCTCTACGACTCTAGATCCAAGAAACTTACTTCCATTGTGAATTCCTATAACTTGAACCTTCTCCCACTTCATGCTACCCATCATTACCCTCATTCCACCCCCTCCCTATTGGACCTAATGATCGTTTCATCTCCTCACCTCATAGAAACTCATGGCCAGTACCCAGCTCATGGACTCTCCTACCACGATTGCATTTTCCTTTCGTACAAGTGGCGAACTGCCAAATCTAAACCCAAAATTATTATGCAACGAGCGATGAAAGATATGGACAAATCTTCTTCGCGAAGATGTGAAATCTGTAGACTGGTCAGAAATTTCCAAAGCACAGACTATTGATGATAAGGTAGACACTTTCAACCGTATAATTTTAGACCTCTTCGACAAGCATGCTCCTTTGCGCCCCGTAAAACTTAAGCACCTACCTGCTCCCTGGCTAAGTGACGAAATAAAAACCCTTATTAACAAAAAGAATCGAGCAAAAGCTAAGTTAAAGAAATCACAGTTGGATTCTGACAAGTTAAAATACAATAAGCTCCGAAATCGATGCAATACCGCGTGTAGAGATGCGCAAATGCACTACATACAATTTTCTGTTGAAAACGCTGATCAGGCTAAAACATGGAAATTCCTAAAGTCACTTGGGATCGGTAAAGACTCCAAATCCTCTGAACCCTTAGATTTAAACTTAGAAGACATAAATTCCCATTTTGCCAGTTCCGCACATGCCATCGATCCCAACATAAAAGCTCAGACCATTCACGCTCTATCTAACTTACCTAACCCTGATCATGCTCCATTTACTTTTAAAGAGTTGTCCGTTTCAGAGGTCAAGAGGGCTGTCATGGCAGTTTCCTCTAGGGCTGTTGGCACTGACTGCATTGGCCGAAATATGATAATTCCACTTCTAGACATCTTAGCCCCAATTCTTGTTCATATCCTTAATTTTTCCCTTACTACTGCTGCTTTTCCTTCGTCTTGGAAGGATGCTTACATTATTCCTCTTCCCAAAACATGCAGCCCCAATTGTTTCTCCGATTATCGTCCTATCTCCATCCTCCCTTTTCTTTCAAAGATCTTGGAACGTTCGGTACAGCATCAACTCCAGTCTTTTCTCAATTCACACAATTTATTAGATCCTCATCAATCTGGCTTTCGTTTCGGTCATAGCACTTCAACAGCCCTGGTGAAAATTGCAGATGACATTCGTCTTGGTATGGATCACCAATATCTAACTATCCTCACTCTCTTAGATTTTAGTAATGCCTTTAACTCTGTAGATCATGATATCTTGCTTCTTCTTCTCTGCTCTCTTATCCTATCCCCTATTGTAATTGACTGGTTTCGCAGTTTCCTTCGGGGACGCCGGCAACGTGTTAAACTTGATAACATATTCTCCTCCTGGCGCAACATTTTTGCTGGTGTGCCTCAAGGCAGCGTGCTTTCTCCTCTCTTATTTTACATTTTTATTAACTCTGTTTCCCGTCACATCTCCTCTTCTTTTCATATGTATGCTGATGATCTACAGATTTATAGACAAATTTTGCTTCCCTTGCTGACTCATGGAATTGGTTTAATTAACGCCGATTTAGAAGAAATATTGAAATGGAGCAAGGCCTATGGCTTAGACCTTAACCCTAATAAGACTCAATGTATAATTATCGGTAGTAGACAATTGATAGCCAAAATAGACTGGAACAACCTACCAAATATTATACTCAATGGATCAATAATTCCCTATAGTTCATCAGTGCGTAACCTTGGGGTCTATTTTGACCGCACTCTGTCTTGGAATGTTCAAGTCCAAGAAGTTCGCAAAAAGATACCTGCTGCCTCTGCTTCCCTCAGACGTTTGAGTAATTTTCTCCCTGTCGAAACTAAAATCACTCTAGCCCAATCTCTACTCTTCCCGATCCTCGATTACGCTGATGTTTGTTACACCGACCTTAACGAACTCCTTCTCTCTTCCCTCCAACGTCTTCAAAATCTATGCATCCGCTTCGTATTTGGCCTCCGTAAATTTGACCATGTATCAGAACATCGATCTAAGCTTAAGTGGCTTCCGATCAAATTACGCCGTCATTCTCATATTCTTCACCTACTCTACAATATTCTTTTCAATCCTACAACTCCTGTCTATCTTAAAGATAAATTTAATTTCCTTGGCCATAATAATCCCACTCTTCGTTCAGCTAATAAACGCACTCTTGCCTTTCCTTCTCATAAAACCTCATTCTATGACTCTTCTTTTACCGTCTCTGCCATCCGTCTCTGGAACTCATTACCCGAATCTAGCCAAAATTCGGAATCTATAAATATCTTTAAAAAACGATTAAAAGATTATTTCTTGGACATAGCTCTTTCAATGTGAACATATTAATAAATGTGGAGATTATTAGTATTATATTTATGTATACTTTATTATTATATATTTTATTTATCTGTGTAAAACGTATATGTAGTCTATTTTGTATAATATTTCATTTATGTGTTGTAATGATTATAACTTTTATGTATAAATCTAGTTTAAGAATATTTTGTTAGCTTTGAGAGCTGTTGTTTATAATAATCCTTTCGTTTCTTTTTTTTATGGTTGTCTGGAAGAAACCGCTTAAAGCGGTAAGACCGCCAATTTGCGCTCTTCCATTTTGTTTCTTTTTCTCGACTTTTGTATTTTAAGATGTGCAAATAAAGAGTTTATTATTATTATTACCTCATTGAACCTCTCAATGAGGAGTCTGTCCTGCGCCTTGACGAAGGGGTCTCGCGAGTGCAGCGGCCTCCTCGTGTACTTCTCGTCCAGGTAGTCGCAGATCACGACGCTCTCGAACAGAAACTTGTCACCGCTTTCCGTGGGTATCTCCAGCACGGGGATTTTCACTGAAATAATAAGGCTGTAGTTATCGTATTGTTTACTCATTTTATGACGAGGAAATGTTTACTCGGCTCTGAAAGGGACCATCCATAAAGTACATCACAGTTCACACAATTTTCATTATCTTAGACCCCCTTTTTAACTTAAACGAAAAATTAAAGTTGCCTCTATATTTTAAATCTCGCTATTCAATTCATTAAATTAAAAATGTGATGTCACAAAACTTAGGACCCTTTTCCCCTCCTTGTCACACCATGTCACACTAATTCGTCGGCCGACTTTGCCATTTTTTTACGGGAAAATTGTTCCCGTGGGTTATATGTGGGACAAAGGATATTTACGCAGGCGAATAAATAATGAAAATACATATATAATATTAAATTAATGTGCAATGCAAAGACGAAAATCGCGGTAGATAATATTATTACAAGTATGTTGATGTGCCAATTACAGAGAAATTTGATACATGATAACATTGGTTGGGCTATGTCAATGTGTGCTTGAAATAACTCGTTACTGGACTTAAATATTATGTACCCACTTCCCATCTACATCTATACTTAATATTATAACTGCAAAAATGTGTCTGTCTGTCTGTCTGTTACCTCTTCACGCTCAAACCACTGAACCGATTTTGCAGATGGAGATACTTTGAGTCCCGAGTTCCCGCGCGATAAACAAATTTTGGCGCAACGGAGTTGCGGGCGTCATCTAGTTAATCAATATTTCTGATAGCACTTAACCTTTGACGAACACACAAACTAAGGTTTCAAGTCTACACTTACATCTAGGGTTCTTAGCCTTGAACCACTCCGGTAGCCTCAGGGGGTCGAGCTTGTACACTTCATACTGGACCCTCTTCGCCTCCAATATGAGCTGGACCCGGTGCCCGTAGGGGTTCATGTCCACGTGGTACAGTCGCAGCTTGTTCGACAGCTGCGGGGGCTCCATGGATCCTGGAGATGAAAAAAAAGTAATTGCCAAAAAACATGGAAGTTTACGGTTTCATTCTGCAGAAACTAAGTAGATTTCAAATTTTAATGTCTCTAAATTGAGTTTTAATGAAGAACGAAATAACAGACTTTCTAGAAAGAGATGCAGCGAACCTGCAGCCAGAGTAGCCGACACAAATGAAGAACTTTTGGCTGCCCGTTCACGGCTTACGCTTCAGTCCGTCTCTTTTTAAATACGTCGATTTGATTAATAAGGAATTTACTAAATGCCTTTAGAAATTTCAAGCTGTCGAGCACGATCTGAAGCGTGCGTTCCTGATCAGACTGAATTTTTGTGAAATACTTAAACGAGCCTAATTAAGATTTAGTTTCGTTCCTCATACATATTTATACGTGAACATTTATATTATTCATTGATAACAGTTAAGCCGTGGTAACGACCTCCATTTATAAAATTCAGCCGGCACAATACAATGACGTCACCTTTCACATTTATTTCTTGAATTCTAGCACAGTCACCTTGTAACCATTCAAGAAAGTTTTGTAATCGGTCTCTTGATCTTTTTATGTGATTCAACGAATTTTTATAACGCAGGTAATTAGAATAATTGTTAATAACTGTCATTTAAAAAGAACACACTCAATCCATGCTAATATTATAAATGCGAAGGTGTCTCTGTCTGTTGCCTCTTCACGCCCAAACCGCTAAACTGATTTTGCTGAAATTTGATATGGAAATACTTTGTGTACCGCGATAGGACAAAGGATATTTTTTATTCTGGAAAATTTTACGGTTTCCGCGCGCTAAACGACTTCTGGCGCAATGGAGTTGGGAGCGTCATCAAGTCGAAAAAATAAACGAACTTTAGCAAAATTTGGCCTAGCTAGCCCCTAGGCTATACAGGAGAAACTAGGCAATCTATACACTATACAGAAAAGCATGCTTGATCTCCGTAGCTGAATAAATATCTATTATAATTAACCACTCGACAGTGGCATGCAAAATGGCAGATTTGTCATGTCTGTGGCGCCCTGAGGGGGTTTCGCCACATACCGACGTTTCTACACGACCAGCATACACTAAAACTGCAATTTCTTGTTCCTTGGTCTTGCAGGAGCCCATAAAAGGATCTAAATCATTTTTAAATTAAATTTTCTACCCTGAAAATAGTACTTTTATAATATATTTGTCAGTAATCATGTTATACAGCTGGTATAATTACTGGGTACCAAAATGTTCAGTAGATTTTGGGGCATATTTTAATAATAAACCACTATTTAGCGAGCCAAGAGTATTTATTTATAACTTTATAGTACTATTTACAAAATAATATCACTCAAGTCATGACTCTGATACAAATATTTTATAAAATCAACGATTTAAGTACAGGACAAAAATGGAGGCTGCCTCTCAAACAGCTTCAAGTAGGCTGTGTATTACATGATATCTTAAAGTCATTTCATACTCTAGTCATTACAATATTATATAAACAATAAATTAAGGTTATTATCTGGGTGGTACAAGAGTATCAATATTGTAGGTTCAGTAAATGATATGTAGGACTTTACACAAAAAGATCTCTTTTGTTCATGAAAAATCCTACCTTGATACTAATGTAATTTACGAAATAAGTAGTAACTGTTATCCACAGAAGCTTGATTTTCTTATAATTATAATAAACAAAGTACAAAATAAAATCCTCCAAATTACATGAATTAAAGGAAAACTGAGTAGAAACATGAAAAGAAAACTTGCAAAAATGCGAAAATTTTCTTAAGTGAGTGTAAGATTAGTATGGATAAGACCTTTTTCATCTAGTACTTGGATGCATTGTGCAAGCGTTTGTAACCCAAAATGTAACCCAAAATCAATGCCTCTTTTATTGCACAGCCAACTACTTCTATTTCAGTCACAAATATCACGCACGCGGGAGAGCCATGCTTCGGCACGAATGGGCCGGCTCGACCGGAGAAATACCACGTTCTCACAGAAAACCGGCGTGAAACAGCGCTTGCGCTGGGTTTCCTGTATATTTCATAAATAAATATTTATTAATTCTTTGTAATATTCCATATATATATATATATATTTTTTTTAATCAAAAAGTAATAAATAAATTTCGACTCGCACTTGTCCGTTTATTTTTAAGTCTTTTTGTCTCAATGCCTCCTTTCTTGTAATCCAACAACAAAATGATTCCGGCTATTCCATGTTATGCGAACATTCTAATAACGGCCATTAAAAATCAGAGGAGGCGTCTGTGGGGCCGCCCGATACGGGTTGTCACCTGTCTGTGACGAAACCCTTTCGGGGCTCTAATCGGACGGTACTAGTTTTCGTCATTATTTATAAAATATAGAACGTTCTATTTGTGGTAGAGTTTAGTTAAACGAAACTACGTTAAATTATCATTACAGTAAAGTAATATGAACTGCATAAATATGTTATTTAATGTTCGAAAAGCCCAATATCATTGTGCGAGTAAGGGCCAGGCACGGGTTAGATTGCCGTTTTAACTCTTTTTGTTGTTCTACTTAGAACAACGAGTTGAACAACGAGTCCATCCCATTCTATCAGCTAAACGGTTGCTTCTGTAAATGTGAAAAAATTCACGGGAGTAGGAAATATGCTGAATTTAAAAGGATTTGCTTCTGTTAATGTGAAAAAATTTACGGGAGTAGGAAATATGCTGAATTTAAAGGGAAAACTATCACGGCTAAGAAGACTTAATAAGTTATTTTTTTAGTAATAGTCGGTCACCCAAACAAAATGTATTCGGAAAAGTAACTATATAAAGGAATTTTTCGATAAGTTCCTTTGAATGCTACTAATATGATGTTGTTACTTGTTAGTAGTGTAAAATACGTTTTATAAATGTAAATTCATTGACCGTACAAAAATGATCAAAAACTAGCGTTACAACGGAACCCTATATTGTGCGTGGCCCGATACGCACTTGGCCAGTTTTCTGAAGGATTTCTACTTAATATTATATTATGTACTACCAAAAAGCTGGTTCCGAAGGTGCTGTACAGAAACTGAGGAAAAAGAATATCCATAGATTACAATAGCCGTACAATAATACGTATACAATAATTAAACGTTCCATTGCGTGAATTCGCTAGAACGGCGAATTAACTCGAATTCGCTCGAATTCGAGTTAATTCGCTGGAACGGCGAATTCGCTCGAACGGCGAATTCGCTCGAACGGCGAATTCGCTCGAACGGCGAATTCGCTCAAATTCGCTCGAACGGCGAATTCGAGCGAATTCGCTCGAACGGCGAATTCGCTCAAATTCGCTCGAACGGCGAATTCGCTCGAATTCACTCGAACGGCGAATTTGCTCAAATTCGCTCGAACGGCGAATTCGCTCAAATTCGCTCGAACGGCGAATTCGCTCTAACGGCGAATTCGCTCAAATTCGCTCGAACGGCGAATTCGCTCGAATTCGCTCGAACGGCGAATTCGCTCGAATTCGCTCGAACGGCGAATTCGCTCAAATTCGCTCGAACGGCGAATTCGCTCGAATTCGCTAGAACGGCGAATTCGCTCGAACGGCGAATTCACTGGAACGGCGAATTCACTCGGACGGCGAATTCGCTCGAACGACGAATCGAACGACAAATCGAACTTTTGGTCAATTTCGTCGATTTTCTTCTTTGTTTACGTTTCGATGCAGTCACAGTGTAATGAAACAACAAAATAGCCATGGCGGGATATATCTTCTATATGTATAGAAGATATATCCCGCCATGTAATTTTATATATATAATATATATTATATATAAATAATGTATATTATATATAAAATTACAAGTTCTGACTGACTGACTGACTGACTGACTGACTGACTGATTCATCATCGCAGAGCAAAAACTGTTAAAGTTACAGCCACGAAATTTGGTGAGCAGGATTGTTTTATTAAGTAGACACCCACTAAGGAAGGAATTTTGGAAATTTTAACCCGAAGGGGGTGAAGTAAGGGTTGAAAGTTTGTATGAAAGTCCGTCATTTCTTAAGTTAGAAACATGAAACTTTATTTTTGGGTTACTGAATAAAAATGAATGAATAAGTATTCAAGCGTTTTTGGAAATTCTACCCCCAAGGGGGTGAAATTGGGGTTAAAAGTTTGAATGAAAGTTAGTCATTTCTTGAGTTAGAAACATCAAACTTTATTTTTAGGCTACTGATTAAAAATGAATAGACACGTATTTAAGCGTTTTTGGAAATTCTACCCCCAAGGGGGTGAAATTGGGGTTGAAAGTTTGAATGAAAGTCCGTCATTTCTTAAGTTAGAAACATAAAACTTTATTATTGGGTTACTAATTAAAATTGAATGAATATAATTTAGGGGTTTTTGGAAATTCTACCCCCAAGAGGGTGAAATTGGGGTTGACAGTTTGTATGAAACGTTGTCAATTTTAAACCGATCGGGCTGAAACTGTGTATTATGCACAAATATACTATGACGTAGACATCCCCTCAGAAAGGAATTTAATAAATTCCACCCCTAAGGGGATGAAATAGGGGATGAAAGTTTTTAGAAATTTTCTTAGACTTTCGACTGATTGAACTGAAATTATTAAAGATTTGAGCTTCTATGATGAAGGCGTTCGCTTTAATAGGATTTGGGTTACTAAATAAAATCGCAGGAAATTAAGTAAATTCTGTACATTGAATATTTTTGAAAAATAATATTTGGGACGTGATCTAACTATGCTAACGCGGACGAAGTCGCGGGCAACAGCTAGTATATGTATATAAAGGCAACTGTTTAACAAAATAAAGTATTACTCATATGCATTATCATATGGTAAAGTGCGTAATCAGGGTTACTATTAGTTTGAAATAAAAAGTCTATTTTCGTAAAATTGGTCGATTGGCCATTCAAGCACTAGGGCGGCGATAAGTTTATGTTAAGAGCGGGCTGCCAAATTTTGCTCTTTTCTAATAAGTATTACGATCCCGGAATACGATTGACTCAAATGAAATTGAGATTAATTTAATCATTGTATATTTATCTGATATTTGGCTAACGGAAAATACGATTCACTTATTTTGACTCGATAGTTATATTTTTCGAAATTATGTATATTTATGGGCTTTTCAACAAATACATGTTACACTTATTGAGTTACTATCATTAAATAACTTGCACTACTACAATCACTTTATAAAATAATAGCTAAAGGAAATATTAGTATTGTATTTAATTTTTAAGTACCTAATCATCAAAAGCATTTTTGGGACTTACGACCTTTACTTTCGTGCTATAATGCAGAAATCGTTGTCACGCGATATATATTATATTATGTATAAAGCATTAGTTTTTCTGGGAATATCAGATGATTACTATTTGAAGTTCTATAGATAATATTGTGTTAGTTTTTCTGGAAATACCAGATGATCACAGATCTATATGTAGATACAAAATAAAATTAAAATCGGCTGAAGTGGAAGTTCCATATTTACTAGTAGCTTTAAAAGTAAAATGCAGACCAATTATTGTTACAACTTCCAGAGGTCTGTAATGTTTATTGTTTATTATTTCTAATTTTTTATCACCAGCGACATTTGATAAAGTATCTAAGATTTACTTAACTTTATTGTGTATTATGTTAGAAAAGTTACTTTTTGTACCACTGCAATCGTTAAAGGTCTGGTGTGAGAAGTTATTATTTTGACTTATTTTTTCAGTTTGTTTTTATTAAGTTTTTTGCGATATTTAATTTTATTTTGACACTCGGAGTTATGTATCTCTATTAAATGAGTCGCAAAGAATATAATTAATTATCCTAATGAGCTTTTGTATAGTTTAATTATTTAGCAAAACTAAAATTTTAGATTGTTGTATTTCTATACTGTAATTTCTGTTCTACATTGAAAGATATTACATAATTCAATTAATGTTGTAACAATAAGGGTTGGACCTCATCTGGCAGCACGGAATCGCCTTTTTCCGTCGCCCTTTCTCTTTCTGTCGCTTAGAACTGCCATTTGCTAGACCGAGACAGAAAGCATAATGCGATAGCACGCGGCGGAATCCTCGAGGCGATCGCATTATGCTTTCTGTCTCGGTCTAGCAAATGGCAGTTCTAAGCGACAGAAAGGGAAAGGGCGACGGAAAAAGGCGATTCCGTGCTGCCAGATGAGGTCCAACCCTAAGACTCAAGAGAGTAAGTAATACACAAGGATTTTTATCTTAATTAATATATAATGTCTATGTTGGTTGATGCAAAGCAATGATTGTACAAAAATCATATATTAAGTTTAATTAATGTTTGTAAGTAACGGTACATATAGATATTACAAATATGGAGTTTCTTATCATCACTCACAAAAAATTAGCTTGTTATATAGTAATCACAAAAAAAAAAATTGTTCTAGGGCTCCCGTACAATACGTAGTTTGTTATATCCGTATTCCATACTATTCCATGTTATGCGAACATTCTAATATCGGCCATTAACCCTCCGTGTACTAGGTGACTAATCTCACCATGCTGTTCTAGGTGGGGTGTGACATACCCCAACAATAAAAGGCAGTTAAATCCAAAAAATTGTTCCTAGTGATTGTAAATTAATAAGTAATATACATATAAATATCTAATAATGAATTGGTTTAGGTAAAATGAATTCAATTTTACATTATAAAATACATTTTATAAGCAAAAGTACAAAAACTTGACTTTTTCTTCAAACTATAAACTATGAAATCTTTTCTTCCGTACAAAAATCAAATGGCAACTATTACAATCAAATTCTTCTCAATTTCTAAGACTATAGTATATCTAGTTTTAACCTATTTATAATATCAATTTAAAATACACAATATGAAATAGATCTTGGGCACATAAGTTTCCGTAATATTGACAGTTATTTAGACACAAAAATTAGTATGTCAAATACATAATATGGACATATTATATTTTTTGCAAATGTGCCCAGTATTCCTATATATTAGTATAGGCCATATCCAGTATCACTGATTTGATCTTCATTACTTTACATTCTTGATCGGAATAATTCATTAGCTCAGTGTCACAATCATCATCTTCTTCAGTCAGTGCTTGTAAAATATATTTTTTTCGATAACCGAGACTTTTTTAGCAAAATTTATACCAGAAAATAATATTTCATCAAGTTAATCACAAAATTATACATATAAATAAATAAAAGCAAAAGAAGTTACACTTTCCTTTTTAGCTACGTGCTGTACTAGGTGGGGTATGTGATACCCAGACGCACTTTAAGCACATATAACAGAATTGGTGATAGACATAGGACTGAATATTTGATAGGAATTAAAGCAGCAACGTCTCATTTGCAGCTATTGAGGAAACCAACTCGCATACTTTATTCGTTTAAAAATGCTATCAATTTTTTTAGCGCTGGGGTATGTCATACCCCACCTCGTACACGGAAGGTTAAAACTCAGAGGAGGCGTCTGTGGGGCCGCCCGATACGGGTTGTCACCTGTCTGTGACGAAACCCTTTCGGGGCTCTAATCGGACGGTACTAGTTTTCGTCATTATTTATAAAATATAGAACGTTCTATTAGAGGTAGAGTTTAGTTAAACGAAAGTACGTTAAATTATCATTACAGTAAAGTAATATGAACTGCATAAATATGTTATTTAATGTTCGAAAAGCCAAAATCATTGTGCGAGTAAGGGCCAGGCACGGGTTAGATTGCCGTTTTAACTCTTTTTTTTACTTCTATTTGTTAAACACACACTTAATTCTAATAAAAACTGAAAGATTACTTACATATTAGGCACTTCCCAAGTAAATAACTGTATTTTATCACTTTTTTTATAGTATACACTGCGCTGTCCTCACCTCGACGCGGCCGTTTTTTGAAGTGAGATTTCGCATTTCTTCCTTGTCTACCGAGAACTCAAACGACGCTTGCTAGCTGTCTTGTTCTACTTAGACGCGTTTTAATATGTTAGACAAAGACAAAAGTAGTTTTATCGCTGTGTTTGCACATTAAACGTGTGCGCGTACACAGCGGCCCGGAAAGGGCTGCGCCACAGACATTGACTTTTGACATGCGACCCTTAGGGGGTTTCGCCACTGTCGAGTGGATACCTATTAACAGGTTGATGAGGCCAAAATGTAGGTCAACAAGTCTATCGAACAACGTGTACCGAATGTAAAAAAATGTTTAGACAAATACAATTAAAAAATCGGCCAAGTGCGAGTCGGACTCGCGCACGAAGGGTTCCATACCTACCGTTATAAAAAATAGGCCAAAAAATGTGTTTTTTGTATGGGAGCCACCTTAATTTTTAATTTATTTTAATTTATTATCAATTATTAAAGTACATCTATACTAATATTATAAATGCGAAAGTATCTCTGTCTGTCTGTCTGTCTCGCTTTCACACCAAAACTACTGAACCGATTGTAATTAAATTTTGTACACAGATAGTCTAGTCTGAGAAAGGACATAGGCTACTTTTTAACTAGACAAAGGGGTTGTAAAGGGGTGAAAATGCGTAAATTTGTTCAAATTAAGTTAGTTCCAAAAATTCATAATAGATGGCGCCGTGCGTCTCCTACATCGCGCTATTGCTTACACAAACGTCTTTCTATAAGAGGTGGTATCTCTTATATTGGATTTTTATTTTCGCGATTGTTATTATGCACTTTTTAAGTTATTAAATAACTCAGTACTTTATCTATGCAGTGACGTAACCTTAAACCTATCAATGATAAATAGTTTATGGGTAAAACTTTAAAATTTGGCATAAATAAAGTTTACTTAAAAAAAATGTAATAAGCTATGTGCACACTGCACAGCTGTTTATGGGTGTTTTGATTTAAGGGGTACCACCCGTACCAGGGTTTTTTTATAAAAGCTTTTGACACCAATTTTGTTGACATCGCGCGCTATAAACTGAAGTCCACGCGGACGAAGTCGCGGGCAACAGCTAGTAATATATATTTGAGGATTCTGTAAAAAATTTAAGTGCCTACGTGTTGCCGTTGTG
Source organism: Polyommatus iphigenia (assembly GCA_963422495.1). NCBI lineage: Eukaryota > Metazoa > Arthropoda > Insecta > Lepidoptera > Lycaenidae > Polyommatus > Polyommatus iphigenia. The sequence continues at coordinate 4,983,284 of OY730188.1, forward strand.
GATTACGATTTACGCGATTTAATGCATAAATTGCAGTAACGTAATATAAAGTACAAAAAAAATGTTAAGTAGTTAAAACTAGGCATCATATTATATTATCTTAGATGGAAAAAGGTGCTAAGTTAATTTCTGTGTGGTTGTACTTAAAAATGCTTAAAATATGTTCGTATTGCGGATCCCTACAAAAACACTAAACAGACGCGTTCGGCGTTACATAACAGCTAGTAAATTTGGGTCATTGAAATAAACGATGCACTGAGCAGTGGGCAAACATGTCGAGAATCGAGATTGCAAGAGCTATGAAAATATATTTCGGCAACATGCCGGCACCGCGATAATTCCGTATCGAACAATTTTCATTCATATTTATTTAATAAGATTTAAAATGGACAGTAGTTACGTAGAAACTATTTAGTAATCTGTGTACAGTAGCGAGTTTTTAAGATCATCTCGCCATAAGCAATGGCTCAAGTTAAATTAATTTATTGACCTCTCGTGATCAATGGAAGCCCCCGTTTTTTTATCTGTTTATCACTTAGCAGCTGGTCTGCGGAAACATAATTAATAATTATTTTGTATTTTGACCTGGCTATTTTTCCGTCCGTCCGCAATAAACCGCGAAATAATTATATACATAATTATTAATTATTATCAATAGTCCGCGAAAACTTATGGAAAACTAAAATATAGCCGATAAAGGAAATTCCATACCTACAGCATAATAACATAACATTAGAAATAATTTTTCGTTTAAAGTTCGTTACAAATAATCTTCAAAGATCAAAAAAATAACTATGGTAACATATTGATTATTTTTAGGAAATCCTGGAAAGTAAGTACCTTGAGAACAAAGATCTCTTGAGAAAGAAACGGTACCGTTATCCGTACCGTATTGACAGACTCTATGCAACCTCATTGCAACATGCACTATCCAAACGCATAAAAATTAAAAACGTCAATATTTATGACATCACCGGGAACAGCTGATTTCTTGGGGCTTATCGTAGTGATTATATTCTCTTTGGGGCTTATTATTTTCAGAATGTTTATTGTTTACATAGGTAGTGTTTTTCCTGAAATTATCGTCATTTTCACAAGTATTAATTATTGCAGCAAGATACATTCCTAGACAATATTCAGGTTTTTAGGCGAAATAATTAATAAGAAAATGTATACATATTAGTAATATAATAGTAGTAACTCATGTTACTAATGATTCCGATTTTATATTTATTTTAACTTTGCGCATAGAAACAGTAAATTATTATCATTAATTGATAAAATCCAATTAATATGCAAACAATTATCTTACAGTAAACAAATGTGTCGATACATTCTGTATGTTAAACTCGTAATAACTTACCGGCATTTCTATTCTGGTAGTAGGACATGTCTCCCAAATGTATGTACGTTCACTAAAAATTAAAAACACACTATCTTGTATCAAATCCAACGTGAAAATAGGAAAAAAAGATACGTCACATTTAAATTAAGCTGCTATGACATCACTCGCGACCCGGTTCATTTGAAATACCTTCAATTTCAATTGACATAAACAATATCATTACTTCAAAGTAACCACATACCCTCATAATTTGGTTGGGTTATTATTTAAGGTCACGCAGCACGCTCACGCTCACGATATGATTCATAATTCATGCACACAAATGCATGAACTTTATCAATTTCTTTACAAAAATGATGAACTACTAAGTTAAATATTTTAATATTTTGAACTAGTAATTATAATTTTATTTTATTAAATCTCCCGACTCCCACAAAAAGCAGGCTGTTTAATATTAATGCATGTGACCATAATTTCTCAATAAAAAATAGCTAATGTAGGGTTGACAACTGGCAAATAATAGTCCATAAAGTTTCGATTTTATTTCTTGATATCGATATTTCAATATTTTTTTAGTTAAACATAATGTATTATTTTGCTCTATGGTTAAACATTTAAACTGTATGAAAAAATGCACAAAGAAGTACATCAAATTTAGATAAGTGATTAATTTAAAGTGGTTCGACATTAATTAGTTAATTTCATACTATTACTACATAAATTTATATGCACATCTATTTATTTTGCAATACCATTCCCGCGAAATATATTTAAAATACTTTATTTCACACAGAAGTCCCATTTTTATTGATTTTTTTATAAAAAGTGACATAAGCCACAAATGTCACTTTTAAAAAAATATCAATAAAAATGTGACTTTTGTGTGAAATAAAGTATTTTAAATATATTTCGCGGGAATGATATTGCAAAACAAATAGATGTGCATATAAATTTAAGTGACATAAGCCATAAATGTCACTTTTTATAAAAAAATCAATAAAAATATGACTTCTGTGTGAAATAAAGTATTTTAAATATATTTCGCGGGAATAGTATTGCAAAATAAATAGATGTGCATATAAATTTGGTGGTTGATATAAATGTAGTAATAGTATGAAATTAGCTAATAATTAATGTCGATTATTTTTTTGTATGGGAAACGAACCACCTTAAACGTTATTATTTTCATTTTAACTATAAATAGTTTCGGACATAGACAATTAGTCGTGTTCGTTTCGTTTTCCAATGCGCTTTGCGTATGCACAAAGCAGGGCTTGGAAACCGGTTTTTTAACCGGTTTGACGAATTTACCCACGGAACTTTTTGAAAAAGGTTTCGTTCCTCTAAAGTCCAAACCGGTTTATGAACCGGTTTTTAAAAATATGGGTATTTTTAATTAATCGGTTATAATGCTTTGTCAAATGTGTGTTTTGTATTGACGCTGCCGCTTCGCAGTCGCGTGGTCGCGTAGGTTTGTGCTAAGCATAATTCCGCTCCGGAACAAAACCATAGGACAAAATTGGTTTAACCCTTAAAATACCGGTTAGTGTTGAACCGGCTTCAAGCCCTGGCGCAAAATTAAAAAGTAGTGTCAGTGTCAGTGTCTTGTGCTAAAATCTGACACAAATTGATGATAATTTCTATTATTTTGCATGCGCGAAAGCTGCACATGTGCAGTGAATAATGAAACGAATATGACTAAATACTAATAATATCATATTAATATGACTCTTTTTTTTTCACGTTGGGAAACGCTTTATGCATCCCCGGTACTAGACCGTAGACGGAGTCGCGAGCTCTATTATATTATGGTATTTTTGACTCCGCCGCGCGCCGGCGCGGCGCTCGCCTGCTTACCCTTAGCAAGCCGGAAGCCCGCGCCGACACTATAACTATCATAGAGCCAGTCCACATGGCATTGCGTTGCGAGCGTCGTCGCAACGCAAATATTTTGATGTAGGTATAGCCGGCTACATGGGCGCTGTACCATCGCAGCGTCTTAACGTCAACGCCACCTCCCGCTTCGTTTCGAGGGCTGCTGTCCGTCATGACTTATGTATGCGTTGCGACGACGCCGACGCAGCGCGCCGTGTGAACACCTTGCTTATTAATTATTTTTTCGTAAAACAACGCAACGACAACGCTGCGTCGACGCAACGCGCCATGTATACTGGCTCATACTCTGCTTATTTTTTAAATTTACACGTATAACATCGATATAATATAAAATCGATAAACATTTTATTAATCGATAAAATTCTCGACAACCCTGAGCCACAATTTGAAATGAAAGTGTGGAGTGTCAAGTGTGGACTGTTGACAGATGACACATGACATTTCTAATGCTAAATCGACATTGTTTTGTTAGAATTGTGTTAGAATTATTATAAAATTAAGTGAATTATAAGTTAAACAAAATCTTTTGCGACACGGTTTCTACGATTATATTTTATGGAAACTGTAATTACATTATCGTCATCAAACACGTCAAGTTTTTGTTGTACATAAATTTGTCTCGCTTTTAAACTTGTCAGACAAGTTTGGTAAGATAATAATTATTGCTAAGTTTTTTGTATGTATTACGTTTCTGCACTCAAACATTTCTAACAAATTACACACACAATAGTACATCTACATTTTACCCGCATATGTGTGCAAATTGGTACTATATCAATTACAAACTTTGTTTTATGCCTAACATTATTTGAGTTCGAGTAGTACCTAAAGTGCAGTTCTCTCTCGTATCTTCTCAGAAAATGGAGGAGGAATTATCAATAAGATTGAATTCCCAACCAGTAGAGGAGGTTGTCATTAAGTGTGAAGTTATAGAAATTTCAGATGAAGAGGAAATGCCAAAGAAGTAAGTTATTTTTTATTTTTTAAGAGGATCTATACTTAACGTGACCATTTATTTTTTTTGTCAGAGCGGGACATATACAGAATCCCCCCCCCCCTCCAATACATTTTATTTCATTATTAATTATGAAAGTATAGAGCAAGGCTGCTCAACCTTTTTCACAGTGTGGCCAAACGGTGGATTCCGACATTTATAACGGGCCATTAACTAAGGTTGGGTTGCACCAACTAACTATAACTGTAACTTTAACTATAACTTTAACTACAATGCAAAATGTCAAATCTTTGGTTAAAGTTAAAAATGGACGCCATCAAGACGCCATATTTAACCATAACCATAGAGCTCGACAAGGTTTTAAATGCACGTGGCGAAAAAAGAAACTAACGCTGTCATCATACAAAAACGCCATTTTTGACAGTTCTCCTTTACCAGCAGCGCCCCCGCCCACTTTCATTTATAACCTTGTTGGACCAGCTGTCATGTCAATTTTTCCGGTCAAAGTTAAGGTTAAAGTTAAATTTAGCCTTAACTATAACCATAACTTTAACCTTAACTTTAACCACGCCTCTGGTGCAACCCACCCTTAGGCTTAATTAAATATAATACCAATCAAACTTCAAATTGTATAAGCATAAATTTATTTTTTGATATTAATGAGATTTTTGCAGTTGTATGTCTTTTAACAATTTATTTATGTTGGGTGATAAATCTGATGTTGACAGTAGCAACAAGTCAGAGATATTTTTAACATAATTAAGGTCTTTTAACATAATTAAGGTCTGAAAACACTTTTTCACAGACATAATTATGTTGATCCAAAACTACTGTAATGCTGTCAGTTATTGCATTAAAAACTGTAATGCTAGATCAGTTATTGCAGGAACCAGAAATCTGCAAAATCTGCTGAAGAATTTTGAGGTTTCGGCGTCACTTTTTCGACAAAAAGGGTTTTCAATGATTGATGATTTTGCAGTTCAGCGAGTTCTAACTGAATATTGGCAGGGTAACTAACTACGTCAGTCAAACTGATTAAGAAAGGATTTATGAAAATTTGTATATGCTCCTTCGCGGCAGCCAATTAGGCTGGATTTCTCAGTTTGGCGGGATATTCATAACTTCCTTGTGCGGGCCATTTAAAATTCTTTCGCGGGCCATGATGTGGCCCGCGGGCCTGGGGTTGAGCAGCCTTGGTATAGAGGTTATTGATTGAGTATTTTGTGAATGTCTAGTGCATATCTGTATACTTAAGCAAAATATGGCAGAATAACCACATTTGTTGAATGGGAGTGTGTTACTTCCAGGCATTACACAGGCATTTCAAACATAAAAATACTTTTAAATTGTCGTTTGGTCTGTTTGCGGTGCTGAAAGCGGGACAATTTCGGCCTCGCGGGGGACAGTGGGACAGACTGCCTGAAAGCGGGACTGTCCCGCCCAAAGCGGGACGTATGGTCACGTTATCTATACTCTGCCTAAAGGCTGAACCCTTGTCTCTAACTTATATAAGTTTCAATTTTAAGGTATGTTTACCTATCAACACCGGCGACCGCGACAACAATAGAATAACAATTAGATTTCCAATAGTATGGGATCAAAGGATTTATCTATATAATTTGCAAGAGAACTTAAAAATAGTTCTTAGTTTATAGTTATTTGTATGTGTAAATCAATTATTCTAATTTGCAGAAAGAGAATACGCAAAAAGTATGTCCCTAAGCAGCAACCTTCACCGTGTGATGACTGCGGGAAGGTATTTCAAACTGGATATGAGTTGAAAAAACACAAACGAACTCACAGCGGAGAAAGACCATACCAATGTACCATGTGTGGTAAAACATACACACAGCTAGGACATTTAAGTATACATGCACTATCACATCAAGGTAATTATAGCCTGCCAGCTTACCTACACTTATAAATTGCAATTCTTCATAATCCCTTCATAAGCCCTTGTCAAAATTTGCAATGTTGGAGTGAAAACAGCTTTATGTAAAAAAAAAATGGAATGGAAGTATATTACGAAGTTAAGCACTAAGGTTGGGTTGCACCAGAGGCGTGGTTAAAGTTAAACTTAAGGTTAAAGTTATGGTTATAGTTAAATATGGCGTCCATTAACTTTAACCTTAACTTTGACCGGAGAAAATGACAGATGACAGCTGGTCCAACAAGGTTATAAATGAACGTGGGCGGGGGCGCTGCTGGTAAAGGAGAACTGTCAAAATATATGATGACAGCGTTAGTTCCTTTTTTCGCCACCTGCATTTAAAACCTTATCGAGCTCTATGGTTATGGTTAAATATGGCGTCTTGATGGCATCCATTTTTAACTTTAACCAAAGATTTGATGGCATCCATTTTTAACTTTAACCAAAGATTTGACATTTTGAATTGGGGTAAAAGTTAAAGTTACAGTTAAAGTTAAAGTTAGTTGGTGCAACCCACTCTAACTAATTTTAATGTTTTTATATTGCAGGCATTAAAAATTTCAATTGTACGGAATGTGGGGCTTCGTTCTACCGAAAAGCCGATCTGGACAGACACGAGAAAATACACTCAGGGATCAAACCTCACCAGTGTGAGATCTGTTCAAAAAGCTTTGTTCAAAAGAATAACTTGGTGATGCATGTCAAAACACACATCGGAGAGAAACCCCACGAATGTGTCGTCTGCGGCAAAAGATTTCTAACTAGAAGCAAGATGAATTTGCATGCCAAGAAACATGATAAAGACAAAAAAAAGAAGGATCTCGGACCTTTTCACGATTAGGTTTTTTGCTAAATTAGGTGATAATTATTATCAGTGGATAAGTGATATTTGTACAAACCTCCGTGGATGGATATCTGGGATATTTGATATTTTAAAGCAATGTTGTAGCTACTAATTAGCTATATTTTGCTATATTTTGCTATTTGACATTAATTAGCACTGTTGTACGCAAGATTGTGTTCAGAATATTAAGTTTCAGTGTAACACCCAAAAGTGGGAGTGTTGAATGTTGATTTATCCACAAATATTGGACCGTTTTAATGCCGGAGTCATGTGTTGACTTATGCCGCGTCACGTCTATAAATCTATTCTGATAGGGCTGGGATCAGGGCATTTAGAAGAAAGGTGATAGCAGAAAAATATTGGTTTATGACTTATGTACAAAACTGAAGCTCGTTTTATTTCAATAAATTTTTATCATATCTAATTTATTTCTGTGCCAGTAATTTTTAGAGTTGTTACTTCGTCGAAGCTCAATATTAGTTTAGATTGTAAGTTAATATTATCATTTGTAGCGCCGCAATTAATATTTATATATTTAGTAGTATTATTATGAAAACATGTTTTAAAGCTATAAAATTAGCTTTAAAACATTTTTCTGTCTTACGCTGACCAGTGACCACACTCGTACCGCCGGAGATGGCCGGAGCGGTACGATATTCTACGTTGTTACTTGTTAATAAAGCGTACAGTGGTCTGTGCTGATATTTCTTGTCAGTTGTCAGCGACGACGCGTCCGACGATCGGCGAGCGGTCAGCACGACAGTAACTGTCAAAACAGTTACATGTACTTTGGCTTCGCCGTACTGACGTTTATTAATTTGTTATGCGGGCTCTACACTCGCGGCGCGAATTCGCGATTCGCGTCGTGAACACGATTCGAGCCCGAAGCCGCGAAACCCTCGCGGTTCGCGGCCTTCGCGGGCTTTCGCGCCGCGAGTGTAGAGCCCGCATAACAAAACTAAGTGATTCTTTATTAGGGTGTGTATATTGTGTCCTTATATCTAAGAACTGACTGTGATTATTGTCATTTGTATTGTTAGTTGCCATGGGCGAAGCCACACTGGGGCAAGCTGGGGCGCTTGCCCCACCCTGGCTCTGACCAAGCAGACAATAAGGTGCCAAACTAAACAAAAACTGTTGTTTAGTTAGGCACCTTATAGGTCAGAGCTAGGGTGTTTCCAAATTTTTTTTTCTTATACTAACAACATCAACAATCATAATATCCGTTAGAATTCATAAATAGAACTGGGGGGGTAGTTTGACTCTGCCCCACCCTGAGCGCAAGGCTGGCTATACACCCATGAAAGTTACCCTTTCAGCGCTGCTACTTTCACAGTTCAACTCTGTGTATATAAGGAACACATACACACCCTGAAGCAGAGGTTCCTAAACTTATTTTGTCTACCGCCCACTTTAAAAACAAATTATATTTTAGCGCCCCCATTGTTTCAATTTAAAATGCATCCTGATGAAATAAATCACCCCCCAAGCCTCTACACAACGCCCCCATTTTTTTCTGGGTCCCACACCGCCCCCAACCAGAGTCCAGACCTTCAGCGCTGACAAGGGGGCGTTATCGCCCACTTTGGAAAAGGCTGCCCTAAAGTGTTATCATTTATGATTTATCACTTAGTTTTGTTACAACCTGTATACAGGGGACTCATACACACCCTAAAGTATCATTACTTTGTTTTGTTACACCCAGTAGCAGTGTTAGGGGGGGCGACGCTAGGCGACCGCACAGGGCGCCTCATAAAAAGGGGCGCCGCCGAAGGCAAACAAAACGGGGCGCCGCAGCAGGCTTCCAGCACCCTGGGCGTTGAAGAAATCTCGCCCATTGCGCTGCTAGTGCTAAAGCCTGCACTGGACTTACTGGAGTCTGGACCCTGTATTGAGAAGGTAAATGTACAATAAAAAAACCGAAGTCAATTCACAAGGTATATTCAAGCGCGTCGCCTGTACTCATCGGGCCAGACGGTGCTGACGATCCAGTCGAGGTATGGCGTGACGTTGGTGTAGACGCCGGGCGCGCCCTTGCCGCACTCCGGCCCGAACGACACCACCCCCGCCACCAAGTACGTGCACGGCAGCGCCGAGTCCTGGACCTCCGACATCAGGGGCCCGCCGCTGTCCCCCTGGATTAGATACACTGTTAGCGTGCTAACATATAGACCAAGAAATAGGGGCAGCCAGACCACAGATGATCTTGTTAGTAGTGTGAAACCCGTTATAAATGTACCATCGAGGAAATTGATTCCTAGGCACGTTGACAGACCAACGTCATTTGGTCGGATCATGTCAATTCAATGTTAATTGTGATCTTTCGGCTGGGTTTGACGTAATGCGACCAAACTACGTAGGTCCCCCATCTGCCTCGGAATCATCTTCTTTGATAGTACATTCATTGACCAATGACCATACAAAAATTTTAAGAAACTAGCGGTAGGTACAAACAACGGAACCCTATAATGCGCGTGGCCCGACACGCACTTGGCCGGTTTTATTTTTTATTTGAAGTTATACGAAGCTCACCTGGCCATCTAGTACCTAGGTATATAATAATATAATCTAGTGTAAACATTTATATACTTACTCTACAAGAATCTTGTGTCTTGGCCTTTCCAGAAACACATAACATTCTTTCTGAGTTCCAACGGAAATTTTTCTGATTAAACTTCTCTATGCACAACTGTTCATCTTTAGAGACTGCTTCAATCTGCAAAATGTATTAATTAAATTGAGGCAATAACTGTAACATTGTGAAGGTGGTAAATTATATTATATTGATAGAAGTGTCGACTCCTAATCACCTATATGTAAGGTAAGGTGGGGTAAGACAATCACACGTGGAAGATATACATCACAGTGTAGGTAACTCGTTAGTCGTTATATACCTACGCAGTCCGCAGCTTCATTCTCTAGTTTGTCACGCTGGTAGGGTGGTAAACACTCAAAAAGTTCTCGGCTCAAAACACGGATGTCGCTACTTTACGTACATATTGTGATAGTATAGGTTGTTTTCTTTTTATCATCTCCACCAGACGGCGCGACGGTAGACACTCATTAATTTTCTATTGGTTCCCCACCGATCTGAAATTATCTGCAGGTTGGCATTACTGACTACATGTTGGTCGTGTTTCTAAAAAATATCAGTGTACTGTCAAGTGTAATATCAATCAAAATATCATACTCCTAAGTGATCATTGGCCTAAGCAATTAGGCCAGTATACTGGTAACAGCTTAGGAACACACTTGCACTTGTCAAACTGAAAACTGACAACTGAAAGCGTTTTCTACTTTTTATTGTCGGTGTGGTTTTTATTATTTTTCCCCAAATTGTGTTATTTGGGTTTTTGATGTTCATTATTGGTAAAATATTTGCCACTAAATATCCGTTATCTTGCACAAGTGCAGGTAAAATGTTGTCAAAACCAAAATGTATAATTCCTGTGACATTTGGTGTGAACAACGGTAAATAGGGCTATTTCTTACGTGAGTTTTAACTAAAATATCGTTAATATAACTTTATTATCCTTTTCATTGGAATATTATTGTATCTTTTTCAAATTGAAATTTTTCAAAAAAACTTGATAGTTTTACATGCTTTTGCCCAGTTTTGTAGCAATTATTGATGGAGTATTCCCTGGTATTACCGATAGTTGTCTGCCCATACGCTATCTAGTTACTAAAATGGAAACTGTTTGACAATCAAATTAAAAAAATAAGAAAACTTCCCATTCCCCGCGTGATTGTCTCACACCACTTTACCATAGATATTAAAATCTTTCTTAAAATCATTATAAACGCGAAAGTGTGTCTGTCTGTTTGTTTGTTACCTCTTCACGCCCAAACCGCTGAATCGATTTTGCTGAAACTTGGTATGGATATACTTTACCGGGAAAGGACATAGGAAGGATACTTTTTATCCCGGGAAAAAGTACGGTCCCCGCGCGATTATCGAGTTTTGGCGAAGACTAATTACTTAAGCCTTATATTTTGACATAGGCGTATTTATGCTTATTACAATCTGTGACACTCCAAAATTTCAGACTCCGACCGCGTTGCTTGTTCTTCTATTTCGTAAACCTTTGGTACCTGCTTACCATCATCAAGACGTCGGAAGTTTATCTGCTTACCATCATCAAGACATCGGAAGTGTTGCCCTTCTCAGTGGTTTGTCCCCACCCGGCGATGACGTAGTCCGGGCGCGTCGCGACGCCCCGCACGGGGAGACACGCGGGACGAATAAACTCCGATAGTTTCACGCTGTAATAACATGTAACATGCATCAAAGAGGGTAGACCACATCCGCGCACAGAGGGTCAGAGGACATGAGCCTCTACCGAAGTCTAGACATGCGTAAATGATTCATGCGTCGGGTGGGTATTAAAAGTTGATCTGTACTGGATCTCACGGCAGTCGTGTCGTCCGACCCACTGGGTTAAGAGAGTAAAGGATGAGATAGTGCTTTTGTTTACTGCATATAATGTTGGCAACTATAAAGTCACTGTAGGTATTATTTGAATCAAACCAGCCACCATCTCCGAAACCAGTGCCGGATTTAGATTTTTTATTAGTATAGGCCACTTTAATTTCGCCGCCCCATGTACGAACTGTGCCGCCATACTTGGACGCTGCCACTGCTGCCCATAGGCCATGGCCCATGGCTTACACTGCCTAAACATGATTCCAGGGCTGGTCCTCACCGTCGGTCCAGCTTGAGCAGCGCGATGTCGTTGGCCTTGGTGCTGGGGTCGTACGTGTCGTACGGTATTCTCTGGATGATGTTGTACAGCACACCCTCGCGGATGTTGCGCTTGTTCAGGCTGCCCAGAAGCGCGTATTTCACGCGCTTACTGAAAATATTGAAAAAAATAAAACAGTGATAATGTGAAAACTGCAACATCAAGTGAGAACAGTAGGTATCATATTTTATCATCCACTCCAGCCAGTAATGAGTTGTCTTTTTGCATTATATTACAGTGAGGCATTACTGCAAATAAAAAATTCTTGGTCTTTTGGAAACGATATGCATTGTTATAATTCCTTACGCCTCGTAAAGGTCATAATACAACAAGTTCTACACGTCATGTCTACAATGCTTCAGGTATTCTGGATACGCAGAGATAAGGACTTACTGCTCTAGATCGAACAACGCATGTCCTGCGGTCAGGATGAACTGGTCGCTGATGAGGGCTCCGCCGCCGATCCACACGATTTCGGCGTCCGCGTTCGGAGCGCCGTTCAAGCAGCCGATGACGGCCTAAAGTTAAGCAAAAGGTCAGTGTGCAGCGCCTTTGTTTATATTTTGCTAAATTAACAGCCGCATAAAGTTATACCGAGCAATTTTATGGTGCAATATCACGTATAGCGTAATATTATTGACTGTCTAGGGTTGATATTGAACATTGCGCGCCTTCAATCTAATTGTCAAATAAACTGATCAATAAAAGTGAAGCGTGATATTGCACAATACAATTGATAGTCTAGGGGCCGGCTTAGGCCTTGATTAGTGCCTTCTCACACGTGCCGGTTGCCGGCTAGCCGATGCCGACTGTCCGGTAACACATTCAGCTTTCACACGACCCGACAGTGGCGTATTTGTATCCGGCAAGAGTACAGTGTCGTTCTTCAAAGACCGTGAACAAATAACTGGGCGACTGACCGGCCGGCGCGTCTGAAAGCTAGTTGCCTGTTCCATACACCACTGTCAGTTCGGCCGCCGGCTAACCGATGCCGGGCGACCGGACGCACAGTGGTGGATCCGGCGCGCACCCGGCGACCGCCTGCCGGATTAATTACGCCGGTACATGTGAAGCTACATACACTTCACCACCGGGTACCCGGCGCTGACTACCCGGCAACCGGGACGTGTGAAAAGGCACCTGCACCGAGTACACTGTACAGCGGCGAGGCAGTACAAACTAGGCTTGTCGAATAAATATCGACACATCGATATATCGATATTTTCAATTTGATATATCGATATTTTTGGGCGATATATTTTGTTACGATATATCGATATATCGATATCAAATATCCAATATCGAAATTGTATCAAAAAAATCGGTTGTCTGTAAAGTCGGTTTACTGAAGATAGTTGAACGTGACAACGTCATAGCTTTAACCCCTTAGTTCCGGGAAAAATCTATGCAAAAAAAATGACAGGTCAATGTGCAAAAAAATGGTGCCCGGGGTAAGCCGGGCGCCATTTTTTTTTGTAAAATTAATGTAATATCCTTACATACAATCCATATTTTATGTTTGTGTGAACTACATTATAATATATGTTAAATTTTCTATTTATCAAGCCATCATAATATAGTATTTAGTCCGATGTGCTATTAGTTTCTCAATTATAAACTTTCGAAACTATAATTAGTGACTTGTTCAGAAGAAATAAACGAATACTTTATTCTTCATATATTAAGTCATACCTTGACACGTAGGAAATAGAGCACAATTTTGAATAGCCGAAATAATACTAATAGCTCACAGATTTTATTTATTTTTCATTCAGAGTGTGGTCAATGTATCAAAGGTCATAACTAACCAAACTTCTTCATACAAAAGTATTCTCTAAGTCATCGAAATACGTAATATAATCGAAACAAAGACCGCGGCCCAGGTGGGCCTTACGGTTGTTGAGACTTGAGAGTGTAAATGGAACGCCTCAGAGCTGTCAGCGAGGTAACGCCGCATGAACTGTCATGTTTTTCGGGCGCGCACCCCATATCGAATTATAAGACGTTATCACGTCAAAACGATATTTTCTGCTTTTTTAATGGGTTGTTTTCTTTTTTTTTATCTCCACCAGACGGCGCGACGGTAGACACTTCTAGATGCCCCGTGTGTTATTTTCCTCTATGCTTCTAGATTTTCTATTGGTTCCCCACCGACCTGAAATTATCTGCAGCCTGCAGGTTGGCATTACTGACTACAATATGTTGGTCGTGGCTATGTTCCGAAAGGTACTGCGACCACTGTAGAGTGTGACGTCATTTTAGTATACTGCGAAGCCGTTCCTGTAAAGTTAGTATACTGTTGGTATACTGGTTACTATTTAAAACGGAACGCAATCCAGTATACCATCAGCCGCATTTTTGACAGCTCGTATTGAACATTTTCAACACAGTCTAATAAGGTTAATTTTTGCAATTCTTCCAGTGTTTTATTATTATTAATCCAAATTAATTACAGAAATTAATAACTTTGGGATTAAACTGTAGGTATTGTTTTAAAACGTTAGACACTCGAGTGGTTTTGACACTTGACAGTTGACTTTTGACAGTTGACTGATCACGTGATCAAAGTACTGCGAGTGCCTTACCTCGAAAACGCCAGTGCTCACAGTACAATATGGCGACGATTGATGACGTCATATATTTCACTAGGGTACTGCGGCAGTGTACTGCAACTCCATTACGGAACGATTTTTTTCTACAGTGATAGCACTGTGCAGTGGTCACAGTACATTTCGGAACATAGCCCCTGTTTCTAAAGGTGGGTTTACACCAAAAGAACATAGAGCAAGAACAGCACAAGAACATTCTTTCGTATTCGTTTAGTGTAAACTATAATTCGTTACAACATACTTTAGATCGTTTACACCAATCGAATCAACAAGAACATCAAGAATAAGAATTTTTGCTCTATAGATGAGAATCATATAGCTCCGTTTAGACCAAACGAGCGAATGCTCATTGCTCATTCGTCAACGATAAGGTAGTTAATTTATTTTTATAGTCATCAAAGGTTGGATCCCATAAACATCTTTTGTTATGGTATAATTCTATCATTTGTAAACATTTTTCATTACTCCAATCCATATTTACGAAATAACCTTTGATAAACTACCTAAAACCAGCCGCCAAAAAGTAAAAATATCAAGAACACTAGAATCCCTTTGAAGAGACCGCCTCGAAGAGCGAGCACGTCCGAACACGAAAGAACGCTCTAGGCAATTGCTCGAGCGCTCTTGCGTCGTTTACACCAAACGAGCGAGATTCTTAGAGCATTCTACCTATTTACCGCCCGAACACGTGGCGATCACACTAGAACAACGAAAGAATGCTCGTTGTTAGTTTACATCAAAAGAGCTTTACTAGAATGAGCATTCGCTCGTTTGGTCTAAACGGAGCTTAAAAAATATCAGTGTACTGTCAAGTGTGACATAAATCAAAATATACTTGTCAAACTGAAAACTGACAACTGAAATGACACTTCTTCTACTTTTTATTGTTGGTGTGGTTTTTTATTATTTTTTCCCAAATTGTGTTATTTGGGTTTTTAATGTTCATTATTGCTAAAATATTAGCCACTAAATATACTGAAGTAGGTTAGACCTTTTTTTCATATCGTACCGATATATCGATATATCGATATTTTTAAATAAAAACATCGATATCGATATGTATCGACATTTTGCATTGCATTTCCGACATCCCTAGTACAAACAGACAATTTGATTGGCCGAGACCGAGAGCAGTCTCGCCAATCTGTTCAGAAGGTGTTGTGGTAAATAATAAATATGCATGGAGGCCAAAGGAAGATCTTCCGACCGAACGAGGTGGTATGCTCGGTCAGGCCGGAGCCCACGTGATACATTTCAGCTGTCGTATATAATATACCGACGCGCTCAGAAAACTTCGATAGCGCGATGCAGGAATGTTAGGCGAATTGTGGGTACCGCCACATCACTCCCCCCCGACGACCGGAGGTCGAATCTTGAAGTCTTGTCGCTTGAGTCGTTAGTGCCAGTGAGTTCCAGTGAGTCGGAACTGTTGCAGTGAGTCCCAGTGAGTCTGAACTGTGAAGCTGCTGCATGGGATCCAGTGAGTCGGATAAGCTACCGTGCGGGGCCGCTGCTACGTGCTGACCAGGAGAGATGTGCTCTGCTTGCTTGACCGGTCGGTGTAGTGAGAAAGCCCGATGATGCCGATGCGGAGTCGCCTAGGCCGCGGTACATTGCGGCTAGTGGACGAGGTACCCGATGAGGCGGTGCTGGCTGGCGCGGTGCGGAGGGGCGGGGAGTGATGATGATGAAGGAGGCGTGTTTTGTCGAGGGTCACCAATGTGTGTGTGGAGGCCAAAGGAAGAACTTCCGACCGAGCGAGGTGGTATGCTCGGTCAGGCCGGAGCCCACGTGATACGTTTCAGCTGTCGTATGGGTAGGTATATACCGACGCGCTCAGAAAACTTCGATAGCGCGATGCAGAAATGTTAGGCGAATTGTGGGTACCGCCACAGTGTAATCAAGTCATTACGCTAAGGAAGTAGGTATGTTATAAACAGACCATGTGTGGAAATTCCTTCGGCTTGGCCTCCCTGCCGCCCGAGATGCGGTCCACGTAGAAGTTGCACGTCTTGACTCTGGTGAACGTGTCGGGATCGCTGTCTGATGCCACGCACTTGTTCGAGTACTGTCGGTAGCTCAGGCATTCTGAAATTTTTCATTTATTTTTATTTAGCGCGTTGCGCTACAATTCATACTGGATTGTTTTTAATGACATTTCAATTGGTTTTTTTAGAAGTACGTAGAAACACTTCTTCTGTTCGTTTGGAGTCCAGGTCCTTGGGCTCGGATCAAACCGTCAGCGGTAGCTACGCCCCGTGCCAAGGCAACGACTACCTAGTTAAACTGACGTAGTATTTAGTAACTATTTACTATTTAGTAATCTGTGGGGGAGGCTTTTGCCCAGAGGAAATAGCATAGACTCAAAAAAAATCTGTGGTTATTACTTACTCTCGAAGGCAATGCTTTCTGCTACGCTGAGTTCAATATTAGGATTCATATTGACGTTAGGAAACTTTGGGCAGTTGTCGGGCTCCTCCACTCTGCTCTCTATCTGTTGATCTACCGTTTCTTTGCAGCACACCATGGGTAACGTTCCGTCGTACATACACGTCTGAAATAAAACAAAATGTAACTAAGTACAACATTGACAAAGTTGGCGTTGGACTACTCCAAAAATATTGTGTGTTTTCCAAACTAGAGCGCATTATGAGGCATAATGCTCAAAGTTTAATGTTTTAAGCGCCAACTACAGCTGCAGTAGAGATAAACTGTTTCAATGTGTGTAGTCACATCCTTAAGAAAGAGTTTGTATGTATTAAGTATTCAACCAATCAACCAGTACTCGTAATATTTCACTTAATGTCGCTTATTACCAAGATTTGTTGGTCAATTACTAGCCGACCGCGCAAGACAACGCACTTCAAACGTTTTGACAACGCACTTTATACGTTTTGAATTTTGGAGGGGCGCGCCATGTTATCGTAGTTATCTCTACCTACGCTTCGCCACAGAATATATTATTATATTAGTAGGTTTCGCGTCAAGCACTTTCAAAATAACCTATAGCTTTATCCACATTGTGCCTTTTTCTGTTCATCAAGGGCACGTGAGGCATGCCCGTAACGTGCGTTGAAATCGTAGCGCGCGCTATGACACTTTTCTTTCAACGCGGGTGGATTTTGACGCGCGTCACGGCATGCCACACCTTCGCTGTTGACTGCGCTATAACGCGCTTGTTGAACAAAAAAAAGGCACAATGTGGTTGTCCACATTGTGCCTTTTTTTTTGCTAATTGGCATTGTGCGTCACCGAGTCGCATTACTTTCTGCCGTTAAGAAAGGGGTACGAAGATTTTGGCTGACCTACTGTCCGCCATTGTGTTTTTCCGCGTTCGCGAATATTTTTTTCAAAAATGCTAAGCTAACATCAATACAAACAAAAAATAATCTTAGACAAAACCGCGTAAAGTGTCACATTTCAAAGATTTGAGCTGCAAAAGTTGCAATATCTTAAATTGGTAAAACTTTGGCAGCTCATATCATCGAAATGTGACACATAAAGGCTCTTCCACATTTGTATAATTTGCACGATCAGATCTCCGATCAGATCTCCGTCGCGATCATCGCGCCGTATCAAGTATGCGTATCATAGTGTGGACACCTATTAGATCATTCTGCCGATCATGCGCGTATTTAAAAATTTTAACTACCTATCTGGCATTATCCAAACCAAAGTTACGAGGGTTCAAAAATATGACGAAACGTTTCGAGAAAAATAAATAAATATCCACAGCCGAACATACGAGGGCTGCTATTTATGTATCCGGAATTAAAAAAAGAAACAAACATATATATCATTTAATATGGTTTTATTGCTTTTCAAAATATTCGCCGCGATGATCGACACACTTTTGCATACGCTGGAACCAATTTTCATAGCACTTTTTCCATTCTGATTGAGGTATCTCCAAAACGTGCATTTTGAACGCATCAACAGCCTCTTCGCGGCTCGAAAAACGTTGACCACGTAATTTGTTCTTCGCGTATGGAAATAAAAAGAAATCGTTAGGTGCCAAATCAGGGCTGTACGGCGGATGACCAGTCAATTCGATCTTTTGACCCTCCAAAAACTGAGTTGTTTCAGCTGAGGTGTGACAGCTAGCATTGTCGTGATGTAATATGATTCTGCGTTGTCGGTTGTCCTTTCTTATTTCTTCAAAGACTTCTGGTAAACAAATGGTCGTATACCATTCAGAATTAACCGTTTTACGATTCTCTAATGGCACTGTAGCCACATGTCCATTAATTCCAAAAAAACAGGCGACCATTTGCTTCAAAGTACTTTTTGCACGAGTAACTTTTGTTGGTTTCGGCTCATCTTGGAACACCCACACCGTTGACTGTTGTTTAGTTTCGGGGTTATATGCATAGATCCAAGATTCATCACCTGTGTAGATATTATAAACGGCTTTTGACGTACCACGGTTGTATTTTTTTATCATTTTTTTGCACCAATCGACACGAGCCCGTTTTTGATCGATTGTCAAGTTGTGCGGAATCCGACGCGAACATTTTTTTTTTTACAGCCAAATGTTCGTGTAATATCTTATGTATGCTCGTCATACTTATGCCTAAGGACGCCTCTATCTCGCGATATGTAACATGACGATCACGCATTATTAGTTCTCGCACAGCATCTATATTTTGTGGGACAACAGCTGTTTTTGGGCGACCTTCTTTATTTTCATCCGTGAGCATAGACCGCCCACGATTAAACTCACTGTACCAGTGATAAACAGTGGTTTTTGATGGTGCTTCATCTCCAAAAGTTGCGGTGAGTTGAATAAAGCACTGTTGTTGATTTAGCCCACGCCGAAAATCGTAGTAAATCATTGCACGAAAATGTTCACGCGTTAAATCCATGGCAAATGAAGACATGCAATTTCCAAAATGACGCCACAATGGAAAATGAAATGGAAAAATAATTGACAGTCACATGAAACAAAATGTATTCTTCAACCAAAGAGTTCTATTTTCAAATGTTGTAATTACTTTTTAAATATTGTTCTTGTAAGTGGCCAGTTCCGGATACATAAATAGCAGCCTATGTAATATTATAACCTCCTCCTTTTTGGAGGTCGGTTAAAAAGGTAGGTAGTGCCATTGCGCTTCGCTTGGCTCGCCTTGGCGGGGGCATTACCGTGCATCCAGATGATTCCATTTAAACTGAAATTCTTCAGATGAATCAAAATCACAATATTATCCAGATAAATGTTTTTTTTAATAACGAGGAATTCCCTCGACTACTTTTGGATCCCATCATCAAGTCGCCTCTTTTATGAACATGGTACCAAATTCGGATTATACCCTATACAATAGTGAAAAAATCTTTAAATATCGGTCCACAAACGGCGAAGTGATCGTTGAACATACAAAAAAAATATAAACAGACGAACATATAACCTCCTCCTTTTTGGAAATCGGTTAAAAATAAGCCTAATTTTTTGTAAATCTTCGCTCACCATGTCACGCCATCTCATAATACCGTCGTCGGTAGCCTGAAAGTATTTCCGCAATGGCCCAGTGTCTGGATACGAGTCAGTTTTGGGACAGCAAGCTATCTGAACTCTTTTTTTCCCTTCATAGCCGCAAAGCTGAAAAATGATACACGTGAGCAAGATTAGACAACCATCCAAACATATATTAGCAACACTGGTAGCACCTCCACCGTGGGTATCGCAGACACAATAGATTTTCAATTGTTATGCGATGCGATGCTTGGGGATTGATGGGTTAATGAACATTGAAACAAGTTATAATAGATTTCTAGGGTAAAACCCCTGGAGACTCATAGGGAAAGCGGAAAGCCACAAAAATGGGATTCGGTCGGCTGCCGCCGACACTGGAAGACCATTGGCCGCACTCAGAGATTAAATTATTAATAATTAATTAATGCTATTTGCTTAACTATAATTAATTACAGATATTAGACTGGCCATAGCATAGAGGGATCGCAAGTTGCAGTCGAGACCAACTACTCTAGAGTGGTCGCGTTTAACCCTAGATTACTAACCTTCGTCGATTCGACGACGCGGTTTTAAAAAATTCGTTCTATCTTTTGTGCGCGCGATCTTACTTCTTCCAGACTCCAGCTAATCTCTATCGACCCGTTGCCCTCGCGATGGACGGTAGTATTTTGTACGTGGGGGGGCTATAAGCGCCATACCAGCAACCATGTTTCGTCGAAACGACGAGGGTTAGTATTAACGCGACATTTTGTGTTATTAGGTTTGTTTATTTTTGCGGATTTTTCTTCTTTTGCGGATTTATTTTATTGATATGGTTTATTATTATTATAACTACAATACTTTGGATGTTATTACAAGACCAAATCGCTAATCAAAATTCATCAGGGAGTGAGAAAGAAGACTATATCGAAATTGATCCAGCTTACATAACGGATGGTCGAATAAAATGTTTACAAAGTAGTAATACTTCGATTTCCATGATAGAAACTGGACAAAATAGTATAAATCATATACCTCTTGTAAAAAAAGAAGGAAAACATTTGGTATATGTACTAAAAGTACTTGCAACAAGTGCAAAAATCGTTGCGCGGAGAGCACAAACTTGACATATGCCACAAACATATAAATGACTACTTTTTTAAATTAATTTTTAATTTATTGGCCTTTCGCATTTATTATTTTATTAATTTTAAAGTTCGTTTTCCACAATATCGTCATAAATGGTAGTAGTAAAGATTTAAATTGTTGACTTGTCATGAAAACTATGATCTCAATTATAAGGCTGTTTAGGTAATAAATATCCCATGTCACTTTATTGAAGTAGTATAAATAATTTATTTATAACATTTCCATTAATTAAAATACAAAACTGTAAAAAATTCATTTGATTAACACCTTTTAATCGCCTTTCAAAAATGCCGTAGTCGAAACGACGAAGGTTAGTAACAAGCGTCGGAAAATAAGGTTAGTGCTCTAGGGTTAAGGCGACGCCTTGATAATTTGGCTGTAGCGGTATCGATTTTTCTCAGCAATTTGACTAAAGCTAAGAAATTAAAGTTCATTGTCAGTATTCATCATGTCTTTATATTTGAATTACCCATAGCATAACGTGTTTGGTCAACTTTTATAACACAGAATAATCAATAAAAAAAAGACCTCTGTAAAAAAGGGATTCCTATTTTGCCAACAGAGGAGAGTGATTTCTGCTTCCAAAATTTGTACATAGATTGGTTCAAGCATACACTTTAATTTGCCCATAGCTTATATGAAATGTATTTTAAATGGTTTTTAAATTACGCGACAAAAACCATTTTGTCGCTTACCTACACCCTTTCCATTTCTTGCTGTTCCATGCTTGTTTTCCTAATAGAAAACAAGCAATCACTTTAATTTGCCAATAGCTTATAATATGAAATGTATAATTATTTATGGTTTTTAAATTACGCGACAAAAATCATTTTGTCGCTTACACCCTTTCCATTTTTTGCTGTTCCATGCTTGTTTTCTAAGAGAGGCCAGCCCGGCCTCTCATAGAAAACAAGCCATCTAAAACGTATCCAACACGGTTTTTTACTTTAACACGGCGTCACCTTAACGACTGCTTCGACTGCTCAAGAACTGCGGTTAGTCTATAATGGCCGACCTCAGACATTAGCCCAATACATTTAGATCTTCATTCAAACTCTTAATTACATTAAAATTATGTATTTAAGGTCGGCTGGGTCGTAAAATCCATATCTAAACCCTTGGTGAATACTTGATGACAAAAATTGTAGATAAAATATAAAAAATTGCCATGTGATGATGTGGGGAGTCACTACTAATTTTAAGCATTAACTAAGTACATATTTAAAATAAAAAACTTTACTTACCGTCGGTTTCATTTCGTTTACATTCACCAATAACTTCGAATGCTCGCACTGGTCATAAAGTTTACAAACACCATTTTTACCTCCGATTGAACACACATCACCTAAAAAGCACAATCAAAAATTAAAAATATTATGCATACTACTTAGATTAATGATTGGTCTCTTAGCGTAGCTCGCGGAGACCTCCCACACCGGTTTCGGTGACGGTGGCCGGTTTCATTGATACCAGGCCAGCTACGCAGGAGTAATTTATAGTGCTCAAGTGTGTGCGCAGTACACAAGAGCACTCTCTATTCCTGTACTCTCATAACCCAGCGGGACGGAAGACCGACACGACTGGCGAGAGATCAGGCGCAGGACCGCTACTATTTTTACATGCCCATCCGACGCATGGATCATTTTACTTGTCAGACAGGCTGCATTGTCCTAACCAAACTTGGAAATAACACGTTTCCAACGCGGGAATCGAACCCACGACCTCCGAGTCAAGAGCTACGCGGCTCCTAACCACTGGACCACGGAGGCGATATATTATGCTTACTGGGCAACCTGGTTAACCTCACCATAGACTGTCCCGAGAGCGGCAGGGGTCTACTATAATCTATACTAATATTATAAAGAGGTAAACTTTGTTTGTTTGTTTGTTTAATTGTAATGAATAGGCTCAAAAACTACTGGACCGATTTTAAAAATTCTTTCACCATTCGAAAGCTACATTATTTATGAGTAACATAGGTTACTTTTTATTTTGGAAAATATAAGGTTCCGTAAGATATTTGGGTTTTTCTGACACAAGGTGAAAAAAATCAGTTACTTATTTTGCGTACGCTGCCTAAACTATAAAAGATAGAACCATACAATGTTCTAAATAAATGTAGATCTTATAAATATCTACAAAAATGTTCACGACACACTATACCTATCTATGTCAAGACGTGAGGCAGAACAGCCATTTTTTATTTAAAAATCTTGATTTTTTTTTGACTACATTTAAACGCATTTATTTTACTCATGCTGATAATCCTTATCAAAATTAATTATTTCATCACTAAGTATAGTTTGTGTAGATAATATTTGGTGTTTGAATGATTAAAATTGGACGTTTGGTTTAGAAGTTATGGTGAAATTAAAAATTGCGATTTACGCCCGTTTCGTAGTGCGCAGTACTTAGCGAAGATCATGACCGGCCCTGCAACTGGTGAATTAGCTCATATACCAAGAATACCAATGATCTCTACTGATTTGCCTATACCCTGCAAAAGGCTCCAATTTCCTGTGAGACGTAGCTTTTGCAGCCGTACAGACCAATGCGGGCCACGGGTAGTAATAATGAATAGAAATCAAAACTGCTGAATTGATTTTAATAATTTTTTCAGTGGCTATATTATATATTTTATACCCTATTATATATACCCTATTATATATATATATATATATACTGAAAAAATGATTAAACTCGATAGCCTATGATCCTTCACGTGGTCTACTTCTTATCTGTGCCAAATAACATAAAATTGCTCCAGTTGTTCGCAAGATAAGCCCTTTCAAATAATTTCCCCCGTTTTTTTCTTCCTTCTCTCCTTCCTCTACAAATGGGTTAAATGGGGTAAAATCTAACCCTGAAAGAATCATCAAAATCCGTTGCGTAGTTTTAAAGATTAAAGGGAACAAATGGACATGAGGGAAAAAGCGACTTTGTTTTATAATAGGTATACAGTATAGAAGTATGGTAAGATAATAAATAATTAAAAGTTATTTTGACGTCTCTTTTAATAAATTCGACAGTGCTAGAATAGCTGAAAAATGAAATTCAATTAATTAGCCCTGGATTTATAAATAGGCCATATAGGCCGCGGCCTAGGCTCAGCAGCGTCTTAGGAGGACGGCAGCGTCCTAGGAGGACGGTAGCGTCCTAGGAGGACGGCAGCGTCCTAGGAGGCGGCAGATTTCGTAGGTACATGGGGCGGCGCGGCGGAATAAAGTTGCCTACACTCATAAAAAGTTTAAATCCGGCACCTCTCTTTCGTCCGTAATAAACCGTTTAGGGGCAGTTTTCGTTTTGCAAAAATGTTTTTTTTTCTTTTAATCGATATATCGGATAATATAATACAGCGAAGCCACTATCAGAAGATGCTATCGTCATAACTCTCAAACAGTAAGATCAAGGTTACAAGTTTATAAATAAACAAACTGGTTATGTTTTAAACACAAACCAAACATTATTCTGTATAATCTGTATCCACTAATCTACTTTAATTATAATATTATTGTAGTATTTACCTCTTTTTAAAGATGTTCCACTGCACACTAAACACAAGAAAATGATATAAAATAGCATTATTCTAAGCGAGCGGCGCGGGCGTCCGACCGATGCACATTCAACGATAGTAGTGTCAGAGTTGAGACTTGAGAACTTGATTGCGCCTGGTCTTCGGTCACTATATGTGATCGAAGCGCTGACTTTAAAAATAAGCCACTGATACATGAATGTTAGGGCTCTCGCGCATACAGTAAATATCTGACCCTTCTGACCAAAATGTGACATGTAACATGTTGTGCAGGTCATATCAGAATATTGTCAGAATCGTTGTGATATCAAACAAATTTTAAAATTAAACGCTAAATCAGATATCAGACAGTTCAGGTCCAGTGACTATTCGAAGGAGTGATTCGTTTTCCTGTAGACATATGCGTTGTTTCATTAACGTTGTTATTGTTTTGTGTTAATTCTGAAATTCTTAAATGAAATCCATTGGAAAGTGGACGCATCCTACTCCAAACCAACCCAACCAACTAATCCAAGTAATTGTTAGTATGTAATTATGTATATCTCCATATCCACGGTATTTAAAGAAGAGTTTGATGTGAAGACAGATTTATAATGATCAATTAGATATTACATGAATCGCGGGCTTTATGCCGGCAAGTTGCAGTAATGCTATCTTAAAAATAATAAACATGATAATACCTATTAGCTTTGTCCATATTGTGCCTTTTTTTGTTCATCAAGGGCATGCGTTATAGCGCTATTATATATTATATATAAAATGTTTTTTTTTGTTATATAAAATGAAGCTACTCACAAAAAATTTGCTTGATAGTAATAAAAAAAAATTGTTCTAGGGCTCCTTAACTAGGTAAATATGGTTTAGGGATACTTAGGTACCCATTTGGTATTATTATGATGTGCAATGTAAATATTTTTATTAACATTTACATCGGTCGTGTTCTATTGATAGTTACATATATTGTAAACTAGAATCTGGTACCTACACTTATAACATTTTTTAACCGACTTCCAAAAAACGAGGAGGTTATAATTATGTTCGGCTGTGGATATATTTTTTTTTTTGTATGTTCAACGATTACTCCGCCGTTTGTGAACCGATTTTTGAAATTTTTGTTTTGTTGTATTAGGTTTCACTCCAATTTGGTACCATGTTCACAAAAGTGGTGCCCTGATGATGGGATCCATGAGTAATCGAGGGAACTCCTCAAAATTTATATGGAAACATATGGTAATTGTGGTTTTATGAGAAGCATCCTAAGCATATGCTACCAAAACGCAAGATTTTGTACCGAGATATACTATGGTTCCGAAGATACTAAGAGAACTCCGGATTCCTTATAGATCCAAGTTTGGGAGTTTAGGCGCTGTTTTAAGAACTGAAAGCATATGCTACTATGCAAATTACATTCATCAACATCATCATCATTACCACGTCAGGGTCACCAATGTCACCAAATTCAACCTTATCTCCAGAGCATAAGGCACACATTTGACATTACTTCTGAGAAGTTAAAGTTGCTTCGGTAATGTAACATTCTGTCTCACTTCGCCGAGATATTCTGAAAAACAACCTAATTTCAACCTTTTGCATTGCGTTTAGCGTTCATAGTACAATAACTGTCTGCGCTTCAATCTGCCAGGGCTGTCAAGCGAGCGGCGCGGAGGCGCGGGCTGGGTACTATGTACGCTGCGTGTGCGACAAGTCGAGCGAGTGCCAGCCTATTGAAACTAGTACGGTGACCGGCTACTTAGCCCGTCACACGTGTTCACTTCGATTTTTTTTAAATGTATTGTTTAAAATTATCTGCAGGCTGCAGTTGATATTATATTTTGTAAGTGTGACTGTAATAAGATAAATAAGATACGTTACAGAATAATATACAGGTGTATTATTCTACGTATAGTAGGTACGCGATGGTTTAGCTACTAGGCAACTAAAAAGAGTGAAATTATTATTTTTAACAAAAAATTAAAACCGACTTCCAAGGTAAAAGCAATAATAACGTCCTTATAATATGAACTAAAAAGTATTGAATAATTATTCCTATCTAATAGTGCCTTTTTCCGAATTCGTATAAAACTCAACTATTTCTGTACTCAATCTTCATAATTTTGAAGTCGGTGCCAGTTCCAAAAGTTTCAAATATTCTGTCAGAGAACTGAAGATTCAGCTGTATCTGGTACCGACTTCAAAATGATGAAGATTGAGTACAGAAATAGTTGAGTCTTAGCCGAATTCGGAAAAAGGCACTATTAGATAGGAATAATTATTTAATACTTTTTAGTTCATATTATAAGGATGTTATTATTGTTTTTACCTTGGAAGTCGGTTTTAATTTTTTGTTAATTTAATTTACAATAAAATTTTCATTTAAGGGAAAGGCACTAATGCTAGACATGGAACTAATAGATGACACTTACGACAAAAATACCATAAAAATAAGAATTACTCTAATTATTTCTCAACACTGTAAATTTTATAAGGTTCTTAAGCTATCTGTTGATGTGAAAAAATATATTAGGGACGCCTTCGGGAACAAAATTTTAAAATGGGATCAGTTTTCGTAAATAATGTGGACCGCGTCAACACGCGCTCGTCAATTTCTTAGCAAATAGGTTAAGGAAGGCGAAATTTTGCACGTAAGTTTTGAATACATTTATTAGATTTTTTGTAATTTCTATTGATTTCATTGGATTAATGGTCATGTTGTATATGTCGCAGCCCACTGGTTAAAATAGACGTTCAATCAAACAGCTAGCCCTTTGACTGAACAACGCCATTCAATCACACGGCTATACGTCGTTTAGCCGACTTGTTGACTGCAACGTTCAACACTACAGCTAGACGACGCTTAGCCAACTGGTTAAATGGCAAATTAACTAAGGTGACCATTAGTTAATTATTTTGAGAGAATAGGAAAGTTTTTTGTAATTTCTTGGGAGATGAACGTGTATTTAGTTCATTCTTTTCAAAAAATATTATCTTGAAACACAAACACCGGCATAGTTGACGCCATTTTGTAAACAAAACGAACCTAGCGCCGCGGTGGTGAGCGCTGAACTAATTCAATCAAACGGCGGCCTTTGAATCAGCTGAAGTGTTGCGCGCATCAAAATCCGTTGCGCAGTTTTAAAGATTAAAGGGAACAAAAGGACACGAGGGAAAAAAAGCGACTTTGTTTTATAATATGTATAGATATAGAATATAGAATCTTCATTACAATAATACATTAAATCTCTCTTACAGCCACACCCAGAGATGACTTATTTTACGAGAATAATTTCTTAAGTGGAATTAAATGAAGATTTTCACGTAATTAGGCTTGTACATCATCTTTGAAACAATTCATCAAGTTAAATCATTATTACTGTATGTCTCTGAGTGGGCCGTTTGTGGGATAATCTCTATTTCTTACTCTACTGAGCTCTCGATAACACGACAATATTGATATAAAAATATAAAATTAAACGCTAAATCAGATATCAGACAGTTCAGGTCCAGTGACTATTCGAAGGAGTGATTCGTTTTCCTGTAGACATATGCGTTGTTTCATTAACGTTGTTATTGTTTTGTGTTAATTCTGAATCTTAAATGAAATCCATTGGAAAGTGGACGCATCCTACTCCAAACCAACCCAAATAACTAAAAGTAAAAAACCGTGTTGGATATGTTTTAGATTGCCGGGCCGGCCTATCATAGAAAACAAGCAATGGAACAGCAATAAATGGAAAGGGCGTAGCGACAAAATGGTTTTTGTCGCGTAATTTAAAAACCATAAATACATTTCATATATGCTATGGGCAAATTAAAGTGTGTGCTTGAACCAATTTATGTACAAATTTTGGAAGCTTAAATCACTCTCCTCTGTTGGCAAAATAGGAATCCTTTTTTTTACAGAGGTCTTTTTGATTGATTATTCTGTGTTATAAAAGTTGACCAATCGTGTTATGCTATGGGTAATTCAAAGACAAAGACATGATGAATACTGACTTTAATTTCTTAGCTTTTTGCTGCTGAGAAAAATCGATATCGCTACAGCCAAATTATCAAGGCGTCGCCTTAACATTGGATTGATTTGATCAGATTATCGCGTACATGGTTATCTGACATGAATTCTGTCTATTGTGACTGAAACAGGTAACGATAAAAAGAGTTGCGAGATTTTCTAGCAAGTTAGTCGACAGAAGATTAATAAGTAACTTCAAAATGCAAGGAACATAGGGCCTCATACCGCAGGAAGACACAAAAAAAATCGTTTGTCTGTAAAGTCGGTTTACTGACGATAGTTGAGCGTGACAACGTATGACGTTGTCACGTTCAACTATCGTTAACCCCTTAACCCTCGCTTCCGAATCTCTATAAATAGAAACAAACTTTTTCGACTGTAACCTAAAGTTATTTCGATGTATTTCTTTCAAATGATTGTCTAAAAATATTTATAATGAGTAAAATAAACTATTCGCAATACAAAACGCTACATACATTCGAACAAAGACGAAATCCAGTAAAATCTTCGAACAAAGCACAAGTCATACCTTGACACGTAGGAAATAGAGCACAATTTTAAATAGCCGAAATAATACTAATAGCTCACAGATTGTTTATTTATTTTTCATTCAGAGTGTGGTCAATGTATCAAAGGTCATAACTAACCAAACTTCTTCATACAAAAGTATTCTCTAAGTCATCGAAATACGTAATATAATCGAAACAAAGAGCGCGGCCCAGGTGGGTTGAGTACGGTTGCTGAGAGGATAAATGGAACGCCTCAGAGCAGCTGTCAGCGAGGCAACGCCGCATGAACTGTCATGTTTTTCGGGCGCGCACCCCATATCGAATTATAAGACGTTATCACGTCAAAAAAAAAACAACTTCAATCGCATTTTTCTATCCTCTTCTCTCTGTTCTCCCGGCTGCATCCACTTCCGACACGAACATCTCCCGGCCGCCTGCTCTAAATTCCTCTCATCCGACTCCAACATCTCCCGGCTGCCTGCATATTCCACTCATGATCACTCATCTGACTCCATCACCTCCCGGCTGCCTGCTTTATATCTCCACTCCAGCATTTTGATTTTTCTCTGACAGATTTTTGGCAACGGTACAATTATATTATTCTTGCAACTTTTTGATACATTTATTTTTAATATTTTATTATTTTTCACTGAGTCTTTTTTTTACTTGTTAATATTGACATCTTTATCACTTTTTAGCAGATTTGTATTTATTTTAGTCTACACTATTTATTAATATTTTTTAATCCTACATTATTGCTTATTTAATTAACTAACGGCCGTTAAGTCATTTTTTTACCACTATAATTTGTCCATAATCACAATTAAATTTCACTTTTCATTACAGTCATTTTTTTTCATTTTTCACTTAAGTCTTATTATTTTTAAATCACAAAACAATATTCACATTCCCTGCACCCGCTGCGCAGCGCTGCCGCAAGGCAGCACTGGCAGGGTCGCCATGCAATGTTGCAGGCTTGGGAGAATAATAAAAGATGACTTGTCTTCTTGAATGTTGTATATTAACTCACTTAATAATTAATTACAGCCATGGGCATACCGAAGGGGGGGGGGGGGGGGCTGCCCCCCCCCCCTTCGGTACTGGATCATGTTGTCTAGTACCTTATCTATAAAAATTAAAAATTAAGAAAACGAATTTTTGACATTTGTTTGCAATACAATATTTTTAAAACAAAAAATTATTAATTTTTTATTCTTTATAAACACCTAGCTTATAAAAAATCTTATTTGCCCCCCCCCCTGGCCCAGAACCTGGGTAATTCCCCCCCCCCCCCCTGGCCCAGAACCTAGGTACGCCCATGATTACAGCTACCTTATATAGGAGGGAGGTGTGACATACACTACATACCGCCCCCCTCCAGAACTTCAGCGCCCACCTTGGAAAAGGCTAGTGTTATCAGTTATCACTTATCATTTATCGCTTAGTTTTGTTACAACCTGTATACAGGGGACTCATACACACCCTAAAGTATTATAACTTTGTTTTGTTACACCCAGTAGCGGTGAGAGAGGGGGGGGGGCGACGCTAGGCGACCGCACAGGGCGCCTAATAAAAAGGGGCGCCGAATGCAAACCCTGCCCCTCTAGCATACGCCAACGAGAAATTTTGTCTACACGTTTTCTCGATGTTTGATGGCTTTTCTCTTCATCTCTATTGACCCTAACATGACATATAATTTTTCTCGTGTTGATCTGTCGTCAAAAGCTATATCGACATAATGTCAAAAAATGATTTTGACATTATGTCGTTCTCGACAATATAACTACACACGAGAGTGAGATATCTCGAGATTTTCTCGTTTGCGCATCTTGGGCCGGCTGGTGCACCTTGGGGTTACACCCTGTATTGTGAAGGTATTAGGTAAATAATAAATATACACAAGGTACAATAAAAAACCGAAGTCAATTCACAAGGTATATTCAAGCGCGTCGCCTGTACTCATCGGGCCAGACGGTGCTGACGATCCAGTCGAGGTATGGCGTGACGTTGGTGTAGACGCGGGGCGCGTCCTTGCCGCACTCCGGCCCGAACGACACCACCCCCGCCACCAAGTACGTGCACGGCAGCGCCGAGTCCTGGACCTCTGCCATCAGGGGCTTGCCGCTGTCCCCCTGGATTAGATACACTGTTAGCGTGCTAATAGATAGACCAAGAAACAGGGGCAGGCAGACCACAGATGATGTTAGTAGTGTGAAACCCGTTATAAAATATGTACCATCGAGGAAATTGATTCCTAGGCAGGTGACAGACCAACGTCATATTGTGATCTGTCGGCTGGGTTTGACGTAATGCGACCAAACTACGTAGGTCCCCCATCTGCCTAGGAATCATCTTCTTTGATAGTACATTCATTGACCAATGACCATACAAAAATTTTAAGAAACTAGCGGTAGGTACAACGGAACCCTATATTGCGCGTGGCCCGACACGCACTTGCCCGGTTTTATTTTTTATTTATAATTGAAGTTATAGGTACGAAGTCCACCGGGCCACCTAGTACCTAGGTAGATAATAACATCTAGTGCAAACATTACTTACCCAGCAGTAATCTTGCGTCTTGGCCTTTACAGAAACACATAACATTCTTTCTGAGTTCCAACGGAAATTTTTCTGATTATACCTCGCTATGCACAACTGTTCATCTTTAGAGACTGCTTCAATCTGCAAAATGTATTCATTAAATTGAGGCAATAACAATTGTAACTTTGCGAAGACCTAAATTGTACGTAGGTATATATTATACCTATTGATAGAAGTGTCAACGTGGTCAACTCCTAAATCCTAATTACATAATATTATAAATTATATTAAAATCTTTCTCCAATCATTATTAAATGCGAAAGTGTGTCTGTTTGCTTGTTACCTCCTCACGCCCAAGCCGCTGAACCGATTTCGCTGAAATTTGGTATGGATATACTTTACCGGGAAAGGACATAGGTACGATACTTTTTATCCCGGAAAAATGTACGGTCCCCGCGCGATAAACGAGTTTTCCCGAAGACTTATAAGCTATATATTTTGACATAGGTAGGCGTGGGTAAGGCCGTAGATTTTGCCACTTTTCTTAACTGCCTCTGCCTGCGCCTTGTCCCTTTGATTCAGTAAATTTGTACCGTAAAGTGACCCTAGTAGGAAAGTTTTGGGGTAGTTCTGATTTTTTCATTCCATATGTGTTTTGGGGTGCTAAATCTGAATCTGAGGTTTGCGGACAAAATTTCGTGACGCAACATTAAAAAAACCAGAAAAAAGAGGTTTTTTTTTGCCTTTTTCCGGTTTTTTGCTTAAAACTCGAAAACTGTTAACTTTTAGTAAATTGTCTGTTTACAGAAATTAAAGTACTTCAAATTCTCTACAAATAGCAGTATTTAGTTTTTTTTTTCAGACGAATTGTTCGATTTCTAGTGCGAGTTGAAAATTGTAAATTTTTAGCAGTTTATGCAAAACTCACTTTTTGACCGACTTCCAAAAAGGAGGAGTTAGTATGTTCGGCTGTATGTATCTTTTTTTTTGTATGTTCCACTATTACTCAGCCGTTTGTGGTACGATTTTCCATATTTTTTTTGTGTTGTATAGGGTTTAGCTCGAATTTGGTACCATGTTCACAAAAGTGGTGATCTGATGATGGGATCCTTGAGGAATCGAGGGGACTTCTTGAAATTTCTATGGAAACATATAGTGATTTTGATTTTTTCTGAAGCATTCAAGGTAAATGCTACCAAAAAATAAGATTTTGCACCAGGTTATACCCTGGATCCAAAGGTACCGAACAGAACTTTTGAATGCTTATAGGTAGAGGTTCGGGGATTTCGGCGTTGTTTAAACAACTGAAAACATAAGCCAACACATCAATTTGATTGATTATCATCATCACAACCATAATTATATCATGGGTCATCAGTCATCACTCATCACACAATGACCCAATTATTGGTACTTTTCGTGATATTTTGCATCGAAGCAGATGTTTTTGATGATGATTTCGCTGTTTGTGGACCGATTTTCAAAATTCTCGTGTTATTGTATAGGATATAATCTTAATTTTGTATAACAATTACGAAAGTGGTGAGCTGATGATGGGGTCTATGAGCAATCGAGGAAAATCCTTTAAATTTATCAAAACACTCATAGTGGTTAAAATGATGTTTCTAGTAAGTTAAACATGTGTTAAGAATAAGAGAAATTTCATACGAGGGTGTCTCTTGCTCCAAAGGCACTGAACAGAACTCCTAAACCTTTGAAGATAAAAGTTTGGAAATTGCAGCATCGCTTAGATAACTGCAAGCATTTACCACAATTTCGCTTACAGTAACATAATGTGAATAGTTAACATTCGTATTGGTTATTTACGCATAAAGCCTTATTTTGTAGATAACTAAAAAGAGTGAAATTATTATTTTTAAGAAAAAAATTTAAACCGACTTCCAAGGTAAAAACAATAGTAATATGAACTAAAAAGTATTAAATAACTCTTACTCTTTAATAGTGCCTTTTTCAGAATTCGTCTAAATCTCAACTACATATTTCTGTACATATTACAGTCTTCATTACTTTGAAGTCGGTACTAGTCTTAAAAGCTTCAGATATTTAGACATTACTGAACTCACGATTAAATTAGCTGGTACCGACTTCAAAATAATGAAGACTGTAGTATGTACAGAAATAGTTGAGATTTAGACGAATTCTGAAAAAGGCACTATTAAAGAGAGAGTTATTTAATACTTTTTAGTTCATATTACTATTGTTTTTACCTTGGAAGTCGGTTTTAATTTTTTTCTTAATTACATTTCAATATTTAATTTTTATGGATGCTGTCATTAGATAAATGTCACCTGGTTTTCCACACAAGTAATTAAAAAGAAAAAAGGCAAAAATTATGCAAACTCAGTAGGTATCAAAAAAAGGTAGAACTCGTAACAAAATAAAACTTAAAATCTCGTTACTTATGATCATATATTATTATGATTATAAATTATAATATGCAAAATTTATATGAGCCGTTGTCTTTTGGAAGGCCCTGGCTGAGGTTCTTCGATAACGATGAGTCCTGGTTCTGCTTGTTCTGGAAAATAAAAGTTGAAAGTTAAGTCATTTATCAAGAAGAGATGAAGATTGCAAACTAGATTGTGAGATTAAACATACTTTCCTCATCGTAC
Source organism: Polyommatus iphigenia (assembly GCA_963422495.1). Classification (NCBI taxonomy): domain Eukaryota; kingdom Metazoa; phylum Arthropoda; class Insecta; order Lepidoptera; family Lycaenidae; genus Polyommatus; species Polyommatus iphigenia. The sequence goes on from OY730188.1 coordinate 5,017,430, forward strand.
TGAGGTACTTCGATGGCATCGGGTCCTGGTTCAGGGTCTGATTGCTCCATCGTCAGCGTCGGGAGTCGTTCTCCTGGAAGATAAAAAGAGGTGAGACACATATCATATATCAAGGAGAGATAAATGACTACAAAATAACTTGTGAGATCCAACATACCTCTCTCTCTTTCTTCAGTTTCTTCTACGTCTATGTCAGAGCTGTCTTCTGGGGGCTCAACATTGTTACACAGGCAATGAGAAAATCTTGGTCTTATTTTTGAATGATGAAGATACGTATTGTTTGTATCTTAAATTGGGGATGCAGGAAGTCGGGACTCCATTTCATCATTTGGGGAACCCCAATATGCACATCATGCGAAGGACTGTGTAACAATGTTGAGCCCCCAGAAGACAGCTCTGACATAGTGGTAGGAGAAACTGAAGAAAGAGAGAGAGGTATGTTGGATCTCACAAGTTATTTTGTAGTCATTCATCTCTCCTTGATATATGATATGTGTCTCACCTCTTTTTATTTTCCAGGAGAACGACTCCCGACGCTGACGATGGAGCAATCAGACCCTGAACCAGGACCCGATGCCATCGAAGTACCTCAGTACGATGAGGAAAGTATGTTTAATCTCACAATCTAGTTTGCAATCTTCATCTCTTCTTGATAAATGACTTAACTTTCAACTTTTATTTTCCAGAACAAGCAGAACCAGGACCCATCGTTATCGAAGAACCTCAGCCAGGGCCTTCCAAAAGACAACGGCTCATATAAATTTTGCATATTATAATTTATAATCATAATAATATATGATCATAAGTAACGAGATTTTAAGTTTTGTTACGAGTTCTACCTTTTTTTTGATACCTACTGAATTTGCATAATTTTTGCCTTTTTTCTTTTTAATTACTTGTGTGGAAAACCAGGTGACATTTATCAAATGACAGCATCCATGAAAATTAAATATTGAAATGTAAAAAGTGGGTTTTGCATAAACTGCTAAAAATTTACAATTTTCAACTCGCACTAGAAACCGAATGATTCGTCTGAAAAAAAAATACTGCTTTTTGTAGAGAATTTCAAGTACTTTAATTTTTGTAAACAGACCATTTACCAAAAGTTAATAGTTTTCGAGTTTTAAGCAAAAAACCGGAAAAAAGAAAAAAAAACGTTTTTTTTTTGGTTTTTTTAATGTTGCGTCACGAAATTTTGTCCGCAAACCTCAGATTCGGATTTAGCACCCCAAAACACAAATGGAATGAAAAAATCAGAACTACCCCAAAACTTTCCTAGCAAAAATACAATATAACTGAACTACTTGTCTTTTTCTCGATAAGTATGGCACCTATTTATTTGTAAGCTACTGCATATTGGTCACAAATGTTTAAACTCGCAAGGGACAGGTATAACTAGCGTTAATTTTTGTTAGTTTGTAATAAATAAATACGACATGTAAGAAAGTGCAACTTTTTCACATAATTCATCGTGTCTTTTTTATGAGTAACCTGATGTTTAATGTCCCTGTTTCGATATATTTAATTGGGAACAAATATAATGACCACCAAAAAATGCACTGATACCCTAAACTTGTTTACCAAAAAAAGATAAGTAACACCAAAAAAATAAAGTCTAAAATTGCAATACTACCAGCTATTTTAGTCATGACAACACTCAAATTGTAATCGAACACCAAATATAGTAAATGATCACCAAATATAGTAAATGATCACCAAATAAAGTAAATGATCACCAAATATAGTAAATGACCACCAAATATAGTAAATGATCACCAAATAAAGTAAATGACCACCAAATATAGTAAATGATCACCAAATATAGTAAATGATCACCAAATATAGTAAATGACCACCAAATATAGTAAATGATCACCAAATATAGTAAATGATCACCAAATATAGTAAATGATCACCAAATATAGTAAATGATCACCAAATCCTTGTGAGCAAATCAATGCGATATTTCTGTCCAAATAAATCACTACGATTGACAAAACATGTAAGCATAATATTGTTAACAAAATAGTCGGCCAAGTGTGAGTCGGAAATGGTGGGTTCCGTACCGTTATAGAACAAAATTAGACCTAAAATTGTGTTTTTGTATGGGAGCCCCCTTTACATTATTTTATTATTATTATTATTATTACCTAATTATTGAAGTAAACATAATATAATCAAGGCCTTTGCGAAAATATCAACGTGCCTACCGCTTGCCGTTATTGATATCGAGCAAAAAAGGTCAAAAAATCATGTTTGTTGTATGGGAGCCCCCCTTAAATAAAAATTTTATTTTGTTTTAGTACTTGTTGTTATAGCGGCAACAGATATACACAATCTGTGAAATTTTTAGAAGTTTAGCTGGAGCGGTTCTTGAGATACAGCCTAGGCCCTAGAGAAAGACAGACGGACGGACAGACGGACAGACCTCGAAGTCTCAGTAATAGAGTCTCGTTTATACCCAAAGGGTACAAACGGGACTCTTTTACTGAGACTTTGATGTTTGTCTGTCCGTCTATCTGTCTTCTTCTCTTTAATAGGATTGCTAAATAAAAATATATTTGGTTATAATTTTAGATTAAAATGCTAACGTATAATGTTGGTGATCGTTTACTACTTTTGGTTTAATAATGATTTATTTGGAGTCATTTTGCATAAATAGGATAGCGAGATAATAAATCTTTGGTGATCATTTTACATTAAAATGCTAGTAAGTATAATGTTGGTGATCATTTACAAATTTTGGTGATCATTTTACTTTTAAATGCTAGTATAATGTTGGTGATCATTTACTAATTTTGGTGATCATTTACTTATTTTGGTGATCATTTACTATTTTTGGTTTTAAGATGTTAAATCTTTGGTTATCATTTTACATTAAAATGGTGGTCTGTATTTTGGTGATCGTTTACTATTTTTGTCTGTGAAATGTTACTATTTCTGGTGATCAGTTAATTATAAGCCTATTTAATTCTATAACTTTCACAATTATTGCATACAATTATACTAAGAGTCAGCTTGTTTTGGTTCTAATATCATTGCTTAATTCAGATTATAAGGGATAAAATAGTGAGTTTTTAATTTATGAATCGTATTTTAGGATTTATGTAACTTTTCATGTAACGCTAAATTACTAATTTTTTTTTAATATAACCTTAGAAGGAATTCATCATCTCATTATGGCAACACCCTTTTGGCCTGTCATGATAATTGTCAAATCAAAGGCCGCCATAAGCCATACTAAGATGAAGGATCACCGCCATATTTTTGTCAGCTGTGAGCACAGAGTACTTTTTTTATATGTTGTGAGTCTTTCGTGACACGGTGATGTTTCGACACTTTTTTCGGGACCTGTTTTTTATGGATTTTGCAGGTAAATGTAAATATTTTTATTGCAAATTGACAAGGAACTAAAGGCATCGTCATCTCAGAATATATAATTTCTTTAGAAATATTAATATTTGAGCGAGTTAGTGCTGTTTCGTTAGATAAAATTTAGTATTTACGTAACACTTATGTTATGCTTATGTAACCCGTTAAACAAAAACTTGTGTAACGTTACATAAAACATACATAAAGCCATATGCACATTAGCTGTAAATATACAAAATGGAATCTGTAATTTGAAACACCTTTAACAAATAATATTAAATTTCACACCTTTTCTGGTCCCAAACTAGGCTGCATAACTATATGGAACTGTAATGGGCACTAGGGAGTTGGGACTCATTAGAAAAGCGTAGACATCATGGCAGGATCGATGTTTTAATTTTTTATCAAAGTTCACTTATTCTTTTTCTACTTTAAATTTATAATGTACTTGCAATAAAAAAAAAGATGTTATTTTTTTCAGATGGCTCCCAAATCAGTAGCCGAAAGGCAAAAACAGTACCGAGAGAAACTTAAGAATGAAAATCCTGAAAAACTCGAGGCGATCAAAAAGAAAAATGCAGAAAGGGCGCTTGTTTGTTATAGAAATTGATTTCTAGAATAATTTTCATGTTTCAGTTACCTCCAAAAAAAAAATGATTTACGTCGCTTCCTGCGGGCCGATTCTGTATCGTACATTTGTGAGTTAATAACTGAGTTAGTAACGAAACCGAGGAGTGAGTAACGGAAAGTGCCACTTTTTGTATTCACTTGCATACAAAAGTGAGACTTTTGGTTGCTCACTCCTCCGTTTCGTTACTCACTCAGTGATTAACTCACAAATGTACGATACAGAATCGGCCCGCTGGTCTCACTATTCCATCGCTCATGCAAGTTTCTTCCCTAGCTAGTAACAGGGTTATTTTTTTTTCCTTAGTAACATAAGTTTAATCTATCAAATAATAAAAAATATGCTTTAAAAATTTAGATAGTGCCTATCGAATTCTTCTGAATACCTAGAGAATGTGTACTGTTCTTAAGAATTTTATGTAACATATTTGTGTAACTTTTGTGTTAACGTTACATAAGATTTTATGTTTTCTTTGTGTCACAATGTGGCAAAATCTACGGCCTTACCCGCGTATTTATTTATGCCTATTACAAATCTGTAACACTCCAAAATTTCAGACTCCGACCGCGTTGCTTGTTCTTCTATTTCGTAAACCTTTGGTACCTGCTTACCATCATCAAGACGTCGGAAGTTTATCTGCTTACCATCATCAAGACATCGGAAGTGTTGCCCTTCTCAGTGGTTTGTCCCCACTTAGCGATAACGTAGTCCGGGCGCGTCGCGACGCCCCGCACGGGGAGACACGCGGGACGAATAAACTCCGATAGTTTCACGCTGTAATAACATGTAACATGCATAAAAGAGGTTAGACCACATCCGCGCACAGAGGGACAGAGGACATTCGAACCTCTCCCGAAGTCTAGGCATGCGTAAATGATTCATGCGTCGGGTGGGTAATTCAAAAGTTGATCAGTACTGGATCTCACGGCAGTCGTGTCGTCCGGCCCCCTGGGTTAAGAGAGTAAAGATAGGAAGAGTGCTCTTGTGTACTGCATACAATCTTGGCAACTATAAAGTCACTGCAGGTATTATTTTAAGGGAGTGCCTCCGCTGCCGGCGCCGGTTGCAGAAATGGCTGCCGGCGCCGGTTGCTGAAATGGCTGCCGGCGCCGTTTTCCGAACTCCGAAGTTTGCCGAAGTCACGCGATTGCCGAATAGGTTGTCGGCGCCTATTCGGCAAACATCGCTTGTCAAATGACAATAATGATCAAAAACATTAGTCTTGAGCTAAAGGACTATGAAAAGTACAAATAGTAAGGTCATAAATAGTCTTATTGTAAGGATGCATATTTGAATCCTTCGATCGGGGATTCTCGGAAATGCTATTGTGTTCTGTTGTTGTCGCGATCACCGATGCTCGTACGGGGCTTGAATCTTAATGGGTTAATGGTGGTGATGATGATGCTGATAAATGTGACCTGCATAGTAGCATAATAGAATGTCTTTGCTTCTTTAAACAACGCTGAAACTCTCTAACATGACGTATTTAAGGAATCTAAAGTTCTGTTCAGTACCTTCGGAAGTATACCACGGGGTTTATAACTGTAGCTGTGGTGCAAAATCTTACTTTTTGGTAGCTGAAAAAATGTAGCTAAGCTAAGAAATTGCATCACAAAAAACTAAAATATCCACAACCGAACAAATAGGTACTTACCTAACCTTCACCTTTTGAAGTCGGTAAAGTCGAATAATATATGTATTTGAGATTACAATTACTTCTTTTTAAAATTTGTGTATCGGCACTGGAACCTAACGCTTTCCTTTATCACCGGCTCCCATTTTGAGTGCCAGCGCCGGCAGCCGTTGTTTTATATCTCGGCTGCCGGCAGTATACTTACCGCCGGTTCCCATTACTTATATTTTTGGGAGCCGGCGCCGGCAGCGGAGGCACTCCCTTATTTTAATGAAACCAGTTCCTCCATCTCCGAAACCATGTGCCGGATTTATATTTTTTATAAGTAAAGGCCACTTTAATTTCGCCGCCCCATGTACGAACTGTGCCGCCATCCTTAGACGTTGCCACCGCCGTAGGACGCTGCTGCCCATAGGCCATGGCCCATGGCTATACTGCCTAAACATGATTCCAGGGCTGTTCCTCACCGTCGGTCCAGCTTGAGCAGCGCGATGTCGTTGGCCTTGGTGCTGGGGTCGTACGTGTCGTACGGTATTCTCTGGATGATGTTGTACAGCACACCCTCGCGGATGTTGTGCTTGTTCTGGCTGCCCAGAAGTGCGTATTTCACGTGCTTACTGTAAATAATGTTTGAAAAAATAATAAAACAGTGATAATGTGAAAAATGCAACATCAAGTGAGAACAGTATCATTTTATCATCCACTCCAGCCAGTAATGAGTTGTCTCTTATTTCTGTGGAGTTGTCTTTTTGCATTATGTTGCAGTGAGGCATTACTGTAAATAAAATTTTCTTGGTCTTTTGGAAACGATGCATTAAATATTAATGTTATAATTCCTTACGCCTCGTAAAGGTCATAATACAACAAGTTCTACACGTCATGTCTCCAATGCTTCAGGTATTCTGGATACGCAGAGATAAGGACTTACTGCTCTAGATCGAACAACGCATGTCCTGCGGTCAGGATGAACTGGTCGCTGATGAGGGCTCCGCCGCCGATCCACACGATTTCGGCGTTCGCGTTCGGAGCGCCGTTCAAGCAGCCGATGACGGCCTAAAGTTAAGCAAAAGGCCGCATAAAGCTATACCGAGCAATTTTATGGTGCAATATCACGTACTTATAGCGTAATATTATTGACCGTCTAGGGTTGATATTGAGCATCGCGCGCCTTCAATCTAATTGTCAAATAAACTGATCAATAAATTATAAAAGTCTAGGGGCCGGCTTAGGCCTGACTACTGCACCGAGTACAGTAGCGAGGCATCAGGCAGTACAAACCGACAATTTTATTGGCGGGGACTGAGAACACGCTAATGAAGTACGTTATAAACAGACCATGTGTGGAAATTCCTTCGGCTTGGCCTCCCTGCCGCCCGAGATGCGGTCCACGTAGACGTTGCACGTCTTGACTCTGGTGAACGTGTCGGGATCGCTGTCTGATGCCACGCACTTGTTCGAGTACTGTCGGTAGCTCAGGCATTCTGAAATTTTTCATTTATTTTTATTTAGCGCGTTGCGCTACAATTCATACTGCATTGTTTTTAATGACATTTCAATTGGTTCTTTTAGAAGTATGTAGAAACACTTTTTCTGTTCGTTTGGAGTCGTCCTTGGGCTCGGATCAAACCGTCAGCGGTAGCTACGCCCCGTGCCGAGGCAACGACTACCTAGTTAAACTTACGTAGTATTTAGTAACTATTTACTATTTAGTAATCTGTGGGGAGGCTTTTGCCCAGGGGAAATAGCATAGACTCTAAAAAATCTGTGGTTATTAACTTACTCTCGAAGGCAATGCTTTCTGCTACGTTGAGTTGAATATTAGGATTGATGTTGACGTTAGGAAATTTTGGGCAGTTGTCGGGCTCCTCCACTCTGCTCTCTATCTGTTTATCTACCGTTTCTTTGCAGCACACCATGGGTAACGTTCCGTCGTACATACACGTCTGAAATAAAACAGAATGTAACTAAGTACAACATTGACAAAGTTGGCGTTGGACTACTCCAAAAATATTGTGGGTTTTCCAATGGCAGCACTAGCTACGCTTCGCATAATCAAGCACTTTCAAAATAACTAAATCACGTTTCAATAGTATTATCACTCTTTGGCATTGTGCGTCACCGAGCCGCATTACTTTCTGCCGGTACAAGAAATTCCTGCTCTCATTTTAACAGTAAAAAATTGAACCCGACTTCCAAGGTAAAAACGACATGCTTAAAATGATCTAAAAAGTATGAAATAATTCTTATTCTTCATTAATCAAGTTGCAAGTGCCTTTCCGGCCATTTTATGAAAGAATGAGCTAAGGAAATAAGCAGAAGAGAATAATAATATTATAGGGATAGGGAATAATGGTGTAGGTGCAGTTGGGCCTCCGCTAAACTCATTCACTAGACGAACGCCGGTTTTCTGTGAATGTGTGGTCACTGGTCTCTTATGGGCTATGGCTAACACGTAGTTTTTATTTGTCACAAGAAGTAGGTATTTTATACCTACTATTTTTTAATTTTGTATCTAGCACAAGAAATGCCGGGTATCTTATACTAACAACCACCCTCTGTATCAAGAAGATAGGATAGGTTAGGTTGGGTTTGATAATTTTTTTGTTGTTTCTGTACTAATATTATGTTACCAAATTTTACAACAATTTTGACGATCGGTGAGTTAGTGACAAAATTACGTGGGTTTTTAGACACCTATAAAATCTAAAGTATAATAGCTACGATATTCAAACTTTGCGCATTTAATTATTATATGTATATGTTACTGTAAAAGCTAGAAGTTCGGTAAATCTTAAGATTTGAGTGTAAATCTTAGGATTTACCGACACGAGTTGGTAAATGTAAGTATTCCTAAAAATACGACGATATTTTCGAACATTTACCATTACAATTCGGTATATGCTAGGTTTTACTACTGTCAACTGGTAAATGTTGGTTTTGGGAATAAAATAATGAGTAAATCTTAATTTTTATTTACCTTAATGAACTATTAGACAAAACAGGTGGGTACATAACATAGTTATTAGGTATATACGATAGTAATAATTGAATACTAACCTACTTATTTAAATTTTTTTCATACAACATCTCTGAATTCGCCGGCATATTCGTGCCGAATCATGGCTCTCCCACGGTTAATACCACTATTATTATTATAACTTATAAGCAACTTTATAGTCCCAACTTCCACTGCTGGGCAATACCACTTTAATAATTTTTAATAATATTAAAAAATATAAAGATTTAAGGGGGCCTTCAATACCAAAAACACAATTTGGTCTATAACAGTACGGAACCCCTCGTGCGTGAGTCCGACTCGCACTTGGCCGTTTTTTTTCAACACACACCGTGCCATTAACGTCAATCCTAAGATTTACCAACTATATGGCGGTAAAAGTTCGTATCGCAAACCTTTTCGGACATTAATTACCATTAGGTACGAATTGGTAGGTCTTAGTTTTTACTACAAAATCTTAGGATTTACTTTTTACTTTCGAGCTTTTACAGTAACATACATTATACACTCATGTCATTATATCTTAAATATTTGAACTACGTATTATATCTGGCATTATCCAAACCAAAGTTACGAGGGTTCAAAAATACGACGAAACGTTTCGAGAAAAAAAATATCGACAGCCGAACATATAACCTCCTCCTTTTTGGAAGTCGGTTAAAAAGGTAGGTAGTGCCATTGCGCTTCGCTTGGCTCGCCTTGGCGGGGGCACTACTGTGCATCCAGATGATTCCATTTAAACGGAAATACTTTAGATGAACCAAAATCACAATGTCATCCAGATAAATGGGTTTTTTTGTATAAATTTCGAGGAATTCCCTCGACTACTTTTGGATTCCATCATCAAGTCGCCTCTTTTATGAACATGGTACCAAATTCGGATTATACCCTATACAATAGCGAAAAAATCTTGAAAATCGGTCCACAAACGGCGAAGAGATCGTTGAACATACAAAAAAAATATAAACAGACGAATATATAACCTCCTCCTTTTTGGAAATCGGTTAAAAATCGGTTAAACGTTTTTGGAAATCTTCGCTCTCCATGTCACGCCATCGCATAATACCGTCGTCGGTTGCCTAAAAGTATTTCCGCAATGGCCCAGTATCTGGATACGAGTCAGTTTTGGGACAGCAAGCTACCTGAACTCTTTTTTTCCCTTCGTAGCCGCAAAGCTGAAATGTTTTACATTTCTCATTGAAAGTCGAAAATGATACAAGTGAGCAAGATTAAACAACCATCCAAACATAAATTAGCAACACTGGTAGCACCTCCACCGTGGGTATAGCAGACACAATAGATATTCAATTGTTATGCGATGCGATGCTTGGGGATTGATGGGTTAGTGAACATTGATACAAGTTATAATAGATTTCTAGGGTAAAACCCCTGGACACTCATAGGGAAAGCGGAAAGCCACAAAAATTGGATTCGGTCGGCTGCCGCCGACACTGGAAGGCTATTGGCCGCACTCAGAGATTAAATTATTAATAATTATTAAATGCTATTTGCTATTAACTTTAATTAATTACAGATATTAGACTGGCCATAGACCACGGGCGTATATGTATTATATAGCTTTGATAAGGGGGGGGGGGTCCCTAACGTAAAAAAGCGGCCAAGTGCGAGTTGGAATCGCCCATGAAGGGTTCCCCGCAGCAGCAAATATAGGCAACGTGTTTAGGAAATCAAAAATATTTTTTAAAATACATGTACCGCACCGATTTTAATTGGCGAGGTACATATATGATTATCGATTGGACAAGTAAGATGGATAGTAATGGGGGGGTCCGGACCCCCAGGACACCTCCCTTATATACGTCCATGCCATAGACGGATCGCAAGTTGCAGTCGAGACCGACGACTCTAGAGGAGCGGTCGCGTTTAAGGCGACGCCTTGATATATCGTCAGTATTCATCATGTCTTTATCTTTGAATTACCCATAGCATAACACATTTGGTCAACTTTTATAACACAGAATACTGAATAGTCAATCAAAAAGGCCTCTGTAAAAAAAGGATTCCTATTTTGCCAACAGAGAGTGATTTAAGCTTCCAAAATTTGTACATAGATTGGTTCAAGCATACACTTTAATTTGCCAATAGCTTATAATATGAAATGTATAATTATTTATGGTTTTTAAATTACGCGACAAAAATCATTTTGTCGCTTACACCCTTTCCATTTTTTGCTGTTCCATGCTTGTTTTCTAAGAGAGGCCAGCCCGGCCTCTCATAGAAAACAAGCCATCTAAAACGTATCCAACACGGTTTTTTACTTTAACGCGGCGTCACCTTAACGACTGCTTCGGCCTTCGACTGCTCAAGAACTGCGGTTAGTCTATAATGGCCGACCTGAAACATTAGCCCAATACCATCCCAATACATTTACATCTTCATTCAAACTCTTAATTAGATTAAAATTATGTATCTAATAATAATTAAATGTATTTAAGGTCGGCTGGGTCGTAAAATCCATATCTAAACCCTTGGTGATTCACTCGATGAAACAAATTGTAGATAAAATATAAAAAAAATTGCCATGTAATGATGTGAGGAATCCCGAGTCACTACTAATTTTAAGCATTAACTAAGTACTTACCTAATATTTAAAATAAAAAAACTTTACTTACCGTCGGTTTCATTTCGTTTACATTCACCAATAACTTCGAATGCTCGCACTCGTCATAAAGTTTACAAACACCATTTTTACCTCCGACTGAACACACATCACCTAAAAAGCAAAATAAAAATTAAAAATATTATGCATACTACTTAGATTAATGATTGGTCTCTTAGCGTAGCTCGCGGAGACCTCCCACACCGGTTTCGGTGACGGTGGCCGGTTTCATTGATACCAGGCCAGTTACGCAGGTGTCATTTATAGTGCTCAAGTGTGTGCGCAGTACACAAGAGCACTCTCTATTCCTGTACTCTCATAACCCAGTGGGACGGAAGACCGACACGACTGGCGAGAGATCAGGGCGCAGGACCGCGACTATTTTTACATGTCCATCCGACGCATGGATCATCTTACTCGTCAGACAATCAGGTGATCAGCCTGCATCGTCCTAACCAAACTTGGAAATAACACGTTTCCAACGCGGGAATCGAACCCACGACATCCGAGTCAAGAGCTACGTGGCTCTTAACCACTGGACCACGGAGGCGATATATTATGCTTACTGGGCAACCTGCCACCTGGTTAACTTCACCATAGACTGTCCCGAGAGCGGCAGGGGTGAGGGGTCTACTATATTATATACCTATACTCTTAATCTGTGGGCAGGGGCGCCAAGTACCAACAGACCATTCTTAAGTAAATATCATAATATGTATATTGTATACTAGCGACCCGCCCCGGCGTCGCGTCGTACGGGTATAAAATATATAGCCACTGAAAAAATGATTAAAATCGATAGCCTTAATATGATCCTTCACGTGGTTTACTTGATACTTCTTATCTGTGCCAAATAACATAAAATTGCTCCAGTAGTTCGCGAGATAAGCCCTTTTTTGAAAGGGCTTATATTAATTTCACCCGTTTTTTTCTTCCTTCTCTCCTTCCTCGATAAATGGCCGGGCTAAATGGGGTAAAATCTAACACTGAAAGAATCATCAAAATCCGTTGCGTAGTTTGAAAGATTAAAAGGAACAAAGGGACATGTGGGAAAAAAAGTGACTTTGTTTTATAATATGTATAGTCTAAACTGTTTGGTAAGATAATAAATAATTAAGAGTTAATTTGACGTCTCTTTTAATAAATTCGACAGTGCTAGAATAGCTGAAAAATGAAATACAATTAATTAGCCCTGGATTTATAAATAGGCCGTATAGTCCGCGGCCTAGGCTCAGCAGCGTCCTAGGAGGACGGCAGCGTCCTAGGAGGCGGCAGATTTCGTAGGTACATAAGGCGGCGCGGCGGAAATAAAGTTGCCTACACTTATAAAAAGTTTAAATCCGGCACCTCTCTTTCGTAATAAACTGTTTAGGGGCAGTTTTCGTTTTGCAAAAATGTTTTTTCTCTTTTATTCGATATATCGGATAACATAATACAGCGAAGCCACTATCAGAAGATGCTATCGTCTTAACTCTCAAACAGTAAGATCAAGGTTACAATCCCAACTAGCAAACAGTGCTCTTATAATTATCTCAAGACAATTAATTTTTTACACTTACAATACACTAAATCCTATCTCCAAGACCGCAAAAGGGCACTTTTTATTGGACTATTTGCTCTTATACCATGCTAATAGAATACTTGGTCAATCCGATTTACACTTGTAATGACCTTGTATAACCAAAAACTAGTGTGTGATAAAACTGAATCGGACTATAACAAACTTAGGCAAGCGAGTGATAAAACTAAATGAGAATATTTTGCACTTGTCAAGTGGAACGAGATTAATATTTAGATACATTTCAAAGGTTACATGTATTATTAATTAATAATATTTTTGGTTTCTTTTGTATTGTCGATAGTTGCTTTACATTAAGTGTGTTCGTAGGGGAACGGGAATTTACTGTAAAGTATATTAGGGTATAGCCCAAATTTTTAATGCGCCTCGCTAATTCGAAATATTTACAATAAATATTTATTCAATTATTCAGAATCAATTGCATTATCAGCCATATTGTTTCTACTATCATTTTGAAGAGTGTTATAAGTATATTACCAGAAAAACTAGTTCTATAGGGACTTACTCAAGTGTCTTACAAAACTGTCTCCCGCCATGTTGCGAATTAGCGATTGATTAGGGTTCTGCAGTAAATATCTACCAAACAACCCATATCTCTGTATTGTAATTAAAATATGCAAATCAAGTAATAAAATATCTATACCTATTATAAAACAAAGTCGCTTTTTTCCCTCATGTCCCTTTGTTCCCTTTAATCTTTAAAACTACGCAACGGATTTTGATGATTCTTTTAGTGTTAGATAGCCCATTTATATAGGAAGGCTATAAGCTATATTTTATCACGCTAAGACTAATAGGAGCGAAGAAATAGAGGAAAACGTGGGGAAAATTATTTGAAAGGGCTAACTTGAACGCGCTAATCTCAGAAGTACTGGTTCGATTTGAAATTTTTCTTTCAGTGTTAGATAGCCCATTTATTGAGAAAGACTATAGGCTATATTTTATCACGCTAATACTATATAATAGGAGAATTAATATATAATAGGAGAATGTTGAAAAAACAGGGGAAATTATATGAAAGGGCTTATCTCGCGAACTACTGGAGCTATTTTTATGTTATTTGGCACAGATAAGAAGTACACCATCTTAAAGATCATAGGCTATCGATTTTAATATTTATTTAATATCCGTGCGACGCCGGGGCGGGTCGCTAGTAAGTAATAAAATATAAGTATATAAGTAAATATAAGTATTGTTTATAGTTCTTTCACAATTGTCACTTATGTTATAATTTTGTACAGAACCCTCATCACTTCGAACGATATTGTGCTTGCTAGATCCACTTGTCAGATGAGAACTCCTGATTTGACAAGTGGATCTAGCAAGCACAATTGAAGATTAAATAACCTTATAAGAGTTTTGGTGGAGACGATTAAAGATAAATTGTACTAATAATACACTCGCATAATGCTTTTACCAATACAGCTGATGGAACTTATAAAGGCCAAAACATGTTGTCTTATAATAGCTTACAAGCACAAATAACTAGAGTAAGTACTCTTAAGTCTAGTAACTCTTTTTCGACATGTATATATAAGCTACTACAAGAGCTTATTATAGGAGTAACTGTACTTCAGTATGTTTACTAATAAGGGTTAGAATTTTCATACTCATAAATGCTTAAAAGTGTAATTGTAGGAATAAACTGACTTGAGCATAAAATGCATTTTTCAAAACTATTAATAGTGCAAACAGCATATGTCAAAACTACTATAAGTAATCTATAAGTGCAGTACTCTTATAACGTACGTAGGTTGAGAGAAATTTGCTAGTTGGAAACTTACAAGTTTATAAATAAACAAACTGGTTATGTTTTAAACACAACCCAAACATTCTAGATTACATTATTCTGTATAATCTGTATCCACTAATCTACTTTATTTATAATATTACCTCTTTTCAAAGATGTTCCACTGCACACTAAACACAAGAAAATGATATAAAATAGCATTATTCTAAGCGAGCGGCGCGGGCGTCCGACCGATGCACATTCAACGATAGTAGTGTCAGAGTTGAGACTTGAGAACTTGATTGCGCCTGGTCTTCGGTCACTATATGTGATCGAAGCGCTGACTTTAAAAATAAGCCACTGATACATGAATGTTAGGGCTCTCGCGCATACAGTAAATATCTGACCCTTCTGACCAAAATGTGACATGTAACATGTTGTGCAGGTCATATCAGAATATTGTCAGAATCGTTGTGATATCAAACAATTTTTTTTTATGCTGGTGCTACCTGTTGCGGAAAAACAGTGAAGTGTTATTGCGGAGTTTAATAGAAAATGTATGGAGTTATGTCATAACTCATAATCTTCATCATGGGCGTATATTAAGGGGACAAAAAAGGACAGTTTTTTCAATATAGCGCCTCGATAATTATTACTGTGGAGCGTGTCCGTACTTCGTAGGCAGAGTAGGTACCGCGATGCGTTCGTAGTTCGTCGCAGGGGCGCCGGGAAATATTGTGCATTTCCCGTATTTTTTTTAATTTCTTAAAAAAAATTCTCAACATTTGTTGCTGCTGCGGAACCCTTCATGGGCGAGTCCAACTCGCACTTGGCCGCTTTTTCCGTTAGGGACCCCCCCTTATCGAAGGTATATATATGTCACCGTAAGATTGTAAACTCCGCGAGATTGTAATATGACGAAGTGATGGTTTGTAAACAAACAGTTTTCCAATGATTTTAAATTAATTATTTCGTATTTAAAATAACTTCAATGCCAAATGGTATGAGATGTAGAACATAAAATAAAATTTAGATATATTTAAAGTGCTGTTTGAATGGCCGGTTATTAAAATTAACCTAATTTATAATTCAAACTGCACTTTAAATATATCTAAATTTAATTCAATGTCAAATATTCAGGCAATAGAAGTTATTTTAAATACGAAATAATTAATTTAAAATCATTGGAAAACTGTTTGTTTACAATCCATCACTTCGTCATATTACAATCTCGCGGTGTTTACAATCTTACGGTGACATATATACGCCCGTGATCTTCATTAGGTACAATACTACATTATCTCTCTTACAGCCACACCCAGAGACGACTTATTTTACGAGATTAATTTCTTAAGTAGAATTAAATGAAGATTTTCACGTAATTAGGCTTGTACATCATCTTTCAAACAATTCATTAAATTAACCTATCAAGCCCCGTACGGTCGAGCACCGGTGATCGCGACAACAATAGAATACAATAGCATTTCCGAGAATCCCCGATCGAAGGATTAAAATTAAATCATTATTATATTGTCCCTGAGTGGGCCGTTTGTGGGATAATCTCTATTTCTTACTCTACTGACCTCTCGATAACACCAGTGGTGGATTTGAAGTCCTGGCCGCTGTAGGCCCCAGGCCATGTGCCGCCCCTTTCTCAGCACCCATCATTACTAGATGTAACATAATTCATGAATTACTCTATTCCCATTTTTAATTGATTCCGAAAATTGTATGACTAAAAGTATTAGCTTATAAAGCTGGTTTAGAATATTTTTGGAAAAAATAAAACATTTAAAGGTTTTAGGTTTTATTTTTAACACGTTAGCTGCGAGACTGATTTTTGTAGCATACCATGCGATACCAGGTATTTTCGATCTGGTAATAAGGTTTCATCGTATGCGAACGAGGTTTTAATGGCCTGGCGAAAGCTGTTCATAGAAATATGGACCCAAGATCAACAATGCTAGGATTGAATAAATGAAATTTCACGTGTATAAAGTTCATTAGTGGACCTATTTGAAACTATCTTCGCACGGGAATTGGACAGAAACTTGATGCCTTTTTTAAAAGAAAAGAGATGCCAGGTTTACCAGACCTGTTCAAGCGCTACAAAGATATAATAATAGGGATTAGGGATTGGACAGTAAAACAAATGCATCATATTGACAATTTTTTTTAAAACTAGATAACGCACGCATCTCCGTTGTGCCAAAATTAGTTTATCGCGCGAGAACCGTACATTTTTCCAGGATGAAAAGTATCCTATGTCCTTTCCTGGGAGTCAGAGTATCTCCATAACAAATTTCAGCAAAATTGGTTCAGCAGTTTGGGCGCAAAGGGGTAACAAACAGACAGACAGACACACTTTCGCATTTATAATATTGGATGGATAATGATAAGAAAAAACTGATTTAATGCTGCGCTGATGCTTTTCTCGAGCTGCATTCTTCTTTTCGATTTTTTTTGGCTTAATAACAGGTCTAACGGGAAATAATTATATATCAAAGACTTTGTCACTACTCGAAACAATATAACTTGACGTTATTTCAAAACACTTTAATATTTACCACGCGATTAAAACGTAAATACGAGTATCACAACTGCAAACACTTGCGCACTATCGACAACAAACAAAGCATTCGACAGCACTAGCTGCGGCACGCACGCCCCTCGCCCGTTCAGTGCGGCTACCAGGCCTGTAGGCCTGGTAGCCGAACACCTGCACCGCACACCTGCGAATACCAGGCCTTGATTTGTAAATCAAGGCCTGGTATTCGCACTGAACTTATTCAATTTTAATTCAGTGCGAACTATGTTTAAAAAACCTGGTGCATTTTTTAATCGTTAGATATACGTCATAGCTTTAAAAATGAGTGTTAGATATAAAACTATCTCTCTCGTACACGACTTCTCGAGTTACAGCGCGCAGTCAGACTAAAATCAATCAACCAGGCATATAATGCCTTGCTTCACAGCGAACGTGTTAATTACCCACCTATAACCCACCCATTCTTAATAGATTACTTGTATTATACTAAAAGATTATGACGTCCTGTGAAATTGTTCTAAGGCGCGAATAGCATTAGTTATGACTTATGACTTATGAGCCACTGAAGAGAGGTGTACCTCGAGTGGGGTCCTGGGCCAAACGTACGAACTATTTTGAGCGATGTACGAAATTATTTATAATTTTGAAACGCAAAAATAGGAAGATCGCGAGCCTTTAAATATTTCACCAAAACCAGCCATCTGGCTATACAAAAACCCGCGCAAAATTTTAATAACCGAGAAGCCACCACACATCTTTGCTGCACAAAACTGAGAGTTGAGACCTTGTAGTTTATGTATTTTAATTTCCAAAATTTCGTATGTTCAAAACAAAAAAAACATATTATAAATGAAATTATTCCAGTACGTTTTATTTATATACCTATATGGAGATTCGGATATTGAGGCCTTATTCACTATCAAAATATAGCGTCTCTCTAGACTCCAGATTCGCGCCCATTGCCACTAGCTTTACACTGCACCGCACCCATTACAATTTTTTTTGCACGATTTGCCGCCCTTTATATCTGGCTGCCCTAGGCCCGGGCCTACTGGGCCTTAGGGCAAATCCGCCACTGGATAACACGACAATATTGATATATAATTATTATTTTTAACAAAAAAATTAAAACCGACTTCCAAGGTAAAAACAATAGTAATATGATCTACAAAGTATTAAATAACTCTTACTCTTTTAATAGTGCCTTTTTCAGAATTCGTCTAAATCTGAACTATTTCTGTACATACTACAGTCTTCATTAAGTACTTTAAAGTCGTTTAAAGTCGTTAACTTCAATTGCCTGAATATTTAATGTATAACATTGAATAAAATTTAGATATATTTAAAGTGCAGTTTGAATTATAAATTAGGTTAATTTTAATAACCGAACATTCAAACAGCACTTTAAATATATCTAAATTTTATTTTATGTTATACATCTCATACCATTTGGCATAGAAGTTATTTTAAA
This sequence comes from Polyommatus iphigenia, assembly GCA_963422495.1. Taxonomy (NCBI): domain Eukaryota; kingdom Metazoa; phylum Arthropoda; class Insecta; order Lepidoptera; family Lycaenidae; genus Polyommatus; species Polyommatus iphigenia. The sequence continues at coordinate 5,036,026 of OY730188.1, forward strand.
TACGAAATAATTAATTTAAAATCACCGGAAAACTGTTTGTTTACAATCCATCACTTCTTCATATTACAATCGCGCGATGTTTACAATCTTACGGTGACATATCCTATACAACAACACGAGAATTTTGAAAATCGGTCCACTAACAGCGAAATCATCATCAAATACATCTGCTTCGATGCAAAATATCACGAAAAGTACCAATAATTGGGTCATAATGTTATGACTCATGGTATAGTTATGGTTGTGATGATGATGATCAATCAAATTGATGTGTTGGCTATGCTTTCAGTTGTTTAAACAACGCCGAAATCCCCGAACCTGTACCTATAAGCATTCAAAAGTTCTGTTCGGTACCTTCGGATCCAGGGTATAAACCTGGTGCGAAGTCTTACTTTCTGGTATCATTTATTTCGAATGCTTCAGAAAAAATCGAAACCACTATATGTTTCCATACAAATTTCAAGGAGTCCCCTCGATTCCTCATGGATCCCATCATCAGATCATCACTTTTGTGAACATGGTACCAAATTCGAGTTAAACCCTATACAACACAAAAAGAATTTTGAAAATCGGACTACAAACGGCTGAGTAATCATTGAACATAAGTACATAAAAAAAATACATACGGCCGAACGTATTACCTCCTCCTTTTTGAAAGTCGGTCAAAAATATAATATTAAACGCTAAATCAGATATCAGACAGTTCAGGTCCAGTGACTATTCGAAGGAGTGATTCGTTTTCCTGTAGACATATGCGTTGTTTCATTAACGTTGTTATTGTTTTGTGTTAATTCTGAATCTTAAATGAAATCCATTGGAAAGTGGACGCATCCTACTCCAAACCAACCCAACCAACTAATCCAAGTAATTGTTAGTATGTAATTATGTATATCTCCATATCCACGGTATTTAAAGAAGAGTTTGGTGTGAAGACAGATTTATAATGATCAATTAGATATGACATGAATCGCGGGCTTTATGCCGGCAAGTTGCAGTAATGTTATCTTAATAAAAAGAATAAACATGATAATACCTAATTACTAATCATATTGATAGTTATAATTTTACTAGCTGTCCCGGTGAACTTCGTGTCACTTTGAAACCTTCCCTGGACTTCTACGAATATTTTAAGACTAAAATCAGCCCAATCCGTTCAGCCGTTTTCGAGTTTTAGCGCGACTAACACATTTGAAAATCCATTTTTATATATATAGATAGTTTTATTTTTTTAAGTTTGTTTAATATACTTATATGTATTTTTTAGATTGTATTTCTAGTGATAAATTGTATTAGTCGGGGAGCTCTAGAACAATTTTTTTTATTACTATCAAGCTAATTTTTTGTATGTAGCTTCATTTTGTTAAGACAAACAACATTTTTATCTGAGAAAAATCTTGAAAGTGGTAGCTTCTCTTGAAAGTAAAAGAGATAGAAAGGATTTCATACTTTGATTTGATGGTCCTAAATTAATATGGATTGTTCTATTAATTGTATGACAATGTCACTCTTAAATTATAATATAACTATTAACCTATCAATATACAAAAATCAGCTGGTTAACGTTCCGTTTAAGGGTACCGTAGTCAACCAAGTTTTGTTGATTACAGAACCCTAAAACGGAATCTTAACAAGCTGATTTTTTCTATATTGGTAGGTTAATAGATATACATATAATTTAAGAGTAACATTGTCCTACAAATAGAACAATCCATATTTTAGGACCATCAAATCAAAGCTACTCAATAAAAATTTGCTTGATAGTAACAAAAAACAAATGTTCTAGGGCTCCCTGACTATATGGTTTAAGGTTAATTACTATGTTATTATAATACATGGCAGTTGGGTATTACCCATTTGGTATTATTATGATGTGCAATGTAAATATTTTTATTAACATCGGTCGTGTTCCATTGATAGTTACATATATTGTAAACTAGAATCTTGTATTACTAACTATTTACAAAAGACTTAAACTAATGACTGTAAAACTAATACATAAATTCCACACCTGCCTACTAATAAGAAAAATACTAACCAAAGACATCCACTCACAAATCATATTTACTAAAAAGTCGCAAATCCACACTCGCCACCTAAAAAATGCAAATAATATACATCTATATACACCACGCTCCAACTATGGGATTAAAAATATTATGTTTGAAGGTGCAAAAATGTATAATAGCTTGCCTAAAAATATAAAAGAAATAAATTCACTGCCATTATTCAAAAAGAAACTTAAATTTTATGTACTAAGTACTAACTGATATCAATTTTAAAAACTAATGTAATAACCTACTGCAGAATTCTATGATCCTATATGTATAAACAAATAATAATTATAAGAAAATGTTTCTCCAGAGAATGTATGATATATAACTTTTAAATGGTGATGAATGATAAATGTAATGTTTGTTTTCCCGAAAATGTATGATGTAAAATTTTGAAATAGTGATGAATGATAAATGTAATATTTGCTTTCCAGAAAATGTATGATGTATAATTTGGAATAGTGATAAATGATAAAATATGTAATGTTTGTTTTCCAGAGAATGTATGATGTATAATTTTGAAATAGTGATGATAAATGTAATGTTTTAGAGAGTGCCTCCGCTGCCGGCGCCGGTTGCCCGAAATGGCTGCCGGCGCCGGTTGATGAAATGGCTGCCGGCGCCGTTTTCCGAACTCCAAAGTTTGCCGAAGTCACGCGATGTTTGCCGAATAGACTACCGGCGCCTATTCGGCATACATCGCTTGTCAAATGACAGAATAATGATCAAAAACATCAGTCTTAAGTTAAAGGACTATGAAAAGTACAAATAATAAGGTCATAAGTAGTCATATTGTAAGGATGCATATTTGAATCCTTCGATCGGGGATTCTTGGAAATGCTATTGTATTTTATTGTTGTCGCGATCACCGGTGCTCGTATGGGGCTTGAATCTTGATAGGTTAATGGTGGTGATGATGATTCTGATAAATGTGATCTGCATAGTAGCATAATACAATATCTTTGCTTCTTTAAACAACGCTGAAACTCTCTAACATGTATAAGGAATCTGAAGTTCTGTTCAGTACCTTCAGAAGTATACCACGGGGTTTATAACTGTAGCTGTGGTGCAAAATCTTACTTTTTGGTAGCTGAAAAAAGGTAGCTAAGGTAAAGCTAAGCTAAGAAAATGCATCACAAAAAACAATATCCGCAGCCGAACAAATAGATACCTAACCTTCACCTTTTGAAGTCGGTAAAGTCGAATATATTTGAGATTATAATAATTATTTCTTTTTAAAATTTGTGTATCGGCACTGAAACAGGCTCCCATTTTGAGTGCCAGCGCCGGCAGCCGCTGTTTTATATCTCGGCTGCCGGCAGTGTACTTACCGCCGGTTCCCATTACTGATATTTTTGGGAGCCGGTGCCGGCAGCGGAGGCACTCCCAATGTTTTATGAGAATATGAAAAAGACAAAAACGTAAATGTCTTTAGGAAGTGTTTGCCAAATGTATCACTCAATTTATTTTTGTAACACGTGTTTCTCGCCGTGTATAATAATTAATTGTAAAATTATTTTGTGAGAAATAAAGTCTTAAAGCCGTAAACCGTTAATCTTGTACCTACACTCATAAGTCATAACTTTTTTTAATTTACAATAACATTTTCATTTATTATGAACGGTGAAAGAGTCATTCTTAATTTTTCGGCATTGTACAAAAACTTCCATATTTAAAAGATTTACAATTAGTAAGGAATCTATATCTATACATACATATTATAAAACAAAGTCGCTTTTTTCCCTCATGTCCCTTTGTTCCCATTAATCTTTAAAACTACGCAACGGATTGTGGTAAATGTGGTGTTATTTATAATACATGGCAGTTGGGTATTACCCATTTGGTATTATTATGATGTGCAATGTAAATATTTTTATTAACATCGGTCGTGTTCTATTGATAGTTACATATATTGTAAACTAGAATCTTATACCTACGTCCTACACTCATAACTTTTTTTAATTTACAATAAAATTTTCATTTATTATGAACGGTGAAAGAATCATTCTTAATTTTTCGGCATTGTACAAAAACTTCCATATTAGACTTACAATTAGTAAGGAATCTATATCTATTAGATATTAGCAGATAAGCAAAGGTACTACTTTTGGTTAATTATATATCGAAGAATGAAGCGAAGAAATATAATATGTATGTATATCTATATTAACCAAAAGTAGTACCTTTGCTTATCTGCAAGGCAATCGCGTTTTTTTTAAAGACGTATGTGGGTACTTCGAAAAGTTGCCCGCTCGCTCGCTCGATAACTCGACGTTCTGGCGTGCTTCATTCTTTGTTAACGCGAGGCAACGCGAGCACGTATACTTAGTAACCATGCCAAAGCGCAGCTGGTTATTATTATTAAGATGTTTGAGTCAGTGTTGTAAGTAACTAAAGCCAGTGTTATTTCATCGTGTAACAAGAAAATACATGTAAGTACTATTAAATACTTAAATAAACGGCAGGCACTACCGAGGCCTTGACGAGCCAATTATATTCAAAACTAGCCGGCTTGTACTGCGGCCGCGAGTCAATAAACGTACAATGTGTTGAGACTGCGAGTCTTTATACACTATAAATAGAATTATAGAACTATATGTTTGCCGGATTGGGGGAAACAACTGCAGGTGATTACTGCAATTATTTAATCAACCGGCATGTACTGCGACTGTGAGTCAATAAGTACAGTGTGTTTGAACCGCGAGTCCTTTTACACATTCTTTATTCTATATGCATCGGAATTGATTGCGGATCTCTGACGATGTTTTACCTATTCTATAAATAGAACTATATGTTTGCCCGATTGGGGGAAATAACTGCAAGTTAATTACTACAATTAGTGTTTAAATATATTAAGTTATTTTATAAAAATGTGTGGATTGACCGCGGGTCTCTAAACTCAATTTATATGCATCGGAATTGACTGCGAGTCTCTGACGATGTTTTATCTGTTCTATAAAATATAGAACTATACGTTGGCCGGTTTGGGGGTTAACAGCGAGTTATTTTATAAACCGCCATAATGTGTGGATTGACTGCGAGTCTCTAAACACAATCCTTATGCATCGGAATTGACCGCGGGTCTTTGACGATGTTTTATCTAAAAATAGAAGTATAATATGTTGGCTGGTTTGAGAGGATTAACTGCGAGTTAATTAATATTTAAATTTAAAATATATTGATATTTTTTAAATCTACATAATCTATGGATTGACTAGGAGTCTCCGACAATGTTTTAAAAATAAAAATTAGCAACTACCGCGCGTTTTCCCGCGCTCTTTTTTCTATAATTAGAACTACATAATTATTATTATAATATTAATATCTTTGCCGTTTTATAGAGAACAGCTATTTCGAGCTAATTACTAGATTGACTGCGAGTCTCATCAGTTAACAACCTATGCGCGTCCCGCGCGATCGTTTTGTTCTAAATATAGAACTACTATGTCTGCCGGTATATAATTTTTATTATTAAATAAAACTTGCACCAATGTTGGGACTCGGGATGCACTTAATATCTACGTAACGTGATAGTTACTACCCTTAATATTTTTTGTAACATATTTTATCGACAAATAAGTCGATTATAACGAGCTACCCCAAATATTTATTTTTTTAGGTCACTAAGACCAGACAATTGGGGAAACATCACTAAAAGTGATCAATATACGGGTCGATCCGGTTACGAATGAACCCGAAGCTTTCCCACTCCTAAACCAGGTGCCAACGGTCGATTCTGAGTACCGGTACCGATAGAACCGGACCAGATCCGGATAGATCCAGGGCTCCTACTGACGTTAGGTGAACCCTTGTTGGATTCGCCAGATTATGGGTTTAAATGATCCCAAAAACGATTAAGATAAGCTTCTGCTTATAAAACGTTCCTGATAATTAGTGTTGCAGATTGATTCCATTTCAATCGATTATTATCATTATAGATTTCACCTGACAAAGTCTCGATATTATCAGACTTATCAACAGTATCTGACTTATCTCGATATAAATTATTATCAAACTTATCAGATAATATATTATCAGACAAGACAACTTCGTAACGGAAACCTATAACACTCAGACTCGATAAGTCTTGTCTCAATTACAACAACAACAAACAATAATAATCTCAAGACCGAGATTATTATTGTTTCGCTGGATAATTCCAGTATTTGTTCTCAGAGACAAATTAGTACATTTTAACCAATCGGGTACCTTTTGGGCTCTGGCGAACCCTTCCCGCTACCTGTCAAAGGGGGGGGGGGGGGGGAGAGCTGGTAACCGTCGGCTGGCGCCACTAGCACTCTGCCGCTACAATCAACCTCCTACGAGTTTGAAAAGCGTTGAGATGACTAAACGCTCAACACCGCAGCAGTAGTGCTGACAGTTATTTATATATATTTTATAGATGTTACTATTATAATGATTGTGGGCTTTATACAGCTATCCCCAACAAGCGCATACGGGCCACCGGGACTTTATTTGTAGCCCGCGTGATGTAAAACCATTTTGAAATTCACGCCCACGGGCAAAATATTATACAGTCAACGTGAAAGTCTTTTTCACTTGTAAATCGTTAATTTTGAATAACGTTATTTTTTAAACCTAAAAATGTTTGCTGCGGCCCGCGACACCAATACCAAAAATGTTTGCGGCCCGCACGAAAAACAAAAACAGGTTGGGGACCACTGCCTTAATATATTATACATCATGACATCAATAAATTATTAGAATTTAAAACTATATCCTCGTGTACCCACCGAAGGTTACCTTATTTCAAAGATTTTCTTTTCCCCAAACAAAGCGGCGGAAAATATTGTATTATATTTTAAATGCAATTTTTGAATTATTTTAAATTTGAAACCACTTTGTAAGTTTATTTCGAAATTACATGTTAATTTGGAAAATTAACCTTTAAGGCTTCCAAGCCCATACCTAAAAGTGGATATCTAGCAAAAATAGATTTAAGAGCCTACTTTTTGGTTCCTAGTAACTCACTAGTCGATCGAAAGATTTTAATTTACGAATTAATAGCCTTAAGTCTTGACGTACAGACTATCCGATGCGCTAACATTTTTTTCACAAAAAATATAAAGAAGGAAACTAGACCAGGCGTAGGCTTTTAACCTTTGATCGCGGAAAAACAAGACACAATGCCTTTCTATTGTTATCACGGCCCACTTGGGCCTTACGGGAGTTGAAGCGTTATCACTACTAGACTTTAACAATATCAGTGTTCTAGGCGAGAATTCTTCTCAGCGTAAATCTGGTGCAGGCCATTCGACCAGTGCTGAAACAGTGGTTGACAAGGAAGACCGGCGCGCTCTCCTTCCGACTCACACAGGTGCTGACCGGGCATGGCTGCTTCGGTCGGTACCTGTGCGAGATCGTAAGTCGAGAAGAAACCACGCGATGTCACTACTGTGACTGTGACAGGGACACGGCCGAACATACCATCACGGCGTGTCCCTCCTGGATAGAACAACGTGCGGCACTCAGTGCTGTTATCGGACCGGACCTTTCGCTGCCGGCACTGTTTCGTGCAATGCTGAGTGGCGAAGAAAAGTGGAAAGCGGTGGAGGATTTCGCTCACGACTTCATCTCCGCAAAAGAGGAGGCCGAGCGCATAAGGGAGAGGGAGGCGCTCGATCCTCGTCGGGGATGCCGTCGCCCATTGCACCGAGTCCCCAAGAGGGTCGCGATGCGCTGCGTACTCTTCGCGCATCGCGACACCAAAGTGTCAGGCCTGCACAAGCCCTGGAAGGGCCTCTGTTTGGCCACGGAGCCCGTATGGGCTCGAGGAGGGCCTGCTGGTGATAAGCAGGCACGCGCACGCAGAGCCGCGGAAAGAAAGCTCACGCGTTCTCGCAATCCTGCGTGCGAAGTGAGGAAGAGTATAGACGGGTTTTAGTAGGTAGGGCTGCGGTCAATTCGCCATCTTTACGGCCGCAGCGAGTCCTGCATACCCGGGGGAGTGTCCCCAAACCCTCCGGCATTCGCAAAGGCATTCCGAAAAAAAAATTCACAACAAATATGTAAATATTTAAGTCTTAACGTTTATAATATATATGTGAGTGGTTGACCAAAAAGGGACCTGAGGGATTGGAAACGGTTTTTTTTATTTTTTATTCTTTTAATCCGTGGTCTTTTAGCTTTGTTTTGGTCTAACCAGAATATTTTAAGGTGCCGTAGTTTTTTTATGACTTTTTTTGTGAACCGCGCACGAGTCGTAACTTGTTTCTATACGAAACTTCAAACGCGATTTATTCAAAATCAAATTATTTACTTACCTTCTTTTATTTTTTTATTTTTTAATCCGTGGTCTTTTAGCTTTCTTTTGGTCTAACCCGAAGATTTTAAGGTGCCGTAGTTTTTTTTATGAATTTTTGTGTGAACCGCGCACGAGTCGAAACACGAAATTTAAAACGCATTTTACTCAAAATCAAATTATTTACCTTCAGGTCCCTTTTTGGTCAACCACTCACATATTATTATAACATAACTAGCTGTCCCGGCAAACGTTGTTTTGCCATATAAAGTATTTCGCCCATATTATTATTTTAATCAGGTGACTAAATATGTATGTCACCATGGCAAAGTCCATGATTGCTATCCCGTCACACAAACAATGGTCGCCGTCAGTCTCGAGTTGTGACAATTTACTATTATTTATTCAACTAATTAATACCACTCATCAATATAAAGATAGAAGAGTAGATGTTGTCCGATTCTCAACCCTAGCCGATATGCTCGCTAAGATTCACGAAAATCGGGCGAGCCGTTTCAGAGGAGTTCAACCACGCACACCGTGACACGAGAATTTTATATATTAGATATATTTTATAATAATATATGCCTATTAAAAACGGAATAACATAGAACAGTTAAATCAGTGTACTATTCGTGAGCTAGCTCAACTGATAGGTGTTTTGACACCTTCATGTCCTGATTCCTGACTCCCACCGCGGAACGAAACTGGGTTTCAGCGATTAAAATATTTAAAAAATATTTAATAAATAAAATATGCAATGATAAATACGATAAAAATCCTGTAATGTAAAAATCCTAGCCCATACCTGAGTAGTGTAGAACCCAGGATCCACTTATAAATTGTTTGTTTTTTCTTGCACTCTGTACCTACAGCTGAATACTGATCATTGACTTAAAACTTTCTGCCTAATAAAACTCGGCAAAAAAACAAAAAAAAACGGTTTTAAATAGCGGTATCGAAATTTATATTACAAAGACATAAACTCCCGGGCGTGATCGGATGTTATTTTTTTTTATAAAAAAAAGAAGAAGAGGATATAATATTTAAGTAATTACGCCCTGTGATGGTTATTCAAGATTATATTAAATAGGATAATGCTACAGTACGGGTTATTATTGCTAACGCTTAACGCTCTGCACAGAACAGCCACCTCCCAGCCGGTCAGTTTGCCGCTGGATAAAGCAGGTGCTGTGCGAGAGCGGCGCGGCGTCGACACGAGCGTCGACACGGGGATTGATACTGGACACTATTAGTAAGACGACAGTCGACAGGCAGGAGTCAGGACTAGCGATTCCGATACTTTCGCTATTTTCCTTAACCATAATTTCATCAACGAATAAAGTTTCGCTGAATCAGTTAAGTAATCACCATGATCCCAGTATAACTGTTATCATTTGAATCACAAACCATAGAGGTCTCTTACGTTTCGTTTCTACTGACTATTATTAAATTTATGGGCATAATGTTAATTTTTTTCTTGAATATATTGTAATGATTACTATTCATAATGTAATCTGTTGTATTTTGTTAAAAAAAAGACGGGTTGCACTCCGGGAGTGCCGGCAGAAGTGAAAACTTGATTATTAACGTTGTGCATTTTTTTACCCATTTTTTTGTGAAAATCGATTATAAAAAAAACGATTTTTTTAATTAATCGAAACCCACAATCGATTAAATTTTTAATCCATTTTTTATGAAAATTGATTTTTAAAAAATCGTTTTTTTTAATTAATCGAAACCCTTTTTTTAGGAAGTGCCTCCGCTGCCGGCCCCGGCTCCAAAAAATATCAGTAATGGGAACCGGCGGTAAGTATACTGCCGGCAGCCGAGATATAAAACAACGGCTGCCGGCACTGGCACTCTAAATGGGAGCCGGTGATAATGCGTAAATCGCTAGGTTCCAGTGCCGATACGCAAATTTTAAAAAGAAATAATTATAATCTCAAATATTCGACTTCTTAACCGACTTCCAAAGGTGAAGGTTAGTTATTTGTTCGGCTGTGGATATTTTAGTTTTTTGTGATGCATTTTCATCTACCTTAGCTACCTTTTTTCAGCTACCAAAAAGTAAGATTTTGTACCACAGTTATAAACCCCGTGGTATACTTCCGAAGGTACTGAACAGGACTTCAGACTCCTTATAAATGTTAGAGAGTTTCAGCATTGTGTAAAGAAGCAAATATTATACTTGTATTATGCTACTATGCAGATCACATTTATCAGCATCATCATCACCACCATTAAAATATGCATCCTTACCTTATGACTATTTATGACCTTATTAAAGCTTAGTACTTTTCATTAGCTCAAAACTGATGTTTTTGATCATTATTCTGTCATATTTTGACAAGCGATGTTTGCCGAATAGGCGCCGGCAGCCTATTCGGCAAACATCGCTTGACTTCGGCAAACTTCGGAAAACGGCGCCGGCAGCCATTTCGGCAACCGGCGCCGGCAGCGGAGGCACTCCCATTTTTTAACCCATTTTTTATGAAAATCGATTTTAAAAAAATCGTTTTATTTAATTAATCGAAACCCTTACAATCGATTAAATTTTTAACCCATTTTTTATGAAAATCGATTTTTAAAAAATCGTTTTTTTAAATTAATCGAAACCCTTACAATCGATAAAAAAATATCGACAATCGAAAAAAACAATCGATTGTTCGATTAATCGATTTCGATGTTACAACACTACACTCCAACCGTCTTACGGTTTTTCGATCAGCATGAGCATCTGACGCGAGTTTCACATTTTTTACCCATCCCACAAGAGTGCTCAACGCCGCTAAAGAAGTTTTCACTTCAAAAATCTTTCTTTCTTACTCTGCTCTGAAAATCTACTTTTGGTTAATTATATATCGAAGAATGAAGCGAAGAAATATAATAAATGATCAAACGAACTTACCAAGTGAAGTTCGATCATTATTATATAATATGAGTCGCTTCATTCGAAGATATGTATATTGTATAATCTCCCTCCCACCCAGTCTGCACGAAACTATGTTTTCTGCAGCAGTACCCAAAGAAAGAACGAAAGATTTTTTGCATTACTTCTCTCTAAACACAATGAAGCACGCCAGAACGTCGAGTTATCGAGCAAGCGAGCGGCTAACTTTTCGAAGTACCCACATACGTCTTTAAAAAAACGCGATTGCCTAGCAGATAAGCAAAGGTACTATTTTTGGTTAATTATATATCTTAAACAAAGTCGCTTTTTTCCCTCATGTCCCTTTGTTCCCTTTAATCTTTAAAACTACGCAACGGATTTTGATGATTCTTTCAGTGTTAGATAGCCCATTTATCGAGGAAGGCTATAGGTTATATTTTATCACGCTAAGACTAATAGGAGAGAATAAATAGAGGAAAATGTGGAAAAAACGGGGAAAATTATTTGAAAGGGCTAACTTGAACGCGCTAATTTCAGAAACTACTGGTTCGATTTGAAAAATTATTTCAGTGTTAGCCAATTTATTGAGGAAGGCTATAGGCTATATTTTATACTAATAGGAGAATGTGAAAAAAAACGGGGGAAATTATTTGAAAGGGCTTATCTCGCGAACTACTGGAGCTATTTTTATGTTAATTGGCACAGATAAGAAGTAGACCACGTGAAGGATCATAGGCTATCGATTTTAATCATTTTTTCAGTGGCTATATATTTTATACCCGTGCGACGCCGGGGCGGGTCGCTAGTAGTTTATAATCTAACTAGATGACCCCCGCAACTCTGTTGCGCCACAATTAGTTTATCGCGGGGTAACCGCGGTTCATTTTTCCGGGATTAAAAGTATGCTATGTCCTTTCCCGGAAATCAAAGAATCTTCAAACCAAACAGTTTGGGCGCGATGAGGGAGACAGAGGGAAAGACAGACACACTTTCGTTCTTATAATATTAGTATGGAAGTATGGATTATTCCCTGTTTACGTTCCTATTTTCCAGCGGCGAAGACTTGGTACTTTGCATTGGTAGAGACATAGAGAATGGTAGTAGATATTATAATTTTTTGGTCATTTGAATTTTTAATTTTCGCAGCTTTCTGTATCCACGGCATAAAGTTATCGACTAAAGTCTTAACCTTGGTGTCATTGCGCTAGTTTATTTGATAAGTTTTCCTGTTTAGTCATACACTCAAAGTCTCAAACATTAGTCTCCACATATTAGTAATTAGGGTCATCCACGTATTTTTTCGCTGGCATCATCATGGTTGTTTATTCCATGTTTCCTGGGGCTTTCCCAGAATTCAAAAGCGGAGAAGCAGGAACACCGTTGGGTTTCTACTTTTTAAAACGATTTTGATAACTTGGGCTGTATCATGTATGTATGTAGGTAGTACGGGATCTTTGAGCATGATTTTTATCTATCTCCAGTAGTCTAATTAACTCAAACTAAAAGTAAATAGTTAAAGTGCATAATATAATAGTTAAGAAAATAGATATAAAATATAGTAGAATATGAATGATAATAATGCAGATTTAATGTTAAGAAATAAGAATAATTGTAAATAAAAACAGATAAGTAAAGAAGAATTATATAAGAATATGGAAATTAACAATATGTAAAATATAGTAGATATTATTGTGAAAACGATAAAACAGAAATCGAATGTAATAGTGTATGAACAGAAATATAAGATAAAGTAGAAATAGATTTATGATGTTAGTAAAAAACTGTTAGTAGGTAAGTAAATAAATTCAAAAACAATGTAAAGTGTAAAAATTGAATAAAAGCAAATAATTGTCCCTTTTTATTGAAGGGGGAACAAGAGGTCCCATATAAGGGGTTTAAAAAAAAACCATTGCATACGTTTTAAGAGCCAATGACAATGCAATACTTTGTTAAAATTTTTGAAAAAAGAATTAAATGAAAAAAGAGTGCTTTTTTAGTGTTTTAACTTTTAACCCATCAATCCCCAAGCGGCAGCCGGTTGCCGCATAACAATTGATAATCTATTGTGTCTGCGATACCCACATTATTGAGTATGCCCGGGTGCGGCTTCTACCACTATACTCCTGAAAGTACCACATACCTCAGTAGCCCTCCCAGACTTCCTGAGGATGCGCAAGTTCATTTCCCCCACAAAAATAAGAAGGTGTTGTTCCTATATTATCAGTATCCACTGTCCACTCTCAAATCTCATGACCACCCAACATCTGAGGCTGACCACCTTTGAGGAGGACCGTGCATGGTATGGTATCATTATGATATCTACCATGCGCTGTACCATGATACTATATCGTCTATCATATCATAATATGACCAAATCACGAAGATCCGCCGTGCCTGCCTATGAATCAATTCCTCTGATAATGATCCCTTGTCGATAGCAACGTGCACGATAATGTTTTTTTTTTTTTTATGAAATAAGGGGGCAAACGAGCAAACGGGTCACCTGATGGAAAGCAACTTCCGTCACCCATGGACACTCGCAGCATCAGAAGAGCTGCAGGTGCGTTGCCGGCCTTTTAAGAGGGAATAGGAAGGGAAGGGAATAGGGGAGGGTAGGGAAGGGAATAGAGTAGGGGATTGGGCCTCCGGTAAACTCACTCACTCGACGAAACACAGCGCAAGCGCTGTTTCACGCCGGTTTTCTGTGAGAACGTGGTATTTCTCCGGTCGAGCCGGCCCATTCGTGTCGAAGCATGGCTCTCCCGCGTATACAAATTAATGGTTTTAAATCAAATTATTGGTTTCACCTACAGGGGTGCTCGTGAGAAACACAACAAGTTGTTTTTAATAGAAGATAGGTGATATCACTTAAATTAAACATCGATCGAGTTCGCAAAGTTTTCTAATAAAAATGCAAAACTGGAAGCGCCCCACGTTCATGGCAACTTGAAAGTGTTAATAATTATACAAAATATGTATTAAAATGTATTGATCCGCATTTGAAAATATTTAGGGTTCTCCGTAGAGGACTTTTACGTACTTTTTTACTCTTAGTTTCGCTATAACTGTTATTTTTTTAAAGAATTTTATCTACTTACTAGCGCTTTTTATTGACCACACCGTTAACTAATAAAAAATTGGCCAAATACGTATCGGGCCACGCGCAATATTAATATAATATTATGGTTCCGTAGTACCACTAATTTTTGTATGGTCAACAAATGTACATTTATAACGTGTTTTGTACACCATTAGTTCAGTTACTTTCAAAGGAATTTGAACGAAAAGTTCCTTTAAATATACTTCTCCGAATACATTTTTTTTAGTTGATCGACTAATAAGTTATTGATTAATAAATCAATAACTTATGAAGCCTAAGAAGACTTCATAAGTTATTGATTAATAGTACGGCTAAGAAGCCGTGATAGTTTTCCTTTTAAATTGAATAATTTAAAAGGAAATACTTATGTTGAAAAACATAAGTATTACCTCCAATTGAATAGGACTAATTAAACCGCAGGACACGCAATATATAAAATATAAATAATAGCTCCCACACCGGTTTCGGTGACGGTAGCCGGGTTTCATTGAAACCCGGCCAGCTGGCCGGGTTTCAATGAAACCGGCCACCGTACGTACACACGCAGGAGTAATTTTATAGTGCCCAAGTGTATGCGCAGTACAAAAGAGTACTCTCTACTCCTTTACTCTTAAAATCCAGTGGGACGGACGACCGACACGACTGGCGAGAGATCAGGCGCAGGACCGACTTTTTACATGCCCATCCGACGCATGGATCATCTTACTTGTCAGACAATCAGGTGATCAGCCTGCATTGTCCTAACCAAACTTGGAAATAACATATGTTTCCAACGCGGGAATCGAACCTACGACCTCCGAGTCAAGAACCCGCGCGCTCTATACCACTAGGACACGCAATGACAATATTATTTTAGGTAGTTAATATCCCAACAATATTTTCTCCAAATAAATCATCATTTTCGGATACCTATGCCTAAATAGTAGAATCCAAACAGAACGTAAGTTTATCAGTCTTATTATATCATCATAGCGTAACATTGATTATCGTGTATAGCATAATAAATAATAATAATTAAGTATATGTTATACTTGCATAATTTGCATTATACGTACTACTTGCATTGACGACCTCCGTGGCGCAGTGGTGAGCGCGTTGGTAGCTCAAGCCGGAGGTCACGGGTTCGAGTCCCGCCGACGGAACAAAAAGTTTATAAAGTTCCTGGGTCATGGATGTGTATTAAATATGTGTATCATATAATAAAAATCTTAAATATATGTATAGTATAAAAGTATTAAATATATTTCCGTTGTCTGGTACCTGTAACACAAGTCCTTCAGGTACTTACCACGGGGCCAGACTGACGTGGTGTGAAGCGTCCATAGATATTATTATTATATTATAAGCGGATCAGACTGGGCGCCTACATATTATATTTTTGGTTACCAACATCTGCCAATAACGAGAGGATCAAACACAGTAGGGAACAAATCTGCAATGTTTACATTTCTGCAAAATATTATCATATTAATCATCAACTTATTATATCCATAGACCTATCAGTATAATATTATAAGTCTATGATTATATCCATGCTAGTCCTCGTTACAGTTTTATTCTCTTCTTGAGTACCTCTATAGTTAGTCAATAAGAAGGATATGCAAATAAATAATACTGAGTGCTGAAAGTGGTAAAGTAACACCGCTAAATAAATATTTTAAACGCGTCGTCACCCACGCCAGCGGGTAAACTTTGGTTTTATATAAAAGGGGATGATACTCCTCCACCATCATTCCCGCCTCGGCCGCCATCTTGCAACTGTCGTTTTGTTGTTGCACTGAAAATGTTAAAAATCACCGCAATCGTATCCCTCATGCTTATTGGTAAGTATTAAAAAAATAGGTGCTAACCTTTATCAATAAAATTAAAATCAAGAAAACGGGATTGAATGATTTTATTGGAAACGGGGGTATTTTTGTGAGAAAGCCGAAAGGACTTGTTGAATTAAATTATTTCTAAAAGATTGCAACGTTTTTAATTTCAAGCTTACATTTAATGCTTCTGCCTTTTACTTACATGTTATTCCTCTTACTAATAAAAGTATTTCCGCAGCGTATAACTATTTAGGGTCTGATGTCTTTGTCTGTCATGTGACTTTTTTATTTGCCAGACAGAGACAAGCAGACCTTGTTTATTCGCCGTGTAAATATTTTAATGACTAAGAGGGTATATTTATTTTGTTTTGTGCTAGCGACATGGTCGCAGGCCGAGTCTAGGCGGAGTAAAAAAGATGCAGCCCCAAGAGCTGATGATTTTGATCCAGGTACTAATTCATTTTTAGGAGTTGGTTGGATATCACGCATGATTTTCCTCTATATTTACTATAGCTACACATTTACTTTGCCTTTTCTCTATCTTCTGCTATCTTTTCAAAAATATCTACGAGGACAGGCGTGGTTTAAATGATCTAACCCTAAAATTTTTGACCAGAATAATTTTAGGCACGTAGAAATAAAAAAACCTGCAACCATTACCTAAATTTTGAGGGGACTTACGACCGCGCCTGTCTAAATAGTAAATTTTAGTCCATACTATCTCCTTGACGTGCAATAGCAATTAATAAATGGCGGGATTTACACACTCGACGAGAACCTCTCGCCGAGATCCTCGGCCGTACAAGCTTGTTATCTGGTTTTCCTCGCGAGAGCCAACGAGACCAGGACGAGAGCGCCCTGCACACTCGCACTCGGCCTGTCTCGGGGTGTCTCGTCGAGTGTGTAAAGCCTCCATAAAATATGCAATCTGCAGGAAGCACGCTGTGGGCGGCGAGTCTGTCGTGCGACTCGTGCGGCAGCGAGTGCGCGTCGGCGTGCGGCACGCGCCACTTCCGGTCCTGCTGCTTCAACTACCTGAGGAAGAAACGAGGCCCAGACAACATCAAGGTACGGCAAAACCGGTCGCAGAAACCCCCACTAATCATGACATCTCAGAAACTATAACAACAGCTAAAAACTTAGGCAATTACTCGTAGGTTCAGTAAGTACAGGGTGTACACAAACAAAATGATATTAACTTTAGGGTGTGTATTATAATTTTTACCCCTGTATACCTCTAGAGTTCACTGAGAAATTAGCAGCGGCAAAGAGTAATTTATTTTTAACTCATAACGCTGGAGCGCTTGCCACAAATCACTAAAAATACTCTTTCAGCGCTGCCACTTTCACAATGAACTCTATAATATAAAAATACCCCTAAGGGTCAATTCACACCGCAACGCGACGCGTTGATGCATTTCTTGACATATTTGCATGACGTCTCACGCAATTGAAGTCTGTCGACTGTCAAATCCATATAAATTTAGAAATGCATTTACGTGTCGCGTTGCAGTCTGAATTGACCCTAAGGGGGTATAGCAGGGGTTGAAAGCTACTATATATTTTGATATTTTTACAGCCTTGGCATCAAAACCCCTATGAGTACAGATCGGAGGGCTATCAGCGACCGCGCCCAGCGTTCTCGATCGAGGACGTGACCGACTGGAACAACGTACCCAACGACTACAAAATGTACCCGTTTGAAGACACGGTGGAAAACAGACTTCAAGCCATGTATGATATGTAAATAACTAAATAATATATTATAAGGCTGCAATACCGTATGCATATAAGTAGATAATATGCGCATTTTGTTAAAACTTAATGCCCCTACTAATAAAAGTAGTTCCACAATGGATATAATACTTTACAGTGATTTGTCCTATTCTATCTAGCGCCTTTTCCAATGTGAGAGAAAAGGACAAAATGTGGGGTTGTATGTTCAAAATCTATTAAAAATACTTTTTCGGAATGTTTACCAAATGTTTTTGACTATTTACAAAAATATATCGATGTAAGTATTTATTTAAATTAAATTACATTTCTTCGACAGGCTGGGGAAGATTTGTAATTTACGAGAGTACATAATATCTAAATCAAATATAACTTGTACCTACCTCTATAATCTAGAAGGATTGTAATACAATAGTTTAGGGTCAGTTCTACTATTTACGATACGCAACGCAACGCATAATATGTATTCAAATTAATTTCGATAAAACAATGAAATGTTTACATCAAGCTATATTTTTTATGCATCGAGTTGCGTATCATAATGTTTCGTTAGATATGACTGACCCTTACTTGAAGTGTTAGTTAATATAGGAACAAATAAAAATATTATTTATCGAAGCATTTGCTTTATTTTTTTTATCGCACACAAAAGTTCCTTAGACTATCATCCTCTTACAGTCCAATCAATGACTTCACAAACTAATGTTTATAATAAAATATATGAATCGCTCCTAACACATTTTAATATTTTACCTTAAAAATAATAGAAAATAATTAAAGATTTAATTTAATTATTACTTCACCTTCCAGAGTCCTACTCGAGTTAGATTAAATAGATTCATAACTGTTTATAGTTGTGTTACGCCATCTTTGGTCGCCGTTTTGGCGTTTAGATATAGGGTGAGTTCCGAAATATGACCCAGTATACGGGCTCATGACGTCAAGAATCGACGCTATACTGTGAATTCGTTCCAAAATATTCTGCCCTGTACATTGACGTATAAAATGACCATCTTGGGATTTAATTATTATTTCAAATATAAAATAGACCAGTAAATACGACAGACTTTTTCAGTACCTTATGGCGTCGGAATTTTTATACATGGAGCCTTGAGCCTTAGATGGGTTTAATTTCGGAACTAACGCTTTAATGTTAATTCGATTAGTTATTATAAGCTTCCTTCTGCTTCCGCCTGGCGAGTTCGGCGCCGGCCTCCTGTATAGCCTCCCAGAGCTTGGCCTCGGAGAAGATCTGTCGGGACAGCTCGTCGATGGCGTTCTCCGACTCAAGCAGCGATTCAATCGAGTCCTCGTCCACCATCTGGAATAATAACATACTAGTATTACTGCTGACCCGGCAAATGTTGTTTTGCTATACAGTGTGTAACAAAAATAAGTGATAATGCTTTAGGGTGTGTACGTGTTCCTTGTAGAGAGTTCACTGTGAAAGTAGCAGGGCTGAAAGACCAAAATTTTTTTTCACTTTTGTATGGGCAAGGGCCCGAGCGTCACGGCCCACGGGTTTCCCCATACAAAAGTGAAAAAAAAAATTGGTCTTTCAGTGCTGCTACTTTCACAGTGAACTGTCTACAAGAAACACATACACACCCTAAACTATTATCACTTATTTTTGTTACACCCTGTATAAATTATTTCTAGTATCAATATAATAAGTAGATAAAAACCTATTCTCAGGCCTAACGAATGTACATACAAAATTTCATAAAAATCGGTTGAGCCGTTTACGAGGATTTCGCGCACAAAAACTGTGACACGAGAATTTTAAATATATTAGGAGAAGATAATATTGCGAAAGTGTATAGTTAAGTGTAAGTTATAGGATATTAGATGACGCCCGCAACTCCGTTGCTACAAAATTTGTTTATCGCCCGGGAACTGCACATTTTTCCGGGATAAAAAACTATCCTATGTCCTTTCTCAATACTCTATTCCAAATTTCAGCAAAATCGGTTCAGCGGTTTGAGCGTGAAGAGGCAGCAGACAGACAGACACACTTTCACATTTGTAATATTAGTATGGAAGTATATTATGGATGTCCGGTAGGTGACACTTAACTATCGCGATAGGGCACAATTGGTGACAACAGTGTTTTACAAAATGAAATTGAAATGAAATGATTTATTTTTTTCCAAACAGAATAACAAAAAATAGACAAAAACAGTTACTCGCGATGACACATATAATATAGTAGCCCGTAAAAGCTGTGGCACAGTGTCAACGCCCACTTTCGAACCAGTTAGCACTATAACGAATTACAATTTAAATAGGTAACATAGCTTGATACAGAAATGTGAAAAACAAAACTTAAATAAAAATATTTTTGAAATCTAGTGTGTGTTCGTGCGTTAGTGTGTGTGTGACAGGGAGTGGGTTTCTGTGTGTGTTATATATTTATATATTTGTCATATTATTATATTATAGTATTTAGTATATTATGTTTCTTCATATTGCGTTTATGTTACAGTTTTAGTTAAGATCTTCCGTTTCCTCATACGAAAGTAATGTTAGCCACTCTAGAATTTTTTTCTTGCACTTTCGGTTTGTAAGATGGTGTATGTTCAGAAGTTTATTAGCCGTATTGTACAATTTTGAACTTATATAGGGATAGTGCCGGCTTGCAATCGTTGTTTTTCTAGGAAGGATAGGACAAACTAAGTCAGATCGATGCTTTCTAGAACTAGCAGATGGATTAAAGGGGATTTCAGTGTGTTCTCTCATAATTGTTTTAAATATAAATGATTGCCTAACAGATGGCACTTGGCACAGAGCATACAGCTATTTAGTTGGGAATCTGTATGGTTTATTAACTAGAGTTTTAAGTACTAACAGCCCGATTGGCCCTTTCTAATCGTAACATTAGAGATTTTGGAGCTCCACCCCATGAGGTAATGCAGTAAGAAGTGACAGATTGAACCAAGGCGTAATAAATTATCCTTAGTTTCTTGAAATCCAGAATCTGTCTAAGCGATTTGAAGACATAAACTAATTTTCTCATTCTAGAACATACAGAGTCGATCTGATTCTTCCAAGACATGGTATGATCAATAATAACACCAAGGTACGTACTTGATTGTTGTAACCCTTTCTAATGGAGTGCGCAGGTACATGATACATTTTCATTACAATCAGATGAGCGATGGGCAAGAATTAAGAATGAAGATGGTGGAAGTAATGACGTCTTAGCGGCGAATGTAATGTATTTGCTTTTAGACAAATTTAGGGTAAGAAGGTTAGCATTTAGCCATTTTATGACGGATTTAAGGGCAAATTCAGCCGACTGGCGTACTTCATCCCAAGGCCATATATGATGAGTGCCGTGTCATCAGCATTTTATTACAGTTTACAGATTATTTTACAGTTTGGAAAAGACATGTTACAAAGCTCGTTTATATAGATTTTAAAGAGAGTTGGGCCAAGAACGCTGCCTTGGGGGACGCCAAATACAATTTGTTATTAAAAACATATTAAAAACACTCTGAAATCTTTCAGTTAAGTAAGTTTTAAAAAGATTTAGAACAGTACCTCGAATACCAGCGCGTTCCAGTTTTTTAAGAAGAATGGGTATAGAAACAGTGTCAAAGGCTTTAGATAAATCTAGAAATATTACTGCAGTCTTCATTTTATTATCAAAATTGCCAATAACAGAGTTTTTTAGTTCCAAGATAGAGTCCTCCGTAGAAATCCCCCTCCTCAATCCAAACTGATTTTTTGATATAAATTTATTACGGTTCAGGAAATTAATAAGTCTGTTATTGACACTTTTTTCTAGTATCTTAGATAATGAACTCAGAACAGATATTGGCCTGTAATTATTGACACTGTTTCTATCACCACTCTTGAAAATTGCATGTACAAGGGCCTTATTAAATACTCCTGGGAAGGTGCCGGAGGAGAGGAGTAAATTGAAAAGATGTGTTAAAACTGGAGTCAAAACATGTTTAGCAGATTTTAAAACAGTGGTAGGAATACCGTCCCAACCAATAGCGCAATTATTTCTTAGCTTCGAAATTATAGAGTCAATTTCTATTTTATCTACGCTGACTAGACCCATTGAGTCAGAGGGACAGTTAGAATTTTGAGATAAAAAGACAGATTGAATACAAGCAACTTCATTATTTCGATTTAAAATCGCTGTGACAAGATTATTCCCAATATTAGCGAAGAAAGTATTAACTTCGCTTACAGATTTTTTCGGGTTATTATAGTCCATTAAACAATTAGCATTAGATTTATTTATATATATTCCACTATTTTTGGGGGGCCTTGGGATTATTTTTTATTTTTTCAAATTCTCTACACTGGTAATCAAGTTTAGTCTTTTTCAAAAGTTTATTACAAAATTTTCGGTAGCGAGCATAGATTAATTTATGGATGGGATCATCAGGATTACTTTTATATTTACGGTATAGTTTATCTCTATGACGAATGCACTTTAAGAGTACAGGAGTCATCCATGGTTTTAAAATACGTTTCCGTGTACAGACTGGGGCTAGTTGGGAGTTTTTACTTACTATGGATGACACAATATTAACAAATTTAGAGGAAGCCTCTTCTGGATCTGAGCTGTAAAAATTTTTACTAAAATCTGTATCTTCCAAGGACGAGGTTACAGCATTAAAATCGGTTCGTCTAGAGATCAGGAGATCGGTACCACTTGGGGTAAAAGCATTATTCAGGCAACATATAACCGGGTTATGATCAGTAAATCGGGAGTCAAGAATTTGAAGATCGGATCATAACATGGTCTAAACAGTTTCCCTCTCTAGTAGGAAGAGTGTGAGCAGGAAGAATAGCGTGAGATGCTAATAAGGTAAGGTACTCGTCAGTGTTATTGTCATAGTGACCTGGTAGAATATCAATATTGATATCTCCAATCATAAGTAAAGTTTTACTAGCATTATGCGATGTCAAAATGTCGTCTAAGCTGGATATAAATGAAGCCAAATTTCTGGTTGAGGTTCTATACAAAGCAAATATGGTTAATAGAATTATGAATTTTTATTAAAATACTGTTAGCATCGCATAAACATGGATATTCCACATTACAATTTATGGTAGTTCTTAAATAAACGACAACTCCGTGATTTTGATTGGAAAAGTTAGAATGATACGATACATATCCTTCAAGAAAAGATGTGAATGGACATTTGCTAAGCCAACATTCTGATAAAATGATGACATCTAACTCGTAGTCAAGTCTATGTAATAGTAATAGAAGATTATTAAAATTGTGATTGATGCTTCTGATATTGACATGCATAATTTTTAGGGAACCAGCATTATTTAAAAAAAAAAAATGTACGTATATGTATACAATGTACACACTACACACTTCTTCTATAGGAGATTCTCATTGGCGGTATTGATTCGCTAACGTCAAAAAATTAACCAATTGAAAATGCCATTATACATGTTGTAACAAAACTAAGTGATAATGCTTTAGGGTGGTTTAAATGTGTTCTTCATAAAGTTCACTGAGAAGGTAGCAAAGTTGAACATTTTTTTTTGTGATTTGTACGGGCAAATTCATGACGCTGGAACCTAAAGAAATATCACTTAGTTTTGTTACACTCTGTAGACAAAAACTACTTTTAAATGTCTCAGAAACTAGCAGGGCTGCCCACAGGCCATGGACATTGGACTGCCACATTATAATAGCCCATACATAAATCCAGAGCTGGAAACTAGGCATTAGTAATATCCTAAATATTCACCTGTCGCTGCTTGACCAGCTCTTGTGGTGGCATTCCGGGAGATAGAGACCTTTTGCGTCCACATCCTGAAAAACATTAATATTTTCGATAACCTCTTGTTTTGTGTGACAGCAAGCGACTTGATAGTTGATAGTATTGAATTATATTGGCTAAAAAAGCTACGAATAATAAAAACTATACTTACATACTTTATGCATGTATTCAGTAGGTACACAATTTTGTGTAAATATAGAAGTGAAAACTATGTCAATGGCTTTATAGTGTTATATACCTAGTGTTTCGTTGCTATTGTCAAGTTATAACATATTAGTGTGCCAAAAGGAACCAAATTCGAAACGGTTGAAGTATGGGAGTTACGTTTCCTT
The DNA here is from genome assembly GCA_963422495.1 of Polyommatus iphigenia. Classification (NCBI taxonomy): domain Eukaryota; kingdom Metazoa; phylum Arthropoda; class Insecta; order Lepidoptera; family Lycaenidae; genus Polyommatus; species Polyommatus iphigenia. Next base: position 5,059,980 of record OY730188.1, read on the forward strand.
AGTTTTTATTATTCGTAGTAAAAAAGTAATATTAAGGTGAACGCAGATTTGGCCGCACCGCACGCACCGCAGTCGCCGCATTCGCAATTCTTCATATTATTAAGTTGCGAAGACTGCGGCGCGGGAAGCTAGGTATGTGAGCTTGCCTATAACTTCATATAAAGAATTGCGAATGCGGCGACTGCGGTGCGTGCGGTGCGGCCAAATCTGCGTTCACCTTTATACTACAGTTTTTTTCTGTCAAGTCACTTTTACAACGTATCAGAGAAAGACATAACTTTGTATTAAATGAGATGACAATTGACATCGTACCTGTGAACGCGTTGCAGAATGGCCTCTTCTTCGGCGCCATCATCATGTCATCAGACAATCTGGACTCGAAGTTTCTTGGAATCTGAAATTAAATAATAATTTATTACTTAGTTATTACTCAATAGGATCTTTGTTATGAAGACTCGTAAAACAGTGTACCTATAAGTCATTTAGTGGCAATAATCCAAACTAATATTATAATTAATGAGAAAGTGTTTCTGTCTGTCTGTTATCTCTTCACGCCCAAACCCCTGAACCGATTTTTCTGAATAAGTATCTCCATACCAAATATGGGGATTCTTTGAGTCCCGGGAAATGTACTTTTTAATAAAAAGATCCGGGATATAATAACTTAAGCGATCAACGGATATTGACGCAACGGAGGTGCAGACGTCATCTAGTTTGATGAAAATCATAAAATACCTAGGAGCTTTTTTTTTTTTTAATGGGACTCTGGTTATCTGGTTATCTGGATATCTGGGACCTCTTGTTCCCCCTTCAAGGAGAAGGGACAATTGTTTAACCTAGGAGCTTGCATGCGAAGTGTTGTCTACATCGTAAGGCCGAAGTCGCAAGAAGGTGCTATTACTTACTACTACTATTATATTTAATTTGAAAGCAATAATATTTGAATTTTAAGCAATACTTACGGAGGCTGTGTGACAGCAGTTGAAGAACATCAGCGCGACCAGAAGCAACAACAAAACGCAACTGACGTTAGACATGGCGCCGGCGGGAAAGTCCGTTTGGTAATGTTGGCTAATCTGAAACAGATGAATTTCAGTTAAGTTCTATTCTTATTTCTTGCCTATACTGTAAATGCGATAGTCTGTCTGTCTGATACCTCTTTACGCTTAAACGACTCAAGCAATGTGGAGATATTTTGAGTTCCGGAAAATGACATGAGGATACTTTTTATCTCGGAAAAATGTACGGTTCCCGCGCGATAAACGAAAGTAGATTAAAATATAGTTATCTATTGATTAATATAGAATACTATAGCTGATGCCCGTAAGTCGCAACACCGGACCGAACATTTTCCAATAAAAAGTATACTATGTCCTTTTCCGGGACTCAAATCTTAGCACAATCAGTTTACCGGTTTAGGCGTATGAAGAACAGGTAACAGACAGACAGACAAACTGAATGCGAAAATTTGTGCATTGTTTGCATAATCCATACTAATATCATAAAATATAATACTAATTATGCAAACAATGGTAACTAGAGTACCGAGTACGACTAACGTGATAAAATCATAGAATAACAGTCATAAAACTATAAACCACACCTGAATTTACGGCAACATCATAACGTGGTTTCGTCACTAATTAAATACCTATACTACATTGTTTAGTTCCTAGAGGAGCCATTGTATAAGTGTGCTCCGCGAATCCCTAAGACTCCGCAAAAGTCAAAACTTTATATAGGCATAGCCGTAGAGGCTACTAGAAACCAATGATAAAAATACCCTATCAATCATTGTTCTAATTCCGTTTTTATGAATTCGCATATATATATATATATATATATATATATATATATATATATATATATATATATATATATATATATATATATAACTACGTAAATATTCATTTAACAACGATTAAGTATAAAATGAAAGAACATGCATAACTTTTTCTTTGACAATTTGATAGATAAGTAATATAATTATATGCCTTTGACATAAGCCATTCATTATCTGTCAAACTCTTCATTAAATTGAAGTTCAAAAAATCATCATTCAACGTCTCCGAGTGCGACCGTTAGTATTTAAAAAGTAAAAACAAACAAAAACTATGGTTTATCTTTAGTTAGTTAAGTCAATTGTGTTTACGGTTCGTTAGTTCTGATCCTGTGTCAACTTCCCTTGATTGAATTAAAAATTAACAGACACTAATCCTTAGATTTTGTTCCTTTAGGTTTAGGGCCTACATTAATTAGTAGAAAATATCGACAGCGAATCATAGAACTTCTTTCATTTTTGGAAGTTGGTTAAAATAAACGTTAAAATATTTTCTAAAGTTAATTTTAGGCTAGGCTATAATATAGTAATGCACCCTTCATTGTTATATTATGTTAATTTATGCCAATAATATTATATCTAAGTACAGTCCACTTAACACTGCATGTGAAGTCCATAACAATATATGGTGCGTGATATTGTTGTGCTATGAGATAATTATTATTATAATATAGCTTACATGGCCCCTGTTAAGCATTTGTGTATTAACCCACAAACATTTTTACATCATTTATAAATGTAATCTTGTTCTAACTTATCTTAAGAACATGACTGCAGTCTGCATTCGTAACTCAATACGTAATTTTTTTCTGGAATCTATATCTATACTAATATTATAAATGCGAAAGTATCTCTGTATGTCTGTCTGTCTGTCTCGCTTTCACGCCAAAACTACTGAACCGATTGTAATGAAATTTTGTACACAGATAGTCTAAAGCCTGAGAAAGGACATAGGCTACTTTTTAACTGGAAAAAGGGGTTGTAAAGGGGTGTTTATGCGTAAATTTGTTCAAATTAAGTTAGTTCCAAAAACTCATAACAGATGGCGACAAGAGTCGCCTAGATCGCGCTATCGCTTGCTCATACGTATTCCTATAAGAGGTGGTACAATGTTTAATAAGGTTTTTCGATTCTTTTGATTGTTATACACGTTATAAAATAACTCACCTACCAACATAGATATCAGAAACAACAATAAATAGTAAATAGTTTATGGGTAAAGCTAAAGTTGTATAATGTTAAATTTGGTATAAAAAAGTTTAATTTAAAAAAAAATATTATGTGCACACTGCACACCTGTTTTGGGTATTTTGATTTGAGGGGTACCAGAGGGTTTTAAAAAGCTTTTGACACCAATTTTGTTGACACCGCGCGCTATAAACTGAAGTCCACGCGGACGAAGTCGCGGGCAACAGCTAGTGATACATAAATCCTTAACAGTGTTCATATACTTAATATAATGACATATTCTGGAACTTCTGGAAACAACATATCCATAAGTCTAACATCATTATTAAATAAAAATAATTTAACAAAGCTTTTCTTTTCGCTAGGTTGTATATAATAAGTATATGAGTATATATTATATTTTATTGAAACAAATCAATTGAAAGTAAAAACGTATTTCATGATACATCGCACGTTGGTGCGTTTAATTTTATTTCTATTGGGGCATGCTCAGAATCTTACGACTTACAATATGTTATACTTACTCAGAAAAATGGAATAATCTAACATGTTACATACCTATCATTTGATTTTTTCTTTACTAGTTTCTGCTCGCGAATATTTTCGCAGGCATTAAAAGAAGAAACTGTACATTGTACAACTTTGCAATGTCTTACCTACTGCGATAAATAGCTTTAAGGAGCCATGGTTTTTGATATAGGTATCTGGTATAGATTGTTTATCATAAAAAAACGAAGATTACCGTACCGTAATAACTTGTACAATTGATCTGAAAATGAATTTAGAAGTCACTTAGAAATTTAAATAGACGAAACTCCAATTGCTAATGATTCTTCATTAGCAATTGGAGCTTCGTCTATTCAAATTTCTAAGTGACTTCTAAATTCATTTTCAGATCAATTGTAAGTTATATCCTGACCAAAATTAAACTTTCTTGTAACTCGAAAATGGTAATGTGAGAGAGACAAGCTTTGGATAAAATTAACCCGCTGCACTCTGCAGAAATGTAGAAGAAGATCATTAATAAGTACTTTTTCAGGTTACCCACATATTTTAGGCTATTTGACTCTAGAAGTAGCTTAAATGTCATAGTAGTATTACTTCTAGAATCTAGTACCACTACTTACTATTACTAGTACTACGTTTAGTGTAACCCGACCAACGACCCCGCTCCGGTTGAACCCCGCAGCGTAACATCTAAAGCTTTTTAATTCTAGATAGAACAACAAAGACTTCAACTGTGGTCCGTATTTATATTACCTTCGAGTGCCAATACATGAGTTTTATGTCAATGACTCAAGGATTACTTTCGCGAATTGAAAATCACGCGGGAACATTTCGCCGTTATAAAAAGTTCATCAACAAGTTGTCCATATCTTTATTGCCTATTCTAATTTAATCGTTCGGTCGCGGATTCTTGGAAATCTATTGTTATTCTATTATTGTCGCGATCACCCGTGCTCTTATGGGGCTTGATAGGTTAAATGTAACTTCCTTTAAATTGGTATAACAATTTCTATTCAAAATAACTGATTCTGTAATAATAATGATATCTGAAGCAATAATTTGCTTATGTATTGAATAATGCCCATGATCGATTCGGTTTGATCTAAATGAAATAAAAACACTTGTTGTTGCCATTGCATTTCTGTTAACATGGGTAATACGCTATATTCTTAAATTGGCAGCATTATATAGTCGCCCATTATGAGCTTTGTTTACACTTAGATCAAAGTGAATTGAAACAAAGTATGTGTAAAAAGCATGGGCGTAGCCAGCCCCCCCCCCCCCCCCCCAGTTCTATTTATGAATAGTAAAATAATTATATTCTTATGAATTACGCGTTTTAATAAAATGCTATACTTATTCAGTTATTCTACGGTAATACGGTCTCGCTCGCTTTGAAAAGACCACTGTAACTTTCTAACGGATATTATGATTGTTGATGATGTATAAGAAAAAAAAATTTCGAACACCCTGGCTCTCACCTATAAGGTGCCAAACTAAACAACAGTTTTTATTTAGTTTGGCACCTTATAGGTTAAAGCAGCGGTTCCCAACCTAGGGGTAATTACCCCCGCAGGGGTAAAACGGCAATTCTCGGGGGGTAACAGAGTTGGCACGAAAAAGTATTATAATAATAAACAAAATAATAGTACGGTAACTTACTAAAACGGCGAAGGAAACGCTAAGATTACTAGCCGAAGATTACTAAGATTACTTCCCCAACAGTATCCATCTCGAAAATCACGAAGCCTTCTCTCATACGATTGTTAAAACGAGACCATCAGTAATTGACGATTGGAGAAGAGCTTCCGTGATCTTTAAACCTGACCGAGTCACATGGGAAATTGACAGTTTCAAGCCTTACAAGACCGGCGGCGAGGATAATATATTTCCGGCCCTCCTACAGCAGGGCAAGGATATTATCCTTCCTCTGCTACTGAAAATATTCAGAGCAAGTTTCGCGTGGGGCTACATCCCATTGGCATGGACAAAGGTAAGGGTGTCCTACATACCCAAGAGTGGGGACAGGGACAAAGCTCTACCAAAGTCATACAGACCGATTAGCCTCACCTCTTTCATGCTTAAAACAATGGAGAAGGTGGTCAACCTACACATAAGGGACACCTATCTCACTAAAATGCCGCTGCATGAAAGACAACATGCCTACCAAAAAGGCAAATCTACCGAGACGGCCCTAATGGCAAGTCCATTAGGGCCGTCTCGGTAGATTTGCCTAGTAGATCGGATTGATAGAGCAATTGAAGATAAAGAGATTGCGTTATGTGTCTTCCTTGATATTGAAGGCGCATTCGACAACACTTCAACCAGCTCTATTCTATCACTAATGGCCTGGCTTCAAAAAATATAGATCCAACTACTAGGAAATGGATCAAAGCCACGCTCGACAACAGGGTAGCCTCATCGACTATCATGGACCTGACACTAAAAATCAGGCTGACACAAGGTTGCCCACAAGGAGGTGTGCTGTCACCCCTGGAATGGTCCCTGGTAGTGGATGAGCTACTAAGGGAACTGAACCTCATAGGTTACTACGCTCAAGGGTACGCTGACGACCTGGCGATTATGGTGGTGGGTAAATGCGCATCTGTGGTCGCTAGGTTGATGCAGTCAGCACTAAGAGTCGTCGAGGATTGGTGCCAAAGGGTCAAGCTAACAGTAAACGCTGATAAGACGGTCTTGATACCTTTCACCAAAAAGAGGAAGTTGGAGGGACTAAGACCCCCAACACTCTTCGGGAAAACTATTAAGTTTGCGGGTGATGTCAAATATCTAGGAGTAATCCTAGACAAAGGACTCACTTGGAATAAGCACATCGAGTATATTACGAAAAAGGCTAGATGTGCTCAGGGTTCCTGTTGGAAGCTTGTTAGCTCTAAATGGGGTATTCGGCCGAAGGCAATGCTATGGCTATATACAGCCGTAGTGAGACCGATTACCACATACGGCTGCGTAGTGTGGCATAAAAAGGCTGAACAAGTAAACTGTAATAAAAGTCTAAACAGCGTACAGAGACTGGCATGTCTAATAATCACGGGTGCACTCTCGTCAACACCCACCGCTTCCCTCGAGGCCCTGATCAACTTAACTCCGCTTCCTCTGCTTGTTCAGATGGAGGCCAAAAAGGTGGCTCTCAGGGCCAGGACGGCGGGCAGGACGAATTGGGTCTCCACTCCATTTCGACAGCTGGAACAGTCTCTCAGTGAATCACCTGTCATGGCCATGCCATCAGATGCCATGATCAAGGTGCATAGCTTTTCGAAGCAATACCAGGTTTTTATACCTTCCAGGGAGGACTGGGAAAGGAAAATCCCAATCGATGTCCGCCCTAGCGACATAGTTTGGTTCACGGATGGATCAAGGAAAGACAACCGTGCGGGAGCGGGATTCTACGGAGGCAGGCCACCAAGGGGCAAATACGCCTGTTTGGGGGAGTTTGCGACCGTGTTTCAGGCTGAGGACTTCGCTATCCTCGGTTGTTCACTAGAAAGCCTGGAGATGGCCCTAGTTAATAAAAACGTGTTTATCTTCTCCGATAGTCAAGCTGCACTTAAAGCACTAACTGCCGCAGAAGTCTCGTCCAAATTAGTTCTGGAATGCATTGAGACGTTAAACATGCTGGGAAGGAACAACAACATCCGCCTAGTATGGGTCCCGGGCCACAGCAACGTCCCCGGCAATGAAACCGCTGACGAACTAGCTAGGTTTGGGGCCGAGAGTCTCATATATGGCCCAGAACCAGTCTGTGGTATAACTCCTAGTACCACAAAGCAAGTGCTCAAGGAATGGGGTCACAGACTATGCAGGAAGCAATGGGCTGAGACCCCTGGCCTTGAACACTCCAAGGCACTAATTCCTGGCTTCAACAAGAAACTATCAGAATAAGTGCTCACCTTGGGTAGGAACCAATTAAGAATCCTTACCAGAAGCCTAACTGGGCACTGCAAGCTCAACAAACACCTAAACAGAATGGGTATTTGTAGCATAACGACTTGCAGATTCTGTGAAGAGGAGGATGAAACACCTATTCACCTTCTCCTCGACTGTCCTGCTCTACTACAGAGCAGGAACAGGCACCTTGGTAGCCACGAATACTCATCCACAGAGGAAATTCGTGGCACCAACCCCAACCATATCGTTCAATTTATGAGCAGTATTGGGTTGGGGCTGATTCTCTAGTGCGAAGGAGTCACAATAGATCCTCATAGGTCGCAGTGACGTCAGGGCTATAGCGACCTGCCTTCTCTAAAAAAAAAAAAAAAGTACGGTAGTGAAACCGAACCTTATATTCTTAAACTGGCGAATGCAATACAATATCAATCTTCACACTAGCTGTTAAGTCCAAGATTTATATATTACTAGTTACCTAAACGTTACCTAAATTAGCTAGGGGCAAACTTAATTCCCATACTTGTTCACAGGGGTAGTGACATTGAAAAGGTTGGGAACCGCTGGGTTAGAGCCAGGGAGGGGCAAGCGCCCCAGCTTGCCCCAGTGGTAAAAAAAGGTGTTAAAATTTCTGTAGAAATGTCACCGTGATCGAGATACAAGAGAAATTGATACCGCGATCGGGGTCAGCACTTAGCGAAGGTGTTTACAACGCTGCATAAATAGTGTTTCTAACACATAAATATCTTTTAAACACAATACATGAGGCACTGCATTTTAATCCCCAACAAAAAGGGGTCTTATACCGTATTTTGTATAAATTATGTAACGTTTGACGTGTCTGTTTGTCTGTCCGTGGACTCCGTGGTATATTGTAGCATCTAAACGGCCCCCGTATCACGTAATATCTTAATTATTATTGCGCGATAATTGCTCCAAAATCGCAATTTCGTATTACGTATTAGCCAAAACAATACGATTGTAATCGATCGCTATACATGACACCATTGTTTTTATACCCAGCAATCGCTTGCGCGATTATTGCTGGTGGATTGTTGATCGCTATTTTTACGTGATAGCCCTGCGGGTCATTCGATTTTGATTTTGTTTGAAAGCTGACATGATCGACGGTTCTTAGCCGTAGGTTATCGTCATCAGCTAGCTCATGGACATTTTCAGGGGCTTTTTACTTATTATTAGCCAGACTGGACATCGGTGGCGCGAGAGCGAGAATAATGGAAGATCCTGGGTGATGCCTCTGCCCAGGAGTGAGCCTAAGAAAAAAAAAATGTTTCGATTAAGAAAGAAAATAAATATTTTAAGATTACTAAAAGCTTAATTCACTATACCGAAAATGATACCCAGTTCATGATAGGCGACCCAGCGCTGCTTTTCCAAAATACCGATTCAACGTCGCCGAGACGCAGCGCTAACTTTCCAATACCGTTTCAAAATTGAACTTTATTCACTACACTATAAGTTTCGTATTTCCGTGGGTTTTAAAGTGATACTCTTGATATTGTAATCGTTTCCTTCACTTCAGCGGCTGATCAGATTATCTTCATCAAATATGTACCCGCACTCACGACCCTCATATAATTTTAAGACTAGGCGGATAAGTGGGCATACTTTTATCTCTTAACTTCAGATTTTTGTGCGATAGGTTAATCAAGAGAGAGCTTTTTTATATAAAATCGTCGAGTTGAAGACGTTACGTGTTTTTTTTTTGGGTACGTGCGCGTATACGTGACGACTTGATCACTAGCCAGTATTTTATTTATTTCATTTTATCGAAAAAACTTACAGCATTTAAAAACAACAGTAACCTGTATGGTTACTGTTTTAAACAGCGATATGCCAGTAATAAGTTTTCGCTAATGTGTAATAAGTTTAAGCTAAAATACACACATCAACATATTATGTCAGGTTTCATAATATAACTGATTGTAAAGTCATTTTTAATTACTACGCTAATAGACTCAAACTAGATTAGAATACAAATTATTATTTTATAAATATAGGCGAAAGTCTTTAGATGACTCTTTGTCGTTGTGTTATTTAAATAAATTTAATAAAATATACTCCAGCAAATTTTCCAAATACTTAAAGTAAAACAAGACAGAAACGCTTGTTCAAGTAAAGTATGAGGTTTATGGCTTAATAAACGCGGTTATACGAACATTATGAAGATTTAGTATACACTTTGGAGTTTGGCAGTGTCTTGAATCTTGATTGATACGATTAATAAATAGTAAAGGTACAAGTTGGAAGCGCGCTACACGAAGCGGCAGCAGACGACGTGTCGTCGCGACACTACTGTTTCTATATATTTCTATGAAATACCCTTCGCAGCTAGCGACACGAAGCTAGCGACACTTTAATACATAAAAACTAGTAAAAATTTGACTAGACACGTCGTCTGCTGCCGCTTCATGCAGTGCGCTTCCAACTTATACCTTAAACCATCCTTTAACCCCATCTTATAATATTATGCCGGTAGTACACCGACGTTGAGAACACGAAGAATCTATCAACAAACGAGATGAAAAATAACATACCTACATATTATCTACAAACAAACCTAGCTAGCTAGCTATGTCCTACTCGATCCCCCTAGCTAGTAATAGTACATTACGTACCTAGGGCAGGAAAATAAGAAATGTCTCAGATCACATGTAATTAACATGTGATCTGAGGCTTTCTTATTTACTGCCCATGGTGAAGAAAGTTGACGTTTTCCGCCCGGAGGTGAGAAAAAATATTTACGCAACTTTTCTAATGTGTCAGACAATGACTATCAGACAGTAAAGTTATTCGCTGTGTAAAGTTTTAGTAAGGTAATAATATAAATTGGTCTAGTGACTAATTTTATTTAAAAAAATCAAAGGTACAGCTTCGTAGCTTCGTATGCCGTTTTGACTACGCGACTTCGTAGTCCCGTAGCCCGAAGCTCTACGTTCGCCCGTAGCTTACGTGTAGCGCTACGCTCGTAGCTCCGTAGCCCGTAGTTCTACGCACGTACCGTAGCCCGTAGTTCTACGTACGTAGCTTCGTAGCTCGTTAGTTCTGCGACGTAGTTGTACGGTCCTTCATGAAGGACCATACCGTACCATGGTAGCATCTTTTTTTCTATTAATATTATTACTCATAATTTTTTATTATTGGCCGGAAAACATTTCCTATTTATACTAATGCGGACGTGGCCTCGTAGCACGTTTTTTCACACAGGAGTCCTGTGACAGGACATAATATATTTGATTTGTATCACAATCATATTACCATGGTTGTTAACATCGGGTAAGTGAACAACTATCTTGTATTGTATCCCACGGTTTGTACGTCATCGACTTTATCCAAATTGAACTTTAATTAAATAAAAGTTTATACAATCGAATGTAGATATTTTTTGTAAGTCAGATAAAAATTTACGTGCTTTCCTAATATGTAGTTGTAACTTATAGTACATTTCATGAAACTATTGTTATATTCGTTTAATTTTGTCTGATATAATAGTTTATACATATAATTCAACTTTTAAAATTACATATTTGATATTACTAGTAATAAAAAAACAGCTGTTGCAAGTATCCTACAAATAAAAAAAATCGTAAACCACCGTCAAACTATCGTAAATAAAAATATATCGTAATTTATAATAATATTTATTCTTGAGTTATTTTTATATTAGACATTTTAAACCGATCGCATAAATATTTATCAATAGTTATTTGCTTTTATTTAAAGTAAGAAAAGTTTTTTTCTCTTTTGTCGTACGCTTATTAAAAGTAAGACAATGATATTTTATGTCGTATTCTAAGGTATGTATATGTGTGATATAAAGAAGGTAGTAAGTTAGTTGTGCTTACCCGGTTGAGGCTCGATTGCTGGTGCAGCCGACCGCCGAACGCTTATATACAACGCTCCAAGGCGGGCGGATTGTGGCGCGCACGGAAAACTGTGGAGTCGCGTTGTTTTTTATTTATTTTTAAAATGAACTATACTTTTATTTATTACTAGCGACCCGCCCCGGCGTAGCACGGGTATAAAATATATAGCCACTGAAAAAATGATTAAAATCGATAGTCCATGATCCTTCACGTGGTCTACTTCTTATTTGTGCCAAATAACATAAAAATTGCTCCAGTAGTTCGCGAGATAAGCCCTTTCAAATAATTTCCCCCGTTTTTTCCACATTCTCCTATTAGTCTTAGCGTGATAAAATATAGCATATAGCCTTAGTCAATAAATGGGCTATCTAACACTGAAAGAATTTTTCAAATCGGACCAATAGTTCCTGAGATTAGCGCGTTCAAGTTAGCCCTTTCAAATAATTTTCCCCGTTTTTTCCACATTTTCCTCTATTTCTTTGCTCCTATTAGTCTTAGCGGGATAAAATATAGCCTATAACCTTCCTCGATAAATGGGCTATCTAACACTGAAAGAATCATCAAAATCCGTTGCGTAGTTTTAAAGATTAAAGGGAACAAAGGGACATGAGGGAAAAAAAGCGACTTTGTTTTATAATAAGACATAGAATATAGATTAAACTAGATGACGCCCGCGACTAAAATTCGTTTTTTCGTACCCAAGTATCTTACGTCCCGGGAAAGGTATGTCCTTTCCCGTGACTTAAGATATAAGTAATCAAATTTCAGCAAAATCGATTTAGCGGTTTGGGCGTGAAGAAGTCAATAAAAAGAAACAGCTACAGACAGACACATAGACACGCTTTCGCATTCATATTAGTATGGATAAACTGCCCTTTATTGTTATCAACTGGTCAATATTGTTAGATTTAATTTTACATGAGGCGTTGCCCGAACCTTCGTCGTTAATCGCACAGGATTTACTTCTTTTTAAGACTAAGAATATCCTATGTGCATTTTTCTTAAAATATCACACTATACAAAAATTTAATTCAAATTAATGCAGTGATTTGAGCGTAAAGAGCCAAAAGATAGACGGATTTAAATCTTATATATTATATTTAAATCTTATATAAGTTCGTCTATGTTCTGCCCAAGTTATAAGCTACATAATTAAATTAAAAAGAAAAATTAATAATTTCGTCATTTCTATATCAAAAACACCCTTTTTTTCTCATATAATTTTTGACACCAAAAAATATATTGCAAAGCCGATGTCGACTCCATGCCGTCGGCGTCCTACTGTTTCGTCATCGGCTGTATGAAGTGTTGGCGAAGAGTGGCGCATTAACGCCCAAAACGACCACCAAATGGTCACCGTCACTTAGTTTAACGGTAACTGTTGATCGGCCAGCATTTTTGGATATGGTAATGATGACTCATCAGCATCAGCCTTCATCTCTGTGTTTGTTCTACTTCGTTTTCCATACTTCCATATTAATATTATAAATGCGAAAGTATGTTGGTCTGTCTGTCTATTACCTCTTCACGCTCAAACCACTGAACCGATTTTGCTGAAATTTGGTATGGAGATACTTTGAGTCCCGGGAAAGGACATAGGATACATTTTATCCCGGAAAATGTACGGTTCCCATGTGACAAACGAGTTTTGGCGTAACGGAGTTGCGGGCATCATCAAGTCTTTACTAATATTGAAAATGTAAAAGTGTGTTTTTCTGTTACCTGTTCACGCTAAAGCCGTTGTACCGATTTAGATGAAAGTTTATAAAGATTTTTAAGGCTTTAGAGAAGATAATATTCACGGTGTAACAAAACTGAGTGATAATTCTTTACGGTATGTATGAGTCCCTTGTGTGTTTTCACTGAGGAATTAGCACCGCTGAAAGAGTTTTTTTTTTTTAATTTTTGCATGGGAAAATAATTCATGACGATGGGGCGCTTGCCCTTGAATGCAAAACACACTAAAATAATTACTCTTTCGGCGCTGCTTCTTTCACAATCAACTCTATACAGGGTGTAACAAAACAATGATAATACTTTAGGGCGTGTATATATATAGGCGAACACTATATAGGGGACTCATGTCCCCTATTTATAGTGTTCGCTGTGAAAGTAGCAGTACTAAAAGATAGTTTTTTTAACTTTTGTATGGAAAAATTCATGACGAGCTTGCCCACTCAAATCACATATAATAATTATCTTTCAGCGCTGCTACTTTCACAGTGATTTCTTCACCCTGATGTATTATTAATTACTATTTATATGATATTATCAGACAAATACACACCCTAAAGAATAATCACTTTGTCTTATTACACCGTGTACAATTATTGTTTTTAACGCGGAAAATATATGGTTCCCGCGCGATAGCCGGAATTCTGTACAACGGAATTCAAAGTTAACGCTTCACGCGGGCCACTGATTAATCCCGGCGGACCGCAGGTCGAGTATAGCCGATATCACAGAGATGCTATCCGGATTAAGTATCTCTATCAGCACGTTGGGGAGAGGGGGGTCTCAGCAAATGTCACGCAATTTCAAAAAGACGATTTTTCTCAACAAAATGATTACTATTTTAGTCCATTTCATCCAGATTGTACGTATGCATAAGATTTAATCGTAAGCGTGATTGTTATACGATTAAAATCATTCACAAATTCGTACCAAAGAAAATCTACTGACTGTCAAGCCAAAATGGGGGGGGGGGGGGGGGGGTTGAATAAAATCTCACGAAATCTCACCAGGGGGAGGGGGGGGGGGGGTCAAAAAATAAAAAAAAACCTCACGTAATTTGTGGACGCCCCTTACACTGCGTGCTAAAAAGAGACGTGTGATACGAGTACATGATAGCAGAACCAATTTTTTTCATCTCTTTGACGTCCAGAGATTTTGCTCTATTCCGCTAGGTACAGTGCCACCAACTTATCTGTTCAGTAGCCGGGGTCAGTAGTGTTGCTTTTTAAGAATGTTTACCAAAACTGTAGGGAATCCACTGTAACTGGGCTGTATCTGTATTCACTCGCACTTCAAAAACTAACAGTGAATGACATTTCACAAAATGGCAGCTGCAGTTCCAATTTTATTTACTGAACAGAAAAGTTGGTGGCACTGTATATTAACTTTATGATCCGGATTTAGGCGATATTGTCAATTTGACGGATCATTAGGTACAACGTGATATATTTTCTTCTGTTGTGTTAAGTGTAGTATGGTGTACCTACCTCGGTCTGCGTAGCATAACCAAGGACTTCGGAGATATTTATTTGAGGAACATTCATTTTCGGTAATCATCGTCAGCTCACGTACCCACCTTAAAATCTCGCGCCCCAAATTCGAGACTGGGACCTAATATTAGTGATAATTGATAATATGCATCAGGATTCAGGCAATACACCAATAGTCTATGTCAGCGGTTCTCAAAAAGATTGAGAACCGCGGTTCCCAACTAGCAAAATTTGGTCATATAATTTTTGAGACAACGTTTTGGTTATAACTTGAGGTCAGGCCTTTTTGGTTATATAGCATTCGTATTACCTTTATATGACGCGAAATAGGCGCAAAATATATAACTTTTATTTGTATAGCGATCGTGTCATGGTCGTTTTAGTGGCTAAATATTCGTATAGCAGTCGTAAAGTGATTAATTTTATAACCGTTTCGTCGTATTGTGATCCAGTAGACGTTGTATAAAAATTGGGAAGTAGTCATCAGCATTACCTTTTTGCGAATACTAATTATTTAACAGTTCTGTTGAAGTAAGATATAATAAAAAGTAGCCATCATGTTGGTAAAAGTTTACCTGCCATATTTATTATTGAATGAACGCTATTGACTATAATGTATTTGGTGTTAGTCGGTAACAATATCTACTTTTCTAAGGGAAATTAAATTTCTCGACGATTGTATATACGTTTTTTAACAAATATTTAACGCCCCCTTCGAATAATTGCAAAATAATATTTATGAATTTAATTTAATTTAAGATTACCTGTACTTTTACAATTACACGATTTTAGGTAATGATGATGACTTTTATATGATGTCTCATGACTATAAGTCGCATATCTTACCATTTATTTATTTTATCATCCGCCATTTTTAGGGTACCGTAACAAAGTGGAAACCCATGCATTTTATCGAATTCTCAATAATATGGTGATAATTATTTCTGATGTCGAATTTTTTTTAACTAATTAACGATTTGAAGTTATTGGAAAGTTCTATATTTTAGGGTTCCGTACCAAAAAGGTGTAAACGGGGCCCTATTACTAAGACTTCGATGTCTGTCTATCCTTCTGTCTGTCCATCTGCCTGTCTTCAGGAACTGCATCTCAAGAACAACTATGATAACCGTTCTTAAATAATTCTTTAATAATAAAAATAAAATAAATATTTAAGGGTGCTCCCATAAGAAAAACAATTTTTGGCCAACTTTTGCTCTATAACGGTATAGAACCATTCGTGCGCGAGTCCGAATCGCACTTGGCCGATTATTTCTTGGCCGAAGTCGTAAAAGAGAAACATGAAAATATCATTAAATAACTAAAATGTTTTATAACAGTGAGTTTTAAAAGTACATATTTTAAAATCATAACGTTCTCTAAATATGAATATTAGACTTATAAACATTTTATAATAGTCGTATAAAGAGAGTCGAAAATCATGTATGAAACGTATTGTAAGGGTCATTATGACGTAAGTCGTAACATGTAGAATGCAAAGTTCACACCACGGAGCTAAATACAATGCTCCTTTAGAGTTTTAACTTTTGAAGTCCAGTATGTTTTAAGGAACCGTAGAGCGTACCCGCGCGCAATATATTGTACTAGCCACTAAGTATCGTATTGTGATTTTTGTGTAGAGTTTTAATAAACAATTATCTGAGCCTACGAACTTTTCTAATAATCACCTTAGAGCATACCCAACACTGGTGACCCCGAACGCGTGAATATTAGGCTCAGTGTTTTCTATAAATAAACTGTTAAGTGCGCGCGGAATAAATTTCGAATTTCGATATGGAGCAGCAACTACAGCAGCAGCTACAGCAACTGACGGCGAAGCTCGAGCAGATGCAGCGTTCGTGCCGACCTTGGAGAAGAGGACGTTCGAGTTCCCGTTCTCGTTCACGTCCGAGGTACCGTGGGCAGTCTGCGTCGTCTACACACCGACGGACACGTGCGAGCCCTGACTGGCTCTGCAGCTACCACTTCAGATACAAGGAGCGAGCACATCGATGCGTTGAGCCGTGCAGCTGGAGCAAGAAGCAGACCGCGGAAAACTAGTTCCGGCGCGAATGGAGGCGGAAGTTTGTGCCGGTATGCAGTCTCACCGCCTGTGCGTAACCGACTCAAAAAGTGGTTTACGTTTCCTGGTGGACACCGGTGCTAACGTTTCGGTGCTACCCAGATCCTCGCGAAAAGATCATAGCGTAAGTTTAGACTATAAGTTGTACGCAGCTAACGGAACGGAAATTAAAACGTTCGGTTTCAGAACTCTAGAGTTAAACTTAAATTTAAGACGAGCGTTCCGTTGGACTTTTGTTGTAGCCGATATTAAGCAGCCCATCCTTGGAGCCGATTTTTTGAGTCATTATGGTTTATTAGTAGATATTAAGTCGCATAGATTGTTAGACACCATAACAAACTTAAAAACTAACGGCTCATTAATTAATTGTGACCAACCTAGTATTAAGACTTTAGATGATTCGCATCCTTTATATAATTTACTTTTCTGTTACCCTGAAATTACGAGGCCAATTTCGTTCAAAGAGTGTAGCCAACATTCGATATTTCATCACATTGAGACTGTAGGTCTGCCGGTACATGCGCGTGCCCGTCCTTTAGCCATAGATAAATATAAGTTAGTTAAGGAAGAATTTAGGGTCATGCAGGAGATGGGCATCTGTCGCCCGTCTAAATCTCCGTGGGCGAGCCCGCTGCATGTCGTCGTAAAGAAGAACGGCGAGCTTCGCCCATGCGGCGACTACAGGCGTCTCAATGCGGTTACTAAGCCTGACAGATATCCGATTCCCAGACTACAGGATTTCACGAATCTATTGACAGGTAAGATTATCTTTCCTAAAATTGATATTTGTCGTGCTTATCATGCTATTCCTGTAAGCCCTTGTGACGTAGAAAAAACGGCTATCATAACGCCTTTTGGCTTGTACGAATTTCCGAGAATGTCGTTCGGACTGCGAAACGCAGCTCAGACGTTTCAAAGATTCATGAGTCACACGGTTTTACAAGGAATAGACAATTTAATTAGTTAAAACAAAGGTCAAAATCAGAATCAAAATTCTTGTTTATTTAATTATATAGACGATATATTAGTAGCGAGTACTAGCGCAGAAATGCATGAATTACATTTAAAAAAGATATTCGATAAATTTACAGAGTACGGTATCACGTTAAATTTAAAAAAATGTTCTTTCAATCGGTCTTCAATAGAATTTCTAGGCTATCATGTATCGCCAGAAGGTTTAAGACCCCTTGACGATAAAATTAAAGCAATTATGGAAGTCCCTCTACCTAAAACCATAGGGATTGCGCAGATTTTTAGGGATGATCAATTTTTATCGATCTCATATTCCAGATGCAGTTAGGTATCAGTCAATTTTAAATAATTATTTGCATAACTCTAAAAGAAAAGACAAAAGTCTCATAGCATGGACAGGAAGTGCTGAGGATGCATTCGAACAATGTAAGCTAGCACTCAAGAATGCAGTCACGTTATCGTACCCGTGCGACGATGCGCCATATGCACTTATGACCGACGCGTCAAACTTTTCAGTAGGCGCAGTTTTACAACAACGTATAGGCAGTTGTTGGAAACCTTTGGGTTACTTTTTTAAGAAGATGACTAGTGCGCAGCAAAAATATTCTATCTACGATCGTGAATTATTAGCAATTTATTTAGCGATAAAACACTTTCCAGGTATGATAGAAGGTAGAGAATTAATTGTATATACTGATCACAAAGCCCTTAGTTATGCTTTTAATAACGTTAATCCTGAGAAAAAATCTCCCAGAAGGACTAGGCATTTATCTTTTATTAGCGAATTCACGACGGATATAAGGCATATTGAAGGAGAACAGAATGTAGTAGCCGATAGTTTGTTGCGTATAGAAACTATAGATTGCCCAATTATTATTAATTGGGAAGAATTAGCATTAGAACAAGAAAAATAACCATTAAACATTTCTAATAAGAAAAGTTGTAGCGTTCACTTTTCTTATTTCTCTATCTAACAAAGCTTTGTTATGCGAGATGTCTACTGACAATATTAGACCTTATCTAACAGAGTCGTTTCGTAGAATTGCATTCGAATCAATTCATAACTTGAGCCACCCTAGCATACGTTGTACTCGCAGGATGGTTCAAGATAAATTCTTTTGGCCAGGCATGAATCAGGATGTAAGTAGATGGACTAGAGCATGCGTGCCAGAAAGCTAAGATAGGTAGACACACATTTTCAGATATTCAAGAATTTCCAACATGCGAACGCCTAGAACACGTCCACATCGATATTGTGGGACCGCTTTCCACAACTAGCGATGGATATAAGTATCTTGTGACTATGATAGATAGACGTACGAGGTGGCCGGAAGCATTTCCCGTTAAAGAGATAACAGCTGAGGTAGTAGCGAAAGTAGTTTACGAAGGATGGATTGCAAGGTTTGGATGCCCTGTAAAGTTAACGAGCGACCAAGGCAGGCAATTCGAAAGCAGCTTGTTCGCTCAACTCATGAAAATGATGGGTATACAGAAGTCACGTACCACAGCCTACCACCCGCAAAGCAATGGGATAGTAGAGCGGTGGCATAGATCATTGAAGGCAGCCCTGACTGCCCGTTTGCAATCATCATCATCGTGGATTGTAGAGTTGCCAACAGTTTTGTTAGGATTGTGAGCAGTTTCTAGACACGATAATGGCATTAGTACCGCAGAAATGACTTACGGACACCCCATACGTTTACCTAGCGATTTTTATAGTACGTCAAAGAATTTTCATTCGGATGATAATTTTGTCAAAAAATTACGTGATACGCTTAACGATTTAAGGCCTATATCGACTAAACATCCAAGTTCTAAAACTTTATTTGTGCATCCGGATTTGAAGGAGTGTAGTCACATCTTTTTGCGAGTTGACCATGTTCGTAAACCTTTACGAACATGGTCAACTCGCCTTTTCCGACTTTTCCATACGAAGGTCCTTACCGAGTCCTCGATAGGGGTTAAAGGTCTACAAAATTTTGAAAGGTAACAGAGAAGTTAATATTTCTATTGACAGGTTAAAACCTGAATATTTGTTAAATGATTGTATTATTCCAAAGGAAAATATCGAAAGTGAAAGTAGTTACAATTTACGTTCGAGTTTAGGCGAAAATAGTAAGGGTAATTTAGCACTTATAGGTGCCAGAATCTGATGGCAAAAAGTGAGAAAATAAATTGACTCTAGTCTCTAACAATACCGGGGTAATTGAAATAAAACATTTTGATCCTTTTCTTTTAGCACCTAATCTGTGTATTAAACATGCAAATATAAAAATTTATCCAATGATTTAGGATATTTTTTGAAAATTTGCTGTCAAAAATTGCCATCAGATTCTGGTAGACCTATAGTAACGAGTTAGATTCGAGTTCAGAAAACAATAGTAACGCCACGGTAATGCGATCCGTGCCACAGAACAAAATTACGAGGAGTGGTCGGACAGTAAGACGACCAGTTCGTTTTGACTTTTGAATGTAACAATATAGTCTCACAATTAATGTAATACGTTTATACCTAATACCTAAAAATTGTAATTAAGTACCTAAGATTAAGAGAAAAACATTTTTATAGGTATGTACTTAAAACATTATTTTTATACATTGATATAAGTATTATACACCTTTAATAATTTTTTCTATTGTGTATTGTGTAATATGTATTGTGTAGTTAAGAGTTAGATTACTGTATATGTTTACTTTTACTTTTGTGGTTAGTACCCGAGTGTTAAATATACTTTGTAACAGGGATATTATTGTAATACTGTTGTTTGTCGCCGCCTAATTTAAACTTCATAACACGACCTAATATAAGTAAGCATTGTAATTTGTAAGCCACTAGCCAGCTTATTATTGTTTCTCTCCTTTGTCACAGTATAGCAACCCTTTGTTAATTGTTACACTTTTTGCAACGTAAACAGAGAGGCAAACAAATGCCGCCAAGTGCCAACATATAAGTGAAGTGTGAGCACGAGCCGCAATTTCAAGCGCAATCTTAAACTATTTTTTGTGATTTTTTTCAAGAGTGAACCTGCACTTACTGCGTAAAAATGTTACATGACATATTGACTATTGTGTCGTTACTGATTAACAGATTTATTGTAGTTAGTACTGTGCTAATATTTTCTTTTTGTATTCCTTTATTTCAAAAAAGGGGGGAATATTGTAAGGGTCATTATGACGTAAGTCGTAACATGTAGAGTGCAAAGTTCACACCACGGAGCTAAATAAAATGCTCCTTTAGAGTTTTAACTTTTGAAGTCCAGTATGTTTTAAGGAACCGTAGAGCGTACCCGCGCGCAATATATTGTACTAGCCACTAAGTATCGTATTGTGATTTTTGTGTAGAGTTTTAACCCTAGAAGCCCAATCTACGTCGTTTCGACGTATACTCCGACGAAAATTTGCTCTTTCTTTCTCGCGCAAGATCGGATCGCTGCAAACTCCCGAACCAACTCAGCAGCCGACGAGACGAAACAGGGGACGGTTGTATCGCTTCGGTAAGTGTCGTCATTTTGTTGTTACACACATGTTGCACGTCGATTCGACGTATGTTTGGGCTTTTTGTAACTTTTGGTAATAGCTTTGATGATTTATTTTTTGATTTTTATTTAATTACATTTTGTTTTGAGTGGTTTTTCATTCGATTTTCACTTTTTATATCCAAACATACCATGACGTCCTGTCGACAGCTCAATCAAGTTGAAATTGCTGCTATTTTGGCAAATGAAGATGATGTTTTGGCGCTTGATACAGAATCTGAAGATGAAGATTGTGTTACTCATGACGATGTCATGAGTGACGTAGAAGATGAAGTGGTGGACTACGTGGAAAGTACAAGTCCAAAAAATGGACCAAAGCCCACAGAATCCTGCATCTTTTCCGGAATTTGTTTAGTTTTAATAGGAAAACCAATAGGTGGCCAATGGCGGTCTTATATGGTATTTTAAACATGATTTTGTAAATTCCTATATTATATATTGTCATAATAAAGGAAACCAAAGGGAAAAACCAGTTAGCCGTAAAGACTTTATGAAGATATTGAGCACACAGTTGACGGAACCGTGGATGGCAAAACGTTTGGAGACACCTACTTTGCAGAAGAATTTGCGACAAAATATAACGAAAATTATAAAACCTGCACCACAGACAAAACACCAGGGACATCATGTGATGAGCCTGAACCAAAAAAAACGACGATATTGTGGGTTTTGTACCTATAAAAAAGGCGGATGACCAAATCGCAGTGCTCTAAATGCAAAAAAGCGGTTTTCGGAGAACATAATTTTAACATTTGTGAAAACTGTATTTAAAGACTGAATTACATAGATTTTCTTATATAATATTGATAAAAGTTGATTTAATTTTTAAGAGAAACATTTAAAAAGTTGATTTATAAAGAAATTTTATTATTATAAGAAAAAAAACCTGAGAGGATCTCATTATTGTTATTTTTTTTCGTTCTTTTGTCTATTGTAGTATTAAAGTATGAATAAAAATTATATGTTTTTAAAATTGCATTTTTTCATTTCATTAAAACATACTTTAAATAAATACTTTAAAAAATCTGCATATTCTAAAATAAAAATGTGAAATCGAGTGACTTAACTATATACACGTCGTTGTGACGTATGATTGGGCTTTATATCAGGAAAAATATGTTTGGGCTTCTAGGGTTAATAAACAATTATCTGAGCCTACGAACTTTTCTTATAATCACCTTAGAGCATACTGCATACCCAACAGTATATTTTAAGATGTATTTTATAACAGTTAAATATATGGACTTTACATGATAGCCATGTAGAAATCTTATTACTGATAAAGAGTAGTGTTATGGTCGGCATTACTACCAGATTATGATTGTTATACAAAT
Source organism: Polyommatus iphigenia (assembly GCA_963422495.1). Classification (NCBI taxonomy): domain Eukaryota; kingdom Metazoa; phylum Arthropoda; class Insecta; order Lepidoptera; family Lycaenidae; genus Polyommatus; species Polyommatus iphigenia. Next base: position 5,082,454 of record OY730188.1, read on the forward strand.
TTATTTCATACAACATCAAATATGTATTTTAAAGGTCACAACTGCGATATCTATAGAATAGTCATATAATTTGGTCGTGTTAACGATTACAGGACTAAATTAAATGACTTAGCTCTTATACGACATATTGTTCGTTTAATACATTGTTACACGATGTTGGAAACTTTAATTACAACTATACGGTTTCTATACAACTAAATGTCATTTAGGCTTTTTGTTAAAGGACTAATTTGCTAGTTGGGTTCTCAATCTTTATGAGAACCGCTGACATAGACTATTGGTCTATACACTTTTTGAGTGAAGAAACCCTTTTGAGAAATAAAATTTCTAACGCAACTCCAAAATAAAAGAAAAAGTGATGTGCAATCTTTAATGAATTGTTAAATAATATATTTGCGTAGTAGTTTAAGCGTAATCGAATTCTTGAAAAAATAAATTGAGATAAGTACTGAGCAGAGGAGTATTAGCACTTATTACTTTCTAGTACTCTCGTGGAGTCCCTAGTCCCTACAAAGGCTAGATACTATAGGGCTCCCCTAGGGCTCCACGGAGCACACATTGAGACAGCGCGATCAATGAGAGTCACAATATCCCACACATAGAAGCCACTTAAAACATGAAAATTGGGTATCAATAATATTGGGAAAATTCCATTTTGTACGAAAACAGGAATTATCTTACTGCGGAGTCCGATTTCACTTGGCAACTTATTAATTTTTAAATTATCTTTTGTTTTTGTTTTCGGCGAATATACATCTAGTATTGGAAGACCCATAAGGACACGCCCACTGATCGACATAAAAATAATTATTTGTTACTATCATGTTACCATACTGTACTCGACGAAACATGGCAGTAGCGGTTATTGACTCCCTGTCAAAAACTTGTCATTTTCTATATAAACCGCTATTGACAATGAAGTGTCAGATGTTGTCAATCGCGGCTTTGTATGGAAAATGACAAGTTTTTGACAGGGAGTCAATGACCGCTACCTATATTGTATTTGGACAGGGCATAGGATATGCCCTGTCCAAATACAATATACTTTTTCTACCGGAAAAATGTACGTTTCCCGCGCTATAAACGAATTTCTCCGCAAGGGAGCATCATCTATACCGTACTCAGCGAAACATGGAGGTATAATATATATATATATATATATATATTTATATATATATATATTATATATTATAAATGCGACAATGTGTCTGTTTATCTGTCTGTTACGTCTTCACGCCCAAATCACTGAACCGATTTTGCTGATATTTGGTAAGGAGATACATAAAGTCCCGGGAAAGGACATAGGATACTTTTATCCAAAAAATTTACAGTTCCCACGCGAATTTTGGCGCAACGGAGTTGCGGGCGTCAGCTTTAAGAAACAAATATTTATTTAACTTTCATATTATGAAATCCGATTAAGATGACGCCGCGTTAAAGTATAAAACCGTGTTGGATATGTTTTAGATTGCTTGTTTTCTATGAGAGGCCGCCCCTTTCATAGAAAACAAGCAATGGAACAGCAAAAAATGGAAAGGGCGTAAGCGACAAAATGGTTTTGTGGCATAATTTTAAAACCATAAATACATTTCATACAAGCATATGGGCAAATTAAAGTGTATGCTTGAACCAATTTATGTACAAATTTTGGAAGCTTAAATCACTCTCCTCTGTTGGCAAAATAGGAATCCCTTTTTTTACAGAGGTCTTTTTGATTGATTATTCTGTGTTATAAAAGTTGACCAATCGTGTTATGCTATGGGTAATTGAAAGACAAAGGCATGATGAATACTGACAATGAACTTTAATTTCTTAGCTTTAGTCATTGCTGAGAAAAATCGATATCGCTACAGCCAAATTATCAAGGCGTCACCTTAAGTGAGGATTAAAGTTAGTTTTATAAATTGTACTTATTAGAATTAAAATAGCTTGTGCTTTTTATATTGGCGGTTAAACTGAAGTGACGTGAAAATAATAGGTTTCAATGTTTCATTTATGAAAGAAATTGTATTTTAAAACTTTCTAGATTTTAAATAATAGGCAGGCGTTGTTTCTCGTGAGTCGTGACTCGTGACACAAACAACTCAAAGCGGAATGATATCTTATGGACGGTTTAAACTTTAAATTATTCCAATCCAGTTATCCGATCCAGCGCTGGATCGCTCGAGTACGTACTAAACGAGTACTGGAATGCACTGTAATGGACTGAATTGCAATCCAGTGCTTACAGTGGCAGTTTACAATATTCCAGTGACCAGTGCAATGGTTGCTTACTTGGATGTTCAAATTAATTTGATTGGTATAATACTTGGTAGATAATATTTGGAGTCCCAAGAAAATACATGGGTGTATATTTTAATATACTTACTGAAAAAATATTAAACGGGTTCGCTTTTTTTCCAACAAATCAAAACCCTCAAATTAAGGTGCAACGAAGTCCCAGGCAATATAATTATTTATATCCAAATAGGTAGCTATTTGAAACAGCTACTAGCTAAATTAAGAAATCTAACTTTATTATACGTTCGAGGGAGTAAAATACAATCCATTTTCCTAATAGCCACATAATGCAGTTTGTGTATTCATTGAAAAAGCATTTGATCGTTAAATAAAAACTAACGATACAGGCGTTTGGGCCTAGGCCGTAAAGGTGGCTTTCCGATCCATGCCAGAAGCGACCGCGACCGACAAAAAATCAAAATATAAAATGCCACTTTATCATGTAGGCCAGGGGTTCCCAATCTTTTTCAGCCTGCGGCGCAGTTACACGTTTAATATTTTGTCACGGCGCCCTTCTTTACCTAGCTAAATTACAAAAAGATGCATAAATAAACACCTTTAATGATTATTTTAGTTACGTTAAGCAGGTAAATAATAATAATTATTATTTTATCATCTGCCTGCTTTGTATTCATATTATAATTTTATTTTATAATATCTGTGGATTCGGATGATGATGGAGGAACGGCTCTCGGACTCATGGCTGATGGCGCCCCTCTCGCCTTTCCACGGCGCACCAGGGCGCCGCGGCGCATAGTTTGGGGGCGTCCACAAATTACGTGAGGTGTTTTTTTGAATTTTTTGACCCCCCCACCCCCTCTGGTGAGATTTCGTGAGATTTTATTCAACCCCCCTACAAATCTCACGTGAGATTTTTCAAAATGTGGGTTTCTTACGTAAACGTTTGGTTTGACAGTCAGTAGATTTTCTTCAGGCCGCGATAACAATGAAAAAGCTATTGTGTCTCGTTTTGCCACGACTGATGGGTCGTACAGTGCTCCCAAAGTGATAATGCGCATAGAAATTTTCGTAAGTTTTCGGCAACGGTCGTATTTCCCGAGCGTTGGAAGACGTCGGCGGCAAGCGCTGTTTTAAAATTAACTTTAAGGCGCTGGCAACTGCCAATGACCTTCATCTCGCATCACTCTCGCACCAGTGTCGATTTTCATGCCAGAGAGACAGAGATGTGAAATGTTCACTCGGTAGCGTGGACACATTTTTCGTTTGTTAGAGGAAAAAATAAATATTATGGGAAATCTAGATGTCAGAACCTTAAATTAAATCGGGCAATCTTTGGATTTTTGTAAAAGGTAAGTATCAAATAAACAATTTTTAAAGCATAGATTGTATTATTACTTTAGTTAGAACTGTTTAAAGTTCCTGAAAGATGTGACTTTGGTTTTTTTTTTTCATCCAGTAGGAGTACATTATTTTATTATTTAAATTAGACAAGCTTTTCCAAATATAATAAAAAATCACATATATTTTTTTTGTGCCAATCAATGAAATACATATGTCTAGAAAACTGCACAAAGATGTCGAATTGGCAGCTGTCTTCGCCTTAAGAAAAACAGCGCTTTGCAGCGACGTAGAGGCGTCTGACGTTGCTAGGACGTTACCATGGTAACGCCGCGATGGCTTCCCGGTGAGTTATAGCACGTCTTATTGACGGACCGGCGACAGCGGACAGCCACTGGCTATAATTATTATGATATTTACTTCTATTTCCTTTGAACAAGGTGCATAATGCAAGTGCATTGTTTGGGGCTCTTACGTTTCATGGATTCGGGTGTTTTCGTGAATACGTCGACAATTAGCGAAGATTGAAAATCTTAAGCATACGTACAATCTGGATGAAATGGACCAAAATAGTAGTATTTTGTTGAGAAAAAAATTACGTGAGATTTGCCGAGACCCCCCCCTCTCCCCAACGTGAGATTAGGTGAGATTTGACTCGACCCCCTCCCCCCTCTAAACACCTCACGTAATTTGTGGACGCCCCCTTTGGGAACCCCTGATGTAGGCTATAGGTTTCATTAGGTATGCTCTACGCCACTACGAAGCAGCGGCATGGGTCGCTAGACCGATATTGTCAGTAGAAAATGAAACCTAGCATAGGTCATAAATTAGTGGCATAAGGAATTTTATTTGAATCTTTGTCGGTCACGGTGGCTTGCAACAAGGATCGGAAAGTCACCATAAGCGCACTGTTGTCCGTTCGAATTATATCACCCCAACCTCTGTAAGTGATCCTTATGTAGTTCAAATAAGAGTCCCATCAGCGGAAAACTGAACGGTATATAGCAGCTCATTTGCAGCCCCGGATCTAGGGGGGGGCAAGCCCCCTTTGCCGCCCATGGCGGCAAATTCAGGGGGCGGCAAAATTCACACTTCACGGACCAATGGACAACTCATCATTTATTTAACTTTGACTACGGAATATATAATAGCACAAGTAGGTACAGCAATTTCATGGCCGTATCAACTTGACCGATACCCTGAGCGCGGAGTGAGACGTGCTGCACGAACATATTCATATTATATTGGTCAAAAAAGGGGAATAAACGTTTATTTATTTATTTATATTATTATTAGCGAGGCGCGTAGCCATAGTTCAAAATACGCGCCCGGCTCCCGCTCGCCTGCACGAATCGCAGAGCTCGTTTTAGCAAACTAAAACTGATTAAAAATTATTTGCGATCTTCTATGAGCCAGGAACGTTTTGCAATCTTAGCGATAGAAAATCGTATTGCACACGAGTTAAATTATGACAAGGCTATTATAGATTTATTTGCTGAACAAAAAGCTCGAAGAGTAAAATTGCAATTCGCAAAAATAATATAAGTATTTGATTTTTATTTTTGTTATGCATATAATAAAAATATAAATCATATAATTTGTTTTTTAACCGACTTCCAAAAAGGAGGAGGTTATATTATGTTCGGCTGTGCATATTTTATTTTTTTATTTTTATTTGTGTATGTTCAACGATTACTCCGCCGTTTGTGAACCGATTTTCAAAATTTTTGTTTTGTTGTATTAGGTTCCACTCCGATTTGGTACCATGTTCACAAAAGTGGTGACCTGATGATGGGATCCATGAGTAATTGAGGGAACTCCTCAAAATTTATATGGAAACATTTGGTGATTTTAGTTTTATGAGAAGTATCCTAAGCATATGCTACCAAAACACAAGATTTTGCACCAAGGTATATTATGGTTCCGAAGATACTAAGAGAACTTCGGGTTCCTCATAGATACAAGCTTGGGGGTTTAGGCACTGTTTTAAGAACTGAAAGCATATGCTACTATGCAAATTACATTCATCATCATCATCATCATTACCACATCATGGTCACCAATGTCACATGGTTGTATTATGTACTTATATTATATGAATAAATATAACCACAACAACAAAAGTATTAAATATTATATTTCCGTTGTCTGGTAACTACCTGTAACACAAGTCCTTCAGGTACTTAGCACGGGGCCAGACTGACGTGGTGTGAAGCGTCTCCATAGATATATTAGATACTAACTAGCTGTTGCCCGCGACTTCGTCCGCGTGGACTTTAGTTTATAGCGCGCGGTGTCAACAAAATTGTTGTCAAATTTAAAAGCTTTTTAAAACCCTGGTACCCCTTAAATCAAAATACCCAAAAACAGCTGTGCAGTGTGCACATAATATTTCATTATTTTAAATTAAACTTTATTAATTGTGCCAAATTTTAAAGCTAATAGTTAGCCCTCCATTACACAACTTTACCCATAAATTATAATTTTTTTTTAATTTTATCATTGATAGGTTTAGTTACGTCACTGCATAGATAAACTATAAAGTACTGAGCAGTCATGAGCAGTTATAGCTCATGACTGCATGCTGCTGCTGAGTTATACTCATGACTGCTCAGTACTTTATAGTTGTAACAATCAAAAGAATCGAAAAACGTGATAAGAGATGGTACCACTTCTTATAGAAACACGCAAGAGCAAGCGATAGCGCGATGTAGACGACTCTTAGCGCTATCTGTTATGATCTTTTGGAACTAACTTAATTTGAACAAATTGACGAATTTAAACACCCCCTTACAACCCCTTTTAGATTTGACATTTCGCACTGTAGTTAAAGTTACAGTTATAGTTAAAGTAAGTTGGTGTAACCCACCCTTAACAAAATATTTTAATAAGATACGTAGAATATACGCGATGGTTTACCTACTTGGTAACTAAAAAGAGTGAAATTATTATTTTTAACAAAAAATTAAAACCGACTTCCAAGGTAAAAACAATAATAACATCCTTTTAATATGAACTAAAAAGTATTAAATAATTATTCCTATCTAATAGTGCCTTTTCCGAGTTCGGCTAAACCTCAACTATTTCTGTACTCAATCTTCATAATTTTGAAGTCGGTACCAGATATAGCTGAATCTTCAGTCTGCCAGAATATTTGAAACTTTTGTAACTGGCTGTTAAATATACAGGGTGTAACAAAAACAAGTGATAATACTTTAGGGTGTGTACGTGTTCCCTGTAGAGACTTCACTGTGAAAGTAGCAGCGCTGAAAGACAAAATTTTTTTTTCACTTTTATATGGGGAAACTCGTGACGCTCGGGCCCTTGCCCATACAAAACTGAAAAAAATGTTTGGTCTTTCAGCGCTGCTACTTTCACAGTGAACTCTCTACAGGGAACACGTACACACCCTAAAGTATTATCACTTGTTTGTGTTGCACCCTGTATATCCTACATATTGATAGCTGAAATTATACGGACGATAAAGGTGAAAATAAACATAAGTAAGTAAGCGGGGCGGCATTTTTCAGTTTTTGCCCCGCCTACAAAAATTTGAAGATCCGGGGCTGCTCATTTGATATGAGAATAATTGATAAATCGACGTTGCTTGGGTATTTTAGATTTAGCTCTAGAATTATTAGAAGATTAATCTTTAGCTCTACAAAAAGTCGGTACAACTAGCGCCACAATCCTGCATCGCGCTATCGAAGCTACTTATAACGGCAAGACATAAGTATACCTACGTCTTATGCAGGCACTTCACATGGCTATTTGTATTTGCTATTGGCTATTTGTTGTATTTGGCAAAATTATTGACGAATACACAAACAAGCAAATATAGGCAAATACGGCCCTCCACACATGGACGTCAAATACCAAACTTTTACTTGATTTTATTTACTTGCCTATTTGACTCCTTTGATGTGCGTCAAAAACCGACAAAGGTACGGATACGTGTATTTGGTATTGGTCATATTTGTCAAATAGGCAAATAAGGCCAATATTTGTCAAACATACCCTCTACACATGGTGATTGTTTGGCGAATACATCAAATACGCAAATACAAATAGCCATGTGAAGTGCCTGCATTAAATTACGTCAGTGGGCTTCGGCCAGTCCGAGCTTCTCACCTCGCTCGGTCGGAACTCGGAAGATCTTCCTTTGGGGTCGCCACGTACACAGTGGCGGGGCAAGACCAAAATTTTGTGGGCAAGATGTGTCTTGCGAGGCCCCCTGATGGATGACGCAAGAGGATGGATTTGAATGAATTCATTGATACTCAAACTTTTATTTATAAAACTTTTTATTTATGAATATTTGAGTATCTTAACTCGCAAATCCTAAAAAAACCTCGTGGTCCAAGGGGCGCGAGGCCCCTTAGACCGCGAGGCCGTGGGCGGTCGCCCAAATCGCCCATGCTTTACGCCGCCTCTGGCCACACATTCCCACATTTTAGCTTGTAAGAAATGGGAAAGAATTACGTCATTGCTAACTGCGATAGCACGACCGCGTAACGAAGCTATGGATCATAATGCTTTCCGCACCGATTTCGGTGACGGTAGCCAGTTTTATTATACCAGGATAGGAGTGCCTTTATAAAGCCCAAGCGTGTGCACACTGCACAGTCGACATGGGCATTTGGCACTCCTTTTACTCTTATGACCGGGACGGATGACCGACACGACTGGAGAGATGAGGCAGGACAAAATTTTAACATGCCCAATTGCCCATCCGACGCATGGATCATAATCGTTTTTGTCAGGCAATCAATATCTCTGCATTGTCCCAACCAAACTTCGAAACAATATTTTCCAACGCAGGAATCGACCCCACGACTTCCGTGCCAAACATCATCGAAATCTGAACCATTGTACTACGGATGCGCTATAGACAGTTCATCCTAGGTTTATCCAAAGATATTGGATACTATAGACATTGATAGAAGAATAAACCTACGCGTCAGTGACAGGGGACGCGGTACGCGATACGGGAGCGTCTGCAACGCGAAACTTGGCGTGCACACCTGCGCGACTACTAATATCATGATCATAGAGAAAAATAATACACCGGGCAATTTGATTAATGACACAATCTATCAAAACGTAAACAAATCAAGAAATCATAAACTAAATAGTAGTACAAAATAATATAAAAAAGGTTAAAAAAAAACGGTTGTCTGTAAAGTCGGTTAACTGACGATAGTTGAACGTGACAACGTGCCTCTTTGTCGCTCGTTCCGCGCTCTCGCTTGCACTTCAAGCCTTAAATGGAACGCCTCAGAGTCATGTTTTTTCGTGCGTGCAGCCGGCTCCATTGAATTATAAGACGTCACGTCAAAACTCATTTCCCCGACTGTACATTTCTGCTTAGCACAATTTTCCCCGACTGTACATTTCTGCTAAACAACTCATTTCCCCGACTGTACATTTCTGCTTAGCACAATTTTCCCCGACTATACATTTCTGCTAAACAACTCATTTCCCCGACTGTACATTTCTGCTTAGCACAATTTTCCCCGACTGTACATTTCTGCTAAACAACTCATTTCCCCGACTGTACATTTCTGCTTAGCACAATTTTACCCGACTACATTTCTGCTAAACAACTCAAATGGAACGCCTCAGAGCGAGGTAACGCCGCATATTGCGTCATGTTTTTATGTGCGCGCAGCCCATATCGAATTACAAGACGTTGTCACGTCAAAAGAAGTCTAGTTATGTATACTTCAAAACACGCGTCTGACAACTTGACGCGCACGTTCCGCTTGCCGACGCGAAGATCCCACGTCGCGGTCGTGCAGGTGTGCACAGCGCCATAAGATTACATGGGCAGCGGCCGCGCGGCGGACGCTACCGCTTCGCAGTCGCTTTGGTCGCGTAGGTTAAGCCTCAGCTTTATAGTTGCTTTCTCAACATGTAAAACGTCAGCGTCAGTTCTATGCCACACGGAGCTAATACACGGAGCAAATGCGTGTGTGGAACGTGTGCAGTATCGCGTTGTGTCGCTGCCGCGTAGTTCGATATCACCATCTTACTTACGAAGTAACTATTTAGTAATCTGTGATTAGTGATAAGTTGATAACTCATAAATGATAATACTAAAAAAATTAACAAAGGCGTCATTCTGTATCTACTTTGACAATAAAAGACAAAAATATCATAAATAATTTTATTTCCATACAACATCTACATAATTAGCTGTGGTTAAACATAATACTTATGACAACATCAGAATTATTATACTTTAGTTTAACACCCAGTGTCGTCCATTTTTGACACGAGGTTTATCCATTAATTATTAAAATGTTAAATAGATAAAAGGCGAAACCAGGTCGCGCGGCCAGGTCGCTGCGGCCAACTAATTCTTCTACGATATAATATGTAGGTGCGCGCATTACGCGACCAGCGGCCAGCTGCGTGGCAGCGCGCATCTGGTCGCGCGGCCAACGAAAAACATCGCGACACACACGCGGCCACTCGGCCGCCGCGGCCAACGAGATACGGGAATTTGTATGAAATTACTCAGTGTGCGCGCACTGGTCGCCGCGGCCACGCGTTTTTTTGTATACAGAAAACAAAATAATTGTAAAAGTTTACTCATCAAATCACTACTCATACGAGTGTGCTCGCAGACGTGGCCGCAAAGTGCGCGGGGTTGTCGCAGCGACCTGGCCGCCTAAGGGCGCATTTTCATTAGTCGTTAACTCGTACGGTATACAGCATGCGGGGAGTCTATGACAACTAATTAGCCGCGTATTGACCAAGCGAGCAGCCTCGCTGCCTCGCCCGAGCGTGCCGCGGCCGAGCCAAAAGTTGTCGGTTTTTGGTCGATGCTCAAAGGCGCCTCGGATGTTTGCCGCGCACTAACACGTACTGACCGACCGAGCAAATGCGCGCGAGGCTGCCGCGGCGAGGCGGCTCGCTTGGTCAGTACGCGGCTATTGACAACTAATGGCGCATTGTCATTGGTCGTGGCATGCGTTTCAGAAATCTCCCGCACCCCTTATGCGGGCCCTATCGACTAGTGAAAATGCGCCATAATGCGCGGGGGCCCTAAAACGACACGACGCGACACTTCAGTTACATAGAACTGACGTTTGTTATACGTCAGTTTCACGTTTGTTAAACGTCAGTTCTATGGAAAGTGAAGTGTCGCGTCGTATCGCGTCGTGTAGTGCGTTCTCACCTATACGTGCCGAATTTATATATTTTTGAGAGTGCGTTGAGAACAATTGTGGGATGGGTAAAAACTGTGAAACTAGCGTCAGATTCTCGTGCTGATCAAAAAACCGTAAGACGGTTGGAGAGTAGTGTTGTAACATCGAAATCGATTAATCGAACAATCGATTGTTTTTTTTTCGATTGTCGATATTTTTTAATCGATTGTAAGGGAATTAATTAAAGAAATCGATTTTTTAAAAATCGATTTTCATAAAAGATGGGTTAAAAATTTTATCTATTGATTAATTAAGAAAATCGTTTTTAAAAAATCGATTTTCAAAAAAAATGGTTTAAAAAAATAATGCACAATGTTAATAATCAAGTTTTCACTTCTGCCGGCACTCCCGGAGTGCAACCAGTCTTTTTTTTTTTAGTGTAGGCGTTGACGCTGCCGCCCCTAGGCCGCGGCCTATACGGCCTATTTATAAAACCGGGCCTGCCTATACTTGTATCAAAAACCTTAGAAACTGGGTGTTAAACTTTTTCGCCGGTACTAGGGTGTGGTTGAGCGGATACATAAAAAGTATTCATTATTTTTGCTGATTTTATAACCCTTGTACGATTCAATTCTTACGTCTGTGCTAACATGTCAAAACATTACAATAATATGTACAGTACCCGGCGATAAATATTGCACATCGACTTTTGGAAAGTGACAGTCGGCTAATTTCGGTTTTGTAGAGCGTTATCTCTTACGCACGAAATACAAAAAGTCCGGTATATATTAGGAGCTGTTAAAAAAACATAATTATTATGGTTTGCTTCTTTTGACAATTTTATTATTCTTTGTATAAAATACACCAAATTTTCTATAAGTTATGGCTTTAGGTTCGAGTAAAATAAAATAAAAAAGGGTGTTCAAATTATGTTTACGTATTTAAAATTCTTTTGGAAAATTACAGCTGTAGCAAATTTGTGTTAACAACTCTAGATATATATTTTGAACTGGACGCGACTGCACTCTATTGAATTTGAACAACGACTGACATAATGTCAAATAGGTGTGTGCTACAAAGATAACGCTCTATGTAACCGAAATTAGCCGATTGTCTCTTTCCAAAGGTCGATGTGCAATATTTATTGCCGGGTATTGTACTCGATCTTCCTAATGTCTAAAAATTATAAATTATAATGTAGCTACAATTTTTATAAAATAAAAATAATTGTTCGTTATAATAATAAAATATTTTGCATCTGCAAAATAAAAAAAGCTGGTATTCACAAATTTCTACAGGCGTACTGTTGCTATTGTGTACACAAGCATAATATTTTGTTCGAGGTCACTTTTAAGTATGAAAAAGTTAGAAGTGGAAAAATCCGTTATTTTTAAGTCTGTACAATATATTTTACTTACGAATCGAAAAGCAGTAAATATCATGTTTCCAAATGAATATGAAAAATGTAAAGTTGCTTACAAACTTTGACACAATCATATATTTTTGTTTTCAAAACAAAAAACCGATATTTAAGACATAATTCGATTCTCATTTCAAAATGTTGTATGACATGTGAAAACCCATAAACATAAAGATTCACGTTATTCTACAAATTACGCATGTTTTCCATCGTGGTTACCGTAATAATTACGTAATATTTCACTGTTCGGGTTGAATAAACATACACCCTGTAAAGTTATCTTATGGAAAGCACAAACAACGTCGTTATCAAAACAAAACTATCATGTTTTGAACCATAAATTGGAGCCAATAAAAATATTAAGTACATGTACTTCGTGTCTTAGATAATAAAATATTCAAACCTACTACTCAGTGCCGTAAATAGCCTTTTTTGCGACCTGTGCGAGTGCGCCCTAGTTTTTTTTAGATATTATAGGTACCCAGGGCAATGCTATGTGTAGGCCTATTAGCTAAGTATTTTATTTAATTCAGGTTGATAAAATAAAACTTGGTGTTGACTTTTGGTAGACCAAGTATAATAATTATAGTAATATTTTGGACTTTTCTCTCTTTGATGTCAAGTAAGCCTTTCGCCAGTTACGAGTACCCCACCCAAACCGTGCAGCACTAGGGGCGCAGCGGGAACTTATCGGGAGCAAACCCAAGAAAAGTCCTACCTGGTCTGGCCATTGTTGCGCCCCCCAGAGTCTACGCCCTGTGCCTGGGCACCGGTGGCACCGCCCTATTTACGGCACTGCTACTACTTTTCAAGTAGATTTATGCGCTAAAGTCCAAATTGCGAACCGAGACACAAAACTTCATATTTGTGTCAAAATCTTAAAGAAATTCTCGTTATTTTTATTATAGTTGCTATTGTTTAAGCAGACAATATCTAAAGTAGTTAGGATCTACAAAATAAGTCATACATTTTGTATGAAATACGACTACAAAATGAGTTATTTAATTCATGAAGCCCCAAGCGGCCACATCCGGCCGCGATAACAATGAAAAAGCTATTGTGTCTCGTTTTGCCACGACTGATGGGTTAATATAACGTAGTATTTACAACTTAACTTACTCTTTTACTGTTAAATACATAAATTACATTTCTAAACATTACGTTAAATAGAATTGCACGTATAACTATAAAGGCGCTCTCACACCAGGAGCATTCGCGTGTTATGTAAAGACAGATTTACATAGTCAGTGGCTGTCGTCAGTGAACTGTGCTGATTTGAAATCAATTTACACAATGGCAGTGACCAAACAGCAGTCATTGACTAACGTCAGTTACTGACTCAATGTAATTCTGCCTTAACGTTACGCGAATGCTGCCAGTGAGGGAGCGCCGTAATGAATAAGAGAGCTGCCTAGAATTTGACCGGACATCGCGTGCCACCATCGAGGCAGCGGCCTTAGGCCGGCCACATACAGTCGGACTTCCGTTTCGAAATTACGAAACGGAATATCGATTCGGGATTCCGAACGCAGCAAATCCACACAAATAAATGACTTTGTCACACACTACGGAACAAAAAAACGTACGGAAAACTACTGTATGTGTGTGACAAATTCCGTTTCGGAATTTCGAAACGGAATTCCGAATGTATGTGGCCGGCCTTAATCGTGCAAGAAGATTTGAAACTAGTCAAAGTATGTTCTCAAATTAAAATATTATGAAAATGAGTAATGATACAAATTACAATAAAACTGGAGAAAATAAACATTTACAAAGGTATGAGAGGCGATTACTATATAAATAAAATCTCTAAGTATCGACAACGATAATCACAAAACTGTTCACTGATTTCACTTCACAGAAGTCTTTGGTCTCCGCCGCTAGCGGGTACGTAGACACCGCGCTCAGAACTACACGCAAACTTCTATTATTGCACATGTGCGGTGTTGCATCTGAAATTGAAAAAATAATAGTTTAATACCTCCATCGTGGGAATAACAGACAAAATAGATTTTCAATTGTTATGCGACAACAGGGTGCTGCTTGGCGGTTGATGGGTTAAAGAATCAGGCGTTATTTTGCGAAAAACCATACTAATACACGGTGCAATTAAACCTTCCTGCCAAATTTTAATATATTGATCCTTGTTAAAAATAAAAATACACGTATTTTTTTCTTTTCTAATCACTCAGTACTAAAATGTTGAGAAATAGCTTCCGAAAGTTATCCTAAAAAACGATACAATTAATGGACACGAAGCCTCGCCCGCGCGTGACGTGCCCCCGCGCGCGTGCCTCCCCCCGCTCATTCCCTTCCTCATTCTGCAACGATTTTAAATGGGATAAAATGTCATTAAAAAAAATAACATCCAATTTTTTTTTTCTTAAATGGACTCTCCTAATGATACCTAGGCCCTGGAAAGAATTTGGCAGGAAGGTTTAATTGCAGCCTTTATTATAAAAGCCAAAGTGTGTCTGTCTGTCTGCTACCTCTTTACACTTAAGCCACTGACCCGATTTAGAAGGGTATAGAGATACTTTGAGTCCCGAAAGGACATAGGATACTTTTTATCCCCGGAAGATTCTCGCGCGATAAAAGAGTTTTGGCGCAACGGATTTGCGGACGTCATCTCGTTAAGTAATCGCATTAATTACGAGTATAATAATAGTATGTATGTAAGCCTGGTGGGTTATTATGACCTCTTATTTCCAGCCAGTTTACGCCCGAAAACGGTACATTTTGGGCGTAAACTGGCTGGAAATAAGAGGTCATAATAGCCCACCTGTAAGGATATGTGAATGTGGTCGCTGTTAAGCATTTGTGTTTTTGTGTTTTAGCCTACGAAAAATGTTTTTGTCGAATTATGAATGCAGACTTGTCTTAGGGCCGGTTGTTTGATCACTAGTAAAAAATAACTAATAGTATCCGTAAGCATTAGTTAATTGACTGTAGTTAAAGCTTGACCAGTCGTTAAAATAGAAATACGTTGTTTCAACTGATTTTTGACTTTAGTTAAAAGTAACAATCGTCAATTGTGTTGCTATTTGAAGGAACATGGGAAACCCAAAATTCTGCCGGGAGAATTTTTTTACTACTGGTAACATCTGGTAATATTGAAACGTCGGCTGTAGTCTGTAGAGAACCCTTTGCGCTCACGCACAGCCATTGTTCAAAGAACAAAGCTCTTAAAACATTTGACATACGAACGTAATTAAAATGTTGTATTGAAGCTTAACTCAAATTCTTTGGATATAATAATCAATAAAGATGGGTCATGGGGGCTCTTTTTGTGCAAAAATACAATAGTTTTAATTATTGCACGTGTTTTCTCTATTTTTTAGAAACTTTATTATTACTTATTCAAACTTTTTGCATAAAATACCCTTTTTTGTGGTTTTTTCATTGTAGGCTATTTAATTAGCTTTCACTTAAGGTTATTTTACGACAATAGGACGAAACCTCGCAAAGAAAGAATTATGCAAGCCAAACAGATCTCCAGAACACTGTCGAATAAGCAGTCTACGAGTAGTCTACTGCGCTTACTGCATAATTTCTGAAATATAAATATAGGGCAAGTTTTATATTTATAGTAATGAATTGGCAGCTTTTTGATATGATTAATGGGTTTCAATATATTTTATGTAATACAGCACTGTTGTTGTTGGTACTTACTTACCCATTTAGTAAATAATACCTACACAGTATTACAATATTCCTAGTAGTTGGTCTCTCCAATGTAGACTTAATTTCAGCAAATAACCAAAGTACTGTTTCTTTGGACATTCTAAAAATCTAAACCTTTCGAAAAATTCGACTTCATCCCAATAGTCTCACCTAGCCGCAAATGTTTTCGGGCAGCATGTTAAAACGTATTCTACAATAATCTCTTCATCAGAAGAACTTTCCGAGTCATCGAAATGTATAAGTATGTACATTTAAATCCATTATTTTTTATAAAAGCACTCTTTTTGGGCAGAAAATATCTCAACGCGACTAGATATTATCCGCTACAACAAACAAATCAAACTAATGGTCAATGTTAACTACGCAGTCCGAGCGTAATCATCTTATTTAACAATTTGTCAAAAACTTTAACTACAGTTAGCTTAACAATCGAATGAAAAACAACATTTTGTAATTTTTAACCAATAGTTAGTTTAACTAACAGTTTTTAACTATTAGTAACCTTAACTAGCGATCAAACAACCGGCCCTTAAAAGATCTAAGTCAGAGGTTACACGTTCATTTTCTCATCAATCTGGTAAAGATTGACGCGAAACTGAACGTCTAAACCACGGATTGATGGACCGATCATTTTTTTAAAGCCGCAGTACGCACGTGCGTCAAGCTTCGCTTTGCAAGAAAATATATGTGACTGTGTCCACTGCAACCCACGGACACGCTACGCACGAATTGACGTAGTCAAAGTAATAAAAACGTGTGCCGCGTGGCCGTGCACAGCGTGCGACGCGTTGGAATGGCGGCTTAATATGTACTTTAAATTATAGCCATCAATCTGGCATAAATCTTAAATTGACGCCAGATTGATGACAAATTGAACGTGTAACCTACGACTATAGAACTTGACTGCATTCATAACTCTTTTACTAATTGTTTAACAGTCCATGTAAGAGCCTGTCCACACGGCGCGTTGCGACAGCTTTGCGTCTATATGTGCGGATGTACCTGAGCGGGGCGGTGAAGCGCGCGGAGAGAGGGGGGGTGGTCGCGCGCCTAGTGGCGAGCGGCCCCCGCGGCCAGGTCCACGGCGAGGACGGCGGCGGGGGCGGCGCGTCCTCAGCTGCGTCGGTGGCGGCCCCCGCGCCGGCGACGCTCGCGACGCACCTGCAACACAACACGGTTAGAGACGACGACGAGTCCAGACCAGCCCGGTAGTGCCATAACCATAGTATAAGGAGGGGAAGTAAGTTATATTCATACATACGCACCGCGCGCGGCTTGTATGTGTGCGCTATAGTATCTATGCGTCGCCGCTGTCGCCGCACGCACACTTAACAAAATCTCAACCCGTTTCTCAGTGCGCCAGTCGGGGCTAACACTGCACGAGGTTCGCGCGTCACGACGTTTCGGCACCGCTAAATGAATCAAAAATGTCTGACAATCGCAGGAAAAACTAGTGCTGTGTGTTTGAGTGTCCTAATAATTCATCAATTCCAGAATTGCCATCGCCGCCGGCAGGTTTATTTTATCTTTTTTTTTATAGGAAAACCATTGTTGAACTTTATTGACGAATAAATGACTAATAAGAGATTTGTTATATTGACAACCCTAAGACAGTATAGCCAATCAACCCATCAATCGTGGCAAAACGAGACACAATAGCTTTTTCATTGTTATCGCGGCCGGATGTGGCCGCTTGGGGCTTCATGAATTAAATACGGAATGGGCCGAAGATAACCTCTTCCTTATACTATGCCATAACTGACCGGGACGCCATTGCGACGTAGCCAGTGACGTTACCATGGCAACGTCCAAGCAACGTCTCGCGTCTCTACGTCGCCGCAAAGCGCTGGTTTTTTTAAGTTGATTTTTGAGAACATCTGAGCGCCGCTCAACGTAGCGTAGCTCCTCGATACGCGGCAAGGGATACAGTTCGCGTACGAGTTGGGGATTAACCGTGACCTTGTAGTCCCCGCAAATTCTAATATCCCCATTTCTTTTGACCACGGGTACAATCGGCGTCCCTTACAGGAATCAACTTCTCTGATACTACCTAACTTTGATGAACATGAACTTCATAGCTTATGGTCACAATAAAACACAATTTTAAAAGTTGTCATGCCAGTATTTCGACGTCTGACCTTTTTAAATTAAAAAGCAATGACGTTCATGTTCGAGAAAAACAAAAAAGATATAATATCAAAATCGGTCCACCAGATGCTACGATGCCACGGCCAGACACACGGGCAACGCACCTGCAGCTCTTCTAATACTACGGCCACGGGTACTTTCTATCAGGTGACCCTCGATTTCTCCCTTATTTTATAAAAATCGGCCAAGTGCAAGTCGGACTCGCGCACGCAGGGTTCCGTACCGATACAGAGCAAAAATAGGCTAAAAATTGTGTTTTTTGTATGGGAGCCCCCCTTAAATTTTTATTTTATTTTAAAATTATTATTAAATATTAAAGTACACAATATAACAAAAGAATGTGTGAAAAATTCAAGTGCCTACCAGAGTCATTATTGATGTAGAGCGAAAAAGGCCGAAAAAATCACGTTTGTTGTATGGGAGCCCCTCTTAAATATTAACTTTATTTTGTTTTCAGTATTTGTTGTTATAGCGGCAACAGATATACACAATCTGTGAAAATTTCAGAAGTCTAGCTATAGCGGTTCTTGAGATACAGCCTGGAGACAGACAGACAACGAAGTCTTAGTAATAGGGTCCCGTTTTTACCCTTTGGGTACGGAACCCTAAAAAAAGGTGTAATACGTACGCTTCCATCTCCCTCCGCCCATCGCTCGTACGCCCGCTCGCGCTTCAGCCACTCCTGGTACTTGTACCACCACTCCTCCCACTTCACGTAGTCGCCCAGAGTCAGCCCTGAAACAGAACGTGAGAACGCGATGAGTCCAAGCGTACAGTGGAAAATCGGGGTTTAGCTATATAAAAGTAGACTGCATAATATTATTTCATGTGCAAAAAAAAAGAGATTTATTGAAACTATGTCTTGAGAACCAGATACCTAAATACTATCATAATTCGTATTATGAAACTCTTCCAGACTAGCTCGCCGTAGAAGATCGTTTGGCAGAGTCAGATGCTGATGATCCTGAAGATAATAATTAAAAAGGAGTGGAATTCAGCACAAGGAAAACATGTTTTTTAAATTATTTAAATTTATTCCATTTTTATTTGTCTCTGTTATCTATAATTATTCTTATTATGATGCGGCAGCTTTTATCGCCTATTGCGATATCATGGCATCTAATTGACTTATGCCCATGATGCGATGACTAACGTAAAACCCATCCCGAATACATATTCAGGATGGGTTTTAGGGCCAATCCACACGCACCACAACCACACGACAACCACAACCACACCACGTGGTCGGGCGTATATTTCGTATTGTAAATGAACTGGACCATTCACACGTACCACATTTTGCAGTCGTTGTCGACCACTTGTCAGATAACTTGTCAGACGCAACCACGGCCGACCACATCGCAACCACAACGTTGCGTCGATGCAACGACAGTGCGCGCACACCGCCCGCGCTCTTCCCCCCCCATCCGTTTCATTGACTTTCGTACGTAACCACATCGCAACCACTGGCGACAACGCAACCACGTCGGCATTTTGTCGGCACCACAACGCAACTACAAAAAGCTGCAGCGACATCATTCACACGTAACCACTGCTCGACGTTGCGATGTCGTGTGGTTGTGGTACGTGTGGGTTGGCCCTTAATGATAATAAAAATCGACCACGAATACCGGAGATGAAGTTGTGTTATATAGAAAAAAACCTTGAACGTGTTAGATTTTAACATTGTTCACACTGTCGTGACCTGTCTTCCTTCAACTCAAGTAATGAACGGATTGTTCTTTTGCCGTGTAGTGTGATAGGGTGAGAAGACTTGCTTCAGTGAAATTCTTACTCCTAAGGTCATAAGTCATAACATAACATATATGAGTTGATAAATATCAAACACAAATAAGTCCATCATAGACAAAAAATTTTTTTTTTATGTCTACTTAAAGTAAACTAAAATCTAAACATTCTGAAATGTTTCAATTTCCAATATGTCCTTGTAGTTTCTAAGAAATTCGCCTGTAAGATCTTCATTATTTTTCAAAATGTAATATGTCCATAGAAGCATTCACAACAAAAACGAATATGTCCAAAACAACCAATCAAATGACTCCTTTCGGTCAAAATGGCGCTCAGTAGTGTTTGTATCATTACCGACACAGTGCACGCTCTGCGATTTAAATTAATTTAAATTAGATTAAAACGGTGAAAATGGATACAAACATAAAGAATGTGGAGCTTGATAAAGCCAGGAAACGAAATATCATAAAGACGCAGAGAAAAAAGATAGAGAAGAAGCAAAAATTGTGAGTCAAACTTAATTATTACGTTAATGTAAACAGCCATTTCTTGAATTATTGCAGGGCTGCCATTAACACTAGTTATTAAAATATTGACGTAGTTTGTTTTCTATGATAATAATATTTCAAGTATGTTGTTAAAACTAAACTAAAAGAAATATTCGTAGGCTAAAAATGTTTTTTTTATTATTATTATTTATCTAAGCCAGCGCTGAGTTAGGTATAACATAATATTGACGTTTTAACTTGATTAAAAATCAAAGGAGGGTCTCAGTTTGACCTGTGTGTACATTGTACATTTGTCCGCGATTAACTCGCGTTTGGCTGAACCGATTTCGATGCGGTTTTCAGAAACGTATCAGTTACACTTAGGAAAAAGTTTTGGTCTTTTAAATGACATCATACAAATGTTATTATTAATGAGGTGAGGTGTAAAATAAAATGCCAATAGTAAAATGAAATGCCAATAGTATTATTTTTCTTTTTCAGATATTCGGCCGTTGGTCTACCTAAAAAGCCAACATGCAAACATAACTCCAAATCTCTTAAATGTCTTTCGCTAGTTAATCTGGACCTTTTTTATTTCCATAAAAGACTGTATGGCACTTACTCTAAGACTGAACAAGATAATTACATACTTAAGCACATTGTCGTCTCAAAAGTCAAACGTTTTCGGCCTAGAAAGGGGAGTAAAAATCCCAGGGCATTTAATGTAAAACTTTACATACCAAAATACAAAACTAACGAACTTATTCCTGTTTGCAAAAAAACTTTTCTGTTGGCGTCACGTTTGAAGTCTTCTAGGATTGATGGAGTAGCAAAAAGACATTTCGAAACTGGAAGTATGGCCAAAGAAAATAGAGGAGGAGACAGAAAACACTTCAGTTTCTCCTCTAGAAAAGAAGCTGTGGAAAAATTTATTAAAAGTTTTACTCCTTTAGAGAGTCACTATTGCAGAGATCAGATAAAGGTGCGTCAATACCTTCATCCGGACTTAAACATTAACCCATCAGTCGTGGCAAAACGAGACACAAAAGCTTTTTCATTGTTATCGCGGCCGGATGTGGCCGCTTGGGGCTTCATGAATTAAAAAAATGTATCAAATGTACGAAGATCAAGTTTTGCCTGGATATAGTGTAACACAAGGTTTTTTTAGAAAAGTATTTAACACAAGGTTTAATATTGGATTCGGTAGTCCAAAAACGGATGTATGTTCAACATGCCTTCAGCTGAATGAAAATATTAAAATTGAGACGTCACAAACTAAAAAACAAGAATTTATCACTCAACAAAGAATCCACAAACTGAGGGCTAAACAGTTTTATAAAATTTTGCAGGAAGAACTGCCTGGTCTTCTTATAATTTCATTTGACTGCGAGAAAAATCTTCCTCTACCCAAAATACCAGACCAGGCCACATACTACTCTAGACAATTATATTTATATAATTTTACAATAGTTATCGGTAGTTCGCGGGCATCCATGACTCCCCAGAATATTCACGCATATATTTGGACTGAAGACCAGGCAGCTAAAGGTTCAAATGAGATCTGTTCAGCATTGTATCATTGTATGAACTCATTAGACCTGTCTGGAATCGAAAAAATAAGGCTAGTATCCGACGGCTGTGGTGGCCAAAATAAAAATTCTATAGTTATATGTATGATTATGAAATGGCTGTCAGAAAAACCATCTAATATCAAGGAATTTGAAATGATATTTCCTGTAACAGGACACTCGTTCTTGCCGGCTGATAGAGTGTTTGCCATAAATGAAAGAGTGATAAAGAAACGAGAGAGTATAATTAAACCGAATGATTATGAAAATATAATTGGTGAACATGCAACGATCCATAAACTGGCGGTGGAAATACCTATATATGACTGGAAAGACAAAAGCAAAGATTTTCTAAAAAATACTCAAAGTTGGCATTTCCAAATCAGTAAGTGCAAAAGAATTATATTTCAGAAAGGGAACCGTAACACAGTCCATGTTCGCGGTGAAGTTTCTTATAGAAATGATATTTGCTCTTACAAATCTTTGACAAAGCGCGGTAAAAGATTAAACGAACTAAGTTTGGATATAGTACCAGCCGGCGTTCCCGTTAAACCTGCTAAATTGAAAGATGTAAAAAACCTTTTAACGAAACACTATGGAGATGAGTGGCAGAATAACGAAAACCTGGGTTACTACAAAAATATTTTTACCAGACTGGCGCTACGACCTATGATTCAGATGATAATGAAAGTCTTGTAGATCCCGGCAATTTAGAAAATGAAGAAATTACTGATTTTGTTTAACAAAAATTACTGATTTTGTTTAACAAAAAATTATTAATCTGATTTAACAGTCACCTGTTAGCTGTCACTCCGTCCATGACTCTTGTAAGAATTTCAAGCGCACAAGCAAGTTTGATAAATATCGATTGTAATCTTTGTAATACGAGTACAAATTTCATAAAGTCACAAAAGGTTTTTAATTTGCAAATCCATGTTAGGACGACAAAGTTCTTAACATATTTTGGACCTTCTTCGACGGATTCCTGCTACTTTCACAAAACGAAACCAGCGAACTTTGGAGACCGGTGTGGCTTCCCCATTCTTCAGGAAGGCGCGTTTGCAGAATAATCTCAAGGATATACTCAAGTTACGCGAGAGAGGATTCAAAGGAATCAAGGATACTATAGAGGATCATCAGTTGTGTGCCGGCGCAAGCATAGACTGGTATTATACAGATACGTATTTGCATTCGCGTGAGTACTCTGGTTCTTTCTTTGATTTCCACTATGAGCGTAGAGGGTGCGAATAAACGAGATAAATCTCCTTACAGGTGTATAGAAAGCGAAAAAACCGAAATATTACTTCGCGAATTAATAAAAAAAACGTGGCGTTTTGAAGGCGAGACTTACAAAGTTCGCCAACTATTTAACTACTTGCATTTCTGAACCACCTATTAATTTGCATATAGATATTAAGTTGCGCATCCAAGGCGCAGTTGCACTTTTTAACGAATTTAATTCTGTGCAGAGCAAAATTGAGGAAATCGTGCCTGATTCTTGTCTCGAAGAACAATTATTGCAGCGTGAACAATTCGAGGACAATTATTACAGTGCACAGGCTTGTGCTGAATCTTTATTAGATGCAAGGATACCTGCTACAAGCTCTCAGTGTCAAGGCCAACATAATAATCCATTACAAACTATAAGATTACCTACAATCACTTTGCCCGAGTTCGATGGTATGTATGAAAGTTGGCTCGAGTTTCGAGATACTTTTGTTTCATTAGTTCATAATTCATCAGAGCTTAGTAACATTCAAAAATTCCATTATCTCAGATCTTCATTGAAGAGAAGTGCATTATTAGTTATAAACTCATTAGAACTAACCTCCGATAATTACATTGTTGCATGGGAACTTTTACAAAGCAGATATAACAATAATAGATTATTATAAAATCACATCAAATCTATATTTAATATGCAACCAATAACGAAGGAATCTCATTTATTAATTAGGAATTTAATTGACAGCACATTAAGAAACTTACGAGCTTTGAAAACATTGGGCGAGCCCACGGGATCCTGGGATACTCTTTGTCATATTTATAGTTGTTTCAAAACTTGATAAAATAACCGAGCGTGAATGGGAACAGCACAAAGGTAATTTGTTTACAAATAAAACAGATTTAAAATTAACTCTTAATTGTTTATTAGATTTCTTAAAGAGTCGAGCTGATATGTTAGAAACATTGCAAGCGTCAGTCACTAAATACATCAAATGATAATAAAAAACCAAATAATTTTAGTAACTTTCATAATAGATCACATTGCAACTTTTCTTCTAATAAAGTGAATGATCGGCAAAATACCAAGGTTAATAATTATAAGCAGTGTTTGATGTGCAAATTTAATCATCCACTCTATTCTTGCACTAAATTTATAGAAGCGAATTATAACACTAAATTAAAGGTCATACGTGATAAAAAGTTGTGTTCAAATTGTTTGCGTTCAGGACACACAGTAAACCAATGTAGATTTGGTACCTGCAAAAGGTGTGATCAAAAACATAATACATTAATTCATTCCCATTCTAGTTCAGTGAACTCGGTATCGCATAATGAAGCTTCAACTTCTGCGGAGCTGGACACGCCCTCCGTGCCCGCTCAAACTGCAGAACACTCATCCGTAAGTCACGCACATGCGCAAACTTTATCTTTTGAGAAAAATAATAAGCCTCATTCGTTACTACAACCTGTTTTATTATCGACTGCGCTTATTGAGGTAGCGGATAAGAATAATAAATATCATTTTGCTCGTGCCTTACTCGATAGTGGTAGTCAGCGTTGTTTTATCAAAAAATCTTTTTGTGACTTACTAGGCGCGCAATTAATACAGTCCACTCATGAAATAAGAGGAGTAGGTAATTCAATAACCCAAGCTAGCCAACTCTGTGAATTAATAATTAAATCTCGCATTAGTAATTACACTACAAACATAAAATGTTTTGTTTCAAATTACATCTAAATTGTCGGTATATAACCTCACACATAAAAATTTCTGTATTCCAGAGAATATTGAGCTGGCGGATCCCAACTTCCTGGAGTCACAAGATATAGATATTTTGCTTGGCGCAGAGATGTTCTGGGATCTACTCACTCATGGAAAAATAAGGCTGCCTAATGGACCTTATTTGCATAATACATTATTCGGTGCAATATATCATAAATCACTAAATGATAATGCTGGTCATATCTAGTGTAATTATACACAAACGATGGATGCGCTACTACGACAATTTTGGGAACTTGAGGAGCTACCCAAGCGTCAGGATGCGCAAACTGATGAGGATCAGATATGCGAAAATCACTTCCTCACTACAACTACGCGAAACAGTGATGGTAGGTTTTGTGTTTCTATTCCTTTTAAACAGTCACCTGAGCTTTTGGGAGACACGTTTCCTCAGGCAGAACGACGTTTTCTCGCACTAGAAAGGCGATTACAACGCTCGGATACATACAAGCAAATGTATTCCGATTTTATTCATGAATATGAGAATTTGGGTCATATGACCAAGATTTCCTCTTATGACAAACCTCATTATTTTATGCCCCACCATGGAGTTCTTCGTGAGTCTAGTTTGATCACAAAGCTACGCGTGGTATTTGACGCTAGCACAGCTTCTAGTTCTGGTCTGTCTCTCAATGACATACAGCGTGTAGGCCCACCTATACAAGGTGATTTATTTGCCATTCTTCTACGTTTCAGGCAGCATCGCTTCGTGGCATGCGCCGACGTTGCGAAGATGTATAGGCAAGTCCTGCAGTTGATTCTCTGGCGAGACAGTCCGTCGGAGCCTCTAGGGATATATCGCCTAAATACTGTCACTTACGGTACCGCATCTGCTCCCTTTCTTAGTGTACGCTGTATAAAGCAGCTAGGCATCGAATCTAATGACCTTGACGTTCAGAGAATTATCAAGGAGGATTTCTTTGTAGACGACTTAGTAACCGGAGATGATGATAAGTCTAGGTTATT
Source organism: Polyommatus iphigenia (assembly GCA_963422495.1). Taxonomy (NCBI): domain Eukaryota; kingdom Metazoa; phylum Arthropoda; class Insecta; order Lepidoptera; family Lycaenidae; genus Polyommatus; species Polyommatus iphigenia. The sequence continues at coordinate 5,108,223 of OY730188.1, forward strand.
GTATTTAGGCAATGAAATCGCTCAAACATTACAGTCAGGATGTTTCCCACTTCGAAAGTGGACATTCAATTTTATGCACAATGATTTAATGTCATCTCATGATTCGCTTGAGCATTTATGTAAAAATTTATTAGGATGATATAGTTAAGGAGTTTTTTTTTTTAATTTTGATGAGTATACAAACTATTACCGAGTAATAAGGTAATAAGGGCGACAACTATTTTCATATTCAGGAGAACAGCGAGGGTACCGCACAAGTACCTTCGGGCAAGCAAACTTTCAAGACTTCACCAACATCACTCTCGTGAAACTTGCCCCCCCCCCCCCCCCCCCCCCCGCCCCTGGAAGAAAACCCCACGGCTCATAACCCTGGTCCTGGAACCCCCGAGTGAGGGCTCATTTAAGGAATTTTCCGAAAAAAATTTCTCAATTTTGAGGCCAGGATCGTATAGAGGGGAAAAATCCAGGAAGAACAAGCCGAAGAACCCCATATCCAGGACAAACAGTTGCCAAGTTATAAGCACTCAAACTTTGACATTGACAGCTCGGCAACTGTCAAACGTCGAACAAAAGCGGCCATAACTCCGCTTCCAATAGGCCTAGATGAACGGAGTTTCTTCTAACATCAAAGGCATCACCTCGGCCACCCCCTCCCTGAATTTGAACAAAATCAGAGACATCAATATTTTTTTCTCAATTCTAAGGCCAAAATCAAATAGAGGAGAAAAGTCCAGGAAGATCAAGCCGAAGAAACCCATATCCAGGACAAATAGTTGCCGAGTTACAAGCATTCAAACTTTGACATTGACAGCTCGGCAACTGTCAAACGTCTTACTAAAGTAGCCATAACTCCGCTCCCAATAGGCCTAGAAGAACGGGGTTTCTTCTAACATCAAAGGCAACACCTCGGCTACCCCCTCCCCGAATTTGAACTAATCAACTACTCTACTACTTTTTTATCTGAATAATGTGTACATTCTATATGTATACCTAATATTTACCCGGGAATACCCACTCCTTAAACTTTAAAGGATTGTGCATTCAAATCTTGTTAAAAAAATACAGTTGTACTTAGTAAGTACTTTTTTTATCTGAATAATGTGTACATCTATCTATAAATATATATAAAACTCAAAGGTGACTGACTGACATGGTGATCTATCAACGCACAGCCCAAACCACTGGACGGATCGGGCTGAAATTTGGCATGCAGGTAGATGTTATGACGTAGGCATCCGCTAAGAAAGAATTTTTATCAATTCTACCTCCAAGGGGTTAAAATACGGGATCAAAGTTTGTATATAATAATATTAATAATACATTTTAACGCGAGCGAAGCCGCGGGAAAAAGCTAGTTCTATATAATATCCTATGCCTTTGACCACCTTGGACCAATAGAATAAAAAAAAGTCGACATATTGCTTAAATAAGTAAAATATTCAAGCGATCTCCCGTAATACAACACATAATATAATGGCTGTTACCCGCTTCTTGCATAGTCATTTGGACGAACCTTGTAACTTACCTGCTTCATCATCTGGCTAACTTTGTAAGTATACGTAAAATTCAAATTTTTTTTGTTGCAAATCATTTTCCAAGTCCTAAAAGCTACATTTATGCAAAAAAACGTAAATTTTCAAAAATGTTACTTAACTCATTCTTCCACTCACCTCTTCAATTACGAGTCTTAATTGTTAATAATGGATCAAAGAAGTTAGTGATTTATTAGAATCTGGTGCTAGTTGGGTGCTAGTAATTCAAATTCTGTTTTAAGTGTAGATAATTTTTAGGGTGCAATAAGCAAAATGCGAAATTATAATGGACAGTTGAAAATTGAAATATGCAAATATTTCAAATGAAATTTCAAAGGAATTGTTATGCTTACCAATGTCTAACGCTTCATGTGAAAGAATGTTCTTCCAAATCAATTTAATCAAGACAAAAACTCGGAGCCGTTTTAAAAACCAACGTTTTAAAAAGGCATTGGTGAGCATGGTGATTGCATTGCCTTACAACTTACAAAAGAAATGTTGAATCGCATGAACAAATCTATGTAACAACCCTAAGAACATTGTTACGTAAACTTGGTTTTAAATGGAGGGAAACTGAAAATTTAAAACAGGTAAAGTCTTTTCGGAACGCAGGTAAACCCATTGTGTACACTGTACACAGATGAATCATATATTCATATTTCATACCAACCACGTGCAAAATAAATCTTGGGCCGAAAAAGGTTCTAAAAGGCAATAAAACAAAATTTAGCAAAAGCAGTGCGTATAACTACTATAGTACATGCCGGAAGTGCAGATGTTTTGTACCTAATATGTTTTTGACATACAGGGCAGATATCAAATCCGGAGACTACCATGAAAATAAGAACACAGAAAAAAATAAAATAAAGGAGAAAGTAATACCAAATCTCCCAAGTGATGCCGTGGTAGTCTTAAATAATGCAGTCTACCACAACACTAGTCCGGAAAAAATACCAACATCCAATTCAAACAAATTAGACATGCAGACTTGGCTGAATGCAAAAAATATTTACTTCGAACCAAGCTTTAAAAAACCTGAACTATACAAGCTTAATAATAAAAAAACAAAGAAAACTTACGCAAGTAACAAAGTTGACGAATTATTAAAAGTACAATGATTCAGAGTGCTTCACTTGACTCCTTATCATGCAGATTTAAACCCAATAGAAAACATTTAAGGTATTGTAAAAAACGACGTTGCCAGCCGCAATATCAAATTTACAATTACAATCAAAATTACAAGAAGCATCGATGGCAAAATATTTTATAAGTATAGGGCAACTCACGGATAGATGCCGCAGACCGCAGATCAAAAACTCTTATTAGCGAAATATCCTTGAACCCCAATTGCACGTCATATTAGCTAGCGCTGGCCCGGCCCCTGCTCAGTGCGTCGCGCAGTATCATCTGGGACGTGCGTGAGCGACATTGACCCGCGGTCAAGAAATTTTCGTGCCAAATTTTTGCTCGGAATAATAAAACCGTATTTTTTTCCTGGTAAGTGTATTCACTTTATTTTGAATAGTCATAAAGGTAGACATTTAAAATTGATTTTAATTGTGTTTTAAACTATTTTGATTAATGTGATTTTGGAGTAATTTCGAAGGCATCTATCCTTCACTAATCGGATAGACGCCTCGTTTTTCGTCGGGATAGGTGCTCTTAGGGGCATATATCGTTATACCAAGGCATCTATCCCCTTCTTAAAAATAGTAGAACTAATTTAATAATGTAATTGTTTCAGTGTCAAATGCCCCGAAAATACAAACGAAAACCGGGGGTCAGCGCACGTGAACGAAAATGGACAAAAAATTATTTAGAAGCTGCTTTGGTAGACTTAGACAGAAATATCTCAGGAATAAAAGAGATATCGAGGATATTTTTAATATACCTCCGAGAACTCTCAGAAGAAGACAAAAATCAAGAAACACAGACATGGTCTCTTTAGGCAAAAATCCAGTTTTGGGATTCAAAAATGAAAAGCGCTTGGTAGCTTACATTTAAAAAACTAGAAGAGTCTGGATTCCCACCTGAAAGAGAAGCTATACGAAGCTTAGCATTTCAGTTTGCAGAGAAATTGCATCCTAAACATTCCTTCTTCAATCAAGAAACTCAAATGGCTGGACATCAATTGTTGCAAAGTTTTTTTGGAGAGAAACGATGAAATATCTATTAAAGTTGCTGAAGGTTTATCACTGGCAAGAGCGCAGGGTTTAAACAAAAAATTAAGTCAACCAATTTTATGAACTCCTTTTAAAAGTTTTGACGGAAAATGATTTGTTAAACAAACCTAAACGCATTTATAATATGGATGAGACAGGCATCCAGCTTAACAACAACCCTGGAAAAGTTTTGGCAACGAAAGGTTCACGATCGGTAAAAATGGTAACTTCAGGTGAGAAGGGAGAGACTATGACTCTTATTGGCTGCTGCAACGCTGTTGGAAACTTACTTCCACCTGTGATGATCATCAAAGGCGTGAATAAAAAACTTGAATTTAGCGAATGTTTACCACAGGGCTCTAAAGTATACATGAACAAAATGTCCGCTTATATCAACACGGAGCTTTTCAGGAAGTGGCTGCTGGAGCATTTTATTGCTAATAAGCCCGAAAGAAAAGTTTTACTGATACTAGATGGTCATTGGTCATACATCTCATTCAAGCGTGATTGATATGCTAGAAGAGGCCGAAAAACATGAAGTTATTCTACTGTGCCTCCCAAGTCACACGACATCCGTGTTACAACCACTTGACCGTGCGGTTTACAAACCTTTCATTTCTATTTTTATTAAATATAATTTAGCTAAAATTTTATTAACATTAACTTCAAACGAGTCTCCAACGTTGTCAACCATAATTACGAGTCAGAAAAAAAACATTGATAAACAAGCTGTTAAGATTTCAATAAAACGGACAGCCAGCGCCATCTATACGCTAGCTGCGACAACCAGCGTCCTCTGGTTCTCGCATCTGGCTGGATCCATTTGACAGCTGACAGGGGCGAACGGTGACACATGACAGGGTTTGACAGGTGTCCAGCTCTCTTCCGCCGGGGCGGGCGCCGCCATTATTCGCCTCTCTTTTGCAAACCTTGTTAATTCACAAGTTTTCTTTAAAAATATTGTAATACTAATAATTAATAAACGTATGTAAGGAGTAAATCTACGTATTTTAAATAACCCAGGAGTCCTACCGGAGCGCTACATAAATGGACCTTCAGCCGGATGTCGGATCATAACCTCGAAGACGCCTCATCATCACGTGGAGATTAAGCAGCGAACGGTCAGGATCCTTATTTTTCCTACTCCCTTTGCTTCGAAATGTGCTAAAACCGTATAACTTGTGTTTTCAATGTCGTGTAGCTGTTCTGCAAGCGGCCGAAAGCCACGCACGTCTTATAATATTACACGCATAGATATCAGAAACAACAGGAGATAGGCCGCCGAGCGCACAAGTTTGAGTCCTGATGTAAGTCACACTTACATTGACACCTAACATTACACAAATTACACACACACATTCACAAATCCCTGTCGCTCACACATTCAAGGCGGTGCTCTCATTGCTGCACACACATTGCCATCTACTGTGTAAGTACGCGCCTCAGTCCAGACAACACATTCAACAAATTTCACACCTACGCTAGTGATTGACTGTCGATAAAGTTATCGAGCAGTTACTTTAGTATATCGCGAACAATTTTAGCTTTAGGCCCCAATACAATAATAATTTTGAACAAGCTCTGTTCAATGACGACCTCTGTGGCTCAGTTGGTGGGCTGTTGGTAGCTCAAGCTGGGAGTCGCGGGTTCAAATCCCGCCGACGGAACAAATAGTTTTCTTAGTTCCTGGGTCTTGGATGTGTATTAAATATATGTATAATATCATATAATAAATATCTTAAATATATGTATAGTATAAAAGTATTAAATATATTTCCGTTGTCTGGTACCGGTAACACAAGTCCTTCAGGTACTTACTACGGGGCCAGACTGACGTGGTGTAAAGCGTCCATAGATGTAAAAAGAACAAGTTTTTTATTTAGAATCATCTTCTCTGTAATTAAATCTTGCAAACTTAAAATCTACCCTACTTTTTAACATGTAAAGTTGCCTCACAGACACAGTGTAATGCAAAGTTATGAGATCAAAGTTAAAAGATTATTTCAATTTTTCTTGGAGGGTTAGGAAATTTTAAAAAACCCCCGCCAAACAACTTTAAAAAGTAATGAAATAATAATTTAGCTGGAGAGGGTTTTCTTCTCATAACCTTCCTGAAGCAAGGCGGGAACCTTGCTGTGACCTTACTAGTGTCCCACATTACAATAATTAACGAGCCCATATGAGGCATTTACTGCGATATGGGATCGCGTATTCTATGTATTCTAAAAGTGTTTGCTTCAAACTTATTTAGAAAGAAATCAATTTTTGTTTTTATTTTAGCATTAAAAAATGGACGCGGTTATGCATTTGTATGTCAATTGTAAACCCACAAAAAACAAGGTATCGAGTTATAGCTTTGTCCACATTGTGCCTTTTTTCTGTTCAACAAGGGCATGCCTTATGGCGCTGTCAACAGTGAACGTGTGGCATGCCCGTAACGCGCGTCAAAATCCACCCGCGTTGAAAGAAAAGTGTCATAGCGCACGCTACGATTTCAACGCGCGTTACGGGCATGCCTCACGTTTGACGTTGACAGCGCTATAAGGCATGCCCTTGATGAACAGAAAAAGGCACAATGTGGACAAAGCTTATGATCAATTATATTATCTAAAGAACAAGATCGCATTCATAACTGTAGGTAAACACAAAAATGCTTATCGGCGACCAAAAAAGGTTCAATAATTATTAAAATACCTTTTGTTGTGCTAATCTGAAACTAAAGTCATAAAAATATATAAGAAAAAAAAACTCATTACATAAAAATGTCATACGAAAAGACGTATCCATACTTTCTCAGCGCCCTTGAGACCAAAATAGACCTATGTTCACTACTTTCATAAACCTTTATCTTGAAAATATTTTATTTTATTTATTTACAAAGCTAAAGAATGTTTCTGGGGCAAACTATTTGTGTGGCGGTCTCTAGGAGACTGAGCCGGTCACCTGGTGGAAAGGAATATGCAGTTCGACACAATTAAGCAAAGTGGCTTTAAGAGTCCTTACGGTACCATGTACGTCTGCAGCAACAGAATGTACATTTAGTGCCCAAGCAAATATACACAATATAAGACGTAATCGTCGAACTTCGGAACGAGCTGCTAAATAACATTTCTAGCATACAACTGGAACATAATATTACAGATGAGCCGATGAGTGAAGAAACTCTTCATGGAAGTTCGCCTGTTGAAATAACAGAAATCGAAGAGTACGCACCGTCTCTAACTGAAGCAACAACATCAAGTTTTGTAGAATTTATAAGTTGTGGACAATCTTGTGCAAGTACCGATTCTGAATCTTCGTAAAATTATTTTATTTTACCTCGATTTTTCAATAGGTATCATTTAATTCTAATATAAAGACATGAATCACTTATTTGGTTTAATTTATTTATCTCCTTAATGGCAAACAAGATACACCTAAAAATATTAGGTATAAATATTAGGTTTAAGTACTAAATTATAACATTTTTTTTTATCTTTAAAAATAATTTTTAGGATTCAGAACCCAAAGGGTAAAAACGGGACCCTATTACTGAGACTTCGATGTCTGTCCGTCTGTCTGTCTGTCTCCAGGCTATATCTCAAGAACCGCTATAGCTAGACTTCTGAAATCTTCACAGATTGTGTATATCTGTTGCCGCTATAACTACAAATACGTTAATATAAGTTTGAGAGTAAAAACCTGCTGTATGGGTTTTTAGTCGGGTTTAAATCCATTTTAACCCAAAATTGATTTGAACCCGATGAATATGATGAAAGGCGACACGGCGCAATGGCGCGTCTGGGTTTTCATAGGCCTAACTAGAGTTTGACCTGTCTGATCGGTTTCTTGGTGTTTCTTCACCAAGTAAAAGTAATTCACTGCGTTTCTTTAAGACACTTGGAATATTATCCAATGTAAAAAGAAAAAAGATGTTGCTAACTGGCCTGTTGATGCTTGATCAGCCATACCTGATTGCTTGTAAAGTACTAGAAACAGTTAACGGAGAAACAATAGCCCAGTTTGTTACAAACTCTTGAGTGAAATGTGGGGAGATTCATTTTTAGATAAATTAAATAATGTTTTAGTACTATGCACTGACAGCGTGGCATATATATGCTCCGAGCCGGACGTTTATTAAAACATGACTTTCCCAATATGCTGCATATTACATGTTTGGCCCATGCTCTCAATAGAGTATCCGTTCTGAGTATGAAAATGTTGACACCTTGATTGCCAACATAAAAAAGATTTTTTTTAAATCGCCAACAGGTTAAAAATATTTAAAAGAATGTACCCAAACCTAGCACTTCCACCACAACCTGTGATAACAAGGTGGGGGACATGGCTGAAGGCAGCTAGTTACTTATCAAAACACTTTGAAGAAATATCCGATGTATTAAACAGTCTTAATAGGAATGAAGCCTTGTCGATAAGGAAAGCAAAACGAGCTATGACGAAAATATACGTGCTGATTTGAATTTTATCAATGAAAATTTCACTATTATACAAGAAGCACTCACAAAAATCTATATCGGAGAGCTTAGAAATTATAGACAGCGTAAGGTGTGTTTTGATGTGGTCCTCGAAAAACATAATTGAAAATAAATTGGAAGAAGTTCTAGAAAGAAATCCTGACTACTATAAGATCAGTGAAATAAGTGAACAATTAACAAAAGGAATTGAAGTAGATGATTCTCTTTTCCTTAAATTTGCACCACTCACGTCTGTGGACGTTGAGAGGTCGAAAGATTTATAAATGGATTTTAAGTATAAAAAGGAACAGACTTAAAGATGAAAATATTGAAAAAAATAATGATCATCTACTTCAATTTCTTACAGGATAACAACATTTGTCACAGTACCGATGATGAAAATATTGAAGACTAATGTATTTGTTTTCCGTGAGTTGTATTCTGTGAGTTGTGACCAAGCTAAGTTGAAAGTTATGTGAAGTACTGCAGCTGTGAACCAAGTCGTTTGCATACCGCATACGTCTTATTATTACGTTTATTGTGCGCTATTCGACTACATTGATACGCGTGCAGCAAGATCAATTTGTGACAAATAGCAGCTCTATCTGAGAAATATATGAAAATTTTGTGAAAAATTGCCGAGATGTCTACACTCCTTTTGAAAATCTGACTATCGACGAGAAGCTTGTGGCGTTCCGTGGCCGATGTGCATTTCAGCTGTTGGTATCATAAACCTATAATGCTAAAGACCAACAAAGAGTGCGAGAGAGAAGAAAATCCTTTATGGAATTATAACAAGATGAAAAGGGAGAGGCAGTCTAATGTAAATTGTAACCACTTTTATTTGACAGGTCGTCACAAGTCGTCACTCGTTTTTATGCCCTTTCGGTATTTCCAATATATTGTTCAATTCGTTTGTTATTTCTAATAAATATTATTATATTTAAAAATGGTTACTTGTTCTGTAAGTGATTGCAGTGTAAATCATAAGAATAATCTTGACATTTCACAGGTAATTAATCGTCATGTCCTAATTGCTACGATGTGTTTATTTTTGCTATATTCTGTCTTTAGTTCTCTATTTCAAATAAAATATTGTGAATCCTCCCTTTTACTTTCATATTTTGCGTAACTAAAGGTACTATTGTTCTTATCCTCTCAATCCCCGAGCGGCCGGATCCGGCCGCGCTATCTAAACCAGAGTTGCAAAAAAACAGAAAATTTAAATAAATACAAGTTTTATATGATTTTTTTGTTTTCATCAATGTTTTATGTTTAATTCAATGTTTTATGTAGACGTTTTATTCATGTTTAAAACATTGATTTATTTGTATTAACATGACTGTATGGGTTTATTTTCCTTTGCCCCATGGCAACACTGGCGGAGCGCGCCTTTCTTTGTCATTGACAATAACACTGACAGTTGACATTGCGATAATAACCGGCGTGAAAGTGAAGAATTCCTATTAATATTTTAGAGCACAGGTCTTCGCCTTTAATGATTTTTTTTATGAAATAAGGGGGCAAACGAGCAAACGGGTCACCTGATGGAAAGCAACTTCCGTCGCCCATGGACACCCGCAGCATCAGAAGAGCCTCAGATGCGTTGCCGGCCTTTTAAGAGGGAAAAGGGTAATAGGGGAGGGTAGGGATGGGAAGGGAAGGGAATAGGGTAGGGGATTGGGCCTCCGTTAAACTCACTCACTCGGCGAAACACAGCGCAAGCGCTGTTTCACGCCGATTTTCTGTGAGAACGTGGTATTTCTCCGGTCGAGCCGGCCCATTCGTGCCGAAGCATGGCTCTCCCACGTCTAAATTATTTGTTAACCAAACATGCATTGGTGGAAGTTCAACCTTTGATATGGTGGCAAGCCCTAAAAGATAATGTTTGCCCAGAAATGATGAATCCAGCACACCAAGTTCACACTGCAATAGCATCCTCAGCTGTTGTAGAAAGGATATTTACAATTGCAGGAAAGAGAAGAAATAATTGGTAATGATAATTAGATTAAGTTGTATTAAATTATTAACTCAGATTATAAGAAAATTCTAATTAAAAATAATAATAATAAAAAGCTTATTTTCTAAACATGAACCCGTTGTATTTGTCAATTAGAATGTTGTTTAAAACATGTTTAATACGCTGTTTATAACATTGTTAAAAAACAGGATGAAAAAATCAAAGTTTTTTTCCTAATAAGTTTTAAACATGTTTTAAACACATTGTTTGAAACAATATGTTTTTTTCGTAACAACTCTGATCTAAACGCAGCTATTCCGTCAAGACCCAAGCGGCCGTATGTGGCCGCGCTCTTTCATTCGATCGAGATACGTATTACGTCGATTTAGAGACTACTTTTGTATGAAGAAGTTTGGTTAGTTACGATCTATGATACATTTGCCACATTCTGAATGCAAAATATTATACAATCTGTGGTCGACGAATATTTTTCAGTCATTTGAAAATCGTGAATTTTTTCGTGTGTGTTCTGCCATGTTGTGTAACATTTGTGTAATTTGTGTGAAATAATTGATGGATTTAACGAATGTAAGTAGTAAAATAGTTTACTTTACTAATATTACGTAATTTTAGATAATCATTTGCAAGAAATACTTCGCAATAACTTGTGAAAGTTGAGAAAAAACTTGTGTGTGTTGTAAGTGTTTTGAACGGAATTTGCTTCATATATTTGTAAATTAATGACGTAAAACGCTTCAAGAAGTCTACAAGAACAAAAGGTCTACAAGACTTTTTATATCGATAGTATTTCTTACGATTCTAAAACAGAGTTCAAAGTTCACTTCAAAGTTCGCAGGTAGCGACCATATTCTGCCGGCCGCGGCCATTTTGAACTTTATTTGTAAAGCCCTAATGACGAAGTTTGCTTGTGGGTAATACGAAACGCATTTTTTTAGTGTGATATTTATGACCTGTTTTTGTAAACATCTCAAGCTGTGACGATAAATTGAATAATAGACTATTGTTTCTAGGCTTCCGTCGTCGAGAACATAACAAAATATTCATTTATTTCATGTGAAATAGTCAGAAAAACATTTTTCAAAATTTATACTTCTGAAAAGAATATTAAATCAGACTAAATACTATATTATGATGGCTTGATAGATAGAAAATTTATTAGATATTATAAAATTCTTTACAAAAACATAAAATATGGTTTGGATGTAAAAAGATTTTTGCCACGATTGAAGGGTTAAATTACACAAATTTTGAAGAAAAATTTTTCATCAAAATTTTTTACATATACGCTAGTGCTTGAATCAAATTTATCGATATGCTTATCGATATTTTACAATAACATAAAACTAAAATAAAAATGTAATGGGGGTGTAAGGGAATTATGATATGTACTCGTATTTTATTTAAGAATAAATAATATACAATGTGTGTCGTTTACTTTCAACTTTATATTTGCATTTCTATTAATGTAAGGGCTGATTTGTCAGATAGCTTTTACCTGAGTAATAAATAGGTAACTTTATAATGTGTATATTATTTACCCTTATAAGAACCTCATGTCATAACATATCCGACGATGAAAAATCACCCCAAACGAAAATGTGTATCTACTTTTCAATCGTCACCTTTTTTCTGCCAAATAAAATATATGATACCTAATTTGAATTACAAAATTCAAAGTTGCATATTATTTATTTCTCATAGAAACGCAGGTAAAATAACTCGAACGGACTACTATACTATCGATAGTAAAAGATACATCACTAGCACACGCACACATTGACAGATCAAAAATCGTCACGCCTTTTCGGGTTGTCAGGTGGTCTATACGCGACAGTATATATTATAAGTCTATGGTTGGTATTTACCAAATAGACCCGCAAAATATGGGATAAAAATTATTAGCCTTGTTGATAAAGCAACATATTATTCTTTCAATATGGAAATCTACCTAGGGCAAAACATGTCTGCTGCAAAACCGTCTCAAAAAAATGAGTCCTGCGTTTGCATTAGAGCAAAACGTGTCTGTTGCGAAACCGTCTCAAAAAAAATGAGTCCTGCGTTCGCATTAGGGCAAAACGTGTCTGCTGCAAAACCGCCTCAAAAAATGAGTCCTGCGTTTGCTAGGGCAAAACGTGACTACTACAAAACCGTCTCAAAAAAATGGGTCCTGCGTTTGCATTAGGTCAAAACGTTCACGATAGGAGTAAGAAAGAAGATAAAGCAGTCTATAGCTTATTATTTTTTAATTAAAGAGGTAACTAAAGTTTATTTATTAATAATATCAATTACGATTGATCACAGTAATTGCTATCAATAATAACAATTATATTGTCTGAATTATTATTATATTGCGGGAGTTTTTTGTGGATTTGCGAGATTACTTTGCTCGTCAACAACAAAATGGTGGACCTTTGTTGCCACTTCACAACGTACGCGACCGTGTTGCTGATGCTCTAGGAATTGGCAAGGCTACCGTTTCCTGAATCACAAAAGAAAAGTTCGGCGAATCGTCGATGGAGGAGAACAAACTCTCAAATCCAAAGAAGAAAAAATGTCATACAGGCTACATCCCGTCACCAGTCCTGAGGACTTCGACATGGCTGCGATACGTAACCATATTTACGGTTACTACTTCCGAGGTGAACTGCCGACTCGTAAAAAGTTATTGACGTCGCTGAAATCAGCCAGTTTATTTAATGGCGATAGGACTTCGCTCAAAGTAGTCATAAAAAATGCGGATTTCGGTATGGGAAGTGTGACAAAAGAAAAGTATTAATGGAGCGTAAGGATATAGCATTGATGAGGTGTGATTTTCTACGTAAAATAAAGAAAATCGAGAATTGGGATAATGTGGTCTATCTGGACGAAACGTGGCTTAACGCCAATCATACAGTCTCCAAAAGATGGACAGACGATACAGCGAAATCCAGTATCAAAGCTCCGGAAGGCAAGGGCCAGCGTTTAACTATCTGCCACGCTGGTACAGCCAAAGGTTTAGTGCCTAATTGCTTGTGGACCTTCAAATCAGTTAAAACAACAGATTAACACGAAGATATAAATTTCGAAAACTTTTGGATAATCAGAGCCCCACCATATTTTGATGGACGACGCTCCATACCATTACGTACAAGTAAACAAATCACCCACCAGCAACAGTAAAAAAGGTGAAATACTAGAGTGGTTGCAACACGATGGTGTGGTGGCTGCCGTTAACTGTTAAAAAAGGAGTTGGTCAGATTATTGAACCTACAGAAACTCCAAACAAAGCGGACAATTTTTTTGGATGAAATGGCCAAATCCAACGGTCACACAGTGATTCGGTTACCGCCATACCACTGCCAATATAATGCCATTGAGATGATATGAGCGCAAATTAAAGGTGGGCAATTATTATTTATTTTAACTTTTATGTACAAATTATGTAATTTTACTTCAATCTCATTCTTTTACTAATCTGTTGTGCAGTCAGGCTTAACACCACTCCGCCATTTACAGCCAATAAAATGCTGACATTATTAGAAAAAGCTTGTAGTGAAGTGACTCCGTATAATTAGAGGAAAGTCATAGAAAAGACCAAAAAATTTTGCTACGATGATTGAGATAGAGATGTGCAATACGACACTATTTAAGATCAACCATTATTGATAAACGTTGGCGACAGCAGTTAAAGTTCATATCGAGTCTGAGACGCAAACACTCATATACGAGTACAATATACATGTATAGAACATTATAATGTGTTATTTACTTACAACTCAAATTCTTTGCACAAACTATGGAGTTTCACCGCTTCATCAATTACTATTGTCTTTGCGTTTTTATGCGTTAGGGACAATGATCAATGCTCATATATGTAGCCGATTTTATTGGAGAGTCCAAATCCACCGCAAGTAGAATAGTGAGGGACATAATATCGTCAGCGATTATTGCTAGATTGTATGATAAATACATTTTTGTCCACCAAAATGGTGCTGAGAAATTTTACAGGATAGCTGGATTTCCTCGTCTTTTAGGTGCAATAGATTTCACCCATATTCGCATACAATCACCATGTAAGTAACACCCACTTCATATTTGTACTCAATAAATAATATGATCAGTGATCAGTTGATCACTGATTAAATTGAATCTGATAATAATTAATAGTTGTTTATTATTTATTTTTAGGTCACTTAATAGGTGAAGAGTTTCGAAATAGGAAAGGTTACTTTTCTATCTATGTTCAAGGAGTACGTGATGCAGATTTGAGGCTAATGAATATTGTGGATCGGTACTCGGTAGCCAGGGTCTGCACATGATGCCACCATCTTCAATAACTCAATGCTAAGAGGTAAAATTCAAATTCATTTATTTGCTGTAAAGGCTGTCATACAGCATACTACATAATATAATATCATGATTTATGCCAGTTTTCACCAACAACACCTAAAATTTAGGTGTCCCTTAAACCAATATTCCAAGTTTTGTTCTTGATGAATTGACAACCCCGTAACTCTTAGGTGACGTTTATTTGAAATAAAACAACCTATTATGCGATTCATCCGTCAAACCATGAGGTGACGTTTATAATTTACGGGATGAATTGACGACCACTTAGGTGACGTATGTGGCGACGACGACGGTTGCCTTGACAATGAATCTGTTATAGAATGGCCGTCTGATATTTTACTTGTAAAATAGCGAACTCTCATAATATACATATTTATCATAAACGTTCCTCTTTAATCACTCTATCTATTAAATAAAACCGCAATAAAAGGGAACAAAGGGACATGAGGACAGAAAAAGCGACTTTGTTTTATACTATACGTCACATAAGAGTTATGGGGTTGTCAATTAATCAAGAACAAAACTTGGAATATTGGCTTAAGGGACACCTAAATTTTTGGTGTTGTTGGTGAAAACGGGTATTAGTCCTTCAATCACTACATTCAAAAAATAATTTAAGTAAATGCAACATTTTTAAGTGAAACAGTAATTATTATAAAATCTAAATGTGCTGCGTAAAAATTACTAATACGTATTAAATACTTGGTGCGCCTGTATCCGGTATGTTTATTGAACTCAGTGTTCTCTATAAGTGTAAAAACTTGATAAAACGTGGTATGTAGAAGAAAGTTAGAGAATAAAAAGATTTATACAAAATGTGAATTTCAAGCCTTTTGTGTGTGGAGTTGCAATTTTATCATGTATCGTACTCGCAAGTCGGGACTCGCTCCCGCTCAGGGGGTCCCAGCTTTGTTCGTACGAGTTGAATATAGGTGGGCGATTGTGCAGATGAGACAGCAACAACCGAGCAAAAGAAACAGAACATATTCAAAACTCAATATTACCAGTAAGAAAATAAAATTTCTTCTTTACTTGAAAATGTATTTTATAAATTGACAATATACAATTTAACCACTAAAACCTGGCAGACACATGGATAATTTAATCCTAGAAAGCATATTTACATTATAAAATGTTCTATAAGAAATAAAAAAATAAAAAATCCTTTAGAATAATAATTATTGTGCCTCGTGGCAAGTGGCAACATTCAAGTTTCAAACTCTTTACAAGAAAAATGTCTGCCGCTTTGCGTATGCGTTTTATCTTGTAAATTTCGTTTTTGTGCATGAGTCGAGCAATTTGTTCCTCTGTTGTTGTGTTTGGTGTGTAGTTTTTAGTGAGTAGACTCTTTTGAGATGGTGACTCTGTTGAGATAGTGACTCTTTTGAGATAGTGACTCTGTTGAGATAGTGACTCTTTAATTTTGTTTGTTTTCATTTTCACGATGAGTTCAAGAAAAGAAAACACAAGAATGTGCTGTGTGTGCGGATCGCAACCTATTAATGATCCCAACATAACCTTGCACCGCTTTCCACGCCCTGGCCCTAAGAATAGCCTACGGTACGTACATAACCTATCATGTTTTTTGACCAAAGAGAGGAATTTGAAAATGTTTTAAGCACTGCGCCATGCCATACCTGACTGCATCGCTTATACCACCCTACTGTACCACACTAAGATTGAAGACTGTTTTTTTATTTATATTTCCAGTTGTGAATTATGGGCGAAGTATTGCTATCCAGATCAAGACTGGTCTTCACCTAAATTCCAAAATGGACTTTATTCTAAACATAAAGTGCTATGTAGTAAGCATTTTCGACCCACTTGTTTTGTCCAGAAGAAATTGTTTAAAACAGCTGTACCTGATGTTGGTAGTGATAAGGTTAGTGCTTCAGATTGAATTAATTAACCCATCAGTCGTGGCAAAACGAGACACAATAGCTTTTTCATTGTTATCGCGGCCGGATGTGGCCGCTTGGGGCTTCAGGAAATTAATTGTACCAGATATTTATTTATTTTTATTTAATACTATGGTTTTATTATATATTAACATTTTAAATTTTAATTTCAGGATTCCTCTATTTCAGACGTAAGGCTTCCTATATTTGTACCTGGTTGTGGTTCATCCATAGTTGAACCTATTGCTGGTCCATCAAGAATTGTCAAACCATTAGTTGAACGTGATCCAAATCGATGCTTTGTCACAATAAAACCAGAAGCTGAATTTAAGGCAACTACAAAAAAATCTGAAAAGAAGTCTGTGTCTTTACAGAAAGCAGAAGAAAAGAACAAAGTCTTGATGAGGAAAATGAAAAATAAAATGAACAAAATATACAAGCTACAAAAGACACTAAAACAATTGAAAAATGAATCATTTCTAAATGTTCTTTCAAATAATGATACAATTAAAGAAGTATTAGCGACAAAAGTAAGTTCTACTTTTGCTTTGTTATTGCAAAGTGAATTACAGAATTTTTCAAGAAAAACATCAGGTCGCCGGTGGAACATTGAGAGTAAAATAATAGCATTGAGGCTCTACAAACGGTCACCAACATGTTATAAACTGTTAAGACGAATGATTTGCTTACCAGCACCCAGTACACTACAATGTTTACTGAGCAAATTTAATATGAAAATAGGCCCAAACCAAAAACTCCTCAAAGTATTAAAAGACACATTAAAAAACCGTGAGCCATCAGACTGCGAATTAATATTGATGTGGGATGAGATGTCTATCAGAAAAAATTTGTGGTACAATCCCAAGAATGATTTGATTGAAGGCTTCCAAGATCATGCAATACAAGGAAGATCACCACAACCTGCCTCATATGCCCTTGTTTTCATGGTAGTAGGAATTCGAAGTCGAATTAAGCAGCCAATTGCTTACTATTTGTCGAGTGGGTCTGTAACAGCTGACAGATTGGCTGTATTAATCAAGGAGGTAAGCAGATCCAATTACTGTTAAAATCAACTTTTAACTGGCTTACACAACAACAAAAAAGGAGGAGTTTCTATGTTTGACTGTATGTGATTTTCTTTATAAGTCTGATTTCGATTAAAAACCTATTATTCTTAAAATGATTTCAGGTTGTTAACTCGTGCTTTGAGGCTGGTTTAAATATAAGTGCCTCTGTTTGTGATATGGATGGAGTCAACAAAAAAGCTTTAGGCATCTTAGGTGGTTCGGTAGAGAATCCCATTATTGAAGTGGGAATACATCAAATTGTGTCTTTGTTCGACACACCACACTTACTGAAGTGTTTCAGAAACCTGTTTCTGAAATATGATATACAATTTATGACCAACATAACATCTGGTGATAGACAAGGAATTGGTAGGCCATTCTTTATTTTTTATAAGTGTAAAAGCTTTATTTTGTAAGCCTGTTCATTAAAGTTACTTTAACCTATCAAGCCCCGTACGAGCACCGGTGATCGCGACAACAATAGAATATAATAGCATTTCCAAGAATCCTCGATCAAAGGATTAATATGAATTTTTTAGGTTAGGTTTACTATTGCTATTACATGTTTTAGCACTCTAATGCATAGTTTTTAAGAAATTATGAGAAACTCAGTTGTGTAAGGTGGGGTTTTGAGTGAAATTTTAATAAATCTCATGACAAAAAAGGGCTAAAAAGAGTAAATCTAAGTAAGGTAAACTAAATAAGGTATGGACTACGCAACTCTTCCAGTGTGTGTCCGAATGTAACTTTGGCGGTTATATTTACATTTATTATTTTATTTTACAGGAATTGCAAAATGGAGCCACATACGGCGATTCTATGAATTGGACAACAGCAATCCCAATTTTGTGTATGCACCATCCCTGACAAAGGACCATCTAGATCCTAATTCGAAACAGAAAATGAGGGTCAAGCTTGCCGCGCAAGTTTTAAGTCACTCAGTTGCTGGTGGAATGTATACCAAGATATCTGATGGTAAGAAATCTTTTCTCTTATTCCTATCATATTCATTCATTTTATTAATTTTCATTATAACTTTTTTATTTGGATTATATCTACAAATCATCAATCCAATTTAGTTAACTAGAAATAAAACTACCTAATAATTGTAATTAATGTGTATTTCAGGAGACTTGCCGACTGAAGCCTTGGCAACAGCTAATTTAATATCGAATATGGATGAGCTATTTGATGCAGTCAATGCTTATACCCCTCATCCAAGAAGAGGAAAAAAATACTCTACAAATTTAAAAAAGAGCTCTGACGACCATATCACTCTTTTTAACAAAATGAAAGAACTTTTTAAAAAAATTGAATTTATAGGTTGCAGAGGAAACCCCCCCTCTAAAGATGGATGGATTTGGACACTAAATGGTATTCAACTAATTTGGAATTTCCTCACAAAAAAATATAAAAATGTGGAGAGTTTGTCTACTCGGCGACTCCAACAGGATCCATTGGAGAATTTATTTCGGTGCATACGCACCAACTGTGGGGCTAACACCAACCCCACAGTAAGTCAATTTGTTGCTGGCTTAAAAACTGCCATAATGAGCAACTTGGCACACACTGGCTCCGGAAATTGTGAACTGGATGATAATGAGCCTATCATAATCAATTTTAAAAAACTTTTAATTCCAGCCACAGGTGAGCACACCAAAACAGACATGGAGGAAATGCTAATGGAGGAAGATAATAATATTACTTTCTCCCTAGAAGAAAATTTACAGGGAGAAAGTAGTGAAATGCAGGCGTGTGCGTACGTCTGTGGCTTTATAATTAAAAATAATAAATTTAAGTGCAACACTTGCAAAGCAATCTTTATCTCTGAGACGCGAGAGGAAGTCCATAATTTCATTGATTTTAAAAATTACGAATCATTAAGAGATTCTTTAATTTATGCAACAAAAAATTTTATTAATTGTGTCGAAAAAATTGCGACACTTGTCAATGCATTTTTGGAAAAACAGGCACATGAGGCAAACATAAAAACATTGTTGACAAAAATATTAAAAGATAATATTAATTATGACTTCCTCCAGAATTGCGCTGAACACAAATTAAGAAATATAGAATATATTAATAACAGTGTTTTTCATATTTGCATAAAAAGATACTGTATCTTAAAAAACAGACTTTTTTCTGAAGAGGCATCCAAATCAGCCCTCAAAAGGAAAATGAATATTATAATGCATAAATAAGTTTTTATAATATTCATTTTCCCTTAGAATAATTACACCTAGAAGGATAGTTTCATACAAAAAGACGCGCCATTTGTGATGTCAAAATAACAACTCTTTACAAAATATGTTATAGTATTTAACAAGGCGAGGGCGAATGGAGCTGTTGGAAGGGAAAGGCGGACGTACTTAGGACAAGTCCAAGACGTCCTTAGAAAAAAGGTCAGGTCACTTGTGATTCTCTGTTATGTTGTTTACTGCACAAATAAACATTTTGAAGAAGCTCTTACCTCGAGAAATTGACATCGGTAAGTTCAGATCCAGACAAAATATCCGGATATTTGTGGCATCAAAATGGGTGCCCCGACTTGCCTTCTATGCGTAATTATTATTCTAAGCATTTTCCTAAAATAACTGGGTGGATGAATCTTGTGTACTTAACTAATTTTTACAATGTGTAAGATGTATGTAGCAGTATGTATTATAAAATAAATAAATGAATAAATCAATGTCTTTGATTTTTCACGGCATGGTTTTTTGTGCTTAATGAGGGTGAATCGCGTTTCTGAAATATCGAGAAGTGCTATGCTTGAAACTTAATTATCAGCTATAAACATAAAAGGTTTGTACAGGTACCTATGTAATAAACCCTAACACGAGCAATTAAAATTCTAATTCTTTGCAATATTAGTCAAAATATAACGTCATGTCATGACAATTTACGGCAATAACTGTAAACAGCAATATTGCTGTTTATATAGTTTTAAAGAGCAACATTGCTTCACATGAATTGCAGCAAATTGTTTCATGTGGTAGTGACATGACGGCTTTTATTGCTCGTGTAAGCATAGGTACCTACATAAGTCATTTTGAATTTCCCGCCATAGCTCACAAAGTGACGTAAATCGCTACGTAGTTCCTGCGGTATTTTTATAGATGGCGTAAGGCGTTGGGGAAAACTTTCCTACGAATAAGTATATGGAGCTGGGATTCTTCTCGCTAGAGTATATTGTTCTGTGCTCCCGCTTCGCAGTCGCTTTGGTCGCGTAGGTTTGAACAAAGTATTAAAGGAAAACACATGGCCTACACCCAAACAGGTCGAGGATTTTGGGGACAATTGGCATCTTTTGCCACTTAAAAATGTTTTTAGACCCATCTATTATTTATTCAGACAAAATCCACTCTATGGATGGATCTTAAGTCATTAATCATGTAAAGAAACATCCTAATCATCCCATTCCACCCAAAAAGGTTCTGAAAACACTCTTAGAAAGGAAGGAGACAAATTGGGCAGATTTCCTAAAAGGGATTGATGAAAGGGTCTTAGCTTAGACAGCCTTGCTATTGGACTCAAAGGCAAAGAGAAATCAAAATCTTTGGCAGATTCTTTTCATTAATGACTTGGGAGCTAAGAGAATATTTCGTCGTAACTGAGTACTTCATCAAAACAAATACTTAAAATGTATGGTAAAGTCCCCATTTACAGAGGATCAATCAGGGGATTAGAATCAAAAGGTGATCAAGAGTGACATATTGTGTTACAAACGATCAACTCCCTACTCTAGCCAATACAATGTCAAGTATAAGTTCAAATGCTCTAACTGTTGCACACTTTTCCAATAGTCCAGTCAATGCGATGATCCATTGTAACGTTACGGGAGAATTATTTTAGAAATTCATATCCTGCATTAAAATCCCAATTGCAATTGAAAATCAAGAATCCCAAGCTCTTAGATACAGATGATTACAAGTATTTGGTCTTGTATCTGGATCCTTGTTTAGGGGGAGCATGCGGAATGTCTCCAACACGATTCCTTATAAGGGGATTCCCTGACCCCGTCACAGAGAGTTTGGCATTCTGGAGAATGGTTTATAATTACGGGGATGAGCAGACTCGTTTACTTGCTATTAGTGTGGGACATCCAAAACTGACATCATTGTCCACAATGTAATTTAAAAAGCTGTTAGAAGTTTATTTCGTCGCAACTGAGTACCTAATCAAAACATATTTTGTCCCGCTATTTGACAATGGCGGATGATCTCAATACGGTCATTAAAAAGCTCATGGACAATACACCCGGACAGGGAAATTCAGACCACGTAAATATTTGTATCGCTAACCACATCGATTACACCAAATGGAACAATCACCAAAGGGGTCTTGCCAACAAACAGGTCTTTCAAGTGATGGAGAGATTTCTGGGATTTAAAAACTTGATATCGAGGACTCATGAGTTCTTTGAGAACAGTTTTATATAATAAAAGGTGTCTAGCGGAAATTTTTCAACTTCAAACTGCAATTATCGAAATAATAGGAGGGTGAGGTGAACGGGAGAGGTACCATTGAAAGCGCGGTACTTGCGGATTCGTTGGTAGCTATCAGTCACACACACAGGAGCGCACCGCTCGTTCGCGGTTGAGCATTATCTAAAGAATGGTGAATCGTTGGTTCGCGCGCGTCGATCTTTGTTCGAATATTTGAATCCAGAAAGGGCGCGAGCTCTTTCTGCAAGATTGTGGGCAGAAGCCTCACTGATATTGAATGCAGAAGGTCCTGCGAGGACAAGCAAAGAGTGGTCAAAGGCATGTAATAACTAACAAGTAAAAATACAATTATGCTCAGACCAAACAGCACAGTTATATACAACAGAAATAATTTAGAGCGATTGGCCTGCTGGCGAAGCCTCTTGCTGGATCAGAAGGCCGGGTACGGTCAGACCGACTGTGGACTAAACTGACCAACATATTGAATGCTGTTAGTGGTGGTGTCAGCAAGACTACAAACAAGTGGAAAAAATTTAGCATCTAATGAACACTTTTTGATAGACTAGTGTGATGGTAGAGTGGCTAGCAAACTATTTTCTTAAGGGTTTTGGATAAGTGGACACAACATTGTGTTGGGAATTATATTAAATTTTAAAATTATGTTTGAAAACTTATTGTACATTTACAAAGTCGGTTATAGAAATCACATTACTCGAGGAACCCTGAATCATTTAAACATCTTAATCTTTGACAAGGAACATTTAATACTAAGAATTATGGTATTTTATGCCAAGTGTTATAAGGAACACAAACACTCATTATTTTAAGTTGACAAGGAAACAAGTTTTTAAAATATCACGTCCATTTGAAATAGGAGTTGAACTAAATATAAAAAAACAGTCCTAAGAAATATTTAATGGTTCACTTGGAGTGACAGGTCTGCGTTCCTTGTAACAGGGTCATTAATAATGTAATTTAATGTTTACCAAATGTGAACTCCTGGTCGACGCCAGAGAGAGAGAGCCGGGGGTTGGAATGGCATTCTGACCTAGGCTCGAGATAGAGGCCGCATGTGTCTGTTTATAAAGTTGTAAAGTGATAACTACTAAACATTGTTGTATTTTCTAACTACTTAATATATATAAGTATTTACATTTAACTTCAGTGTCTTAATTATATTCAGTCAATTTGAGGAAAAAATGGAAAAAAGTGAATTTCTTGTGCTTAATAAGCATTATTTTTTGCAAAAAAAAAAACTATTACCGAGACCAAGGCTAAGCTTGATAAATACTATGGGGACTCTGCACCATCGATCTCAATGGTAAAAAAGTGGTTTACTGAATTTCGTTGTGGCCGTACAAGCACTGAAGATGCCGAACGTCCTGGACGCCCAGTTGAGGTCTCTACACCCGAAACAATCGAAAAAATTCACGATATGGTGTTGGCCGACCGAAGATTGAAAGTGCAAGAGATTGTGGAAGCCGTAGGGATCTCGCATGGCTCAGTGGTTTCAATTTTGAATGATCACTTGGGCATGAGAAAGCTTTCCGCAAGATGGGTGCCGTGTTTGCTCACAGTCGACCACAAACGCAATCGTGTAACAACTTCACTCCAAGGTTTGGCGTTTTTTAATCGCAATATGGAGGAGTTTTTGCGCCGTTTTGTAACCGTGGACGAAACATGGATCCATCACAATACACCAGAGACTAAATAACAGTCAAAACAGTGGGTTTCTAAGGGTGAATCGGCGCCAAAGAAGGCCAAGGTGGGTTTGTCAGCCAATAAAGTTATGGCGACTGTTTTTTGGGATGCACGTGGGATAATCCATATTGACTACCTTCAAAGGGAAGAACAATCAATGGGGAATATTATGCCAACTTATTGGACCGCTTCAATGACGATTTGAAAAAAACCGACACCTCATTTGGCCAAGAAAAGTTATTTTCCACCAAGACAATGCAAGGGTGCACACATGTGCAGTTGCAATGGCAAAAATCCATGAATTGGACTATGAATTGCTCCCTCATCCGCCCTATTCTCCAGATTTGGCTCCGAGTGATTACTTCTTGTTCCCAAACCTGAAGAAATGGCTCGGTGGAAAAAGATTTGACTCCAATGATGAAGTCATCTCGCAAACAAAGGCCTATTTTGAGGACCTCGACAAATCATATTTTTTGGGAGGGATAAAAAAATTGGAGAAGCGTTGGACAAAGTGTATAGAGCTCAAGGGAGACTACGTTGAAAAATAAAATGATTTATGTATCAAAAAATCTGTGTTTTATTCCAAAAGTCACGGACTTATTGACCCGCCCTCGTACTACATAATATATCATACATGATTTAGTCCTTCAATCACTGCATTCAAAAAATATTTTTCTCGTATCTCTTGCTGATGTGGTGGGAGTTAGGGCTGCGATATTGAACCGCACGTTTCCTCCGACTCCGAACCAATAAGTTTGCTCGTGTGCCGCCCGCGCCAACGCGGCGTTGCTGTCCCTAGCCCCCGCGGGGCCGCCGCTGTTGGGAGCTGTTGGATAAAACGTCAGCCAATTGTACGGTGACGTCTCGGCGCTCGTCATACCTCTTGTTTTCATCACCCTCCTTGGTTAGGAGGGATTTTAAACGCTTGAAGAGCCTCTGTACGGGTTTTCTTTTCTTTTTGCCCTTCTGTGACGGACCGCTACTGTCCTGTCCGGTCTCAGTGGTGATCTGGCTGTTGCTGTCAGCTGTCACCATTAGCCGCGTACTGACCAAGCGAGCCGCCTCGCCGCGGCAGCCTCGCGCGCATTTGCTCGGTCGGTCAGTACGTGTTAGTGCGCGGCAAACGTCCGAGGCGCCTTTGAGCATCGACCAAGAACCGACAACTTTTGGCTCGGCCGCGGCACGCTCGGGCGAGGCAGCGCGGCGACTCGCTTGGTCAGTACGCGGCTATTGTCGTCGTGCTTGTGGAGGCGGTGGTGGCCGCGGTGACGGTTACCTGGCTAGCCTGCGAGGATGTTTCTGTACCCTCCTGTGACCCGGTGTATCCTTCTTGTGACTCATCCCCTGATTCAGGCGCAGGTGGGGCCGCCGGGGGGGCTTCGACCTCGTCTTCCGCCTCTGCTCGGTCGCAATTTTATCGCAAAGTTTAGCTTACAGTTGACACCAGTGTACAATAATTCTGTAACATGCAGCAACGTCGACTCTCTGAAGTTACGTTACGCTGATGTATTTTCGAATAAGTTAGGAATGTTTAACAAATACAAAGTTAAACTAACTATTAAACCTGGTTCGAAATCTATTTTTTTTTTCAAAGCGCCTTTATATAACAGAATTTGATTTTTGTGTTTTTTAATAATTACAGATGACTCTAGATCCTTAACAAAAACTATCATTCTCCCTAGAAGTCTTACAATCACTCCCCTGCACCATCTATCTATATTTGTCTTTGCCACTATACTTTTTATACAACACATGCTGGCCAGCACGCCAGTCGGTATTTTTGTAATTTTCCTTAGCCGGTGAACACTTCTCAGACAGATCAGACGGGGGTGTACTGAACGAAGACGACGCCACGGTAGGCGTCAGTAGGTCGAGCCGAGATCGCAGCTTGCGACCGAACACTAGCTGAGCAGGTGAGGTGTTCGTAGAACTATGTACCGAATTTCGGTAATCAAACAATATTTAAATAAATTAGCCTTAATGTTCCTTGCGTTAGAACTACTCAAAATACTAGATTGAATACCCCTTTTTACCACCTTCACGTATATCTCGGCTTGTCCGTTACTAGCCGGGTGACACGCTGGCGATCTCAAATGACACACAACGTTCAATTTGCAAAACCGATCATGAGTCATGTGACGGATGTGCTTACCTAAAGGGTAGACGTGGAATGCTGGTGTTCGGCGTGCACCTGATGATGAGGATAGCCCCGCGTCAGCACAGCATGGGTATGCGCTGGTTTTACAACACAGTGAGGAGGGCTACCACACCGGACATATGTACCTGCGCTCTAAAGAAACTACTGAAGACGATATCCGGTGAAGTTAAGAGAGCAGGCAGATACGGACACCCCTCGTGGCGCTACTTTACGCATTGGGACTTTGTACGGATACGTACCGTACGTGGGGAAAGGGGAGTTAGAGGAGGAGGTAAAAGACTGGCTAGTGACTCCCAGACACAACGGGGAGGGGCTGATGGGGGAAGGCAACTTCCTAACCCGCATGTACCAGGAAACAGCCAGGCTAATGCAGAATGAATGGCTTAAACCGGATAAGCTCCCAACGCTTTCCGAATGGGTCGCTGCGGGGACATGGATGAGGGGCAAGGCAGGGAGAAAGACTACGTTGGTGGTAGAGGGAAAAAGGCTGCGCACTAGGGCATATATGGACGTGGACGCAGCTCTTTACTCGGATATGGAAATAATACAGGAAATCTTTAGGCCGGTAGAAGAGCAAATGGTCGTTATGCAGAAGAGCGAGGGGGGCAAGATAAGACCGGTCGTGAAAACAGGGAACGCTCTCAATAGGAAAATGGACTTTCTCAGCGAGCTGGTGGAAAGGGGACTAGAAGGTTCCAAGGTCTCAACCTTATTCGCAGGGGCAAAAGGTAACGAAACACTGGACAGGGAATGGTTGGATGAGGTCCGTAGTGATAGGTCCATCATGGTACCACTTGACCAAGGAGAGTTTGACCAACATCAGAGCGCCGCCACCATAACGACGATACTGTGCGCCATAGGCGACTACTGCTTCAGCGGGCAGATGGCGGAGGGAGCATATGGGAAGGTGTGAGCGGCGATGTGGAACACACTAATGCTAAAAGACGTCTGGGTTATCTACGAAGGGAAGAGATGGCGATGGGCGAACGGGGTTCCCAGCGGGCTCCGGTGGACCGCGCTGATTGACACCATCCTCAACCGTGGACCCTTTATACTCCCCTATATCGTCAATCAAGTTATGCCAGAACCCTCCCAGATGTTCGTGAGTCGAGGGACTAGCCACTTCCTCCCCTATGGCCATACCTACTTTATTTTCCTCAAAGGCCCTCCCTAGCGCCATCGCTCTACTCACAGTGTCAAAGGCAGTCGCCTTACCCTCTCGTCCTACTGCTCCGTTTAGGGCAGGCTGGTCTATGGTACCGCAACCCATCCCTGTTACTAGTTCGGCGTCATTGCTCCAAACTCCCAGGTACAAGATAGGGTAGTTTTCAGCTGTCAACTTGTCCGTTACTGCATGACCAAGAGCGGACACGCAGCTCTCATGGCCGAACCTCCTGAACCAGACGTCTTCATCTTCTCCTACCGGCGTCGGGGGCAGATTCCCGGTGCCTAATGCCTCATTCCTGAATGCGGCGGGAAGATGGTACAATGTAAATATCAGGCGGCCATTCGATAACAGATTTGTTGTCAAGGCAACCGTTGACAAGAGCCATAAACATACATACCAAACAAGAAATACTATTGAACGGTAATATGTCAATAATATTAATGTTAAGATTATGAATAATGTTAAGATCATAGAAACGTTGAATTTTGATCTAGAAAAGACGCAGCTACTTGTGGGAGGAAAAAAAGGGAAACAATATTATAATTTATAATTAAATGCGACAAAGTCAACCAGTGGGTCTGAACTCTGAAGGTGACACATTGAACGAAGATTATGATGTTGGTCACATCAATATCTACACGCAGTCTACAAACGAAGGCGTTCCTTAAAAGCCGATGAAGATTGAAGAGACAATTTATTTGGCTAATCCAGTCTGCGCTTTAGAATCTTACCCACTGTTCTAGTAATGTGTTGTGCTCGGAAACAAAACATATTATTGAAGCATTTTCGAGTTTACAAGAAAACCTGGCTAATAAAGAGTGGTTGTGCGAAAAAGCTATTTTGGCGCTCAAAAACGAATCGGTAGGAAAAATAAGTAAAAGATCACGTTCCAGCTGCCTTAGCATTAGTATAGCGTGCGAAGTAAGTCTCGACAAATCGAGTTACTGCTCGACTATAATATGTCGACGCACAAGGATTTTGCGAACGGGGAGTTTTCCGGTCCCCTAGGTCGGCGAGGGCAAGATAGAGAATGGATAGAATCAAAGACGCAGCTTGCCGAACTAGGGCCTGACAAGACTGTCGACCAGTGGTGTGTGATATTTAACAATATAATTCAATAAAACCTAAAGTGATATAATATTTAGAAAGAGTATTAAAAGTGAAATTTTGTCTAAGACAATATGGCGAGACCTAAAAAAGAAAACCCGGTCCGATGCTGCTCGACGAGGACAGCTCGAACAGCAACTGGTATTCATAATCAGCCCATAGGCGCCGGCAGAAATAATTTCCAAGGGGTGCAGATTTTAGTTTTTCTTTTGACTTTTTACGAACAACATAATATCTGCTTGATATCTGGATTATGCTTGTTATATGTCCACCAAGGCAAGATAACCAAGTATAATAAAGACAACTTTATAGAAAACGTAATTAATAAGTTCGGTCAAAAACTCTGAATTGAATTCAAAATTCAATCAAATTCCTGTTGATCCCGAGATTCCCAAGGGGTGCAAGTGCACCAACCTGGCACCCCCCTGCCGGCGCCCATGAATCCGCCAAAGAAAATTTCCGGAATTAGTGAAAAAGTCCTTAATATAATAGGCACAAAGAGTGCATATGGGATAGGATTGCAGGAACCGGGATTGGGTCAGGTAAGCCATAACGTACAAAAATAATTTTAACTTTGAGTATGGTAAAATACATAAGTATTATTTTGTACAAATGTTTTAGGTAACAGAAATAACTGACTATTTGCCTGTTACTGTCCTCCCACCACACACAAAAACTACCATAATCTCCATGGCCAATACCAACATCTCCCATACCAACTTCATTTAGACCCTCTACTGTTACTTCGCCCTGTCCATATGTACTCCCCTCAACATCAAAAGTGACATCATCATCACCGACATAATCGCCTGCTGCTACCACCCAACATCAAAGCACAAGTGGCCAGAGAGGCCGGCGAGCAAGAGGTGTAGAAAATAAGTTTTTGTTGTTACCGTAACAAAGGGGCACATAGCACTCTTCACAGAATAAGCCAAACACCACCCATAAACATCCGAGAATAACAAATAAGGCTTGTTTAAAGAGAATCATTCGATTTTTATACAAGGTACAATAAATCTGAAATTAAAATATTATGTACAGAGAAGTTATGATCATTTATTTACGGGATCTTATATCGATTCAAATTGGGGAGGAAGTGATATACTTATCACTATATAATAATATGTGAGTAGATAGAAAAAGTACAATAGTATTTATTTATGTTGTATGATAAATGTACATAATATGTAGAAACGCTAAGAAGCAAGTTTCAGTAGCAGCCTCGTTAACCCTCGTTATGAAAAGCTATATTTGCTCTGTATGAAGTAAATAGGTCTTGTTGTTAAAGACTTTAGCTTATAGCATTAATTTTGAAATTTAAGAAGCAGTTTTATTATGTGCTTTTAAATATTATTTCAACAGGTGACCAGGCATGTCTGCGCATGCTGAACAAGCCGTTGCCAGCAGCCGGTTCCGTTAGCTGCGAGACAAGATAAACGTGGAAGAATAAAGTTTTACATTTTAATGTTTCAATAAACACTTACTTAGTAATTCATTGATTAATTTTATTTTAAGAAGCTTCAACATCAGAAACAAAGACTCGAAAACATCTATTACATTTTGGACGAACCAAATGTAACCGGAAATGAGAAGATACGGCTATTACGATAATGCTATCTCCAATTATTATTATTATGACATTTTGACAGCAACAGAAAAGGACGGTGAGCTGAGGAGACTTCGATATGTGTACATCGGAGTCTCTTTAGCTTACAGTCTTCAGTTTTATACAAAATGGTACTCCCTAAATTCAGTTCACATGAAGGATTGGAGTGCCGACGAATTTAAAGATCAGGATATTAACCTCAATCTCCGAGGGCAACCCTTATTATGGAACAACGCTGTCGCCAGACAACAGTGGCACAATTGTCACTGCTTGACGATTTTATAACAAAAAATAAATATTTGGATCCGGAAAGGGCGCGAGCTCTTTCTGCAAGATTGTGGGCAGAAGCCTCACTGATATTGAATGCAGAAGGTCCTGCGAGGACAGGCAAAGAGTGGGCAAAGGCATGTAATATCTATAAAGTAAATATACAATAATTATGCTCAGACCAAACAGCACAGCTATATACAACAGAAATAATTTAGCGCGATTGGCCTGCTGGCGAGGTCTCTTGCTGGATCAGAAGGCCGGGTACGGTCAGACCGACTGTGGACTAAACTGACCAACATATTGAATGCTGTTAGTGGTGGTGTCAGCAAGACTACAGTGTAACGTTGCAATTTCTTTGCATTAATTTTTATTTGAACCTGTTTTATTTTTCCTATGGCAATTTACGAATACACACATTGATGTCATTACCTGTCATTATGTCAATGTCATGTGAGGTGACAATGACATTTGGTCAAGAGTTGGAGAATTGAGCATTAGTTCTAGTTTAAAAAAAGGGCGAAGTCTTCAAATGCATACAAGTAATCAAAATAAATCGCACCTATTTTATAGATCTCATGGCTTATAAGCCAAAAATAAATAAAAGCGGCAGAGGTGGGAATATCGCGTCGACAATGGTTTAGAGTCCTTTAAAACTCAAATTATGTTATTAATTATAGTCGCCGTGATGGGTCATTCTTACATCTTACTATATTTCTTTTCTTCTTCTTTTAAATATATTGTAGCAACAAGATTCAAGCATTTCCTAATGAAAAAGCTACTTGGACTGTTTTAGAAGTCATAGTATTGCTCGAAGAAATTCATTCCGAAGTCCGAGTAAGGTTGCTTGGAAGGATATATGGTACAACTCTTAGTATCTTCACTCCACATCAATCCAGGTCAGTGTCTTCAAGATCTAGAGCTAGGCATTTGCCCGGTGGACGCTCAGACCGCTACCTTTGGTTCCTCTCTGAGCCGCCACTGGCGCAGATGGTCGACCGAATCAACACCAGGACTCGTTGTAATTAGATAATAATAGTCATCTTAGATTGTTTAAACTTAATGTTCAAAATTTCTTAAAAATAATAAATGGGTAAAGTAAATTTGATCAAGACACTCGAACTAGTAACGCGACCCTGAGAGATTAAGGGGCCGGGTACCCTCGAAATTCTCATACATACGTAATTCCAAAATCATTTTCTCATACGAAAATATTTAACATGTTTGAGTTGTTTTTCAGTTTAAAATAGTAATTATCTAGGTTCCTGCACAAAAATTTACTTCAAAATATTTAAACATAAAAAATATTTTTTTTGTTTTTAATTTTTTTTTTGTAAATTTAGTACTTAATATTTAAACACCAAAAAATAGAGTAAAACACTAATAAATATATAAATAAATAGTAAATTTACTACAAAATATTTAAATACTAAAAAATATTTTTTAGAGTTTAAATATTTTGTAGTAAATTAACTATTTATTTATATATTTTTTAGTGTTTTACTCTATTTTTTAGTGTTTAAATATTAAGTAGTAAATTTACTAAAAAAAATTTAAAGCAAAAAAAAAATTTTGAGTTTAAATATTTTGAAGTAAATTTTTGTGCAGGAACCTAGGTAATTACTATTTTAAACTGAAAAACAACTCAAACATGTTAAATATTTTCGTCTGAGAAAATGATTTTGGAATTACGTATGTATGAGAAATTCCAAGTGTACCCGGCCTCTTAATTCTTAGTTGTCTCCAATAATAATTACATATTTAAGATAAAGGTTGAAATTAAATAAAGCGAACAATTTATACAATTTAATTAGGTAATTAACTTTAATGTGTAGATAATACCTAACTTACATAATGTGTTAATCTTTTGTAAAAGAATATAATATAATATATTGTGGTGAGATCATGTTTGCATTTCATTTCATCTCCTATTTATTAATGTAAGGAAAAATACAAGTTTTCAACAGACAAGTGGAAAAAAGTTAGCATCTAATGAACACTTTTTGATAGACTGGTGCATTGATTTTCAAACTAGGGGGCGCGCCCCACTAGGGAGGCGCGAAGACATGATGAAGGGGGCGCAGGTGCGGGCGGCGGTTTTACTCCAGACGCTCGCGCATCCCCGCGCCGTACGCGACTTGCGAGAACACGTGTGCACTTGATGCGAAAACAAACAAGCGTCGTGTTATTGTTATGTAAGAGTAGTGACAGTGACCGATTATTTCTTTTATTTCGCCATGAGTCATGAGCTCTGCGAAAAAACGCAAATATAATGATTATATTAAATACAGTTTTGTTTCTATGAATAAAAGTGGCATCGACTAGCCGCAGTGTGTTATTTTTGGAATTATGCTATGAGACCTTCGCGTTTGGAACGTCATTTGTCAACAAAACACAGCGCTTTAAAAGACAAGCCGAAGGAGTTTTTCGCTTCAAAATCTGCAAGTTTGAAGCGCATGAAATTGGATAGTACTGGAACGTTTGCTTAGTCATCTGAGAAAGAGGTCGAAGCTTCCTATGAATTGTCGCTACTTATTGCAAAAGCCAAGAAAAGCCATACTATCGGAGAAACACTCGTTAAACCCTGCTTATTGAAAGCATGGAGGAACCGGAGGTGGACCAGCAAGCGGGCAAACCTTGTCAGCTAGCGATAAGAGTGCTGGCTATAATGGGTGCTTTAGCAGTGGCAGGACCAATGTCTGTGGAAGAGCTAGGATTTAATGTGAGTATTAATTTATTAAACTTTATGCACAACAATGTACAACGGCGTACTTAGTGCCGTAGACATTTTCTGCCAGTCTGCCTTGGGGTGAAGCAGAGACAAAACATAGTAGGTGCAATAAAAAAAGAAAACCATTAATTAGAAAATAGGGTTGGCAATACTGCCCCCCTTACTAAGAGTGCAATAAGTCGAGTTTTTGGGCAAATTGACTTAAGTACATATCCGTAATCAGGAAAATGAGCTCTATATTTTCGCCTTAGACGACTTTTTTGTATCTTCAGTAGTTTCGGTTCTGTTGTTTATTATAACTGCAATATCTAATACTACGATTTGCAAGTAGCTAATCATAACCGAAATATCCTGAGTTATGACTAAGATAGCTTTGATATTTTGTAATATTACATAAAATAACCGCAAGAAGTCCAGTTATTGCACTCATGACTAGTACGTTTTATAAATTTTAAGTGCATTTACTAGTCATAAGCGCAAAAAGTAAGAGTTATTGCAGTTATCATAAGGAAACTTATTACTTAAAATGTCTAGCTTACTAAATGTATTATACTAAAGTAAAGTTATTGGCACTTGTGGTAAGAAAACATAGACGATTTGAAATTATTATACAAATAAAATCGCAATTTATCTTCGAGTTATTGCGGTTACCAGTAGTAAAGAGGCCGCGAGGAGTGCGAAGGAAGGGGCATTGCATAGCGAAACGCGCCCGCGCACTTGCTCACTGCTCGGTACAGTGTTGCCACTTTAGCAACTTTTTAGCTAGATCTAGCCACATTTTCGGAATAGTTAGCTACATTTTTTAAAATATAGTAGCTAAATTTTTTAGCCACACTTATAGCTACTTTTATCACTGTTACTAATTAAATAAGTTACCACTAGGTATTGGTTCAATCAATTTCAATTTGTTACGTAAAATGTACTTAGGCGCGAATGAATGCAACAACTGTTTTAGTAAGTTTTTAAATTATGAGATGGCAACCCTAAATATGTCTATGGTCTAAGTAATCCTGCCGCGGTCTTTACTTTCCTTTTCACCGGGGAATACCCTGCATGTGAATCAAAGTGTGAGTAGTGAATTGTTCGGTGCATTACCAGTTACCACTTGCCTTGTGTGCATTTCGACTTTCGATTGCGTAGTTGATATTTACATTATTTACGTTGTGAATTTTGTTTCCATCATGGAAATACCTTTAAAAAAGAAACTATATTATCAGAAGTATCGTGCGGAATGGGAATCCCAGGAAGAATTTAAAGGATGGTTGAGACCGGTTGCAGGTGATACAACAAAAGCAATGTGCATTTTTTGTACTACTGAATTCAACGCTAAAATGTGGGACATTAAAAAGCACGCTGATTCTAAAAAACATAAGCAAAAAACTGAATTGAAAACTGGTGAGTTAATTAATCTTTTCTATACTATACTAAAAAGTAAAGAAATTAAAAAGTGGCAACATCGTAGTGTCCTCCCTTTCAAATCAATCTAAGAAAAAAGGGATGACACTACGATGTTGCCACTTTTTAATTTCTTTACTTTTTTGACAGACTATCTATACATTAATGTTTTAGTGCTCGTAGGAACGAACACTATAATATTATTATCAGTTATTAATAGTTTATGCACAACTTACGAATAGGTCCACAATTAAAAATTCGAAGTCCGAAAACACTCAGTTTATTCACTCACTTTTACACTATTTGTTTCACTATTACAATATTGTCTATATTAAGTATTAACTCTATTTAACCCTTAATTGGTCGCGTGGGGTGTCACACACCCCAAAGCAGGTTTGCATACTCATAACATTTTGAAATTTGAATTTACCGCGCTAGTTTTTTAAGTAGCTTCGTAAATAAGCGTAACGTGCAGGATTCAGTTGCGAGCGGCGCTCGGTGGTAGACGGTTGAGGTTGGAGAGCACGTTTGGGGTGCTCGACACCCCAGGTGACCGTAAGCGTAGTACAAATTGCCGGTAAGTTAATTTTATTATTTATTTTTTAATCATTATATTTTGACAATTAAATGAATTTTAATAATTGTAAATGTTATTTTATAACATTTACAAAGTTATACTTTTGTATTACAGTTTTTAAAACATTGAATTTTGAGAAATGTGACGTTTCTCAAAGTTCAATGTTTTAAGAACTTTATTTTTGAGGCTATGTTTAGTTTACGGTAGTAGTAGTGAACAAAAATTATTTAGTTTTATTTTGGTTTTGAGGTTATATTTTAGTATTTTTGTTTTAGGTAAAATGTCACGTTTTTTTAATTCCGGGGAGATAGAAGAGTTGTTGGAAGTAGAAGAGCCTTTCGATAGTGAATCTGAAACTGAACAAGATTATGATGTTATAGTGAGCGACCATAACAGTGAATCGGAGCAAAGCGAAAATGAACTAGATGATGAATGGAGTAGTGAAGATGATACCCCTTTACAGAATTTTGCTAGTTCGCGTGACAGATCATTTTATCTCGGAAAAAATAAAGAAACAAAATGGTTCAAAAATCATCCGCGCTCCAGTGTAAGAACTGCTCGAGCAAATATTGTAACAGAAGCTGCTGGACCTAAGGGGCCAGCTAGAGAAATAAACACTTTGAGTGATGCTTTTTTGAGTATATTTTCTAGAGAAGCTATAGATCTTATCCTGACTCATTCGAACGAATATATAATGTCTATTCAAAATAACTACCAGAGAGAACGTGACTGTAAAGTTATATCTTATGAAGAGTTACTCGCATTTTTTGGACTACTTTATATGTCAGGAGTTCTTCGTTCATCACATTTGAATTATCAAGATTTATGGGCTACAGATGATACAGGGATCGAATTTTTCCCGAATACTATGAGTTCCAAAAGATTCCTTTTTATTCTCAGATGTTTGCGATTTGACAGCCGAACAACAAGAGAGGAGAGACAGTCATTGGATAAACTGGCAGCTATTAGGGATTTCTGCAATCTCATGAATGATAATTTTCAGAAATGTTATAGTATGTCCGAGAATGTAACAATTGATGAGCAATTACCTGGTTTTCGAGGTAGATTTTGTGGTCTCGTATATATGCCCAGCAAAACCACCAAATATGGGATAAAACATTTTGCTCTCGTGGACTCGGCCACTTACTATTTACAAAAATTTGAAGTTTATGTTGGAATACAACCTGATGGGCCTTTCAAATTACCCTCTGATACCAAAAGCTTAGTGACAAGACTGATAGAACCTATTTCTGGATCTGGAAGAAATGTGACCATGGACAATTGGTTTACTAGTGTCCCATTGGCCAAATCGCTTTTGCACGAACATAATCTTACTATGGTGGGCACAATGAGAAAAAATAAGCCTGAAATACCAAAGTGTTTTCTTCCGGAAAAAAAACGGACAGTGAATTCTAGCTTGTTTGGTTTCCAAAATGATATGACTTTGTGCTCATATGTAACGAAACCAAGAAAAGCAGTTCTACTTTTATCGACATTGCATCATGATGATAATATTGAGGGTGACAAAAGAAAGCCTGAAATAATTCATTATTATAATAAAACAAAAGGAGGAGTTGATACGAATGACCAAATGTGTGCCAATTATAATGTAGGAAGACGAACCAAAAGATGGCCAATGGTGATCTTTTTTCATCTTTTCAATATCACAGGTATCAATTCATATGTAATTTACAAATCTAAAATTGACTCGAATATACTCCGAAGAGTACACTTAGCGGCACGGAATCTTGGCCAAACTCATAATATGCAATAACACTTTTTTAAGCGGTTCTAACGTGGATCTTATCGTGTAGGTGGGTAGAAAAAATGGTCACGTTAATCTCAAGAGGGTAATTCACTAATTTGAAGTGCATATTGGTCTGTGTTTTAAAGTTTAGTTAAATCGTGTCATTTATCCGGCGAAGTCGCAGTTTTGAATTGTGCTCTGAACATTTTGAATTTTAATTTGACAAAGATTTTTGTTGTTATTGTGGTTAATAAACACCTAAGAACCCCTTAGGATTCATAAAAATGCCTTTATCACCAAGTCAGGTAGCGCAGGCAGTAGCTTTAGTGGAACAGGGGATGACTCATCGTGAAGTGGCTACTATCCTAAACGTGCCGCGTTCCTCGATGCAATATGCACTAAAACGATATCAAGAGACTGGCCGCTACACCCGAAGACCAGGTAGTGGTGGTGTACGATGCACATCAGCTCGTGATGACCGCTTTATTGTGTTAGAGATTTCAAGAAATCGCTTCCTGACCGCAGTCGAGATCCGTCAGCGCCTTCAAATCTCCAGAGGTGTGAATGTTAGCGAGCGTACGGTGAGAAGACGTATGGAGGAAGTTAATTTGAGGGCAAGAAGACCAGCCCGTGGTCCACAGCTTCACCCTCAGCACAGAGTAGCTCGACTTCACTTTGCCCGCGAACACGCTAACTGGACTTATGAGCAATGGGCAAAGGTTTTGTTTACTGACGAGTGCAGGATCGCTTTAAATGCACCTGATGGTCGACAACGTGTCTGGAGAAGGAAAGGCGAACGTTATTTGGCGATAACAACCACTCCGACGGTCAGTTTTGGCGGAGGCTCTATAATGGTATGGGGTGGCGTGAGTTCTGATGCTCGTACGGAATTGGTCATCGTTAATAACGCCTTAAATGCGACTCGGTACGTCGCGGAAATTCTCGAAGAACATGTTGTGCCCTTTGGAGGGTTCATTGGTTATGAACAATTCATTTTAATGCATGATAATGCCCGTCCACATGTCGCACGCATAGTAAATGAGTACCTTCAAGAGGCTGGTATTCAAAAATTGCAGTGGCCAGCTCGCAGCCCGGACTTAAATCCGATAGAACACATATGGGATAAGCTGAAACGAGCAATAAAATCATCATCGAACCCACCACAAACCATTAACCAGCTTCGAGATGCTGCACTGAGAGCGTGGCGCGACTTATCACAAGTCGATATCAAGAACGTCATCCAAAGCATGCCAGACCGAATGCAGGCGGTTATAAGGGCTAGAGGAGGTAACACGCGCTATTAAAAAGGACAGAAAGCGACAAAAAATCGAACAATTTTAAATTCGTAGTGTTTTAAACTTAAGTGTTAAATTTTGTGTAAACGTGTTTTTTTGCATAAACTTCATTATCAATTTAAAAAACCTTTAACTGTGAGAAAAAGTGATCAGGAACGTTAACTGGATAGACTCAGATCTTAATTAATCAAAATTTGTAGAGCTAAGTGCAAAAAAAAGACAGTTATCACATCTTTTGTACTTGGCCAAGTTTCCGTGCCGGTGAGTTTATTTTTGAAGCGATTGGCGGTCGATTTAGTTAAACCTCATCAAATTTCAAGAGCAGGCATACCCACATTACCACGACTGGTGCAAAAACGACTAAAAAGGCGTCATCAAATTGAGGAGCAAGAATCTTTTTCTGAAGCTGGAAGATCACAGTCATACAAAAGGTGTCATATTTGTCCAAGAACGAAGGATAGAAAAACAAAGACTGGTTGTTATAAATGCCATAAGCATGTGCGCAAAGATCATATGATTGTAGTCTGCCAAAATTGTTATGAAGAAAACTAGTACTTATATAAAGTTATTTTTAAGTTTAAAATTTTATTTGATTGTTCTAAAAATAAGTATAAAAGTTGATTAGTAAGTAATTCATATGTTCCTATCAATAAAAGTCTGATTTTGCACGTACTTTGTATTTTATTTCAATTTATTGATTGGGGTGCTAAACACCCCACGCGACCACTTTTGCAACTTTTTAGGCGCGCCTAATTAAGGGTTAATAAGTTTAGAAAACTGCACGAAAAACTGGGCAAAATAAATTGCCGACGTAGTCTATGATAAAATATGACGTAGTCTACACACTAATGTATTATTTATTTTTTATATGATTTTTTTTACTATTTAATTAAATTACATATTTTATGATATTATACTAATAGATTATGATATAAATATGATGTTAAGTTAGAAATAGAGTTTCTAACTTTTAATTTTCAGAAGCTGCCACAATGTAATAAATATGAAAGTGTGTTTGTTTGACCGTCTTTCATTACCGTCGATTATCATGAAACTTTGTGCATATATTCTTAGAGGTGTTAGAAAGGATATAGGATAAATACGGCTTCAACGTGAGCGAAGCCGCGGGCGGATCGCTAGTATATGTTTGTTCAGTGCTACTACACTGAACAAACATATACTAGCGTTACTAACTTAACTACACATTAATTTTTTCTTTTATTTCAGGTAACAAACCATTGTCCTTTAAAACATTTCCCAAAACTACAGTGCAACCAGCTGATCAAGCTGCAGGATCGTTATCCTTATACATTGCTGAACATTCTTCAATCCGTAGTGTTGACCACTTAACGGACGCATGCAAGAAAGTTTTTAAGGATTCACCAGCTGCAAACGAGTTGAAACTGCACCGAACAAAATGTACACAGATAATAAATTACGTTTTAGCTCCACATTTTCGCACTCTTCTGCTTGAAGATATAGGTGAGCAAAAATACAGCCTTTTAATTGACGAGTCGACTGACGTAAGTATTTATAAGTATCTGGGGATTGTAATACGATACTTCAGCGACAAACAGAACCGAATAGTAAGTTCTTTCTTGGCATTAGTCAAATTAGAAACTTGTGATGCGAAAGGCATTGTCAATGGCTTGGTAGCTTGCTTACAAGAATATAACTTGCAACTAAAAAACCTTGTGGGAATAGGTACCGACAATGCATCTGTCATGGTGGGAATCAATAACGGCGTCCATGCTATCTTAAACGAGACTATGGCCTAGAAAACCTTATACTAGTCAAATGCATATGTCATTCGTTACAATTGGCTGTCTCGCACGCATCTGAAAATACCATACCAAGAAACATCGAGTTTTTTGTGCGCGAAATTTATTCATGGTTTTCAATCTCGCCAAAACGAAGAGAGGAATACAAAAAAATATACCAACTTATAAACTGTAATGAAGAACCTATGAAACTCTTGAAGGTTTGTGAAACACGTTGGTTGTCGATCGAACCAGCTATAGTAAAAATTTTAGCTCAGTGGGAAGAGCTCAAGTTACACTTTAACATAGTGAGATCAAAAGATAATTGTTATACAGCCGAACTCCTAAGCAGTATGCTGAATGACGAGGTTACTAAATTATATTTGCTCTTTTTACGCGGCGTTCTAAATGATGTCCAAATTGCTATTAAAAGTTTTGAAGGTGAAAATACAAACCCGTTGAGGTTGTTGAATACTTTGGCAACACTCTTGAGATCTATCTGCACAAGGATTTTGTCTCCATCCGCCCAGGCGCAACAGCATTATTTAGAGAACCCAATTGACGAAAGGGATGTTAATCCTACAGCTTATTTGGGCTATTCTTTCGAAACTGCATTGCGAAGTTCCCAGCTGCAGCCAGAATCAAAACTTTTGTTAAAGAGACGCTGTTCAGACTTTTTGGTTAAACTGATTCAGCAATTACAGCAACGTCTTCCTACCAACTATAAACAGCTGGAAAAAATGTCTTTACTAAGCCCAGAGGAAGCTTGCAAACCTGAAAAAGATTTCTCTATTTCAGAATTAGCAAAGGTTTTCGGATTTTCGGATGATAAAATCGACAAAATTATGCAACAATGGAGCATTATTCATTTTGAGAAATGGGATTCAAGTGATGTGGTTCAATTTTGGGTCGAGGTGAAAAATTTTAAAACTGCCAGCGGAGACAGTGCGTACAAAGATCTTTCTGAGTTGGCAATGACAGCATTATCTTTACCGCACTCCAACGCCGAAGTAGAAAGGCTTTTCTCCGTCATGAGCATTATCAAAACCAAACATAGGAACAGAATGGGTTTGCTGACTTTAAATTCAATTCTGCGAATCAGAGATTTTTTGAAAAAATGTTCGGAGACGTGCGCTACCTACGTAATTCCTGATAATATACTTCAAGAAATAGGAAAAACGAAAAAACCCGTACTAAATGACGAAGCCGAACCTTCAACATCACAAGAATCACAAGACGTCGACATCGATTTTGAGGACATTTTTCTATAAAGAATAATAAAAAAAAAATATTATAAAATTAAAGACTTTTTACCCACATTGTTTTTTTTTTTTTGGCCACTTTTAGCAACTTCTAACATAGTCATTTTTTTCGAAACTAGCCACTTTTTACCGTATGCTTAGCAACTTTTTCATTGGGCAAGGTGGCAACACTGGCTCGGTAGTTCGTGCCAGCACACGAAGCGGGCCGAACGTCTCGACGAGTACCAGCTAGTGAGGCGGGGCGACGTGTGCGGCTAAATTTCCCGGTAAGTACATAATATATTTCGTATTTTTAAATATTGTCATTTCACGTCTTACATGCACCACAAATATTTTTAAATAATCATTTGAAAGAAGTATTTCATCGTAATGACTTCTAGGTTACATTCGAAAAGTTTATTTCTATACCTATCTAATATATAAGTGATTCGGACACGATTTGCTTAATTATAATATCTATTATAATTGTAAATAAATGACGTAAATTAAAGCTTAAAGAAGTAAATATTAACTAGTGTAGTAGGTAGTAGTGACCGGCAGAAAACTGTTATACATATTATTATGACAGATGGATAACGATTTTCTGCCGGCCGCGGCTATTTTAAACTTTATCTTTATAGCACTAAGGTCGAAGTTTGCTTGTAGATCATTTTTTTTTTTTTTTGCCTAGATTTTTGTCACGGTCAAGGGGTTAATAATGAAATACGTTGTAATTTTTCAGATATCGCAATGTCTAGAAGAGATAAAATTATTGCTATGGCGCTTACGGAATC
This sequence comes from Polyommatus iphigenia, assembly GCA_963422495.1. Lineage (NCBI taxonomy): Eukaryota > Metazoa > Arthropoda > Insecta > Lepidoptera > Lycaenidae > Polyommatus > Polyommatus iphigenia. The sequence continues at coordinate 5,149,638 of OY730188.1, forward strand.
CGATCCACAGAGAGCATCTCATACTCCTCTGCCAGTTCAATCTTCAATCTCAATCCAAGATTCAGATGCTGAGACAGTGACGTTGCCTGATATTCAAAAAGAACCAAATTTTACAGATATAAATAAACTTTGGTCCCGTCCTCTGTTACAACGATTTTAAGACGATTTTTGATTTTCGAAATGAATATTGTAATTCCTTTAACATAGTTTCAGATATTGACTTAAATAATCTTGTTTCTAAAACTCAACAAATAGAACATAATATTGTTACACGTCAATCTTTGAAGTGTTATGAACAGCTTCTATTATCCGACGAAGATGATTGTGTCGGCAGTAAAGTTGACATATTTCAAGATTCTGATGATAGCGTGAAAGACAAAGATTATGAACCTGATTGTTCCACGGATTCCGACTCTGATTTATTCAATTGCAGTGAACCTGGTCAAAGAGTTATAACATTTAATGCAGAAATTCACAATAATCAAACAAATACTCCCAAATACAATCACGGTAACCAAAAAAAACCACCATGTAGTAGTGATAAATGTAGAAAAAAGTGTACGACAAAGTTTACAGAAGAAATGCGAGCAGATATCAATGACCGCTACAAAAATTTGAATTGGGAGTCAAGAGGGTTATTTATAAAAGGCATGGTTGAGCCATATACCGTAAACCCGTACCCGAACAAATGTGGATAGCGTACCCACCAAAAAAAGGAATGTCTCTTACCGATATCATTTTTGTGTTGACAATGAAAAAATTGAAGTTTGTCAGTTTTTTTTCTGACAACGCTCGGATATAAGCCATCAAATAATAGACACCTTCATTTGGCACTCAGTAAGGAAATTGATGACCAAAGAGACAAACGGGGAAGCCACATACGTAAAAATATATTCGACAAAAACATAATTAAAGAACATATTCAAAGTTTCAATCCAACCATATCACATTATCGCCGCGAACATGCCCCCAATAAATTTTATTTACCCAGTGACTTAAATATCGATGCCTTAGTTCACAAATGTATTAACTGCAAAATTTTAATTTTTCAGTTTTTAAGTGCCAGACACATTAAATGTCATGCTCTTTCGTCTCCGCACATTGAAATAACGGAACTCCGTCTCTTTCTAGCAAAATCATAGTGACACAATTGTTATAAATATAGTTTCTGGTTACCAAATGTAATAACCGCCTTTATTTTTAGAAATCCAAAAAAAATATTGACGTAACTGATTTTAGGTTCACTAATTACTGAAAAATACAAAACACAAATGTATTATATAAATTTATAATATCTGCTCATTTATCATCGCTAGCTTTGGCAGTGTGTTATGTGTTGTTAACACATATGATTTAAAAAATATTGAGGGATATGGTATGTTAAATACTTTTACTATTAATGCTTTTGCAAGGAGTGAGTGCACAAATGCATTAAATTATTTTGAGACATGGTACCATCGTACATGTAAAAATAATAGAAAATTACAATTGAACTAAATGAATTTGTATCAAGTTGAACTTAGTAATGTGAATATTCAAGCGTGCTATAAACTTTTAAGTCATTTGTGCATTGAAACATATTTTGGCGCGTAATTTTCTCAGCTCATGAACACACGCGCTACATGCTCCCAATACACAGGCCGATTGCGGACTGACTGCGTCCGCGCCGCGAGTGCCGACGCCCGACTTACGACTAGAGGTCTGCCGGGCGACGCAAGGGGCGAGGGGGTGATTCCGGTGCCGGTGTTGTTTATTTATGGTCATTACGAGCGCGGAGCGTAACATTCTTTGTTTTTTTTTGGTAATAAGAATATTTAAATAATTAAAGCCGTAGTGAGAGTAATAATGTTTCGAAAAGGACGTAAACTGGTTGATTTAGTGCATCAAAATGATAAAACTAAAACGGATTCACAAGGGTCGAGCCAAAAACCCGAGCCTAAGCAGGCTTCATCCTATGGTTCGTCTTTAGACAGAGGTAAGTAAAACATTAATTGAAACACCACTAGTATTATGTAATTAGCAATACACTATTTTAAATGCCTACATCAGTAGCCAGTTTTATGGTAAAATTATTTAGTTAGAACTATTGTGCATTAATGAATGATGTCTTATAGAGAAAAATAAACGCATTTAGTATGTTTGTGCATAACGATAACACAGTAAACAAAAGTTTTAACTATACTTATATTCATACTAATGCATACCCATATAAGTCTATTTGTTACGCTTTCACGGCTAACCCGCTGAACCGATTTTAATTAAATGATGTTAAAGAGGTATGGAGATAGTTAGTGTCTTGGGAATTGACATAAAATAGTTAAATCCGACTGCCTAAAAAAATCTTTTTATAGGGATAAACGGTGCGGGTGACAGTAATTGTAAAGTTACACAATGAGTTTGTGATATTTAATAAGTATTATCAAATGCAAAAATAGCATTTGAGGATTACCGTGAAGTAGGCGGCTAGTCATTATTGATACGCGTAATAATTGCTTCGTTTTCTTTTTATTAACAACCAGCCCCCCTAGACAAGTGGCAAAACGCTAACGCTAACGCTACAAAATGTATGCGATTTGACATAAGTCATCGCTTCGCTAGCGAATACTAATGTCAAATCCATACATTTTGTAGCGTTAGCGTTAGCGTAAGCGTTTTGCCACTTGTCTACGGGGGCTGGTATATTTGTAAATTTGTATGTAATGGAATCTTAGAACTCGATGCCCGATGACAATACAATAATTTAAAATTAAAATTTAAAATGGTCTATTACAGATACAACATTAGCTGCATGCACAGATGGCTACAAAGCTCAGAAAGAAAGTGAAACCGGAATCTTGAAAGAGCTACCTATCCAAATATCACCAACTTCAAATAAAGATAACATTAATGTAACACCCGATGTCAATACATCTATTGAGGACATAGAAAACAATAATGGATCTGTGCCACTTGCACTACGACCGTCTTCTGATATTTATGGCAGCACGGAAAAAATATATATTTCTAAACCACCAAGTGAACATAATCAACTAATAGATAAAATGCGGTCTCCTATAAGGATAAATACACAAGAAGATAATACTCTTGAAGATACGGCTTCTGCTTCTACAATATTTGATCCCGATCACTTAAACGAGAATAGTTCTCCGTCACTGCTAAGCAGAAACATGTTAGAACAACAAACTGTATACATCGAAGCCCATGAAATCTCGCCAACACCGGGTACATCAACAGGAATAAGTGAAGATAATAATAGCATGTTACAAAGAGATCTTTATTTATCAGATGATTCAACTAATTGTGACGAGTTATCTCCTTACATCGATTCCGAATCGTCTTATTGTCCTACACCACATAGACAATCCTGTCCATCACTTTTAAGCGAAAGTGACACAGAGGAAGCCACAACAGAAAATACATTAAAAAGAAGACAGAAAGCTATGCCTGAGACATGGAAAAGAAATGTTTTAAAAAAAAAGCGGCAAACAGGAAAAGGTTACATAAGTAGAAGTGGAAAACCTGTGGAAGCAAAAAAATGCAAGCCTACGGATTGTACCAAATGCAGGTATAAATGTAACTCGTTATTTCCGGATTGTTTGAGACAAGATATATTCGATGAGTATTGGAATTTAGGAGATTCAAAACAACAAAAGATTATGATTTCGAGTTTGATCACACATGCTGATGTCGCACGTCTTTATACGAAGGCGAAGAAAAATCGAACCATGGCACGCCAATATTGGCTTTTTCATCAATTAGTAGGTAGAAAACGAGTTTGCCAAAAGTTTTTTTGCAATACTTTTAATATTAGCTCAAGCATTATTAATAATTGTTCAAAAAATAGAGGACTTAACGGCTTATATGTAGGCACTGACCAACGAAAAGGCAAAGTACCGTCTAACATTACTTCACCAGAGGTAACTGACTTGGTAAGGGAGCATATTGACCAATACCCTCGTATCGAATCCCATTATTGTCGCAAAAATTCAAAAAAACTGTATTTAGATAGTGATCTCAACTTATCGCGCTTATATCAAATGTACAAACAAGTATTTTGCCCTAACAAAAATATAACTCCTGTATCGTCTTATGTGTATCAAAGGATTTTTCACTCTTATAATCCGAGACTTGCATTTTACAAACCAAAGAAAGATCAGTGCACAAAATGCAATGTGTATAAGCGATCTGATAATAAAGCTCCCTTGCAGGAAGAGTATGACGCTCACAAAAGGCGTGAGCATGATGCTCTCTTGATAAAAAAAGAAGATAAACAGAGATGCTTGGATTCAGGTGGTGCCTTTCGTGCCATTACATTTGATCTTCAAGCTATTTTATCAATACCATTTACAGGAGATTGCAAAATATTTTATTTACGTAAATTATCATTGTACAATTTTACTATATTGGATTGTCACGAGAACACTGGTTATTGCTATTTATGGGATGAATGTAATGGCAAAAAAGGCTCCACTGAAATTGGATCGATATTAATTAAATATCTTTATAGTTTGCCCGAAAATGTTACTCATGTCGCATCGTTTTCCGATACAGCTGGCGGTCAAAATCGTAACAAATTTGTTACACTAGCGGCTTTATATGCTGTTAATAACATAGCTCATTTAGAGATAGTTGATTTAAAATTTATGGAATCAGGACATTCATATTTAGAAGTGGATTCAATACACGCCACAATTGAAAGAGCGCGAAAACATAAAGACATATTTACATTACGTGAATATGCATTGGTAATTGGGTCTGCTAGAATTAAGCCGAAACCTTATGATGTTGTTGTTATGAAATATGGAGAATTCTATGACTTAAAAGGACTTTGTAAAACATTGAATCCCAATACAACAAAGAATACTAACAATGAGCTAGTTCAGTGGCTGAAAATTAAATGGCTGCGGGTACAAAAACAATCTCCTACTTCGATTTTTTATAAATATGACTTAACTGATCCAGATTTTAAAGAAATTGATATTTGCAAATATAGACAAAAGAAGACCAAAGACCAATGCAAAAATAAATTAAAAACGCCTCTTAAAGAAGCATATACGTCGCAGATTGCAATATCTCAAACCAAAAAAAAAAGATCTGTTGACACTTTTAAAAGACGGAGTTATTCCGTCAGATTACGCGTCATACTATCAAGATATTCCATGCACAGCAGAGCAAATAAATAATATTGTAAGTGATATTGAAGAATCTTCGGATGATGACGAGGAGTTCAATATTGCAGAAACTTAAATTTTTGATAATTTGTTTTTTTATTAATTAAATGATTACTAATGCCTATAATATTTTTTGATGACTAAGATTTCTTTTGTTTAGTCAAATTTCTTGACGTAGAATGGCCAAGGATTAGGGCTTATTTAAATTCAAATGTTTATTGATTTTTTTTATTTGAAAGTTTCTTATAAGTACATAATTCCTCTTTATTCAAAAAGTTATTGTTTGTGACCGTCTAATTAAAGACTGATAAATATCATGTGTGATTATCATTTTAATTTTTAGTCTAATGAGTCTTATAGATATGGCCACTATGGCTTAGTCCTTTTGTTTTATTTTTTAAATTAACGAATTTATTGTCCTTGAGGAATATATTTTGATGTTTTTTATACTAATTGTTTGTAATTTTTAACTAGCCTTTTTCCTTTGAAGTGTTTTTAAAAAACAATTTCACTAGTATAACAACGTTTGTTTGTACTAGTGTTTTATAATAGTCCTTCAGGAAGAAAATACTAATTTAAAAGTTTTTTATTATCATTGATGAATGCCCTATAGTTAGGGCTTACTTTATATTCAGTAATTTAAACTGTTTTTTTTTAACCTGAAATTAAACATTATGATAACAAATTACTCGTTGTTTCATTATTCTGTTTTATTAAACTTTTTAGACCTTTTAACTTACCTTTGTCCTTTTATATTATGGACCTTTTACTTTATTTTGGCCTGGTAAATTATGAAAGTTTTATTGTGTTTTTTACTTAATACCTGTAAAAAGTAATTTTACATAGTGCACAAATGTATTATATAGGGGTTTATAGGTTTATTTGGCTCTTTTAGTAATGTTGTTGTCATGATAATAACAAAATATTGAGATGTAATGTAGCTAAAGGATTAGTCTTTGGAATACATGCAAAATTGTTTAATTAAGATATGCTACTTTCATGCAGTCCAGATCTCAATATTCCGAAACTTGAAAACGCTCCCCTGTAAAGTTGACATTCATGTAGTTAGTGCATTTGTGAACTAAGGCATCGATATTACGATGATGCACCAATTGTTTATAGAAAAATATACCAATATGCAGATATCTCTTGAGACATATCGCCTTGTAAAAGAAATGAACATTTCATTTGCTCATCTCGGCAATGAGGAATGCGAGCAATGTGCTCTGCATAAATCACATAGTGAATGCACTGCAGAAAATTGTGAACTGTGTATTGAATATAATAAACATAAGTTGATTTATATGGAAACGCGAAAAGAATACCAGAATGACAAGGAAGCATTTTCTACTGATAAGGATTGCATTTATTATTCTGTAGACTTACAGAAAGTAATAATGCTCCCAAGAATGGATCAGTTCAAGTCAGCTATATTTTGCCCACGCCTTATTGCTTTCAACGAAAGTTTTGTCCCCCTTGGAAGTAGTTCTGGCACAAATATGCCTTTTGCTGTATTGTGGAACGAGACTGTCTCCGGACGGAATCAAGAAGACATCATTTCTACATATCAATCATTTTTTGTATACAATCGTGATGTCAAACACTTTGTTTTATGGGTTGATAATTGTGCAGCCCAGAATAAAAATTGGTCATTCATGTCATTCTTAATAAACATAGTTAATAGTCATCTTATTGCTGCTGAATCTATTACAATAAAATATTTCGAACCCGGCCACACATTTATGTCTGCTGACCATTTTCACCACCAAGTTGAAAAATCATTAAGAAAAAAACAAAAAGTTTATGATTTTGACGATTTTGTGGATGCTGTAAAATTGTCGAATTCAAAAAAAAACAAGGTAAAAGTGATGACTATATCAGATTTTTACTTTCATCAAGACCTATCGTCTCAGCACAAAATTAGAAACACACAACCAAGAATATATTTAAAAAATATTTTGGCAGTCAAGGCTGAAAGGGGACAATTTTTATTGAGAGTTAAAGAAAAACATGCCGCTGATTGGAGAGAACTAGATTTTTTACAAATGAAAATTATAAAAAATAAAAAATTTCCAGATATTAAAAATAAAACTGTATTCAGAGGTATAACAAAAGATCGAAAAGAAAGAATAATATCAGAATTGTTGCCTCTGATGCCAGAGACGAGAAGGAGTTTTTGGTTAAACTTACCAGAATATTCGCAAGTGTCAAACATAGATTAATAATTAAAATTATAAACTGCTTTTTAAGTTGCTATCTACGTTACTCTAATTGAAATAAGACTGATTTAAAGAATGATCTCATAATGTGCCATAATATTAGATTAAGTGTTAATGTTTTTGATTTTATTCAATGGAAAAGTATTCTAAAATATTGTTTAGTTTGTTATAACTATTAAATTATGTAAATACAAAGATTCTAAGTTGTGATATTTTAATTATGTAACTGTTGAAATTATTAAGAAGAAAAAAAACAGTTTTATTGATTTTATTTTAAAGAGGTTTTTTTTAGGTTTTAATATGTTCTGCAATATAAGTAAATAACTTATTATTAAATATTTCTTACGCAACAAATTTGTATTTGGTTAAGTAAGTACGTAAGTACTTAATCGTTTTCGGCATCAGCTGCACTGCCCCGGGGCAGGGTGGGTCGACAGGATACGGAAACAGCCGAAATTTGAATTAAGAACATAAACTACGTATTGCACTATGATGATCCACGAATTACGTGGACTTAGTACAATAGAATATACATAGTTTATGTTCTTATTTTAAACTTGGCTTATTGCCGTATCCTGTCAGCCCCTTTTTTATAATTTTCATTTGTAAAAAATCTAGTTGTCTCCAATCAGCGGCATGTTTTTCTTTAACTCTCAATAAAAATTGTCCCCTTTCAGCCTTGACTGCCAAAATATTTTTTAAATATATTCTTGGTTGTGTGTTTCTAATTTTGTGCTGAGACGATAGGTCTTGATGAAAGTAAAAATCTGATATTATAGTCATCACTGCCCTGGGGCAGTGCAGATGCCGAAAACGATATTTAAAAAATTAAAGATTGGTCTCTTAATGTACCTTTTTAATAGATATTATATACTTTATATAAGGAAAGAGATAAACATTTTGTAAAAGAGAAGCTGATGTAGAAGAGAAGTTTTTTTATTTTTAAATGTTTTTTCTGTTATTATGTGAAACTGAATAGTTCCTATGTCTTGATTTTATTGATTGTTGAAAGTAGTACATAACATTTGTTTAATATATATAATACAGATAAACATTTGTTTAGATTTTTACAATTTCATATTATAATTGAACTTTATAAATAAATATTTTTATACCAAATAACTTTGTTTTAATATATTTTCATATAAACTTATTATGTTCTTGTAATATTGTACCATCTCCGTCTTACAACTAATTAAAATATTTTACTAAGAAAAACCGCAATAACTAGGATAGTTATTGCACATATGGTTGGAAGAAACTATAGGGCATAGTATAGTTTGTGCCACACAAAAGAGCAATATGTCGGTTTACTAAGAAAAACTGCAATAAGTAGGGTAGTTATTGCAGTTATGATAAGGAATGCTATATCAAGACAATACATAAGTCCTAATGATAAATACATTATTGCGTTTTTTAATGTATATATAAGCTTATGCACAAATATAATACCCTACATAAAATTAAGCATTTTATCTGTCGTTTAGTAAAAAGTTTCAAACCAATAGCTGTCATAGTTACGAAGATACACACAAAACAAAAATTAAATCTTTAACCGCCAATATCTCGAAAGTAGTCAAAACCTACTTATTGCACTCTTAGTAAGAGGGGCAGAATAGCCCCGCTACTTTTGTATGAAGTTGCAAAAAGCTAGTGATGTACGTGTTAGTTCTGTCAAGAATGTCGATACTATGGATATCGGAAGCAGATATATTTAATTCTTTCTATAATATTATAAAACTAAGTTGGATCTTTGTGTTTGTCTGGGGCGGGAATCGAACCCGTGTTATTGTATGTGTATTTAGGGATATTTTTTTAACGGCCACACTTGTGTGAAAACATTTCATATAAATTATGCATTGTGTTGTTATAGATGGTGCGACATTATGAAAGAAAAAAGTGAAAGGTTATCAGGACTCAGATTTATTAAAAGCAATGGATGACGTAAAAAACAATTGCATGACTATAACCCAAGCTGCAGAGGTGTATGGAATACCCAGAACTACAATTCAAACTAGAATGAAAAGCTCTCATGATAGGGCTGGCAGATCAACAGTATTTTCAGCGGCAGCAGTATTTGAAGCACGAATGGCAAATTGTCTTCATATTATGGAAAGAAATGGCTTCCCGTTAAGTAGGAAAGAAGCATCGATCTTAATTTCAGAGTATGTGCGCCTAAATGGCACTGTAACACCATTCAAAAACGATTTTCCGGGAAAAGGCTGGTTTCAATACTTCCAGAAACGCAATAACCTTTCTATCAAGAAACCACGAAATGTTGAAATAGCACGGCGAAAGGCTTGCGATCCGTTTGTGATTTACGGATATTTTGATATGTTAGAAAGGGTGATGGGGGAGTTAGACTTTAAATGAATGATAAGCCGAAACAAATATACAATCTCGACGAAACTTCAATATGCGATGATCCTGTCAAAGGAAAAGTAGTGGGGAAAAAAGGCTGTCCATTGACGAGACCAACAAGCGGACCTGGGCGTAACAACACCAGCGTACTTCTAGCAACCAACGCCTGGGGTGAAAAAGTTCCGCCCCTAATTATATTTCAGGGAAAGCATCTTTGGTCGCAGTGGTTTTATCAGAATGAGAACGTGAACACCGCATATGCGGCAAGTGAAAAAGGATGGATAGAAACGAGCATTTTTGAACAGTACATGAGAGAAACATTCGTATCTGCGATAGGCAATTTGTTTTGTGCTTGCGAAGTGTTGTTTATGTATGCGCAAGGCTGCTCGGAACCTACTTTTGAAGACAGACATCCATGTAAAAATACCTATACCTGTTCCTAAAGAAGACAGATTTTCAATAAAATTCATAAAACAATTTCTGTTTTATTTATTGTTCCACATAGTTAGATCATATAAATAACTTACTGAACAAAACAGACACTATTTATAATAATAAATCATTCATACAATATATCAATTTGAAAGTTACAAATAAGATTCACAATTTCGCCATTTTATAGTTCCAAAAACTGAACTTTCAACTTGAATGTTTATGTGAACTATTACAGTTTAGAACTTGTTCATGCTTTCAAATGCACAAATATATATTTGGTATCGTTATAAAAAACGCAAATTATATCTGAATCACATAAAAACGTGATATTTTGTAAATAAACTAAGAAGTGTACGTGATTCTCTGACCTTTTTCTTTTTTTTTACCCTTGTTCTTTTGTCTATACTTTAGTAAAAGATATGTGTGACAAGCTTGAAAAATTGTCTTTTTTTCTAAATACTACACTCCTATTGCTTTCATAGAGAATATTTTTGTAAGTACATCGATTGATAAATCGGTAAAAAAAATATTCAGATTTATATATGTGTGTGTGTGAATGGTACATTGTGCTCGTCTGCTTTGACGCAGATCTCGGACTCTCGATTCGGTTAAAAATAATAATGTTTCTAACAAATCTACAAAGAAAAGAAAGAAGACCGGTAGAACTTCAGAAGTAATGAATAAGTTGCGGATTTCTACTCATGAGCAAGGGCCACCATGTAACTGTTAAAGATTCAAATGTTTCGATAACTTGAGTAATGATAACCAACGGAATATTATTCAAGACTTCAATTCATTACGAAGTAATGGCGAGCAGAACCTTTACTTATCGGGGCTTATAACAATTTATGAAGTACAACGAAGGTGAAGAAAATTTTCACAATGCTGCATACAGTTATAAAGCGAGAGTTAAAACTGGAGATGAGATGAAAGATGTGCCGGGATGTTTCTAAGCATTTATTTCATTGCATGGCGTTACCAAGGGAAAAGTCGACTATCTGCTGGCTTTGAGAACAACAGGAAAATCTGCTGTAGATCTAAGAGGGCGACATGAGAACCACAAAAAAACGGCACCAGAGATTAAGGAAAAATTTGTCAGTCATATTGCCTCGTTCAAAGGTAGACAGAGCCACTATAGCTTAAAGAATACCCGAAAAATGTAATTACCAGAAGAGTTGTCAATAAAAAAGATGCACAGGATGTTTTTAACATACAATGATGAAAAACTTGTTTCGTATGAATATTACAGACATGTTTTCAATACGGAATTTAATAATTCGTTTGGTTATCCATGAATGGATACATGCAGTATCTGTGATGCTTATTTAGTCAAAGCCAAAGTGCTTGAACAAGATTTAAAAAAAAAGGTTGAATTAAGAGAAATAACATTCTTAAACAAAGTTCATCATCACGAAGCCTATCGATACTCGGTATCAACAGGCTTCACCGTTTTACTCTTCTTGGATTTTTAAGTGAGTCTAATCTATGCACCCTGTTACTTCAGAGAACGCAGATCATCGATAAAATCTTATTTTAATATTGGGTAGTTCATTAGGTTCCGGAAACTTCACAAATTCACTTACTTGGCATCATAAAATAATGGTATTTTTGTAATAATTTCTATAATTGATACCTAAAATTCCGTAAATAATACCTAAAAACTCAATAGTTTTTTTCCTTTTCCTGTAAAACAAGCATCTACAGTTAGGAGGTACAAAGGTAGGAAGGTCACGCCGCCGCTGAACACTTACTTACCCATCGGCGCTCACATCTTATAATGACTCTTTGATAAAGAAAAGGGATACAGTATCGAAGCGCCTTTTGCGGTGCAATGTGACGAACTGACATTGTTGTCTTTTGTGAACGGAACCATAGGCTTTCCGATCTTTGCAGCAAGCGACAAAAATTCAAATATAATAGCACTGTATAAACTAGGTAACAGGTTTCCTTCGCGCCGCGAGGATCTGAAATCTTCCTAAGGCTTCTTACAGATGAACGGCACTTGAGCACGCGTCGACGGCAGTCGGCGGCACGCGTTTTTCATTAAAAAAGATTGACACTTGTCGACAGCAGTCTACGGCTGCCGTCGACAGCCGCATGCCGTTCGTCTGTAAGCACTGTAAGGTAAGACGGGACTCACCTCGCAAGTAGCCCCTCTTCTTGTAGTAGTCGTAGCGGACCCTGACGTCGTCCCACGAGGGCAGACCGCCGGGCGCCACCGCCAACAGCTCCTCCGGATAGCTGCCCACGGGAGCCGGGTCCAGGCCACTGGGAAACAACACATCGAAATAGAATACGGACTACGGTTTACGGATGATACGGCACAGAAGCCAGATTTTTAAAAACTTAATTTATTCCGTACATGTCCCATATACTGGCACGAACGACCAGCGACTATCGAGTTTGGCTTTTCGAAAATAATATTAATCGATTACTTAGGCTGCCTTCACACTAGCGTTTGTCCAGCGTAGGCGTTCGATGAACGTACGCGAAGCGCAGACGCCGCGACAACGCGGCGCGTACGTCGCGTTGTCGTAACGGTTCCTCTGCAGAATAATTAAACGCTGTGCTAGCGCGGCGCAGACGTTACACAATTTCTTCATGAACAATCAGTACGCGGCGTTAGCGTAAGCGTACTGATTGTTCCAGTAGAGAAGCGCTGCGTCTGCGCTGCGCATACGTTCATCGAACGCCTACGCTGGACAAACGCTAGTGTGAAGGCAGCCTTAAGGATTTATCAAGTGGTCGGTGTACAAACTTTAACTCTAGGAATCTTCTTTTACTGTCGGATACTTAATAATATGAGTATGACAGTTGCATCCTACTTTCCAGTGCCCTACGAGTAAAGAGCCATGTTCTAATCCACTCCAGAAAACAGGTATAACTGTGGGTATAACGAACGCCTCCTTGGTTCACCAAGTAGGCGTTTGTTATACCTGTTTACCATGCATAACGAAAATCAGTGCCGCTCAAACGGGGACGGAACGGCTCTTTACTGTTAGATCATATAGATTATAGAACAAGACTGAACTCATAATGAGCACCTAATTTAACATGAAGACCTTAGAGATGACAACCGCAACTCCGTCACGCCGAAATTCGTTTATCGCGCGGGAACGGTAAATTTTTTCTGGATAAAAAGTATTTCCAATCTCCATATCAAATTTCAAGAGGCGTGAATAGGTAACAGACAGACAGACAGACAGACGGAGTACGGACGCTATACTCACTCGGCGAGCACGGCGGGGTAGTCCGGCGCGTCGGGGGCGTCGTCGCTGCGCTCGATGTGCACGTGGAGGCCGGCGTCGCGGCGCGTGATGCGCATGTTCTCCAGCCGAGCGCACCGCGCCGCCGACCACTGCGCCATCTTGCCGAAACGCTCCGACAGCGTCAACCTGCGAGGACACATTGAAATGAAATTAAAGAACAAGGGGCATTATTATATAGCTTTGTCCACACTGTACCTTTTTCTGTTCTACAAGGGCATGCGTTTAATAGCGCAGTCAACAGCGAACGTGAGGCTTGCCCGCGACGCATGCCCTCTGACCGTATCCAAAACTTCAAAAATGACAATGTTGGCGTTGCGTTCGTTGACGCATTCAAGTTGAATGAAAGAAAATGACGAAAATTGAAGACGAAAGTACCCGAGCTGTTGCACATCCACACAACTGTAAGTCGATAACAATACAAATGTATGAAAAATCTTGTGTATTTCAAGGTTGAGTTAAATCTTGTGATTCTTTTATTAATTAAATTTTATATACTTTAAATATGCTAAATACATTAATTTCTTAAGTAAATCTTGTCGCAATACTTAGGTGCACACAAATCTATAGAAAAAACTTGCGTGTGTTTTAGTTAAGCTTTAGTATACCCACTGTATATTTTAATTGTTACATGAACATAACAACTAAAGCGTTGAAGTGGGATAGAAATAGAAATCTGTCATACATACAATAATAATTATCATGCTACATTATACACAGTCTTAAATTAGCATTTCCAGTAAAAACAAAAACCTAAGGCGCAAATAAGGGCCTTGTCATACAAGCGCGCCGCAAATCCGTCGCGAATTCGCCGCGGTCAAACGCCTACGTTTTAGTGACCGCCGCGCAACTGCAAACCGCCAGTGTTACAAGGCCCTATATTATGTGCGCTGTAGCATCAATCGGGTGACATTTATATTTTTATATTAATCCGTCGATCACCAATTCCAGGAAATCTTTTGTCGTCGCGGCCCATATTATGGGCCTTACGGGGCTTGAGGGATTATTTGACATATTCTAGAACATTCTTGCTGGGTTAAATTTAAGTTGCTACACTTATTAACATTAATGACAATTATTACGAATGTGGTACAGCTGAAATAAAACGTTACTTAAACTGTCACCTGCACAATGCTAATGATAACAATGCCAACGATAGTAGTTTAACGCAGTGTTCTGCAAAAGGTGTACCGTGGCCAGTAGTTGGAGCCACAAAAAATGGCATTTTACCTACATATTCCTAGAAGAACCAAAAGAAGGCAACATCTCAGGACGATCGGCGAAGGGATGGGATAAGACTTAAGAGCACTCCTGCACACGCTAATTAATTTGTGGTGTACCTCCAAAAAATTTCCAATTTCTAGCTGTACCTTGAACACTAAGGCTGCCTTCACATTAAGTCGCTAGTAATGCGGCAGCCGCGCGACTTCTATACTAAAACGAACCGCGCGGCAGCCGCGCGACTCTTTTTTGTATAGGAGTCGCGCGGCTGCAGCGCTGCTGCCGCACTGCTTGCGACGTAATGTGAAGGCGCTCAAAAAGTGCGGAACACTGGTTGTGCGTACCTCTGCGGCTGCGGCTCGGAGCTGGCGTCGGACTCGCTGTCGGAGTCGGAGTTGAGCGCGGCGGCGATGGCCGCGGGCGACACGCCGCGCTCGCGCTCGCGGGACGGCCGCCGCCGCCGCTCACCCTCGCGCTTGATGTTGGCGGGCGCGATGGGCGGGGCCGGCCGCACCGCCAACTGCGAACGCTGCCACTCCAACACCTGCAATAAATCCATGATTTTTTTACTTAAATAATTCTATCTTTACTCAATATCTATGCAGTGATATAAGTTTTTTGAAAGATGAAAAATAGCAAAGCCTTTTACAGAAGTCAGTTAAAAAGAAAGGTACCATGTGTAACTGTGACGTCTTAATTCAGGACTTATGCTGTAAGTCCATACTAAATTTCGTTTCGCGAGTAGGAGATAAATAGAAAACTTTAAACACCTTAACAAATATTTTAATAGGAATAAGATATTTTTTCATCTTTTTAGATATTTTTCAGTCAAATACTTATCATAATTTCATTTAGCATTAAGATTTAATATTCCACTCTCCGTGAACTTCTTATCACTTCCCTCCTAATATAAATCTTCCCTGGACTTCGACGAATATTTCAACACTAAAATTAGTCAAATCAAACGTTCTCGAGTTTTCAAGCGAGACTTACAAAATGTTTAATTCATTTTTACTTATATATAGTAAGATAGAAGTATAGTCCCAATTAAACTGACCTTTTCTTCCCTCGTCCGTTTGCTGGCCTCCCTCGCTTTGAGCAGCTCCCGTGTGGGCTGCACCGCTCTGGCGGCCGGCGGCGGCGGCGGACGCTTGGCTTTGGCCGGCGACGGAGACTTGCGCCCTCTGAAATACGAATATTTAATAATAATAATGGTTGTTGAGCCTCACTCGACATAGATAGGTATAGTGTGTCGCGTACTTTTTTGTAGATATTTATAAGATCTACAATTAATTAGAATATTTAATGGTTCTATTTTTTACAGTTTAGTTAGGTAGTAGCAAAATAAGTAACTTTTCTGGTTGATTTTTTACACCTTATTGATTGGTTGATCACACAATTTTTAGCAATCATAAAATATAATAATTAATAATATATAGCCCAGCTTCACGTTCGGAATTTTCTTCCGTCACGGGTCACGTCAATGTAGGCACGCCGTATTACTTAATTTTTAACGCAAGTAGACTAAAGGAATTGTACGCGATACAGCGTTATAACGTCTTATAGCGCGCGTTAAACGCGCCGTTTAAAGGGCAATGATTGCTATGGGCCTAATGCAAGCATCTTGGCATTCATTCCATCCATTCTAACATCATTTTTTTCTATCGTAGTACCTCTACTTATTGCAAAACTAATGTTTTGCAATTCAGTCCAAAGTGCAAAAAATATTTATAAATTACACAATAGAATAACTTTTACAAAACCACGAATCTTGCTTTGTAATATTATAAAATACCACATACATAAATAAAATAAATTACGATTGACGTCCGATTCCGATAGCAGACTAAGGAACAGACTTTCGAAAGACGAGCATTGCTCGTCGTTTGGAAACGCGATATGGCACGCGAAGTACATACACATGCGGTATTTATCTTGATCTATGTCTGTGTAAAATACGTACGATGGTTTAGTTGCATTCTTGGGCGGCGGCGGCGGCGGCCCCTTCTTGTTCTTAGCCGAGCAAACTGAACAAGACTCGTCCGAGCAGCTGCTGGCCGAAGATCCAGAGGAAGACTGGAAACAAACAAATACTTTTTTAGAACTCAATTTATACAGGATAAACAAGGATAAACAATTAAAAGGGTCTGGATTATAATTATATTTTGTATACATTATTGCGCAATGGATTCAAGTAAATGTTACTACTTTTAGCCGAAATTCGTTAATCGCGAAGAACTGTTCTTTCCGAAAAAACTATCCTAATTATTTAATTTCACTCGATTCAAAGTATACCTGCTTCTATTTTTTCTTCACTGTTCAGACTTCAGTGTTTGAATAGAAATGTGAAGGGATAAAAGATGACAGACATCTTATAATATTACTTTCAATACTATAGAGAAGGCACGATATTTCGGGCCGATCTACATCGGAATGGCAGAGGCGAGGCGAGCAGTTTCAGTGTCATATGATTTTAAACTTTATCTTCTTTATTGTAATACATAGTATCGCTTGAGAAATCTACGGCCGCCTGTGGACGCTCGTGGCCTCTGGCGGCCGCCGGCGGCGGCGACTTCTCAAGCGATATTATGTATTACAATAATGAAAATAAAGTTTAAAATCATATGACACTGAAGCTGCTCGCCTCGCCTCTGCCATTCCGGTGTGTTTTGAGCCTAAGTAATTTACCTTTCTAGGTCCAGGCGGACTGGGCGGGCGCACTCCCCGAGGCGGGGGCGGAGGCCGAGTTCGTCGCGGCCGGGGACTGGGGCTCCGCCCTCGGCGCTTCGGGCTTCGAGCGAGGCTGCGTCTGAAAAAGTATTAATTAAATTACTAACTGCAAACAGACCTTGAAAGAAAATATTGTTTTTAGAATAATAGGAAGACCGTACAAAAGCACAAAAGATCAAAAATCTCTTAAAGATTTTATACTATTCACATATTTTAAACACGATTTGGCGAAATGTGGACGCAGGACGACAAAATCGTGAGTCACATGCATCTTAATTTACGAGGGCTGCTATTTATGTATCCGGAACTGGCCACTTACAAGAACAATATTTAAAAAGTAATTACAACATTTGAAAATAGAACTCTTTGGTTGAAGAATACATTTTGTTTCATGTGACTGTCAATTATTTTTCCATTGTGGCGTCATTTTGAAAATTGCGTGTCTTCATTTGCCATGGATTTAACGCGTGAACATTTTCGTGCTATGATTTACTACGATTTTCGGCGTGGGCTAAATCAACAACAGTGCTTTATTCAACTCACCGCAACTTTTGGAGATGAAGCACCATCAAAAACCACTGTTTATCACTGGTACAGTGAGTTTAATCGTGGGCGGTCTATGCTCATGGATGAAAATAAAGAAGGTCGCCCAAAAACAGCTGTTGTCCCACAAAATATAGATGCTGTGCGGGAACTAATAATGCGTGATCGTCATGTTACATATCGCGAGATAGAGGCGTCCTTAGGCATAAGTATGACGAGCATACATAAGATATTACACAAACATTTGGCTGTAAAAAAAATATGTTCGCGTTGGATTCCGCACAACTTGACAATCGATCAAAAACGGGCTCGTGTCGATTGGTGCAAAAAAATGATAAAAAAAATACAACCGTGGTACGTCAAAAGCCGTTTATAATATCTACACAGGTGATGAATCTTGGATCTATGCATATGACCCCGAAACTAAACAACAGTCAACGGTGTGGGTGTTCCAAGATGAGCCGAAACCAACAAAAGTTACTCGTGCAAAAAGTACTTTGAAGCAAATGGTCGCCTGTTTTTTTGGAATTAATGGACATGTGGCTACATTGCCATTAGAGAATCGTAAAACGGTTAATTCTGAATGGTATACGACCATTTGTTTACCAGAAGTCTTTGAAGAAATAAGAAAGGACAACCGGCAACGCAGAATCATATTACATCACGACAATGCTAGCTGTCACACCTCAGCTGAAACAACTCAGTTTTTGGAGGGTCAAAAGATCGAATTGACTGGTCATCCGCCGTACAGCCCTGATTTGGCACCTAACGATTTCTTTTTATTTCCATACGCGAAGAACAAATTACGTGGTCAACGTTTTTCGAGCCGCGAAGAGGCTGTTGATGCGTTCAAAATGCACGTTTTGGAGATACCTCAATCAGAATGGAAAAAGTGCTATGAAAATTGGTTCCAGCGTATGCAAAAGTGTGTCGATCATCGCGGCGAATATTTTGAAAAGCAATAAAACCATATTAAATGATATATGTTTGTTTCTTTTTTTAATTCCGGATACATAAATAGCAGCCCTCGTAGGCGCAGCGCAGACGACAGACTATCCATGACGCACTTTTTAGTCTGTGGGAAATAGAACCTATGCAATTATATGCAGTAACGCACACGACGCGCACAAAGTCCGCCGCGTTACTGCATATAATTGCAAAGGTTCTATTTCCACAGACTTAAATGTGCGTCACGGATAGTCTGTCGTCTGCGCTGCGCCCTAAACATATTCTATACAGACCTGATAGGGCTTCGCCTAGGGCTCCTGCGGGGGCTGCGCCTCGGTGTGCGGGACTTGCGCGGCGTCCGGCGACCGATGGGCGACCGCGACCGGCGACCGATAGAGCGGGATCGACGACTAACCAGTGGCGACCTGTAATTATGATATAACTTTAAAGCCGCCGACAAAAGTAATCCGCCATTTTTCACCAGAATCTGTCAGTATGTCGATTATTTCCCGTTACTAATGTTGTTATGCCATGCTAGGGCTGCTGGTGGAGCCAAAAGGTCATTCTCGTCAAACAGCTGTCATGTCACGAAGCTCAAAATTTTATTGTGGTAACAAATTAAAATTAAATACTGAAAACCCCCATTTAGGAATATGTCATATTTAAAAAATATATAAGTTTTTTAATTATAAGCCTATTAGCTGGCCACCCCTTAAAAAAGGTATAATAGGATGTGATCAGAAATATTTATGTCTAGGGGACATAAATATTTCTGATCACATCCTATATTAGTAGTAGATTTTGGATTTGTTCAATTTCTGAATATTTTGGTACTTATTAAAATAATTGATTCATTAACAGACGGCAGACCCACATTTCTTGGTTGAGTTACATCAAGTCATCATCTGTCGACTGGGCTTGACATAACCCAACCCAATCACATAGGTTTAGTTTAGTACAAATTCATATTTTGTATTTGAAATGGTACTGTCCGAGAATTTGATTCATAGGAAGATGACATAACTACGTCATTTGGTCACATTAATTCAAACCAAGCCGACAGATCAGACTAAAGTACCCCGCAAACGATCAAATTTGTTTGACAAACATGTTTGATGTAATTTACGTTTTCATCAAACAGCAGCGCAGACGAACAAACGTGCATCAAACAAGTTTGTCAAACTATTAGCTAGAATCGGTTTGAGATCATGAGATCTTGTTTGACAAATACAGCGGAACACGTTCAAACACGTTTGTCAAACGCTACGCCATTGCAAATTTTCTTCAAAGAGGTCAAACACGTAATTTGTTTGACAAACGCTTCAAACAAAGCTGTACACTATCAAACTGTTTGACAAACACGTAAAATTTGACAAACAATTTGATCGTTTGCGGGGTACTTAACATTGAACTGACCTAACCCAACCAGATGACATAGTCCTCCATGTGCCTAGGGATCAATTTATCTGATGTTAGTGAGCCCCTAGAGTCTAGGGCCTAGAAAATTAATTTTATTGTGCAATATCATAGAACAATAGTATTGAACAATTTATTTGACAATAAGATTGAAAGGCGCGTTCAATATCAACCCTAGACGGTCAATAATATTGCACAATGTGATATTGCTCAGTAAAACTGATCGTCTAGAGGCCTGCTTAATCATAACCCAACCACATGACATAGGTCCTCCCCTCCATATGCCTATGGATCAATTTTTCCCATGTTACATTATATTGGCTGTGATATGTACTATAAGGGTGGAATTCCACTGACGCGGAGCGGGGCGGAAAGGAGCTTAGCGGTGCCGAATTGACCAATCACCATGCTCGAAATCTCCGCTCCGCTTCAATGGAACAGCACGATTGGTCAATTCCGGCACCGCTAAGCTCATCTCCGCCGCGCTCCGCGTCAGTGGAAACCCGGCCTAAAGAGTGTACACACCGAGAACGTCTGGGCGGGGTGCGGGAGCGGCGGGGGGACACCGAGCCAGACTCCTCCAGATACATTTGCTTGTACCCAGTGTGACGCCACCTGAACATACCAACATCTCAGATGAGTGCCAATTCTTCAACTATTATTACCAAAGTTTTACTTTCATGTTTAAAATTTAAATACAGGTCACACTCTCACCCCCTTCAAAATACAAAAATTATACCAACAATTATAAAGCGCCACAGCTGTTTCTTTTTTTAATTTTTAACACGGTTTACTGTTACCAAAAGCACCCGATAATAAAACACTTTGCATTGCAGATAACTGAGCATTAACTTTTTAAAAAGTTGTATGTATACTTACTATATGCATACATTGAGAATTTCACATAACAGACAACGGATAATTGCTTAAAAAATATTGTTAGCATGTGCAATGACTAATTCCAAACCACTCCAAAGCTCAAAAGAATACATGTCTCAGTACTGATATAATAAAATTCTAACAAATCACATCCTACACCTTAAGTTCATAAAGGACTATACAGCAAAAATAATAATGACAATAATAAAGAATAAAACTACAGACAAGGCAAGTAAATAATAAATATAATAATGTACCCTCAGAGAAATTGATTCATAGTCAGATGGTGGACGTACATAATTTGGTAGGGTTATGTCAAGTCAATTGTTGTAAGTAATCTGTTGGTTGGGCTTGATATATTTCGATCAAATCTGTACATTATTTGGTTGAAATATGAGAAGTCAATGTCACAGGTTACACGGGTCAAATTTTCATCAATCTGATCCATCAATCCGGTAAAGATTGACGAAAATTTGATCGTCTAACCCACGGATTGATGGATTGATCGTATTTTTAATAAGGACCCTGAGCCATGTAAGGCCAATCTAACGGGAAAATGCTTGTTATTCGTTTATTAACTAAATTAATTAAGAAAACAAATTATCAAGTAATGCTCTGTTTCATAAGGTCATATTATAAATCTCTTTTTAACCTAGCTTTAATAGCCATTCAATAAACTTAAGTTTTGCTAAGCTCTTCCAAATTTCCTTGCAAGGAACACAGCTCCAAACAAGGCCAATGTTATACATCAGTCGTTTAACTTGAAAATAGAGTTACAATTATTTATTTATTTGCTTTTACTAAAACGACATTATAATTTCTTTCAATTAAGCAACACATTAAATGCTCAATATATTTATATCATCTAAAAAAACTATAATGAACATTGCTTGAAAATCATCTTATAACTAAAAATATATAAATGGAAATTCTTTAAAAATAGTAGCAATGAGTATCACATTGACACCTTATAACCAATTGCCAATGCGTTTTATAATACAATCAAAAAATGTTTTAATCTAAAATGGCCTTCTTATGGGCCCGTTCTTTATAAGGCCAAAATGTTCAATATGCGTGTATAAGTTTAATAATCCTAATAAGTAAAGATGTTATAAAAACAACATTATTTTAATTGTTACGGTACGCATTTATAACTAAAAATAACTGTTTATATGTTAATGGTGTTTAGATGTTCCATGTAAAGTTTATATTCCCTAGCAAGGCCAACTATCAAATCTTTGGTTGGGCCTTATAAGGAACCACCGGCCTTCCTAGGAACATTACCAATATTTTAACGTAAATCGAGGCATAAGTAGATTTTCTTTTATTAGTACCATAATTATATCCCTCTATATGATAATGCCCTGTAATAAAATTTGAGATAGATATAGGTTATGTAACTAAAAACTAAAGTTTTTCAGGGTGCGGATATTACAATTGTAGCCTCGACAGCCAAAATCTACAAACAGTGAGATTTCACTGCCACAATTGCGGCGCGATCGACTCGCCACCGCGTTTGTGGCCATAAGTTTGATGGATCTAAGTGTGTAGTAGAAGGAACATATCTTTACATGACGATAACTGCGACTTTTTGATAGTTGGCCTTCAAAGGAATATGGCCTTACATGGCTTAACATGACGATAACTGCGACGTTTTGATAGTTGGCCTTCAAAGGAACATGGCCTTACATGGCTTAGGTTGGGTTAGGTTAGGTTAGGTTAGCTTATGAAATTTTTAAGCTCATCAATATTCCGTCAATCAGATTGATGGATCAGATTGATGAAAATTTGACCGTGTAACCTGTGACTATGTTATAGTCCGCGCGGAACTAGTTGGCCGCGCCTTAGGTATGTGAGCGGTGGAACGGAGAGGCGGGGGCGCTTGATTTTGACAGTTCTGGCTAGTTTAGACAAAAAAAGCACACGAGATTGCAATAGCAAGATGAGTCCGCCGATAAAAAGATAATCTAAGGAAATAATATTTAAACTTTAAAGTGCATACGTTTTTAAAAAACGGAAAGCCGATGTCAAGAGTTTAGAATATAAAACTGATCAATTGTCTTTTATATATTCTTTTCAATAATTAAATGATATTATTGTTCGATATCTTGAGATTGGTCGTCACTGTGTAATCTCATGTGCGTTGCAAGCAGCAAGCAACCCGCCCACTCACCCCCGTCCCTACCTAAGGCGCGGCCAACTAGTTCCGCGCGGACTATAGTCACAATTTGTTTGCTTGACATAATATAACCTGACCAAACAATGTTGGTCAGGCCTCAGGCGTCAATGAATTTCTCTTTTCCGCTTTTGAGTGATAAAAAGAATAAAGGTGCCGTTTGGCAGCGGGCGACATGAAGCGGCGGCAGACGACGTGTCGTCGCGACACTACTGGTTTCTATGAATTACTATGAAAAGTGTCGTTAGCTTCGTGTCGCTAACTGCGGAGGGTATTTCATAGAAATACATAGAAACCGGTAGTGTCGCGACGACACGTCGTCTGCCACTGCTTCATGTAGCCAACTTGTACCTTAAGGCGCGCCGCAGACGTCACACTTTTTGTGTGATCGAGTCTGCGGCTTACATACAGTCTGATGGCGCGCGCCATGCGGACTGTATGTAAGCCGCAGACTCGATCACACAAAAAGTGTGACGTCTGCGGCGCGCCTTATGATGTAAAACCACTCACCAACCTTTATGCTTAGTTCTTATGTACTTTAAGTCTTTGTACACCCATTTTAATGTGCTAAATAAAGTGTTTATCTAGCTATCGAAAATAATTATATTGAAACTCACCTGTTGGGATCTTTCTCCTCAACCTCCAGGAGTTTCCGGTCCCAGCTGCCTGGTGACGCTTGTCTCGCTCTCTTCATCACATTGTCTATCTCCTTCCTTCGTCCAGCAGGGTTTGATGGATCTAGATTAATGTGTCATTTCAAATCTAGGGCAAGTTCGCGTAAAAAACACATTTTGTGGTTGACGATGATGATAGTGTAAAAAAGAGAAACAATAATAACTGTATTTTAAAAAGATAAAACCGACTTCAAAATTGTACGTAATTGAGAATTAAAACTCCCTATATCCAAAACTACTGAACGGATTTTGATGAAACTTGCACTATTCCCTAAGTTGAACAATACCTACCTAGTACAACAAAAAAAGAATTACTGAAATCGGAATGGTAATTCCAGAGATAATATCCGAACACAAACATAAAAACATACATACATACATACATACACTTTTGGGCACATTTGTTCAGATGCTGATATATATCTAAGAGTAAGACTAACATAGGTAATACATATATACGAAAATTGGGCAGTTCTGGAAATATTACATACATAGTACATACGCGTCGAATTGATAACCTCCTTTTTTTGAAGTCGGTTAATAAATAGACAAAGTTTTATGGACAACTTCGAACTATCTAATTCTGTATGACTTTAATGAGAGTACATGAAAGGTTGAGTTACCTGTAATTCTTGTATGTTGCGGATTACGATCCATGTGCAAACGATTCTTCGAGGCTGCCTCAGCAGCTCGGGAAACGGAACCATTGCGCCTTGAGGAAGACATCCTATAATAATAGTCTTAGTTATTATTCCATAGTAGAAAGGGTATTGAAATTTGATATTGTTAAGGTGCGTTTCCACTGAAGCGGAGGGGAGCTAAGCGATGCCCAAATTGACCAATCGTGCTATTCCAGCGGAATGACAACGAAGCTAAGCGAAGATTTCGAGCATGGTGATTGGTCAATTCGGCACCGCTAAGCTCCGCTCTGCGTCAGTCTAAAAGCGTCCTAAGGTTTTTTTGGTAACAAGTAATTTATAATCTAAAACTAACTACACATCATTTTATGTGGCCCACTGCTATGTATTTCAAAATACATAGCACTAAGCCACACTGAGGAGATCTGAAAATTCCATATAAAATATGCTATTTATCTCAAAGTGTTGTCCAAATATATCTTTTTTTTTTAACAAATAGATAAAATTGCTGTCTTTTTACAGATCAGCTGCTGTGGCAGTTAAAATAAGTTAATATAACTCAACTTACTTAACCTCTCAAGCCCCAAGCAGTCGCGTGCAACCGTGATAACAATAGAATAACAATAGGTTTCCAAGAATCCGCAATCAAGGGATTAAATAAAGTGGCAATAGAAGTATATTTGGGTACATCCTAAGTATGCCTGCAGCCTGAATGCCATGGCATTCGTATCTCATCTCATCATCTCTAATACTAGATACTAGACGACTAAAGAGTCTTATAGTATAAGGTTGCATTCACACCAAACTCCATCCTATTCCATACATATTACCTTCAGTCCACAATATGCTAGTGAGTCATATTCTGCAGCTGAAGTTATAATAATTGGTGTGAATATTGCCTTAACAATAATCAGGAGATTACCGTAATCGGGAGAAGTTTATTTTATAAACTATTTTTTTTTCTAAAGATCACCTTGTATGTCTTCTGTTAGTTGGAAAATTGGTCCCAGTCAACAAAACCAGCTGCTTAATATAGTATTTACTTTACCTTACATAGCATCACATAGGTTTAATAATAAATAAAGTTTTTACAAGTTTTGTTCAGTTCAGATTTTTGTTTTATAATGTGATATAGCGGATCATGCACATATTTTATATTTTATAAAAGCTTCTGGGGTAACAAGAAATAGAATACAATCAAATAGAAAATCTAAGTAAACATTGTTGCTTGTCAGCTCAGCTTGTCAGAGAGAACCTTTTGAACAAGGCACATGTTATTTTCTACATTTCTAAGTATAGTTTATGAGCTGAAACATTTTTCGTACTATCTGCGAATGCGAACTTACTCTTTTGAGATAAATCTATAATTACTTTCACAAGATGGCGGACGAATATTGATCTTTTCAGCGGTCACTCACCTGAGAAGATTCGCAAGCTTACCTGTATCACGCCGCTTTTATTCTCAGGAGCTAGGGCTCCAACGCGCGCGTAGTGTCGCGGGGGGCGAAGCCCCAAGGCGGCCCGGACGGCGGTGCCACGCGGCGGGACGCGATGTCCACCAACGCCGCTGCAACCCAACCGATATACTTAACAACACGAATGCGCGACGCGGCGAATCTCGCTGTGTAGCGGTCACGCGAACGGATTGGGCCCACGCCAGGCAAACATGCAGCCTCCGGGCAGACGCGACGGTGGCCTCGCGATCCAGGCCAAACGGCTAAGCGGGGCTGACGAGTCACCTCCATGGCATCCATTTTCTTTGTTGCACCTCCAGACATCGAAGGCGGCTTAACATCAAGCATACTAAATCCACAATAAGTAATCACAAAACAAAGTTACGAACCAGTATAATTATAAACACGAAAACTAGAAGTTCAATGCAGAAGAAATCTCGCTAAACAATAATTGCACGACACAGCTTCCTAGGAGCATCGGCCATTTTGTTTCGCTTTGAAGTTTGAAAATTTGACGTAAATAATAGTATGACAGGTGTCATCAGTGACATATTTTTTCTTAAGTTTATAGTGCTCCAAGGCTTTAGATCTAGAATCAAGTATCTGTGTACGCTCTGCTGAGTGCTGGCCGATTCTGTGTCGTACCATGTCGTACATTTTGTGCCATGAAAAAAGAAACAAGATTTTGTGAGTTAATCACTGAGATATTAACGAAACAGAGGAGTGAGTAACGGAAAGTCTCACTTTTGTATGCAAGTGAAGTTGAAGTGAATACAAAAGTGAGACTTTCCGTTACTAACTCCTCCGTTTCGTTCAGTTTCGTTACTAAGTGAATACAGAAGTCAGACTTTCCGTTACTCACTCCTCCGTTTCGTTACTAAATACTAACTCAGTGATTAACTCACAAAATGTATGATACAGAATCGGCCAGCTGGATTTGCCAAGCGCGTACACCCGAAAGGGACAGAAAGAAGGGGCTCAGTAGGCTTTAAGGCTGCCTTCACATTAAGTCGCGACCATAAAGGTAATATACCTATCGGAATAGAGAAACAATCCCGAGCTGTCAAGCTTAACCAAAATTTGATTTACATATTCTGTGTATACAATTATGTTTACGTGTGCGTGTCAGTGATGTACAAACATCTTGTAATTCGACAAAATATCGATCATGGAATAATAATTGTAAGATTGTAAACATAATAAAATGGGATAAAATAAAACTGCATAGATATATAATAAAATTGTAATTTTGAAGTAAAATGTGACTTTTCTTCAAAATGCTTGCTGCATAATTAAGTATGCATGATTTTTTCTTCGGAGTCCAGTTTGGACGGTTAATTATTTTAAGCCATGAATTTCTGGTATCCAGGTCAGCAGGAAATCTGAAAAAATTGGCCAAATGTAAGTCGGACTCGCGCATGAAGGGTGACCGGTTTCAACCGGGCATTTTCTAAAACCCGGTACGATACGACACGACATGTTATGAAACGATTCGACACGACAGGTTACGTCACGTGGCATCAGTACACGACACGACTTCACTAGACCCTATTAATTTTCAATTCACTCTCAATGAGCCCTTTTATTTGATGCCCATCTTGCAGAAGTGCTTTCAACTATTCCCCTATCTTGGATAAGCAGCCATATTGGATGTAGAATGACATTACATCTGTGGTAATAGTAGTCTATTACTATATTGGTTCTTGTTATACAGCCTGAAGACAGACAGACGGACGGACGGATGGACAGACGGACAGGCAACGAAGTCTTAGTAGTAGAGCGGGTTGCGGGACCCCACTACTACTGGACTTTTTACCCTTTGGGTGTGGAACCTTAAAAACGATAAATTATGTATGATAATATAATAATATACTTAAACTAATTATAAACTACGGATGAGTATGTTATCATTTCAACATTCCTAGATAATTAGTATACTTAACTAAAAAATATTTTCATATCGATACAACTTATCGATAACTTGATGCAGCCCTAGTGTAAAATAGATGAAAATTGTTTACACAAAATATCCTTAAATTGTGCACCATGGCTAGTCAAGTTATGTTTTCCATATAATGAACCATTTAAAGAAGTGAATTATCATAACCAATACCTATAACTCGTAAGGAATTGGCAAAAATAAACTTAAAACTAGGTCCTGTCGATGTAGAATAATTCACCTGTGAAATGAATATTTGTCCGGGTTTTTTCGATGTGTGGATCCAGAATCATTCCACAAACATTTAACCATGTTTCTAGAGCCGTATTTCTAAAAGTTATTCATTATTTAACTTAAAATCACAATTTTTCTGAGAGCCCAAATTGACAACGATCGGCCCAGGGTCAGACAGACTGTCAAACAGATGAAAAAAAAGCTATGCAACCTCAAATCACGCTTCTCTTTCTACCACGCAGTGTTACTGATAGTGACATCTCGCTTGCTCAGGCCTTTGTTTCTCTATTCCGATAGGTATATTAACTTTATGGTCGCGACTCTCGCGAGTAGTGCGACAACCGCGTGGCAGCAGCGCGACTTCTATACAAAATATGACAGCCGCGCGACTGTATAGAAGTCGCGCGGCTGCAGCGCTGCTGCCGCACTGCTTAATGTGAAGGCACTCTTACAACCGGTTATTTATTATATCAAAATATAACCAACAACATTTATGCAACACTCAACTACGTCTTTGTTTCACCACATAAATTACTGTAAGTCACATAAATAAACGAAATTATCGATCGCAACTGATTTGTTGGTCGCATCGCAACTCGCAAGCGTTTAGCATGGACGTAAAAAAATGGCGGACGGAGTCTCTGCCCTCTGGTGACGCGACGCCTAGCTGGCCACTCGTGTAGAGTAGCTTGCTACATAATATTATATTAATCTGTGATGTAGAGGAGCAATGACAAGATGGTTCAACTTCAACTTGACTTCAACACTATCCTCAGACCTCAGACCTCAGTGTTGAATTCCTGGCAGGACTTCTCCAAATCATCCTTACTTTTGATTCTACTATATTATATTATTATTATACTCCTAATCTGTGCTTTTGATGCAACTTGTTCACTTACCTCCATTATACAATACGCTGTATAATGGAGGTCAGTGAACTTGTTGCATACCTACATAATATTATACTATATACATATGTACATAATATACATAATACATAATATATATATAATATATAATTATATAATAAAACTGTAGAAATGAAGATTCTGTACATTAAAGATATTCAAAAAATAATAAGCGGAGGGTGTCACTACATCGCTATAGAAGCCAAAAATATGGTCAGTTTTTTTTTGTCTGTCTGTCTATCTATCTGTCTGTCTGTATGTTTGTTCCACTATCACACGAAAACTACTGATCCGATTTGAATGCGGTTTTCGCAGATATATTTGTCTTCTTCCAACTTAACATCTGGTGTATATAAAAAAATCCCCCTAAAGGGATGAAAGAGGGGGTCAGATTTTGTATAAGACTTTTGCTTTAACACGAAAACTACTAATCCGATTTGAATGCGGTTTTCGCTATATATTTATCTTCTTCCAACTTAACATGTGGTGTATAAAAAAATTCCCCCCACCCCTCTAAAGGGACGAAAGAGGGGGTCAGATTTTGTATTTAAAGACTTGCTTTAACACGAAAACTACTGATCTGATTTGCATACGGTTTTCGCAGATATATTTGCCTTCTTCCAACTCAACATCTGGTGTATAAAATTTTTCCCCCCCACCCCTCTTAGGGGACAAAAGAGGGGGTAAGATTTTGTATCAACTGATAAAGTAGAAATACTTTAAATGGCAAAACAACGTTTGCCGGGACAGCTAGTACTGTTAATATCTTTGAAATCTTCACTGACATAATATAAGTACTTACTATGGAAATCTTTAATTTTTTAAAGAGTTTTATTGATTTTCTTCTCCAGAAAAATTTGTAGCTGTACCCAATAGATACCTAAGTAAATATATAATATTATATGCCGGGTGTATAGGATTTTCCAATTTTTCTTTCCCAATTAAATGAGCGGAGCTTAAGTATGCAATATTTAGATGGAAGCCAATTTGGATGTTTACCACGTAGTGATTGTATTCTCTTTGATGTTTACTGAAAGTGTCTGAAAGAAGCAACGGTTAGGTTAGGACTTAGGTATATGCTGGTTAGGTTCATATTATGTATTATGTTCATCAAAAATGAAACGGTTTACGTATTTTTGGTCAGCACTTAAGATGCGAACCGGTCTCAAGACGCGGTTCGGCTCTGTGATTGGTCCAAATTTTGACAGCCAACCAATCACAGAGCCTGAACCGTGTCTTGAGACCGAGATGCATCTTGAGTGCTGACCAAAAATACGGGCCATAAACATTTTTTTTTTAATTCGTCCCGGTCGGGACAGGCAAAGGGAGCGTTGCCCATATAGCCATTTCTATGTTTTCTCTATTTAATGAATGATAGTGAAGGCCGAAGCCAATTCTTTTATATTAACCATCTGAAATAGAGTTTTCATCAGGCCGAAGCCAATTCTTTGATATCAATAATATGAAATAAGTTTATTCATCAGGCCGAAGCCATTTCTCATGTTTTGATAGTATTTTACTGTCCCTTCTTCAATTTGACTCTTGACAGATGCCTAAGAAGTCTGCTAATAAACAGTTCAAAGTTATGTACATTAATTAAATAATATTTTGTTACTAAAACTAAGAAAAACGAGATGAAAAGCAAATATAAAAGAGAATTATTTACAACCACAAAGTACTTATATATAATTAGGAGAACACATAACCGTTACAGAGAACTATCTCTGTGTTACTATATACAATCTCAAGGTATATAGGTAATGACTGGTGAGTATTTATTTATATATCACCAATGGTAGAAAGGACGTACTATACGTAGTATCCCTAAGTAGTCTGTGGACGTACTCATATATTGGCTTATAACAATCGGGTGTTTTCAGAAGCTGCTGAAGGGAGTGCGGGATGGCTTCAGCAGTTTTAAAGATATCCATCAAGTGATTAATAAAAATAAATCTTTGAAGAGTAAAACTGTTACAAGTAAACAAAGTGTGATCCAAGGTTTGTTCAGAATGATTACAGTAATTACAGACGGGTGAAGACAACATATTCAATCTGTGAAGATGAGCATTAAATCGACAGTGACCAAGTCTAAGACGGCAAATAGTAGAATAAAATTTCCTGTCATGAAATGAAACACCTTTAGTAAACCATGGGACTGACAACTCCTGTTTAATCTTAGAATACCATTTTCCTTTGGTTTCCATGGTCTGTTTTCAAAAATTTGTAAATTCGATTTTAAAGGTTTCTTTTATTTTGACTAAAACATCAGATTCTGGAAGGCATATGTTTTTAATACAATGCTCCTGAGAACAAGTGGTTATAGCTCTTGCTAGAAAATCAGCCTGTTCATTTCCCTTAATACCAATATGTGACGGTGACCAGACTAAAACTATATATTTTTTTGTTTAATGTTGTTAATTCTGTATATTTGTCTCTCATATCATAGATAATATAGTTAGTTGTAGCACAAAAATTGGGGTTATTTAAGTTTTTAAGAACGCTAAGACTATCAGACACTATAATCCATTTATCATAAACTTGAGTTTCGATATACTCTAATGCAGACAGAACTGCTAAACACTCAGCAGTAAAAATACTTGTTAAATTCGGAAGTCTAATACCATATCCTTTCTTATCCTGTTTAATATATATGGCTGCTGATACCGCCTCAGAAGTCTTTGAACCATCAGTATAGACTTGTTGATAACCAACTAGGTTACTTAGTAGAAGGTAGACATCTTCTTTGCACTTCAAAGAATTATCAATTACAATTTTTTGTGGAAAATATTTAGAGCTAAATGTGCTCATATAGCAAGGCCATAAGTCACTTTCATATAAGTTATAGTCTTGCTTTATTTTTACAATTTCAGGTAGGTAATGTAATAAAATAGAGGAAGAAGAACTACTCTGCAATTTTACAAGAAGAGGATGATTTTTAATGGATGAAATTCTCAACAAAAACCTGTATATTAAATATTTAAAGCGAATTTTCAAAGGAGGGATGTTACATTCAACCTGCATTGATATTATGGGTGTGGAACACATCGCACCAAGCACAATCCGTAAGCACCTATTTTGAACTTTATCTAGTCTATCAACAAAATGTGGAATAGAAGCAAAGCATACATAACCATATTCAAAATGGCTTCTTACAATAGCCTTGTAAAGAATTAATAAAATTTTTGGATCAGCTCCCCAATATGTGCCTGCTAAAGACTTTAATATATTGCAAGCCTTTAAGGGCCTGTTTGCTAAGTAATCAATATATTTATTAAATTTGAAGGAGTTCTGAAAAATCACACCTAAGAATCTAACAGTTTTGTCAACTGCTAACTTACTATCTCCATATTGTAGGACAATGTTTGTTGTTTTGCTAGGTTTTTTTGAAAAAACTAAAACTTTGCTTTTTTTAGATTCTGTATCATACATTTGTGAGTTAATCACTGAGTTAGTAACGAAACGGAGGAGTGAGCAACGGAAAGTCTCAATTTTGTATGCAAGTGAATATAAAAAGTGGCACTTTCCGTTACTCACTCCTCCGTTTCGTTACTAACTCAGTTATTAACTCATAAATGTACGATACAGAATCGGCCAGCTGATGTCCAAGCCCAGATCATCATAATAGGCCTTAAGGCCGAGGAGAGCAACTCTGAGATTTTCAATAGCTGCAGGCAACTTGTCTACAGTACAATATATAGTTAAGTCATCTACAAACTGTAGGTTAGTAATGTTTTGACCTAAGACAATATTTAACTTATGTATATACAAAATAAATAGTAAAGGACTGAGAATTCCACCTTGACTTATTCCTTTGTAGGAGTACCTTGGACCAATCAGTTTATTTTCAAATTTCACAAATAATTTACGACCACTAAGAAAATGATACACCCAATTTACCAATTTTTCAGGTAATTGTAAAGAAGTTAAAATAGATGAAAGTTTTTCCGAATTGACATTATTATATGCGCCAACAACATCAAAAGAAAATACCAACCAATATTGAATTACAAGACAGAGCATTTTGAATGTCCAAACAAAAATGACTCAAGCTCTCTCTAGCCGAACGGCCACGCCGAAAACCGAACTGATTACTAGGTAAAAATATGATTTCTTTCTATAAAAAATTCCAATCGCTGTTTAATAAGCTGTTCAAATATTTTGCCAACACAAGAACTTAAAGTTATAGGTCTATATGAATCTGCAACATTTATATCCTTTCCGGGTTTTAATATAGGAACGAGACAATCTGTTTTCCACTGTTCAGGAATCATGGAATGGCACCACAATGAATTTAATAGATTAAGGAACAACTTCATATTTTGGTGTTCAACAATTTAAAGTCGTGTTCGTTTGCTTTTTCAACTGCGCATGCGCGGCTTTTTTGTGTGTCAGTGTGAGTGTCATATTCTAAAATACCTTGTCATGTTCTAAAATACCTGTCAGATTTTCTAAAATCTGACAGAAATTGATCGGTATTTTAGAATATGACACTCTCTTGACACACAAAAAAGCCGCGCATGCGCAGTTGAAAAAGCAAACGAACACGACTATTTTGTAAGATAAACAATCTAGACCACAAGCAGGATCTTTACGAGATTTTATGGCTGCTTTCAGCTCTTCAAATGTAAAACTCTCTATTAAAAAAGAATTTGGAGATGCTGTCACATTGTCACATGTCAATGTCACATTGGAATTACTAGATGTGACCTTAGCCCGTCATCGCGTGGCCATTTTGTGCTTATTTTCATACAAGTAGTGTGCGTTTATTTTCTTGAATATTTCTATTTGTCGATCATTTCGAAGCACATTATTATACAGAAAAGAAAGTCATTTAGTTCATGATATCGATAAACTATAGTTCAAGTAATGAGAATCCGTAAACACACGTAAAAAGCTATGCAATTTTTGTAGACAAATTATTAATTGATGTGACATTTTTAGCACTAATGCCTGATATAGCACGATTAAGGGATTATTAAACTTATAAATTATCTTTTTAGCTTACAAAAATACCGATTGAAAAGCTCAAAAAACGTTGTTCAAAACTTACGTATTTAATGTTAAATCCACGTGTTTGAGGCATTCTTTGGCCATTCTTATGGTTTATTATTTAGCGGAACCACAAAACTCAACAATATCT
Organism: Polyommatus iphigenia; assembly: GCA_963422495.1. Taxonomy (NCBI): domain Eukaryota; kingdom Metazoa; phylum Arthropoda; class Insecta; order Lepidoptera; family Lycaenidae; genus Polyommatus; species Polyommatus iphigenia. Next base: position 5,183,990 of record OY730188.1, read on the forward strand.
AACATGAAATGTTCACTAAAAACCTTTATTAACACTTTTATTACATGAAATATGCAGACCGACTCCTTTGTTATGTCCGAGTAAGTAGGACATAACATTACACGCTTTTGACGCTTATACACCGATATAAGGCTCTCTCCTAGTGTATATTAACATAATGGTTCTTATAATTATATCTGGAATTTAAAAAATTTTATTTAAAAACTGTAACCATTCACTAAAACGTAGTGATTATATTCTCTTTGCCATTCACTATCAATGAAACTACTTCCAGGTGTATAACTTCGGTTGAATTTTTTAATTTTCATCCAAATTTGGCTCATAGGAGTTAATCTACTAACAGATTTACAAAAGTTTTCCCAAGAAAGTCTTCCTTCGCTCTTGTTTCAATACGCGTTTTTTATGCGCCTGAAGACGCTTAAATTCAACAAAAGTTTCAATACAAGAATTCGCTTAACCGCGCATAGGCTTGACGACAATGGGCGTTTTCACACTGCGACGATAACGACACGACACGATGTCACAGAATAGAGGGCCACCGCACATATTATACAATTTCAAGTTGGCCGACTATCGTACAAACTGACTATCGTACTAATTCTAATATTCTGTCACTTAGTATTGAATGCACCCAAAATATTCTCCTTTCTTTTCGCCTTCGTTTAATTAGTGCCACAATAAAAGCGTGCTTTTTACGTATTTTAACACGCACGTCGCAACACCGTTACCAACTAAATCTAAAAGTCTGGGGCTGGCAGCGTACACGATGAAGTTGTCCAATTAAATTGTGACACTACGCAATTTAGTTTGTACGATAGTCGGCCAACTTGAAATTGTATTATATGTGCGGTGGCCCTTATCTATTCTGTGGTATCGTGTCGTGTCGTTAGCGTTACCGTCGCAGTGTGAAAACGCCCAATCATGTACAGCCTTGGAACATTTTTCATTCCACCATACTAATGGAATTTTAACTTTTTTTTTACTGTTACTACAGGCAGAAATTTGAGAAACAGGATTAGCAGTTGGGGTGCAGAACTTAGGCTTATTCAAACCGCTGATAAATGCGCCACATTTATCAACAGTTTGAATTATAAGCGCACAGAATCTATTATAACTGTCGATTAAATCACATGTTTCAATTTTAAGTTTTTTAAATTTCTGATTAACAGTTTTTTCATACAAATCCCAATTTACTGTTTTCAGATTCGTGTGAAGAGGAAAACTTTCAAATGTCTGTGACAAGTTACTATGGGAAGAGAATGATGGAGAAAGATTCAATGTTGTCAGAGTTACCTAATGAGTCTGAAGAAACTTGCCATTCACAAAATAATGCTAATGACGCCGAAACAAAAGTCAAATCTAGTGCATTTGGCCACAAACTATATAGAATGCTAACCGCATTTGGCTTCCTCTATGCGACCCTACAGTGGTTGGACGTCCATCATTCAAGAGAACCAAATCATTCTCATCAGCGACATCAACAATATCTCTCCCTCGCGCGTCAACTTTGTCGCAACCCCATAAAGTATGATGCGCGTTAAAGTCTCCAGCAAAAATCATCGGTTTCGGAATAGTCTGTATTAAATCATTAAATTTTTTCTTATTAAATTCAGGAGTAAAAACTTACAATCGAAATTTGTTTCTGAAAAATTTGAATCTGAACAACAATATTTTGTAAAGAATCATCATAAAATGTATTAATTTTGTTATAGACTATAGTGTTATGAATTAATATCGCTACTCCATTGTGATTATTACCACAGTCATTTCTCACAATAGAGTATCCTTTCATGTTAAAAATGTGATATGTGGTTTGAGCCACGTTTCACTAATTATACAAATGTGGATGGAATTATCTAATATAAATTTTTGTAGTTCATATTTATTACTTGGCAAGCTTTGACTGTTCCATTGCATAATATTTACTTGGGCAGAGAATGTGAAATATTGTTATTTTTTTCTTTTATAGTTTCTTTTATTGCCTCTGAAAGAAGCTGTGAGTTTATGCTTGCATTTTGAGTCTTGTTCAGAGTAATAGCTTTAATTAAACATTCTGTGAGTAACGTAAGTGCGTTTTTATTTGAGAGAAGTACATTTATAAGTCTTTACTATTTGTGTTTTCATTTAATGAAGGGAAATTTTGTAATTTATTATTATTTTCTTCTATTTTTTTATTTTCTTCTATTTTCTAGATTCTATATTCTCCAGATATAGATAAATGGCTACCTTTGCAATGTACACAAACTGGGCTTTGGGTACAGTTTTTATAATTGTGAGCCTCGGCACAGATCGAGCAACGCTCTGCATTCTTACAAAACTTTGCTAAATGTCCGTATCTTAAACATTTATAACACTGTTTCACTGGTGGAATATATGTCGTAACAAGCTGTTGTTAACCTTAGCTTTTCTCATTATTCTACGTACACATATTACCCTTTTTGTACTAGTCGAAATTGCTTTATACATTTTTTGATTAGACATTTCGGTCGGTATGGAGTTGATGACACCAGTCAACTCCGTGCTACCAGCTGGAATGCTTGCTTTTAAATTTTGGTCTCGTAAAAAAGTAGTATTTTCAAGAAATGCGTTAGCTAAGTTCGGCCGATTAAAATAGACTCCAACTTTGAAATTATTAATTTTTCTCAAGAAAGATATTCCTTTAATCGATTGTTGGAAAATACGACTTAAACCCATGAGGTCGCGAGTACCTATAGGAGTTTCACCTGTGCTTTCCACAAAAACTACAAATTCAAATCCAGCTGCGCTGTCCTCTGGATAGCGACGGCTGTAATCATTGACTCTATAAGGAGCATATTTGTTAGATTCCTCTGTGGGCTCAGACTGTTCAGAGCTACTCGACTCGACTAAGGTTTAGAAGCCGTTTATTTTATGGTTTTTGACATGGGTTAGGGAGGGTTTTTTGGCCAAAACAAAAACAAAAACAAAAACAAACACAATCCAGAAAGTCCAAAAGTAGGTTAGGTTATGTTGGAACTTAGACCACAACACCCAGAATAGGAGCCCCGCGCAGCGGGGCTCCGTCAACTGATAATTGAAGCTAGTTGTGCCATATTGAGGGTCATTGGTCTCTAGATATGATTGAGGATGGATCTGAATCTGAATCTGATCTGAAGATCTGAGGTTGAACCCCTAGAGTGCAATTCCTAAGCCGTTCATAAAAAAAACAAAACGTCAAAGTAGTGCCACAATAAAAAAAGAAGACGAAGAAGACAGTAGTACGTAGTGAATTTTGTTATTAATTTATAATTTTTATCAAAAAACCTTGATTCACATTGTTAAACAAAATTGAAATTTTAGTTCTCCACTCACAACAGCCTAGCGAGAGGTATCTTTCCGAAGAAACACTCCGTAAATGGCCGAGAATAGAATAAGTGGACGTAGTTAAGCAGAAAGGGCTCAACCCACACAATGGGCAAAATTGAGTTATGTATACCATCGTACTCCTGAGGGTCGAATCTACCATGTAGTGAAAACCCCATTTTTAAAATATACACCGAAAGTACTTTTTTTACCCCCTCTATCGACTCAACCCACAGTATGAAGAGAACTCTAAATAGCTGAACGAACTCAGTCCACTTGAGTTGTTTCTGAGTAATGGTACTTCTAGGAGTATTGCCTTAAAGTTGATTAATCAGAATTGACTCAAACCGTTTGGATCATTTCTAATAATTTAGATTGGATTGGAAATGTCATTCTATCAAATAACTAAAACGACTCAAACAGGTTGGGACGTTTCTGTGTTAAAATTTAAAAACATTAAAAATGCAAGAATTCAAGAAGTGAGTGGAAGAATAAGGTAACATGAAAAAACTTCCCGTTTTTTTTGCTTAAATGAAGGCATTAGGGAAGGAAAAATTATTTAAAACAGAAAAACTATGAAGTATATGTGTAGCCAGATATATTAGCTAGGATATGAAGTAGATAAGTTACAAGTTTTATTCAAATAATTAGGGAAAAAATGAGGTATTGTCCGTATGTTACGAAATGTTACTTGTTCGATTTTTCTACTCACGTCTTCAATTTATTGCGCGCAAATTTACCCCATCAAGCCCCTTAAGGCCCATATGGGCCGCGAGAACAAAAGATTTCCAGGAACTGGCGATCGACGGATTAATTTGCGTCATCGTCTAAGTCAAAATCGAGGGTGGGTCCATAACCATCAACATCCTCTTTGATATTGGCGTGTCCCTTGAGATTACTATAGAATGCATGGCTATCTTCAGGTATTAAGAGTCCGTATACGAAATTTGCCGATTTCGCTGATTTTACAGACGTGATTTAACAGTTAAAATACAGTATTTCTATAAGTTTTAATGCAGAACATGTAAGACCATTTCAATTTTAATCGAATGTTGGAGCTAGATTTTTTATTTTTTTAAGTATTTTTAAATAATCCAACTCAAACCCGCGACAGTTTTGTGATTTTTGCTGTAAAAGGTTTAGAATGTCACCTGTTTATGGATTGTATTGACGTCTTAACGGTATGAAAAAAATACAATGTACTATTGAGAAAGTCGTCTATAAGATGTTGGAATTACTTTTTACCAGTTTAATATGAAATAGTTGAGTAAAAAAATATGTAACTCGGCAAAATTTTAGAGAAAATGGGCAAAGAATTGCTGTTAATTTCGGCAACTTGAAGCTGTAATTCATAAAAAGAGAACGACAGAAATAATCTATAAATAAAATTCTATCCAATTCGAGAAAAAAGAAAAAAAAAACAAATTGTGCGAAAAAAACACGATTCAAAACAACCTAAATCTCACATTATATTACTCGCGGCAAGTTCGAGTCGGCTTTCCGCGCTTAAATATATTTTAAATCTAATAATTAATATATATTTTTTTAAGTCTATTAAGGGGAAAAAGCCTTATAATATTTCTGTAGCGAACCTTTGCAATTTCGGCAAAATCGGAAAAATTTCGTATACGGACTCTTGAACTTGAACATTGATTGGAGGTCGTCAAGTTTTGCCTGAGGAATTAGTTTACCATGGGGCCAAACAATTTCAAAATCTTCTTCGGCAAAGTGCATTATGGCACCTTGTTTTTTTTCGTCAAATCTAGCTTTTGACTAGGTATCTCCAGTCTCTGATATCATTGTTATTAAAAATGGTTCTTCTTTTTTTTAATAAAATATTTTTAGTTTTAAGCCAATTCACTTTATCTTTGTTTGTACATATTTTGCGGTACACTATTTTTTTTTCTATTTTCTTTGTACTCAAAAAATTTTGAGTAGTCATTCTCGTAATGGGAAGCGGTTTTTTCTTTTTAGCGATTTTCATGAGTTTAATATACTCTTCTACTGTATATATTCGCTCGTGATGGTTAAGTACACATTCAATTTTACTAATCAGTGTCATTTGGCAAAAAAGAATGACCGGACTCTAAATATTTGAAAGTAATTATTTTGAGATTTGGGTGGCTGTTAAGTATTGTTTTTAACATTAAAACTATTTTAATATTCCGGTTTTGTCCTCCACAGCAGTCGCTCCAAAGAACTAAATCCTCTACTTCATCTCTCAAATCATTTTTTATGAATTTAATCAAGCACGAGCCAACTTCTTGGGCCCCTCTCCCGGCTTCCCCTTCAACCCTGACATTACATCGGCCTTGATCCGTCGAGCCAACGTGGATACCAGCATTATAAACCCATAGCTGACGTTTATAAAATAATATGTTTGTAGGTATGCGGGGCAAAGGTAGTTTTTCTAGGTCGTATGTAAGACATTCAAATTTGGGATCTACTTTAGCACGCGCCAAGTCTTGAGACATTTGAGCACGGAGATCTTCCGCTCTCATGTGATGACGATTTCTTTGCTCGATCAAAATTTCTTTTTCTTCCGGTACAGAACACTTCTTTATTTCCAAGTCTAATGAATCGCATTTTTTACAAGTATCCTTTTTTAATGACTTACACCGAAGATTAAAATTTGTATAAAATATGCGCTTCAATGTAGCAAAAGATACGCTCTTCTCACTGCCATGTACTTTATTGAACTCGGTTAAATAAATTTCGTAAATCATATTCATAAAAAATGATTTGAGAGATGAAGTAGAGGATTTAGTCCTTTGGAGCGACTGCTGTGGAGGACAAAACCAGAAAATTAAAATAGTTTTAATGTTAAAAACAATACTTAACAGCCACCCAAATCTCAAAACAATTACTTTCAGATATTTAGAGTCCGGTCATTCTTTTTTGCCAAATTACACTGATTTAGTAAAATTGAATGTGTACATAAGCATCACGAGCGAATATATACAGTAGTAAAGTATATTAAACTCATGAAAATCGCTAAAAAGAAAAAAACCGCTTCACGTTACGAGAATGACGACTCAAGATTTTTTGAGTACAAAAAAATTAGAAAAAAAAAATAGTGAACCGCAAAATATGTACAAACAAAGATAAAGTGAATTAGCTTAAAACTAAAAATATTTTATTTTTAAGAACCATTTTTAATAACAATGATATCAGAGACTGGAGATACCTAATCAAAAGCTAGATTTTAAGAAAAAAAAACAAGGGTGCTATAATGCACTTTGCCAAAGAAGATTTTGAAATTCTTTGGCCCCATGGTAAACTAATTCCTCAGGCAAAACTTGACGACCTCCAATCAATATTCAGTTTAATACCTGAAGATAGCCATGCATTCTATAGTAATCTCAAGGGACACGCCTATATCAAAGAGGATGTTGATGGTTATGGACCCACCCTCGATTTTGACTTAGACGATGACGCAAATTAATCCGTCGATCGCCAATTCCTGGAAATCTTTTGTTCTCGTGGCCCATATGGGCCTTACGGGGCTTGATGGGGTTAATTTGCGCGCAATAAATCGAAGACGTGAGTGGAAAAATCGAACAAGTAACATTTCGTAACATACGGACAATACCTCAATTTTCCCCTAATTATTTTAATAAAACTTGTGACTTATCTACTTCATATCCTAGCTAATATATCTGGCTACACATATACTTCATAGTTTTTCTATTTTAAATAATTTTTCCGGCCCTAATGCCTTCATTTAAGCAAAAAAAACGGGAAGTTTCTTCATGTTACCTTATTCTTCCACTCACGTCTTGAATTCTTGCGTGGTTTTTAATGTTTTTAAATTTTAATAAGGTTTCTTTTGTGTGTGTTTAAAAGTTTAATTATCAAGGTTGATAAATACATAACTTTTTATTAATTTAACTTCTTTTATTTTCTTTTATCACTTATTTTCCAGTCGAAGGGTACTTATGAGTCCTTTCTGAGAAATAAATAAAAGTACCTGTCCCTACAAAGTTGAGAATATTTGTAAGGACTCAACCCACATTTCACTTAATATCTTGAAATTTATTGCAAAATATACAAAAAATAATTGACAGACCAATAAAGTATGAACTATTCTTTAAATTAAGCAATTACTTTTTTTGTTAATGTAACTTTTTGATAAAGAAATTCAAGCTGAAACTTCAAACGCCAATATCTCCAAAGTGACTTTGTGTGGGTTGAGTCCTTTCAGCTTAACTACGTCAAAGTCGTAACCTCACAATTCCGAATTTCAAAGGTGAGTAGCTCCAAAACTGGGGGACTCCTTGTTGTGGTGTTGGTACAGGGGGAGATTTACCCCTCCCCCCCTCCCCCCGCCCCGCCGTTCCCCCAATTTTAACGTAGGTTTTAAAACACCTATCAAAAATATATACAATACGACAAATATTCTACAATTATACAACTTTTTACAATAAAAATCAAATTAAATTTTCAGTGCTGAAAATTTTTCCAACTTTTCCCGCCACTCCCAAAACTTTTTTTTTCGGGCCATAAACATTTAAATAAGGGATAGCCTCCGCTGCCGGCGCCGGTTGCCGAAATGGCTGCCGGCGCCGGTTGCTGATATTATGGCTGCCGGCGCCGTTTTCTGAACTCCGAAGTTTGCCGAAGTCACGCGATGTTTGCCGAATAGGCTGCCGGCGCCTATTCGGCAAATATATCGCTTGTCAAAATATGACAGAATAATGATCAAAAACGTCAGTCTTGAGCTAAAGGACTATGAAAAGTACAAATAATAAGGTCATAAATAGTCATATTGTAAGGATGCATATTTGAATCCTTCGATCGGGGATTCTTGGAAATGCTATTGTATTCTATTGTTGTCGCGATCACCGGTGCTCGTATGGGGCTTGAATCTTGATGGGTTAATGCGGTGGTGATGATGATGACGCTGAAACTCTCTAACATGTATAAGGGATCTGAAGTTCTGTTCAGTACCTTCGGAAGTATACCACGGGGTTTATAACTGTAGCTGTGGCCTGAGGTGCAAAATCTTACTTTTTGGTAGCTGAAAAAAGGTAGCTAAGGTAAAGCTAAGCTAAGAAAATGCACCACAAAAACTAAAATATCCACAGCCGAATAAATAGGTACCTAAACCTATTAAATTCGGCTCTGGATATTTTAGTTTTTTTTTTATGCATTTTCTTAGCTTAGCTACCTTTTTTCAGCTACCAAAAAGTAAGATTTTGCACCACAGGCCACAGCTACAGTTATAAACCTTCATCTTTTGAAGTCGGTAAAATCGAATATATTTGAGATTTCATTTCTACAGTTTCATTATATGTATAGATCAGGGGTTCCCAATCTTTTTCAGCCTGCGGCGCACTTACAAGTCAATATTTTGTCACGGCGCCCTACTTTACCTAGCTATTACAAAAATATACATAAATTTAAACATTTTTAATGATTATAGTCAGGTAAAGCAAGTAATTATTTACTTCCACGGGCCACGGCGCACCAGGGCGCCACGGCGCACAGTTTGGGAACCCCTGGTATAGATTATAATTATTTCTTTAAGGAACCGCGACCGAAACTCCATAGCTGCTGGTCGTTTCTACCTCTTTAAAGGTCACAAACAGATAAACTTTCAGCTTTTCTAAAAGCAGGAAAGTCTGGCCGTCACAGGCTCTTGGTCCAAAAGTGTTTCTGAATGTCATTAGTTGCTCAAAAGAAATTACAGCTTACATTAACATTTAAACATCAAAACTTCACAAAACCCAGGAACTTTTAACTTCAGGTGGATATTCGGACGAAGAACATGATAGTTCTAATATACAAAGAAACTTGGATCATTTGAGAAGTACTCAAGAAGAAGCTGATACGGTCCGTTTCATACTACATGTGATTGATTGTAAATATTTATTCGGGCTTTTTACGGTTAATAGTAAATTGTCGCGACACTGTAGTGCACTCGTTATGCACTTCTCTGAGAAACTACAAAGTTACAAGAGTTGTGTGGATGAAATCTGGCACTACCAAAAAACGAACAACCGATAAGAGGAAATCATTGCTGGCTTATCACACTCTAACTGGGTTTTCGACTGCGTTGTCAGGTCATACAAAAAATCAAGCTGGCCGATTTTCCAACAACATTATCAACTTCTTTCAAATTTTGGTGTTAGCTCAGCTTACAGAAGAACGATTTTGTAACGCTGAAAGATTTGCCACTCTTAACAAGACCGCGAACTCAAAGAAATGGATAACCTAGACAAATTAAGAGCAGCAATGTTCCAGAACATCAAAGAACTTGATAAGTTACCGCTGACACGACAAGCCTTTCGACAGCATGCGCTAAGATCGAACTACCTGACGTTATGTTGGCAGAACGCCCAAGTAGCAAAGCCCAAGCTGAACCCATAGGCTGTGGCTAAAAGATCGGGGATATCAATCTCTTATTGCCAGTTACTTCATCCGTAAATTCAATCTCATTGAAAGATATGATATTGAATGTACTGTCACTTCTTGGTGGAGATTCATGTTCAATTAAATAATAATACACTTTCCTTGCACTCATGCCACTTTATTTAATAAAATATAAAGTGGAATAAGTGCAAGGAAAGTGTATATTTATTTAATTCATTGAAAGATCTCAAACTTATAATATCATGTCAATGTAAAGCTGGTTCCCGTTCATCCCGTTGTGGATGTGTCATGTCGCCTGTCGGTTACTAATGTTATAACCACTCGACAGTGGCATGCAAAATGGCAGATTTGTCATGTCTGTGGCGCCCTGAGGGGGTTTCGCCACATACCGACGTTTCTACACGACCAGCATACACTAAAACTGCAATTTCTTGTTCCTTGGTCTTGCAGGAGCCCATAAAAGGATCTAAATCATTTTTAAATTAAATTTTTTACCCTGAAAATAGTACTTTTATAATATATTTGTACAGTACAGTAAAGCGTTTGTAATCCAAAATGTAACCCAAAATCAATGCCTCTTTTATTGCACAGCCAACTACTTCTATTTCAGTCACAAATATCACGCACGCGGGAGAGCCATGCTTCGGCACGAATGGGCCGGCTCGACCGGAGAAATACCACGTTCTCACAGAAAACCGGCGTGAAACAGCGCTTGCGCTGTGTTTCGTCGAGTGAGTGAGTTTACCGGATGCCCAATCAAAAATTAAAAAAAAGCCTGTATATTTCATAAATAAATATTTATTAATTCTTCGTAATATTCCATATATATATATATATATATATATATATATATATATATATATATATATATATATATATATATATATATATATATATATATATATATATATATATATATATATATATATATATATATATATATATATATATTTTATCAAAAAGTAATAAATAAATTTCGACTCGCACTTGTCCGTTTCTTTTTAAGTCTTTTTGTCTCAATGCCTCCTTTCTTGTAATCCAACAACAAAATGATTCCGGCTATTCCATGTTATGCGAACATTCTAATATCGGCCAATAAAACTCAGAGGAGGCGTCTGTGGGGTACGGGTTGTCACCTGTCTGTGACGAAACCCTTTCGGGGCTCTAATCGGACGGTACTAGTTTTCGTCATTATTTATAAAATATAGAACGTTCTATTAGTGGTAGAGTTTAGTTAAACGAAAGTACGTTAAATTATCATTACAGTAAAGTAATATGAACTGCATAAATATGTTATTTAAAGTTCGAAAAGCCAAAATCATTGTGCGAGTAATTACCTTTAGTTAGTAAATACCTTTGTGATTTCCGTTATTACCGTTTGATAAATATTTTTTTTATAAAATACGCGAACCGCAAAGGTCATATTTTCCTTTCTAAAAATGGACTCCGAGCAAAACTAATAATTGGTGACCCCTGATATAGGGACCGTGCAGAGCGATGACACTGCCACTAGTGACTATGGAACTTTTGCGAAAAATGTCTAGCGTTTTTAGGGTTCCGTTATCCGTACCCAAAGGGTGAAAGCGGGACCCTATTACTAAGACTTCGATGTCTGTCTGTCCGTCTGTCTGTCAGCAGGCTGTTAAACTCGAGACCGGTAATATTCAATAGCTAGAGAGTTGAAAATTTTACAGATTGTATATTATCTGTTGCCGCTATAACAACAAATACTAAAATCAAAATAAAATTAATATTTGAGTGGGGCTCCCATACAACAAACGTGATATTTTTTGGACTTTTTTGCTCTAATATCAGTTATCAGTTATCACTAATGGCAACAGGTAAGTACTTCACTTTTTCACAAAATCCTTAGTTATCTTTATCCGTACTTTAACATTTAATAATAATAGTATTTTGATTTCGTTGATAATAATATAAAAATACTTAAAATAAAACGACGCTTGCTAGCTGTCTTGTTCTACTTAGACGCGTTTTAATATGTTAGACAAAGACAAAAGTAGTTTTATCGCTGTGTTTGCACATTAAACGTGTGCGCGTACACAGCGGCCCGGAAAGGGCTGCGCCACAGACATTGACTTTTGACATGCGACCCTTAGGGGGTTTCGCCACTGTCGAGTGGTTTGGTATAATTATTCAGAAGGTCAGGTTTAGGACATTAATTAGATACATTTTTTTTTAAATATTTTTCAATAATTTTATCAGTAACTTTAGTATAACACATACCTACCTATAACCTATTATTATGTTGGTCACATTAAAAAAAACTGTAAATACAACCTATGAATAAGTACTAGCATACTTTTATATATTTTTATTACTACTCGTAACGTTCATGTTTTTTATTCAAAATTCTATTATAATTCTATAGAAAACCAGCCTAGTAGCTTAGCCTTAGCTACCTCTATGGGTTCAGCGCTACCGAGGCTCATTCAAACGGCTGCAGTTCCGTTGTTCATAGCTTCATTGTAATGATTTAAAGTTCGTTAGGTAGCTGATTAAAGTAACCAAATATTTTATAATAACCTATATTTCCATTATTCTAACGACTACCAAGTTATATACATAAGAAGGAAAAAATATATTTTTGAAATTATGTTTTTCCGAAATATCTCCCTTGGTACTTAATTCACATTGATAGTTCTGAGAAATAAAATGATGCTTATTTAATTACCTTTCGTTTGACACTCTACGTAAGTTAATCGGTTCAGTAGATATTTAAATAATCCGCACAATAGAATAGGCCCGGCAGCCATCTTTGTGACGTCATAGCTATCCCCTCCACACACTCAGGAAGTGACTACCGCACTTTTCGTCTTCAGGAAAATATGCCTAACAAGTACATAGTACATACCAATAATTCGTATGGTGGAGATGAGTTGAACGGAAGTTGACTTTTTTGGTATTGGGGACCGTACTAATGCAAAATATTTTAATTTCTTAAAAATACTCAGTTTTTCAAGAAATCTTTAAAAATCGGCCAAGTGCGAGTCGGTCTCACGCACGAAGGGTTCCTTACCTACCATTATAGAGCAAAATTAGGCCAAAAATTGTGTTTTTTGTATGGGAGCCACCCTTAATTTTTTATTTTAAGTATTTTTATATTATTATCAACGAAATCAAAATACTATTATTATTAAATGTTAAAGTACGGATAAGGATAACTAAGGATTTTGTTAAAAAGTGAAGTACTTACCTGTTGCCATTAGTGATAACTGATAACTGATATTAGAGCAAAAAAGTCCAAAAAATATCACGTTTGTTGTATGGGATATTAATTTTATTTTGTTTTTAGTATTTGTTGTTATAGCGGCAACAGATAATATACAATCTGTGAAATTTTCAACTCTCTAGCTATTGCCTATTACCGTTCTCGAGTTTAACAGCCTGCTGACAGACAGACGGACAGACAGACATCGAAGTCTTAGTAATAGGGTCCCGCTTTCACCCTTTGGGTACGGATAACGGAACCCTAAAAACGCTAGACATTTTTCGCAAAAGTTCCATAGTCACTAGTGGCAGTGTCATCGCTCTGCACGGTCCCTATATCAGGGGTCACCAATTATTAGTTTTGCTCGGAGTCCATTTTTAGAAAGGAAAATATGACCTTTGCGGTTCGCGTATTTTATAAAAAAAAATATTTATCAAACGGTAATAACGGATATCACAAAGGTATTTACTAACTAACACTGTAACACATCAATCAGAAAAGTGCTCTGATGTTTCAAGGAGTGAAATTGGTGCAAGCTATTGACATTAAATCGTGGAGATGTTCATCAATCATCAGTGGGTATGTCGAGGCCGAAATCTTTTTTTAACGAAAATCATTTTCGAAAATATTGTTTGGTCGGCAATCGGCATACAATCATTGAGTCGGCGGTCCGGATGCGGACCGCGGTCCGCCATTTGGTGACCCCTGACCTATAACATTGAATGACATGAACCGACCAAATGGGCGTTTTCACACTGCGACGGTAACGACACGACACGATACCACAGAATAGATAAGGGCCACCGCACATATTATACAATTTCAAGTTGGCCGACTATCGTACTTAACTAAATTGCGTAGTGTCACAATTTAATTCAGAGGTTCCCAAACTTTTTTTTTTCTCATAGACCACTTTAAACATTTTGCTGGATCCGGTGGACCCCCGACAGCTACACCCCCCCCCCCCCCCAAGTTCAAGGCCTATCTGAAAAGGGTATTCATCCAATAGTACCTTTACTTTTTTGTATTCTAAGTTTGACTCACAAGTCACAACTCACAGTACAAGGAACCAGTAAGCTTACTTTAAACCAGTAACCACACTTTTACTTATTTCTAAATCTCCTCGCTCTGTAATATTTAATCTGCTAATATAATATTGTCTACCTATATTCATAGGCTGATATGATGATGATAATGATGATGATTCATAGGAGAAGTCGAGCCGGGTCACCTAATTTTTATAGACCCCCGTTAACGACTCGTGGACCCCCATTTTTTTTCCACGCAAGCGTAGACCCCTATCGGACTCCCGTGGACCCCTGGGGGTCCACCTGGACCACTTTGGGAATCAATGATTTAATTGGACAACTTCATCGTGTACGCTGCCAGCCGCAGACTTTTAGATTTAGTTGGTAACGGTGTTGCTAGCCTAGCGACGTGCGTGTTAAAATGCGTAAAAAGCACGCTTTTATTGTGGCACTAATAAAACGAAGGCGAAAAGAAAGGAGAATATTTTGGGTGCATTCAATATTAAGTGACAGAAAATTAGAATTAGTACGATAGTCAGTTTGTACGAGTCGGCCAACTTGAAATTGTATAATATGTGCGATGGCCCTCTATTCTGTGGTATCGTGTCGTGTCGTTATCGTGCAGTGTGCAAACGTCCAATGACGTTGATCTGTCAACCGCCTAGGAATCAATTTCCTCGATGGTACAATCGTTAGACCTGAGAATGTTTTTCAGAATATTAAGCATGTTTACATACGATATTGTTTCACCTTTATCCTAAATCAATAGACATTGCTAGCTAAACAACAGAAACCTGTCGCATGTACAGTTTAGCCGGTATTAGCATGTACCTACCTATAGGTAAAAATATATTGACTCAACATACAAATTACAAACTAATTCACAGAATTTATAACAATTAATTCCGTGAACTAATCCTACATGTTATTGTCTTTGTTAATGCGTTAGAAAAGTCGAATTACTTACATAAAACTGTTCCTACCTACGCATAAAATGAAATTAAGACAAACGTCGAAGACTACGGCAAGCGCTGGCAAGTGGCATACCATGAGTGGGCAGTGACCACACATCGACAAAGATGGATCCACGGACCAAATAATGGTCTGTGTACACTGTACGGTATTCAGTATTCACATTGATGGGATAATACTCGATCCTACTCATCCCCAACTCCCAAGCACGTAGCCGCGTCTTGCTTGGGTCAAGCCAAAAGGAACATAAAAACTACGACTACAATAATAATATTATTATTTATAAGTTTATCAATAAACAGCGGATTATGTCAGGCGGCTGGCTATCACTGGGTGGTAACACAACACGCGTGCCTCACGTGTCGTGATCATACCGGTTCCAATGTTTTTAACTTTCGAACACCTCTAGACGATCGACAAATAAATCGAATTACTTATTTCAAACTTGTGCTTAGAACACGATCTTTAGTAAAAAAACATCCTATATGATTGCCTATGTCTATAATTATTATGCAATAATATGTTAAATATGCTGTATGTATGACAATGCGATGAGAAGAAAGGCCTCTAATAATTAACCCGGCGAGAATGTGACAGGGTATTTTACACCCTGCCCATCACTTAAACGCGCGTAGTTTTTTTATTTCGCGCTAAGTAACAACGGGACTTTCAGTAGCTGCAGACAAGGGAGTGCGGAGGGTATTAGTGGCGTTATCCTAGTGTTGCGCGTACCTGCTCGGAAGTTATAGGCTTCTTAACCTACTTCGGGTAAATTTTACCCTGCCACATAGCTGGTGTATGTATTTTTAATTTTATGTTGTGTAATTTATATGGCTTCTAAGTGTTAATTTCATTTTGTTTTTTCAAAATAAGTGACGAACGTATTGAATTTATTATAAAATAAGTTTTAAACGATTTTTTCGACGAGTCTGACTCTAAAGTTGGGTCTGACCCTCAACTTCAGCATCAAGAAATATTCCTGGAAGAACTGTCAGACGCTGTGACTGTCCCTATAAGAAATATTAGAAGACTAAATATGGTTGTAACTTGTAAGCACTGTAAAAAAGCCATATTGTATGAAACACTCAATATTTTTGGTCATATAGTAGCACAATATTCAAGACTAAACAAAATTTAATTATGACTAATTAATATATAGTTGATTAAATTTTTTTATAAGAATACCTCATTACTTATACGTGAAAAGTGATATTATCTAAAAAATAAGAAGTTACTTTATATTTTCTTTTAGTTTTCGAAGTCGATGCTTTATGTTGATTGTTACATCTATATTATTTTTTGTGTTTCGGTAAAATTATTAAGTATACATATAAATATACAATATTTTTTTTATTTAATATCATAAAGGCTATACTCAAAGTTAATAAAATAGTAAATATTATATAATACAGCTACAATTTACATCACATTATGAATTTTTACATAAGGGTATAATTTACCCTGCCACATTCTTCGCGTAACTTTTTTTCACCACATTCTCACCGGGTTAAGCATAATATAGGTAATCTATAGCAGTATTTCCCAAAGTGTGGGTCGCGACCCACTGGTGGGTCGCGGGTAGATTTTGGGTGGGCCCTGTAACTATAGGACGATTGTCGTACTCGTTCGATTGTCATTTTACTCGTTCGTTCGTCGTCGTGAGTTCGTGCGGGACGGGGGCGGGGCATTCGAACGCAAACGTAATTGTAAGTAAGGCTGACGATGATGATATGGTGGTGAACTACGACAAGAATTAACGGGTAAATGCTGCAGCAGCAAGTAGCAACATACCGCTGCTTTTTTTGTCTTCATGACTTATGGTGGGCCGCGAACTTTAAACTTCCTTGTTGATGGGTCGCGGTCCCGACAAGTTTGGGAAACACTGATCTATAGGTTTTATAATAATACAATTAAGAAATGTTATTGACTGCAGAGTACCCAAAATCAAAATAATTTCTTTAAAAAAATTTGATAGCGCACCGCTTTTTGCGATAACGTGGGTTGAATGACTTGCCTATAATTGCAGATGACCTGTGACTTGTGAGTGTGACAGGCGACAGCGCTTGGTAATTACTGACTAAAATATGACATGACAAAATAAACTGACGTTTAAATAATTCCTAAGTGTAAAGTAATATTTTAGTCTATAATTGTTGTCACGGCGTGTCGGGGCCTCGGGGGACCGCCAAGTAAACTACGACAACAGCGACTTTTGCTTTTGTATCGCCAAGCGCCCAAGTTGCTGATTGTCTCGATTCGGTTCGCTGTGAACTGACCCTTAAACTATAATGTTATGTGAAATCAAACATGTATAATGTATATTAGCGGTCCCCCGACACACCTTGACAACAATTATGGACTAAAATATTACTTTACACTTAGGAATTATTTAAACTTAAAGTCAGTAAATATGTATTATTTCATTACTTTTTAAAGTTTTTTGGCGGGGGTTTTTTAAATTTCTTAATTTAATTTTATTTCATACTTTTTAAATTTATGTTGGTTATAGAGCAAAATAATATGCAAAGTATACCGTCTATGAATGTCCTCTTGGATGAGCCCGTCAATATGAGCCCAAACATGAAACCTCCACTTTAGGTTCATACGGAGCTCGGCTCCTATAGAATCCAGGTGATGCTGCAGCAGTACCATGCAAATATTTACTGTTTATCTACGTCTTACTGATTGTCGCAATTAAAATGAGCCCAAACACGAAACCACTCTGCTCTAAGTTGGTGAGGAGTTGGGTATCCTATTGATTACCAGGTGATGCTGCAGCATCAGGTCAACTTACTATTAATGTGTATGTTATTCATAAATATCACGAACCAGAATGCAAAATATAATACTAATCAAACGACTGCAAGTTGCTAACGGCCTTTCACGAACCAGATAAACCGCGATATTCCAGCACTGAGCAGGCTGATGATGATGAACTATAGCTAAGAACACTCTCGATCATGTCAGCTTTCGAACAAAAAAAAATAGATCAAAATCGGTCCACCCGTTTGGATGCTACAATGTCACAGACAGACACACACACAGACAGACAGACAGACACGTCAAACTTATAACACCCCTCTTTTTTGTCGGGGGTTAAAAAATGGGTGCAATTGAAAGTTATAATGTAAAGAGTACCTAAACATTATAAATAATATTAAGTATTATGGTTGCAAAGTGCAAACTATGGTAATAAGCAGGTAGATTCTGAGAAAGTATCCAGGAATCAACAGATGTTTCTATAAAAATATTATGATTTGTGATCAAAGATCTCTAAACAGTTTAATGATGCTACTTGCTACTCTTGCTAGGTACCTACACACCGACGCGACGCGCTACGCCAGTTTATTATAAAAATAAATACATATTATAGAGCGAAATTGTACTGTTGTACTGCAGAGTACATGAGTAGGTACAATTCTAATAGATCTACACAATCTAAATCTACAATCATAATATTACGATAAATTGTTTTTTTACATAAATATAATATCTAGAAAATACAACATAAGTACAACGCTTAAGGACAAAAAAAATAATATATATACTTACTTAATTAATTAATTATATACAGTGTGTAACAAAAAGTGCACTCTCTACACACTACACACCCTAAAGTATTATCACTTATTTTTGTTACACCCTGTATATCCACAGCTGAACACATAATAACCTCCTCCTTTTTGAAAGTCGGTTAAAAGTCAAAAACCCCTAAAATGCACTAATCCGACCAGTAGACGCGGCCTCGCGTTCGAGTTTAGAATTTTAAGTCTTTCCTTTTAAAATAATAAATTTTTAAAGGTATTTATTCTTTTAAATCAATTATTGTTTGGTTTGACGTTACCACCAAATTGCTACTCCGTTGGTCCCCCACCTGCCTAGGAATGCAACCCGTAATTGTAGCGGGCTTACATTATTCCAAAATCAAATCAGAGGCGCCAGGCGGCGTAAGGCGTGGGCGACGTGGGCGACCGCCCACGGCCTCGCGGTCTAAGGGGCCTTTGGGCGACAAGGTTTTAGTTTTTAGGATTTACGAGTTTTGATGTCTTCTTGTGTCATCCATCATCCAGGGGCCTCGCAAAATAATATATTAAGAGGACGTCGCAAGATAAATCTTGCCCATAGGTCTTTCCCCGCCACTGATACCAATCCTGTAATCCAATCCAGCGCTGGATTACTACTGGACTAAATAAATGTACCTAAATGGTCACTGGAATGCATTGAAATGTAATTCATTCAGTCCAGTGTCCGTTAACATTTTTCTAGTAGCAATTTATTGCTGGAATGGATCACTGGATTGGAATCACGTAAGCTGGCCATAAATATAGTACAAAAAGATAAAAACTTGTAACGAGGTGGCGTGATCATTGGAAAATTCTGAGACAGAGGGCGTGGCGTTACGTGAAATTTCTATTTCAGTCTTGTAAACAGTTGGTGCCAAATCTGTCTGATCCGTATGCAGTACCCAGAAACAGACTTAAATGAGCTGGACGTCCATTACCCGGTCGCACATATTAATCATTATAAGCTGATCAGAAAAATTCGGACGCCCGCCGGAGCGCATTCTGGTCATAATTATTAGACCGTATGTTTTGTTGTGGACCCTGCAGGCTGCGTACTATCAGAATTCTGATGTGTCTGACGTCTGATAAATTATTCTGATCAGAAATTCGATTTGCGCTCTCTCTATACATATTTTGTACTAAACTCTCGCCGGAAGGTTTCGGATATCCGAAACCTTCCGGCGTTAAACCCATAACGTGTGCGGTGTGGTGGACTGGTGCCTGGTGGTCCGGCGGGCGTTCGAATTTTTCTGATGAATTATTTCTCATAATGTGCGGCCGAGCTTAAGGGGCTTAGAAGAGCTAATTGAAATGACCGACAATTATTGCATACATTCACAAGGCACACGCGTACGGGTACACTGGTAGTCAAATATTGTCCATAAATCAAATAATTATTATTGAGTGCAATTTAATACACGTATACCGAGCATTTTAAGATTTTATTAGAGGTAAGTATGTTTGTTTTTTCTATCGAGTAAGTTGCATCGTGCTTTGAAAACACTATGGAACTTTGATGGAACTAGCATATTATATTCTGAATAATATTATATACCTTTCTCAATACAAGTACCGCATTATATAATACAGACATTCCTCTTCGAAATCTCGCATTTAGGTGTTCTAAGCCCCTTAATGGTAAGGGACCACCGCAACCGGGAATAAATTATTATTCTCGTTCTATGTTCTAGTTGGCACTACTAATATAATATATTCTGTGGTTCTAGTTAAATCTAGTAGCAAGTCTGTGGTTCTAGTTAAAAAATGGCACACTAACCACAGTGTAAAAGTTATTGATTCAATTCATGCTAACTCACCAGTCGTTGATTCTTGTGTGGGGCCAGATCGCATCGAATTTCAATTATTTGTTGCACCTTAACACCAGTAGATTGTGGTAGACTGTACAAAAGGAGAACTATAATATTATGTAGTACCTAAGTATAAAATTAATTACTTAAATCTTGAATTTCCATGGAAAATCTTCTAAATGGTGTATTATTATGTAAAGTATTAAAATACTATTAAACACTGAAATTTTCTATGCCTATATTATGTACATAATATGTGTATAATATATATTATATTGTATTATCTATGACTGACAGTCAAGCGCTAAACTTGTCATATTAATTGTTATTTTCTTCTCAAAGTGGCGGGGCAAGACCAAAATTTTATGTGGGCGAGATACATTTTGCGAGGCCCCATAGGCCCAAATTTATTTTTATACAATTATTTTTTAATAAATAAAATTTGAGTCTCAAAACGCGTAAATTCCCAAAAAAATCCTCGGGGTCCAAGAGGCGCGAGGCCCTTTGGCGGTCGCCTACATCGTCCACGCCTTGCGCCGCCTCTGTTCTCAATCATGAGTAATTAAATTAGTATTATTGAGTTAATATTATTATTATGTAAACACTGTAGTACTATCTAATGTTGATATAACATGTATTTTATTAAAATAGGGACAAACAATTTGCCCAAAAATCGCAGAGCGTTTTAAGAAATTTCTAGAAAGTCACGTGATTGAAAACGTGAGGTATTGTTCCAGAATATCTTATTTACTACCTAATATATCATACGAATATGATATTTAATACCTAGATACAGTGTCCAGAATTCCTTGTCGAAATGGTCCGTTTGTAACTTACTGATATGAGCGATATTAAGGGCAACAATATATAAATAAATAATAATAAATGAACGTTACCTATCACTTATCAATACGAGTATTACTCTATTTTATTTTATTTTTCAATTCATACAGGTTATTAAATGTTGTTAGCATTGTGAAATACCTATTTTAGGAATTAGGGATTATTACAATAATCTGAATCACTGAGTTAAGAGTAATTTTAGCTATTATCAGGCCCCCGCTACCACATGTGCAATGTGTTATGTGTGCAATGCACACGGGCGCCATCCTCTAGGGGTAATCTAAGAGTATTTTAAGCTTTTATCCAGGGTCCCCGCTACCATATGTGCAATGCACACGGGCGCCAAATCGCCATCTTTAGGGGCGCCAAAACCAAGACCCCAAAATTTGCCTAAGGGGGCGCCAAAATCCTTTTTTTGCACACAGACGCCAGTTATAGCCATTAGTCATTGGGCGTTTGCACACTGCACGATAACGACACGACACGATACCACAGAATAGAGGGCCACCGCACATATTATGCAATTTCAAGTTGGCCGACTATCGTACAAACTGACTATCGTACTAATTCTAATATTCTGTCACTTAGTATTGAATGCAGCCAAATATTCTCCTGTCTTTTCGCCTTCGTTTTATTAGTGCCACAATAAAAGCGTGCTTTTTACGCATTTTACCACGCACGTCGCTAGGTTAGCAACACCGTTACCAACTAAATCTAAAAGTCTGCGGCTGGCAGCGTACACGATGAAGTTGTCCAATTAAATTGTGACACTACGCAATTTAGTTTGTACGATAGTCGGCTAACTTGAAATTGTATAAAATGTGCGGTGGCCCTTATCTATTCTGTGGTATCGTGTCGTGTCGTTACCGTCGCAGTGTGAAAACGCCCATTACGTGGGCCCTGCTTTTATCTAATTTTCCAGTAATATGAGGTAGACAGTAGACTGAATCGATGATAGCCTAGCATATATCTATATAATATATGCCAATATAATTTTTGAATGATGACACGATCTGTCAAGAAAACAACATCTATATTTTCCTATAAAATTTTCAAAACCTAAAATTTGCTTTATATTACAATATTTTAGAAGTGAAAATACTGAATTTTTATTCATTTTCAAGAAATAATTACAAGACAACTTAGAACAAAGCTGCAACATACGGTATGCAAAAAATAAAATGGTGTTCTTAGAAGGAACGATCTGAGCCAGAGCCAAGTCATTGTTGGACAAAAAAAGAAGCAAGACATTGAGCTGCCGGCCTTATAGAAGTACTCCCCCGACCGCACGTTGTGGAAAGTAAGATCTGATCAAGAACTATACCTCAGTGTGAGAGAGGCCTGAGCTTTTTCTACAGGGTAATTCAGTGCGGTCCGGTACTCTGATGCTCGTCAATGACAGAGAGAATTACTAAAACAGGAGCTACAGCCAATTGATAGTATAATGTCCACACCAACGGTGCATGATGATGGATAGACAGTGCGGAGTGCGAGAGTATCGAAAAATAAGTGAAGCAGCGACTTCTTTACACAAGCTACATTTTGTTTATAGTTTTCTTTAGTTAGTCTACCTTATTTTTAATATGTAATTTATGTAAATAAAATATTTCCTAAGGCTCTAGTTTAAGTTACATTTTTAAGTAGGTACGATGTCTATAGATATTAATAATGGTAACCAAGGCATTGCATGCCCGCACTGCCCATGCTCAAGTCGCCGATTTAATGGTACTCACGGGTTGAATATACACATCAGCCGCAAGCACAAGAACCCGTTCCCGCAATCTTCGTCCGACTTATCCTGTATCTCGACATCCCTCGGCGGCACCACCCCGCCCAACCAGGTCAGTAACGGCCCATTCGACTTCGACAGACTTTCCAAACTCAAGCGCAGTGTCCGCGTATTAAAACATGTGCCCAAAGGAGCCAGAAGTCTAGCAGCTGGCAAACTTGCAGACCTGATCGATGTTTGTGTCAATAGGAACTCAAAAACAGCCTGGTATGAATTTTTAACCTTTGCCTACTCTGCACTGAGAGTACCAGATCAGACAGGCCAATCATCTCTAACGACAAAAGTAAAACACAATATTGACAACCCCTGCTCTTTGCCATGCGAGATCCCATGTCGGCTGCCTTTCGATTTATGCAAAAGGGTTGAAGCAAAAGTACACGAAGGTGATTTAGCAGGAGCGGCACGTCTGCTCGTCTCAGACTGCAAAATCGCCCCCACCAACACAAACACTCTAGAGTCCCTAATCCAAAAACATCCTGCTCCCTCCCGCCCACTGTCCATACCACCCCTGTCTCCCGTAGTGTCTGTACCTCCTCTAACGCTGTCCCCTGCAGACGTTGCTTCCGCTATACAAAGCTTTAGTAACTCATCTGCCTCCGGCCCAGACGGCATCCGCCCCCAACACCTTAAAGAATTAACATCACCGTCTGCCGGCAACAACGGCCCACGTCTGCTAAAATCACTTACCAATCTCTGCAATTTCTTACTACAAGGCACATTAAACCCTGACGTTTCTCCACACCTTTATGGGGCGACACTTTGTGCCCTCTTAAAAAAAGATGGAGGCATACGTCCAATTGCCGTAGGTTCCACTTTTAGACGCCTCGTAGCGAAGTGCGCATGTCGAGCCGTTAGGGAATTTATGGCATCACACCTGCAACCTACCCAAATTGGCTTCGGTACCGCCCTCGGCTGCGAGGCGGCAATCCACGCGACGCGGGCTTTTGCTTTGAATCCAGATAACAGCGACTGTGTCATCATCAAGGTGGATCTAAAAAACGCCTTCAACGCCGTCGAAAGGGATATCATCCTAAACGAGGCAAAGGAATTAATTCCTTCGCTATATCCCTTTCTACATCAATGCTACGCTTCACCCAGTAATTTAACATACAAAAATCACATAATTCCTTCGCAGGTAGGAGCGCAACAAGGTGACCCCCTAGGTCCCCTGATATTTAGCTTAGCCATCCACCAATCCATATCCTCCATAAAGTCTCCCCTAAACGTCTGGTACCTTGACGATGGCACAATCGGGGGTAGTCCAGAGTCAGTCGCGGAAGATATACACACTCTCTCCAGCAGTCTTAAAGAACTGGGACTCGAAATAAATACAAACAAATGTGAAATATTCGCTTGCGGAGACACAGCCGAACAGAAAATCACCATTTTTGACTCTTTGCTTCCTGGAATTAAAACCCTAAGCAAATCTACATTTTCTCTGCTAGGCGCGCCAATATTCCCGGATGCCATTCCATCAACTCTAGAAAGTAAGGCCAAAATTCTAACACAAGTCCGAGAACTTCTCACCAAAGTATCTTCTCACATTGCCTTAATACTGTATCGCAGCTGTTTCTCTCTGCCCAAGCTCACTTATATAATAAGGACGGCCCCCACCTGGCGATTTCCCAAGGAGGTCTGTCAGTTAGACAGTATTATCCGATCCACGCTAGAGGAAATACTCAATATTTCTCTAGATGATCCGCAATGGCAACAGGCTGCGCTACCGGTAAAACACGGTGGTTTGGGCATCAGGAGCATAGGGTCTGTCGGTTTGCCGGCCTTTCTTGCGTCGTCGAATGGGGTTGCTGATCTTGTCACTAACATTTTAAAAATCCAAGGTGCAAGATGCAGCATCCCCTTTTTGAGCGACGCAGAAACTGCCTGGCAAGAATTATATCCTGGTATCAACCCCCCCGAGGATGTCACCTCCCAGCGTGCATGGGATGACCTGAGCTCCAGATATACCTTAACGCTTATGTTGAACTCACGGTCGGAATCATCACTGGCCCGTATTAAGGCAGTTTCCTGCGTGGAATCTAGTGCCTGGCTCCAAGCGTTGCCGTCACCGCATCTCGGCACCTTTCTTGACGATAACACCCTAAGAATAGCAGTGGCCCTGAGACTAGGCTGTGAAGTGTGCGAGCCTCATCGTTGCCCCTGCGGTACTGAGGTTGACGCATACGGCCACCATGGGCTCAGCTGCATTAAAGCTGCCGGTGGTTTTACTAGACACCACGCCCTCAACGACATTCTCCGTCGAGCCTTGGTGTCGGCAGACGTGCCGTGCGTGCTTGAGCCCCCTGGCTTGAGCCGAAGCGACGGCAAACGCCCGGACGGCCTTTCCCTGATCCCTTGGAAGAAAGGTCGGTGCCTCATATGGGATGCCACGTGCGTTAGTACGTACGCTACCTCGCACATTTCCGGCACTGCCCAAAATGCGGGATCTGCCGCCGAGTACGCTGCTCGGCAAAAGCACAACAAGTACACGGATTTGGAACAACAGTACCTCTTTGTGCCTTTTGCCGTCGAAACGGGAGGTCCGTGGTGCAACGAAGCGAAAGCTTTCGTTCGCCAGCTCGGACGTCGGTTGCGGGAATCGGGTAACGATCCCCGCTCCGGGGCTTACCTGGCCCAACACGTCTCCCTAGCCATTCAGCGCGGTAACGCGGCCAGTGTGATGGGGACGTTTGAGCATGGTACGCTGCGGGGTGGCCTTTTTGATTAAGATCTTTTGTTTTTCATTTTTTTTATTCTAATTATTAGCATTGTTAAATTATTTTTTATTTATGTAGATTTAATAAATTTTATTATTAATTAATAAAGTACAAAACATAATATATTTTTGAATTATTTTTTCTTTACTTTAAAAACCCTGAACTTTCACAAGTAAACACTAGCGTTTAGCACAATAGTCTCTCACAGCTCACTCAACTCGACTCTCAGGTTATTAAGTTCATAGAATGCCGACTGAGGTTCATTTCGAATATTACATCGGTTGTGGTTTAAGGATGATTAAATTAACTATTTACTGGCTAAAAGCCGAGCTTTGTGAGGGATCGCGTCGTCAAACCTTGACTGACTGATGATAATTGATAACACATCACTACTTGTAAATAAAAATTACTATGTTAAAGCGCAAATCAATAGGCGTGATAGTTTTTCCGCAAAAGTGTACCTACCACAAAATTTACAGGTTGTGACTTGTGGGATATACTAGGGCTTGGTAGGTACGACTAATATATTCTGTGCTAGGGCGAGCGAAGCGAGTAACCTATACTTATTTATAGTCTGAAGTTTTATCTTAAAACATATTTGTGTCACGCGATCACCTTCACCCTCGATAAATTTGTTATTAATAATTAATGATACGAGCATATCACAAGGCTGGTGAAAGTTATACTGCTTGGAATTATTCCAAAGATTTGGTCTGATCACAGAAATAGTCTGATTTTGGTTGAATTCTCTGGTTCTCCATTGTAGCCGAGGTACAGGCTTAGGTTGGTTTATTGCTGATCGATCGATGGATGTAAATTGATAGAATTAAGCTGCTTCATGCCAAACGCGAGGTAGCTTTTGTACGTTACGAGTCCCAAGTCCCAACTACAGACCTCTTAATCTTACAAGAGACTTGGGACTTGAAAGGCCTTAAAATGGCAATGCAATTGAAGGAATGGGGACTAGAAACTACGCTACTAATGGCTATAAAACTATGTACCGTAATAGGCGTTGAAACAAGATAATGTAATATTGTTTTTGTTTATTATATTTTGTTTTTCCCTTTAGTAACAAATGCACCGCATTTATCTAATTCTTATCAACTGCACTTAAGAGCGGGCTGTGCAATTTTGCTGTGTTTTCTAATAAGTATTACGATCCCGGTAGACGATTGACTCAAATGAAATTGAGATTTATTTAATGATTGTATATTTATCTGATACTTAGCTAACGGAAAACACGATTAACTTATTTTTACTCGATAGTTTTATTTTTCGAAATTATGAATCTTTTTGGGCATTTCAACAAATATCTGTTACACTTATTGAGTTACTATCATTAAATAACTTGCACTACTACAATCACACACTTTATAAAATAACAGCTAAAGGAAATATTAGTATTGTATTTAGTTTTTAAGTATTCATCAAAAAACAGTTTTGGGACTTACGATCTTTACTTTCGTGCTATAATGCGGGAACCGTTGTTACGCGATATTGTTCACTATTAGCTGCAGCCTAAGACACAGTACCCGGGAGCACGATTCATGGAATTATTGTATCACGATTGGAGGATAGCGTTGTGTGTAGGCGGGGCTAGCGTTTTGACCGTAGGCCCTTAAATCACAGTACCTATATAGCGCTATTTATTGTTCTGGTACGAGAACATTTTAAATACGGTAATAGTAGGTATGATGACTATACTTTTTCTGTCTTAATAATATCTTTAAATATACTAAATTAACATATTCAGAATATAAAATTTACAATGACAATAATCCAATGCAATAATCTAAGTACATAATATATACTTACTTAAATAAAAAATAATTTAACAATGATAATAATTAGAATAAAAAAAAAGGAAAAACTAAAGATCTTAATCAAAAAGGCCACCCCGCAGCGTACCATGCTCAAACGTCCCCATCACACTGGCCGCGTTACCGCGCTGAATGGCTAGGGAGGCGTGTTGGGCCAGGTACGCCCCGGAGCGGGGATCGTTACCCGATTCCCGCAACCGACGTCCGAGCTGGCGAACGAAAGCTTTCGCTTCGTTACACCAGGTACCTCCGTTTTCCACGGCAAAAGGAACGAAAAGGTATTTCTGCTCCAGATCCGCATACTTAGTGTGTTTCTGCCTGGCTGCGTATCTTTAAATTAGTATTCAAGACTATATTTAGACCTCTGTCTGTTAAAATATTCCAAGCTCGTGAGGTCAAGTTTTTTTCGTTTTGGTGATAAGTTTAAGTAGGTACAAAGCTTGTTTGTTTCCATGCGCGGCTCATGTCGCAGACATAATAATTGATATCTGGCAGGAAACGCCGGTATCACTCAGCTGATTGTGGATTCATGATTAATGGACGTTTGGGGTCAAAAAGTGACCCATGCAGTTTAAGACTCAAGGGTAGCAATTAAACAAAGTTCCTGTACAAGAGTATTCAATCATATAAGATAATATCTGATTGCCAGTACCTAAGTTACGAACACGGGTTACGAAACGATGTCCGGCTCTCTATTATAATTAGAATCAATTTAAATTGCTATGCTAAAAATAGGCGTGATGATGAAATATCGATGGTAATAACTAATAACTAATAAGCGGTGTCAGACCCCGGTGATCTTAGCTTATCTCACCACGCTAATTAGTGTTATAAAACCAACATCCAAGACGATGTTTACATCGATTGTGCACGTGTAAAATCGTAAAACCAATAATATCAAGTTATATTAGGTTATCGTCAGTCGTCACAAAGTCTTATTTGACATAAGGGAGAAGCACTAATGGCAGACACTTTAAGGAAACATGAAACATTTGAATATTATAAAATATATATTTATGAAAATAAAGGATTGATAACTTCTTCCATGTCTTCAGTAACGCTTACAAAATAAAACTATTATAATTATTCTCTGACAAATCAATAAAAAAATATATTATTGGTCTTTTTCTAAACTTAGGGAGCATACCCATACTACGTGACCTACTTTTTAAGATTTTTTGACTCCCCCCCTCCCCCTGGTGACCACGCGTAGTATATGTATATGCCAAGACACCCCCCCCCCCCCTTCAATTGTTCACGTGGTATTGACAAGAATAATTTTTAATCATTTTGTAAGTAGAAAGAGTAGATAGCAAATGAAAATAATTTGACTCATATTTGTGTTTATTAAGTTATTTATTACTCTTTGCATGCTTATAATAATTATGTTTTACTATGTAAGTACTTAATTAAATATGGGAATAAAAATAACGATCACCAAAAAATACTTTGATACCCAATTGTTTGCCAAAAAGAAATACTTGACACCAATATTTAAGATACACTTACTATACAAGGTGTAACAAAACTAAACTAACGATAATATTTTAGGATGTGTACTTGTTCTTTATAGTGAGTTTACTGTGAAAATAGCAGCGCTGAATGAGCAAATTTTTTTTCACTTTTGTATGGGCAAGTGCCCCAGTGTAACGAGTTTCTCCATAGGAAAGTGAAAAAAAAATTGGTCTTTCAGCGCTGCTACTTTTATAGTGAACTCTATGGAAGGACTACGTAAATTTTTAGTATGGCGATTTAAGTTCCGCAAGTCACCGCTAGAGGCGCTGTAAAATTTGCCATACTAAAAATTTACGTAGTCGGAATCGAGTATCGATAAAAACTTTAGCTTTAAACTCATGGTAGAGCTACAGAGCGGCAAGTGCAAACATATTGCTGCTTTAATATTATTATGTTTCATTAACAACAATAAAAAAAATATGTGCAATACTTTTTCACTTGAAAAAAGTAATATTTTTAAAAATCTTGTTTTTATTTATTCTTACAACATTAATACTCTTTAATCTATAAGAAAATACCACAGTTAAATTATGTAACAGTATATTCATTTACTACATTCATTTTATTTGTCCCATATCACATAATATAGGCAATCAGTATGTATTTAATATTTATTTATCACTTCACTTTTGAGCTAATTGATTTTAATAAAACATTACCACTAATCACACTTTACACTTCTAATCACACTTAAGGTTTATAACCACACCATAATTCTTCACTATTACTTCACAGCACTTTAAACTTTTCGATGTTTACTTCACTATAATTTCTCAAGGAATGAGCCCGTTCGATCGTGTTCGATGTTTTTAAAGGAACTCAACGGTCAACCATCCCCACTGAGAGTGACGCCATCTTTCCGCCATTAAGTCCGCCATATTGCTGTCACTGTCGGAAGTGACAGCTAGTGGCGCCACCTATACCCGAGCGATAACAAATCCTTCAAGCCCCATAAGAGCACCGGTGATCGCGACAACAATAGAATACAATAGCATATCCAAGAATCCACGATCGAAGGATTAGGCTGCGTTTCCACTAAAGCGGAGCGGAACTTAGCGGTGCCCGAATTGACCGATCACCATGCTCGAAATATTCGCTCCGCTTCGCTGTCATCCCACTGGAATAGCACGATTGGTCAATTCAGGCACCGCTAAGCTCCGCTCAGCTCCGCTTCAGTGGAAACGCAGCCTTAAGAAGATTGGAGTCTATATTATATTTACTAAAACACTGCAAACATTCTTCATGTTTCTGAGTCTTTGCATTACACTTTCAATATCCAGTGTGCCGAGTGTGAGTTTTTGTTTCACATTCGATCGTGAACGCGTTTGGCGTTTACTAAGATTTTGTATGGGATTTGTACAGCCCCATCTAGCGATGCTCACGGGAGTGAGCCCAGCCCAGTGACTAGTGAGTAATCCCATACAAAATCTTAGTAAATGCCAAACGCGTTCACGATCGAATGTGAAACAAAAACTCACACTCGGCACACAGGATTCTTACTCGAGCAATACCATAAGTCCTTTCAGTTTCTTCTTGAGAGTATTCATTTTGTTTTGCTCAAAATTAGGGAATAATAATTTAAACTTTTTTACCCCTTTTGTCTAATGCTTAGCACAAACCTAGTTGTCAAATGTGTGTTTTGTATTGACGCTGCCGCTTCGCAGTCGCGTGGTCGCGTAGGTTTGTGCTAAGCATAAAACTTGTTTAATTGAAAAACCTTCTTCATTCAAAACTTAATCTCCAGCTTCTAAATTCTAAAAGACCAATTAAACCAGATGTAGTATCTGGTTTATAGTCATTTGTGAGTCATTGTTTCTTCCACCTGATAAATGAATTAATATTCTATGAAACTATCACTGCAAGTTTTGTCGTCGGGTTTTGGAGACCGTGGCGATCCATTGACACTAAAACAATACATTACACAGCTCATGCTGGCCCCCCTAGCTGAAAACCTGGGTACGCCCATGCTTGGAGCTTCTCCAAACTTCAAAATGCCTGATAAGCGACAACAGTGCCTGTTTTTTTAATGGCTGTTGGCTATAAATAATAACATAACCATAATAAATGCCAGTGTCAAGTATTAAATAGCGAAAAAAAAAATCGTATGTTTCTCTCGGCGAAATTGACTACGTGACAAAACTCTAGACCCCCTCCCCCCCTCTTGTGACCGAGCGTAGTATTTTGAAGACCCCCCTCCCCCCCCCTAAATGGGTCACGTAGTATGGGTATGTTCCCTTAGTCATAAGAGCTAATAGATGACATCACAAAAAACGAACATCACTATAATTATAGTAGACAGTAGACACCAATGTGAACAAATAGTTGACATAGAACATTAAATTACATTTTACATTTTTCATATTATTAGGTCTTTATTTGCCGTTTTTCAAAAGATTTCATTTACTTCATCATAATAACTACATGCATCAGAAATATTATCCACGTTGTCACCAGATTCTATCCATTATAAACATTAATTTGTGTATACAACATGACCATTAATCCAATGAAATCAGTAGAAATTACAAAAAATCAAATAAATTTATTCAAAACTTACGTGCAAAATTTCGCCTTCCTTAACCTATTTGCTAAGAAAATATTGCCGAGCGCGTGTTGACGCGGTCACATTATTTACGAAAACTGATCCCATTTTAAAATTTTGTTCCCGAAGGCGTCCCTAAAATATTATACATTTTTTCACATCAACAGGTAGCTTAAGAGGAAACGCGGGTACAGGAGAGTTTCAAAAATAGGTATTTGAAGAAACTATTGCCATCGTGCTACACCCTGCGCGGGCCCGTGTACATGTGTGTGAGTGTTCTATGTCTATGTGCGTGCGCCGCTACCGCCCACCCGTCTCACCCCGTGGGCCCCTCGTTCCCGCGCAGCTCGCAGTCTGCTTGGAGATAATAATGTTCCTTCGAGCCCCAAGCGGTCGCATGCGACCGCGATAACAATAGAAAGGCTATTGTGTCTCGTTTTTCCACGATCGAAGGAATATTTTGTGGATATTATAATTTACGTTAGCGTTAGCGTTTGCAAATTGGAATTTTTAACTTTTCTCGTCCTCGGTCCTCCACGGTATTTGACTCTGGCTATTGTTTACGGACTTGATTCTCAGCTTTACGTTTTGGACTCTGCTTGGATTAGATTGGGGATTGCAATCTGGATACTTAGAAATCCAAAAAATCCAGACATTCCAGATTTTTTGGGGATACGAAAAATTCGAATTTTTGTTTTAGAAAATCCAGATTTTCTTTTTTTTATTAGTAGATAAAATTATGAAAAATAAGCTTTTACGTTATATAAAATAACTGTGAGTGGTTGAGTGGACCAAAAAGGGACCCAGCTGCCCGATTCACGATCGTCGGAAAGTGTTCACGTGAAAAGATCTCATATTCTGTCAGTATTACAGCGATTCACAAACTTCCGCGATGGAATGAATCCGAAACCAAAGAGAATAATTGACACTAGTTTTTTTTTGGCAATAAGTGCTACGGCATATATACCCTTGGTTATTCATCAGACAGGAAAATAATTGTCTTTTTTCCTGCACCTCTTAATTTAATGAACAAAATTTTTAAAACTAAGATAAGTCTTACCTTACAAAAAAATATATATTTCAGCTGCGTTTTAATCAACGAATGATTTTGAATATTTCGTTGAATATTAAAAAGCTACTCATTAAAAAAATTAATACAAAACACTACTTACATTCGTGAAATCCAGTGAAAAAACTTCGAAAAAGTACACGTTATAGCAACACACACTAAATAACGCACAATAGCCGAAAAGATACTAATCGCCCATAGTATATATTGTAGTACTTTTCATTCAGAATGTAGCCAATATATCAAAGATCGTTATGAAACTTCTTTATCCCGTCAAGCCCCATAAGGACACAGGTGACCGCGACAACAATAGTATACAATAGCATTTCCAAGAATCCCCGATGGAAGGATTATATAAAAGTAGTCTGTAAGTCAGCGAAATATGTTACATAATTGAATAAAAGAGCGCGGTAACCGGCTGCCGCTTGGGGCTTGAGTCTTGAGTGAATGTCGTGCCACGCAGTACAAAGTACAAATAGCGCGGCTGCCGACTGCCGTGGCCGCTTGGGGCTTGAGTGGAATTAAAACAAAAAATATTGTTTATGTGCCGACTGCCGAGTGACAATGACAATCTGTCAAATCTGTAAGTCGTGTGTTGACTAGTGTGTTGAGCTCCGAATTCCGATAAATCACAGAGTGCTTTAATATAATATATCGATAAATCTTGTTGTGTGAGAATACCTTTTATTTATGTGTAAAACAAACTTATTACTTACTTTAAATTTTATATAATTTTTTTTTGTTTAAATTTGTTTTTCATTTAATATTAGTTTTTATTAGAATAAGTATATACTATGGAAGTTCCAGGGTAGTGAGTATGACCTTGAAATTGTAATGATAATATATACTTAAATAACTATTTAAAATTATTGTAAAAGCATAATAATGGTTTAACATAATACATAAGTATTAATCCTTCAGGCCGTATAAGGATACCGGTGAGCGCGGCAACAATAGAATACAATATCATTTCCAAGAATCCCCGATTGAAGGATTAATAGTTAATACAAAATTTAAAAATTATTATACTTATTTCTAAATCTTTAAGTACCGAATATTAATACATATACTGAATTTATAAATAAAAAATATTTATTGTTCAATGAACACTTTCTAAAGATTTAACACATAATTATTACAGTACGACATTTATTTAATATTTTAAACAAGACACGACTAACTAAGTATTAATAATTGCTTTGTTTTATTCTTATCATTAAATAATTTCATCTAACAATATCCGCCATGACACGGATCTCGTAGTGAAAAGATTTCACGAGTCTCTGAGGTGGCGGGAACATTCCGCAAAAACGACTCTAATCCTCGGATAATTTCCCGCCGTCGGATGTCAAACTCCCATCCGCGGTGAGATCTTCTCGATTCCGTGGCGGAAACAATCCACTCATACAAAAGAAATGTCACTACTGTCAAAATGACAGCAAAATCGGAAAGTATTCACTTGTCATTTGCTTGGAAGTGAAATAGTTTCCGCCAGCGGGAAGATTCCGCGCGGAATCGCTTAGTGAATCACCCCGCTGAAGGTAAATAATTTGATTTTGAGTAAAACGCGTTTGAAGTTTCGTGTTTCGACTCGTGCGCGGTTCACAAAAAAAATCATTAAAAAACTACTACTACTACTAAATATTCTGGTTAGACCAAAAGAAAGCTAAAAGACCACCGATTAAAAAAATTAAAGAAGGTAAATTATTTGATTTTGAGTAAATCGTGTTTGAAGTTTCGTGTAGAAACAAGTTACGACTCGTGCGCGGTTCACAAAAAAATTCATAAAAAAAAACTACGGCACCTAAAAATATTCTGGTTAGACCAAAACAAAGCTAAAAGACCACGGACTAAAAAAATTAAAAAGTAAAAAAAACCGTTTCCAATCCTTCAGGTCCCTTTTTGGTCAACCACTCATTACTGTATTTTAAAAAGATAAAACCGACTTTAAAATTGTACGTAAGTAATTGGAATTAAAACTCCCTATCTCCAAAACTGCTGAACCGATTTTGATGAAACTTGCACTATTCCCTAAGTTGAACAATACTTAGTACAACGAAAAAAGAATTACTGAAATCGGAATGGTAATTCTAGATATCCGAACACAAACATAAAAACATACATACATACATACTTACATACATACATATTACATACACTTTTGAAAGGCGACGGGTCATTTGTGACCCAGGCCCGACAGAAACGAGACATATACCACTTTTTTCGTTGTATTATGGGTATCCAAGATATGTAATTTTTATAGTCAAAATCAATGGCTAACATGTTATTTTATTGCTTTCTTTTTTTCTTCAGGCGCAGTATGAAAAGTGCTAAAACGAAAAATAAGAATCGTTATTTGCATGTAATATATTCAATATCAGTGGAACATGTCTTAGAAATATATTATATTAAAACAAAAAACCATAATGAATTTTTTTTTTACCTAGGTAGGTAAAATTTAAAAAAATATTTTTTCACTACCTTCTAGTATGTTTCAAACATGTTATATTTTATCACGCGTGATAATTATAACACTGAGGGCGAGATAAATCTATATAGATACCTACATAAGTTTTTCTTTAGCTTATGAACATGAAAACGAGATGTCTAGCCCATCCTAGGCTATAATAATAGCACTTATCACGTGTACACAACTTCCTAATGTTCGCTTTCCATGATAACATGTATGTCAGTAATATTCATTAATAAAAAATCTTCCATCAATGGTGGGATTGTACTATCTGAGAAGTTGATTCCTAGGCAGATGAGGGTCCTACGTAGTTTGGTCGCATTGCGTCAAACCGAGCCGACAGATCACAGCTAACATTGAATTGACATGATTCGACCAAATGACGTTGGTCTGATAACTGCCTAGGAATCAATTTCCTCGATGGTACATTACTATGTTTTATATTTATATATTACCTATACGTTTTTGAAGAAAAATCGTGATTGCATTTTACATCTAATAAGTGCCTTTACATGTTAGTCAATGATATTGAATAAAGTGGCTTAATATTTGCACTTTTCATACTGCACCTGAAGAAAAAAGAAAGCAATAAAATAACATGTTATCCACTGATATTGAATATAAAAATTACATATCTTGGATACCCATAACATGACGAAAGCAATGGGATACGTTTTTTTCGTGTCGGGTATGGGTAAATTTTGTATGGTCCGTGACCAGTCTTCTTTGGCACATTTGTTCAGACGCTGATTTAGACTAACATAATATACGAAAATTGGGCAGTTCTGGAAATATTACATAATATTACATACGCGTCGAATTGATAACCTCCAGTCCTTTTTTTTGAAGTCAGTTAATTAATTAAAATGAATCGTGTTTTATCTTTTTTTATGAAATAAGGGGGCAAACGAGTAAACGGGTTACCTGATGGAAAGCAACTACCGTCGCCCATGGACACTCGCAACATCAGAAGAGCTGCAGGTGCGTTGCCGGCCTTTTAAGAGGGAATACGATCTCTTTTTAAAGGTTTGCAGGTCGTATAGGTCCGAAAATACTGCTGGTGACAGTTCGTTCCAGAGTTTTACAGTGCGCGGCAGAAAGTTACGCGAAAAACGCACGTTGGATTGGAAGACTGCCACTCATCAAGGTGATGAGGATGGTATATTTGGGATGGCGAAAAGTTGCTGGAGGTATGATTCCGAACAATTCCTCAGAGCAATCCCCGTGATACAACCGATAGAGGATGCAGAGTGAAGCTACATATCGGCGTAATTCCAAGGGGTCCAGGCTGTTTGAAACACTATGGCAGTAAATAATTCGAGTGGCCCTTCGTTGGATACGATCCAGAGGGAGCAGTTGGTATTTTGGCGCCCCTGCCCACAGATGAGAACAATATTCCATATGAGGCCGAACCTGCGCCTTGTAGAGTTGTAGGCGTTGGTCCGGACTAAAATACTGCCTAGCACCAAGCTTCTTCGAGGCTAACTTGGCTTTACCCTCTAGAGTCTAGACTCTAGTGTCTAGATGATATCGGAACTGGACTTCGCTTGATATTAGTAGCCAAGTATTTCAGTAAAATATAATTATTATTTATTATCTTCGTATTCCAATTTCCAAGAAAAGCAATACCTACGAAAAAGAGTATAGAAAATATGGTCGCCGAATTAATAAATTACTAGTATGTAGTACAGAAATATGTAATAGGAAAATAACAGCAAAGCCTTTTACTATATAAATATTTAAAAAACTTCAAAAAATCCCGGATTATCCGGATAATCCGGATTTGAGGATATTTTTTTTATAAAATAATAATGAATAATAATAATTTATTTGCTAGAGTGAAATGTACAATGATAATAATATGGTCTTCATGATAAAATACAAGATCATAGCACTCAACTGAATTAATAGTATGCAAATTAACTACTAATAAGGGGACAAACGAGCAAACGGGTCATGGACACTCGCAACTACGGAAGAGCTGCAGGTGCGTTGTCGGCCTTTTAAAAGGGAATATGGTAGGGGATTGAGGGGATTCACGCCGCTTTTCTGTGAGCGCATGGTATTTCTCCGGTTGACCAGGCCCATTCGTGCTGAAGCATGGCTCTCCCACGGTTTTTGAATTCGGTTTTTGCAATCCCTAGGTTGGATATCAGTAAAATATATTATCTTCGTATTCCACGAAATTTACCAGTACGAGAAAGAGTAGAAAATATGGTCGCAGAATAAATAAATTATATGAAAGACAAATTATATTTTATGATAGTTATTAGCTTCCTGAGTCCTAACCAAGATTTTATCTGTGTGCATTTCGTAACTTTGACAGTTTTTTTGTTAAACATAACAACACAACATAACAATTGAAAAATAAGTTGTTTTCGAATTTCGAGCGATGAAAAAAGTTTTATACGTAAAATTCATAATATAATAGATAAGGTTATATACTGGTAAGAGAATGTACAGTTAATGTACTATGGTACATAAACTGAACATTATCTTACCAGATTCGTACAGTACTTTACGCGATAATATCATAAATCGCCAGGCAAACCCGCGCCAGATCGTAGTATGCAGCGATGTAAACGTATTTAAGTATACATGTATACAAAACACCGTAGCCACTGACAATACCCCCCTCACTTCCTGCCTTCCCCCGCAGATTGTGATAGAGACAGATGCAGCTCAGGTCCATTTTCCGACAAATTTTTAGCGTAAATCGAGGTACCGTATTCCTCTGTTTCCTCCTTCAAAATTGTGTCTATCTAATTATTTTTTCATTAAATATCCGCAGGAAGAGTGCCTCTATGCCTACACGTTTTGATTTTTTCTTAAAGATCTTTGAAATTTGTTTTATGATCGGTCGATTGGCGGGGTATGGGGCATTCATTTTTTGTGAATTTCGAAGGGTCATATTTATTTATTTATTAGTAAATTTAAAAACAATCGAAAGTACAGGCATAGCTTTCACAGATCCTAATTTGTATAAAAAAATCATTTGTCTACACGCATTTTCCAGGGAGTGAATTGGGGAATACGTTTGTATTGAAAAATCGTGTTAGCGTATGGTCTTAAGAAGCTTACAAAAACAGTGTTGAGAAACAATTAGAGTACTTAATTCTTATTTTTTAACCGACTTCCAAAAAGGAGGAGGTTATATGTTCGTCTGTTTTTTTTTTTTTTGCATGTTCAACCCAGCGTTGCCAGTCGTCCCGATTTTGGCGGGACGTCCCGATTTTTTCATCAATATTAAAATGTCCCGCGCGGGACAGGCTCAGTCCCGCTTTTCGGGGAAAGTCCGAACTCCGAACGTAGATAAGTACGTGCAGCGTGCTGAGAAAGAACGGTGCGTAATGAAGATAAGAGTGTGGGAGGTAGAGGGGTGGATTTTCTTTGGCTACTTTTGCTATTGACTATTGTCACGTAAACGTTATTTTAACGCAAAAAAAAAGATAAAAATTCAAAAACTTTTGATTTTATATTTTTTTTTTACTTTGTCCCGCTTTTGACTGAAGAATCCCACTTTTTCACTCAAAAAGTTCCAAAGTCCCGACTTGGCACGAAAAAAATCTGGCAACGCTGGTTCAACCATAACTTCGCCGTTTATGGACCGATTTTCATGATTCTTTTGTTGTTGTACAGGGTTGAATCCGAGGTTGGTACCATGTTCACAAAAGTGGTTATCTGATGATGGGATCCATGAGGAATCGAGGGGACTCCTTGAAATTTATATGGGAACCTATGGTGATTTCGATTTTTTCTGAAGTATTTCAGGCATATACTAGCAAAAAGTAAGATTTTGCACCAGGATATATATACCCTGGTTCTGAAGGTACCCAACAGAACTTTTGAATCGTTATAGATACAAGTTTGAGGATTTTGGCTTTATTTAAACTACTCCAAGCAAATCCTACATTATTTGTCCTCAACATAGGCTAAATTTTATTTTGGAAAAAATAGGGTTTCGTAAGATATTTAGGTTTTTCGGACGCCAGGTGAAAAAATCAACCAGAAAAGTTACTTATTTTGCGTACGCTGCCGAAACTATAAAAGATAGAACCATAAAATGTTCTAAGTATTGTAGATCTTATAAATATCTACAAAAAAGTCCGCGACACACTATACTTATCTATGTCGAGTGAGGCACAATAACCATTTTTTTATTTAAAAATCTTGAATTTTTTTGGACAACATTTAAACGCGTTTATTTTACTTATGCCATTAATCCTTATCAAAATAAATTATTTCATCACTAAGTACAGTTTATGTAGATAACATTTGGTCTTTGAATGATTAAAATTGGACGTTTGGTTTTGAAATTATGGCGAAATTAAAATATTACGATAGTGGGCGTCACCAAGCGGGATGCGCTTGCGGGAGGAAGACAATCAGCTATGCAGTGTGCACTGTACACCCTTCGGATAATGACTGCGTCCGCGTCGTCGATGTCAGTGTCGGAGTCTGTGAATTGACCTGGGAATCATTTTGCTGACCGAGTCTTTCCTGGGTAGGCTTTTTGCAGCCGTAACCGACATCCACTCGGGCAGAGCCGCAGGCGACCGCTAGTAATATGTACAACTCTATGGGGGGTATTACATTATCATTTATATTGGATCATTTATAGGATCATATATTATAGGATCCAATCAAAAATGATTATTTGATCAAATAATCATTTTTGATTGGATCCTATAATATAATTATGATCCTATAAATGATCCAATATAAATGATAATGTAATACCCCCCTAAGACAACAAGCTATAATATTATAGCCTTGTCGTCTCATATTATGTAACTAAAAAGGGTAAAATTATTATTTTTTAACAAAAAATTAAAACCGACTTCCAAGGTAAACGCAAAAGTAATACTTAATCAGAATCAAATAATTCTTATTCCTTATTATAGTGGCGTCTTCAGACTTCGCCTAAACCTCAACTATTTCTATACTCAATCTTCATGCATTTGAAGTCGGTACCAGCTTACCTTAGCGTAATTGCTATGTCAAGGATCTCAGAACTTTTCCGGGCTGGTACCGACTTCAAAAGCATGAAGATTGAGTACAGAAATAGTTGAGGTTTAGGCGAAGTCTGAAGACGCCACTTTAGATTAAGATTAAGTATTACTTTTGCTTTTACCTTGGAAGTCGGTTTTAATTTTTTGTTAAAAAATAATAATATGGTATTTTTGTCGTAAGTGTCATCTATTAGTTCCATGTCTAGTATTAGTGCCTATCCCTTATTTTAGGAGATCGGGTTTTACTGTTTCACCTGGCAATTTTGTAGAAAACCTCGCCAGGTTCAGAACTTCAGAATATCAGAATTTTACGGCTTTTAATAATAACACAGACATCGACCACTCATGATTTTATTATGTGATAGTGGGTATAATAATTTTGATAAACTTATCAGACAGACTAATCTCCAATATCAGTAGGGCATCGGTTTAATGGAAGTCGGCCATCTTTCACCATTACTGGTGCGAGCTAGTTTTTGTGGTGTTCGGACTTCGGCGGTTTTTGCTTGCGTGAAGAATTTCATAATTTCCTAATTCGATTTCGTGTCATAAAAACATACAATATAACCAACGGCGCACGCGCATAGAGGTAATGATCCGCTTGATTTACGAATTACGATTAACGTGTTACGACTTACGCAAAATACATTTCTATCCACGATTATCGTGCTAAACTAAGTTTGATATTTGCTCTCAAACTTAGTTTTTCCAAAAAATATAATATTGTTATTTCAGTAAGTAATTATTTTTAAACTACTGTCAGTAAAAATATTTTCACACAGAGAAAAAATAAGATTCAGCCAATAATTTTTATTCTTTCTTCTCAAGTTAGTAAGTTTGTACATACCGTAAACTACCAGTCATTGGACAGCTAAGGATTTTTTTCACAGAAATAGCTGTAAAACATTAAATACTTCGCATGAAATAGAAACAGATATTATATTTGTGTTCATAAATTATCTAGCTTAAGATATGCAAACATAAAAATGCGATGGTTTTTCAGTTTATATTGTTTTTTTGGTAAAAACAGAATGCTAGGTAAATCACAGTCATGGGACGGAATTACAGTAGTTGGGACACCCAAAACCAGTAGTTGGACAAGCAAAGTTGGATTGAAATTTGGTTAAAATTGGTATTGTAAGTAGGAAACATTATAAATAATTGTTGTTTTCAACCGACATCCAAAAAACGAGGAGGTTATATGTTCGGCTGCGGATATATATATATTTTTTGTATGTTCAACGATTACTCCGCCGTTTGTGAACCGATTTTCAAAATTTTTGTTTTGTTGTATTAGGTTTCATTCCAATTTGGTACCATGTTCACAAAAGTGGTGACTTGATGATGGGATCCATGAGTAATCGAGGGAACTTTTCGAAATTTATATGGAAACATATAGTGATTTTGGTTTAATGAGAAGCATTCTAAGTATATGCTACTAAAACGCAACATTTTGCACCAAGGTATATTATGGTTCCGAAGATACTAAGAGAACTCCGGATTCCTTATAGGTACAAGTTTCGGGGTTTAGGCGCTGTTTTAAGAACTGAAAGCATATGCTACTATACAAATTACATTCATCATCATCATCATCATCATCATTACCACGTCAGGGTCACCAATGTCACCAAAATTGAACATAACAAAATATTCAACCTTATCTCCAGAGCGTAAGGCACACATTTGACATTACTTCTGAGAAGCAAGTTGCTTCGATAATACAAGTAACATGCTAGTGCACTGTCACACTTACCAATCGCGACCACGGGCGGCCGTAGACTTCTCAAGCGACACTATGTATTACAATAATAAAGATAAAGTTTAAAATCATATGACACTGAAAGCCTCGCCGCTGCTAAAATTCCGGTTTGGCGCGGCCCTAGCACGTGTCCACTTCGATTTTTTTTAAATGTATTGTTTAAAATTATCTGCAGCTGATATTATATTTTGTAAGTGTGACTGTTAACAAATTGTAATAAGATACGTGGAATAATATACAGGTGTAGGGCCGATTCACACCGGAATGGCGGAGGCGAGGCGAGCAGTTTCAGTGTCATATGATTTTAAACTTTATCTATATTGTTGTAATACATAGTATCGCTTGAGAAATCTACGACCGCCCGTGGACGCTCGTGGCCTCTTGCGGCCGCCGGCGGCATCGATTTTTCAAGATATGCAAACATAAAAATGCGATAGTTTTTCAGTTTATATTGTTTTTTTTGGTAAAAACTGAATGCTAGGTAAATCACAGTCATGGGACGGAATTACAGTAGTTGGGACACCCAAAACCAGTAGTTGGACAAGCAAAGTTTGATTGAAATTTGGTTAAAATTGGTAGTGTAAGTAGGAAACATTATAAATAATTGTTGTTTTCACATATATTTTTACTATTTATTGCAAAATAAGGTATTTTAATTAAATATTTAACAAAAACTGACTTCAAAGAATTAAAATTCTTATCAATATTACATAGTACTATACATATCCATACTAATATTATAACTTTATAAGTATGATGAAAGTCTGTTCGTCTGTCTGTCAAGTACTTCTTCGCGCTCAAACCACTGAACGGATTTTGCAGATAAGCAGGAAAATGTACGGTATCCACTCGATAAATGGACTTTGACGCAATGGAGTTACGGCCGTCATCTATTAATATTATAGATGTAAAAGGATGTCCGTCTGTTTCTTTATCTGTATGTCTGTATATATTACATGTTTAGGTAAAACGTAACTCAAATATTTAGAGATTTCAGATTGTCCTCATAGAGCCAATCGGCATACTCAGACAATATTTAAAT
This sequence comes from Polyommatus iphigenia, assembly GCA_963422495.1. Lineage (NCBI taxonomy): Eukaryota > Metazoa > Arthropoda > Insecta > Lepidoptera > Lycaenidae > Polyommatus > Polyommatus iphigenia. Next base: position 5,226,861 of record OY730188.1, read on the forward strand.
ATGGAGCACAATGCAGAGCAGCTCATTTGCCTGCTGCCAAATAATTGGAGCTTACTTCACAATCCAGGGATTTCCTAATAAAACATAAACAAAAAGGGTAGCTGATTTTGAAAAATCTAATTCCTCTATAAAATGCGTTTAATAACGCGTTGTTTAAATATCAGCCCTTGTGCAACGCACCGTAGTATTTTAATACAAGGCCCCCAAATTGCGTAATGTTCCCTTATTCCATACAAGTACAACTAACGGCAATAATCAGTAGGTTCTTGAAGTATTCAGAAGTCACACTTCATTCAAGTATTCAGGAGACACACTACGTCAGCTGCAAATTAACATTCGTATTGAATAATACTCTCTTCTTTCGAATATATTATATCAAGTTGATCAGTAATTATTTCATCTAATAACGTCCAATAACTGTTTTTCAACACTTTTACAATACCAGTAGTAGGACAGGCCAAAAAAACCTTTAAATGAGATAAAAGGTTATTAAGAATGTACAAAAAATACTTAATAGATTGTTATTTATACAATAACACGTCTATAATAACATACACAATGTGTTTCATAAAAAATATTATTAAAAACTTTAGCATGTTTCTAAATTTTTTCTTTTCATTTGTAAAACCAAGGCGCACGTGATGACCATGGCGACAAAAAGATGTTTTATTTTGGTTACTCCGCAACCTGATAAAAAATACTCTATTTTTATTGTAGCGTGAATGCCCCTCAATATTAATTCCATTATTATTTACATCGTATAAAAACCACAAACTTTTATTTTTACGATCAAAGTGTAAACTGAAAAATTCTAATGACTCGTAATTTACCCTATCTGGTTTTTTAATATTTTCTATTTATGATAATTAATAAGTATTGTTATTGTATATCGTACTTAGTACTAACTCATTAGGAAAATACGTTTACGGCGCCAAATCTAATTAATAATTATTACAGGTGGCATTAGAAATTTATAATATAAGTTATTAAATATAATTTATAACAACAACTAATTAAATAATGACATAAGTATAAACATTTACGTAATTATAATAAACTAAATATTATATTCCATAATAAGGCTTGTACTGTCTGTAGGTAGTTTTGCTTGTGTAAACAGTAAACATATTATGTAAAACAAAAATATAATTAATAATTATCATAAACAACGTGTATGTCTACGATTGGTGACTTTACCTGAATGTCAGAAGGAGGCGCAGTCTCTTTTTAGGGTTCCGTACCCAAAGGGTAAAAACGGGATTTGACTGAGACTTCGATGTCTGTCCGTCTGTCTGTCTCCAGGCTGTATCACAAAAACGGCTATAGCTAGACTTCTGAAATTTTCACAGATTGTGTATTTCTGTTGCCGCTATAACAACAAATACTAAAAACAAAATAAAATTAATAATTAAGGGTGGCTCCCATAAAACAAACGTGATTTTTTGGCCTTTTTTGCTCGATTTCAATAATGGTAACTATTAGACACTTGAAATTTTCACAAAATCATTGATTGTATGTGTTCTTTAATAATTATCAATAATATTAAAATAAAATAAAAAATTGAGGGGGGCTCCCATACAAAAAACACGATTTTTTGCCTATTTTTGCTCTTTATCGGTATGGAACCCTTCGTGCGCGAGTCCGACTCGCACTTGGCCGATTATTTTAAGTAGGACACAATAAACACATAATTTGTATTATAATAAGCATGAACGTAGAAAAAAAATTGCAATAATAATTACAAAGGAAATGTAACGAATAATGACAATTAATTATTTAAAGTAAATTACACAATTTGTAATATTAATTGCAAATTAAACAGCTTGGTTCATAATTTCGAGCTCTCCGCTAACGGTAGCGTGGCCGAGCGGTCTAAGGCGCTGGTTTAAGGCACCAGTCTCTTCGGAGGCGTGGGTTCGAATCCCACCGCTGCCAAGATTTTGTACTTTGTTCTCTAGGGAGAGGCAAAAAATAATTCTTTTACGAATTATTAAATCAATTTAAAATATTCATTGTCTTATGAGGGAAACGTTTTTAACGTTTATGAACAGCGCCCGATCCAGCTATTTCGCCGCTCCGGGCAAAATAATAATTGCCGCCCCAAAAACCGGCCAAGTGCGAGTTGGATTCGCGCACGAAGGGTTCCATGCTAGTATGGAGTAAAAAATTGGGTAAACGTATTTCTGAAAGTTAAACAACTATAACAGACCACGTCGTGGAAGCGATAGCGCGATGTAGACGACCAGCAGCGACATCTATTATCAAAAGAAAGAAAATACAAAAAACACGATTCTTGTATGAGAATTCAAATATTAAATTGATTTTGTTTTTAGGCGGATACCTACATAATCTGTGAAAATTTCAACTCGAACAGACATCGAAGTCTTACTGAGGGCATCGAGACCGGGTTTACCCGAAACTCGGGTTTTGGGCATCACGAAAAAAACCGGGTTTTACAATTGATACCCGGGTTTTTCGAGCTTTTCGGTTTTTTTTTTTTGATAATTATTAAAGGCAAGACCTGATTTAAGTTATTTATATCACACTAACATACAAATTCTTCATCTTTATAACATAAGTAAAGATTTAATTACAGTGTCTATTATTCATAATTAAACAAAATAGAATATTTTAAAGTACTTGCAAGTTTCGTTTTTAGGGCATTAAATACTAATTGTCACAAAAACATTTGCTAATATTTTGAAAATCCTACCAAAACTATTCAATGTAAAAAAGCAAAGTCTTCAAGCAATCTATCCATCGCAAGAAATCTTACAGAAGTATAATAGTTTTCGATCAACATTAATTGACTGACGACAGTTTTCTTTATTTTGTGATCAAAGGCTTACAAAATAAAGAAAAGTGTGGACAGCTTCAAAGGGTTCTAACTTATAAGTCTGCTGAAAGTACCTTAGAGTTTGATGATAGGCGAGTCAGCCACTAGTTAGTGACAAAACATTGTAACTTGGATCGACCGTTGCTGACAAAATACACGCATCAACAAAGTCTAGGGATATGAATGTATTTTTTAAAATATCTAAAACCTGTCAAGAATTTTTGAAGACAGTAAATGGAAGAATGATAGTTTATTTTTTGGTCTTTAATAAAACATATTAATTAAAACACTTTTCTGAATTTCATGGTTTCTAAAACAATCACAGATTTTTCTATGGGCATAAAAAACAATGATATATCAACAAATCTTTATTTCATTTTAGAAACTGAAAATTTCATTCGAATGAGATATTTTTATTGCTGATTGTCAAATTAATAATAATAATTAATACTGATCGATATTTGGCAAACAGTATTTTTAGCTAAAATATGAGACCCAGTCTGCTTTGCAATTTAAAATATTTTTTTTCAGTCGTCCAACTTACTAAAAAACCTTTTAAAGCTTTTTGTCGTTATTTGTTATATTCACAATAGTCATATTCATATCAGATAACTGTTGACTAGCTCTAAGTTTAAATAATCTGGTTAAATTAATCCAAAAATAGAACAATGCAACCAGTAAAAAGGCCCCAGGAGAGCAACCAGCCCGTAGATATCGACAAAACTGAGACTGATGATAGTAACAAATAATAGGACGAATGATGGCTTTCCATAGCCGGCCGTAGATGGCATACCGTATATTCACTGCGGAATTATTAAAATACGTGATTTTAGTGAGCACAGATTAAATTGAGTCTGGCCAACGAAAGCTGAACCCAGCGAACGGCGGCAAATTCAAAAAATATTCATATGGTATCACATAACGTAGTAGGAAGAAAAGATTTTGATCATTTTCTGCTGATGCTAGATATTACTCCAATGTGCAAAAAATTATGCACCTACATAAGAAATATTATAGCCTACTGACTTTAGATAATAATGTATTGCTAACTAAGCCCAGTAGAATTATTTTTTCGAAACCGGTCATGTTTTTAGCTAAAATTTGTAATAATTAATGAATATAGTGGAAAAAGTGCACGTAAAATAGAATTTTATTAATTGTGTTTTTATGCCTAGTCGGTATTAACGAGAGAATAGAATATTCGATGGGCAAATAGGTCACAATGGTATGGTGGAAACTTCCTCTTTGTCATCCGAATCTTCATGAAGATTTTAAGATTTTCAATAAAAATACCATTTATTAAAATAAATAACATGTCTAGTATGAAAAATCAAAAGATCATAAGAATATAAAATTTAATAAAAGAATATAAAATAAAATATATTTATATACCTATTAATAATCATGACCAAGTATCAAGATCATGAAATCGTGCAACCGCACCATCGACTACTAATGTCATTATCAGAATAGTGTTGCCAGTCAAAATAAATGCTGGGTTCAGCTTTCGTTGGCCAGACTCTACAAGCCGGGGTTTTATCAGCACCAGCGCCAAAGACAATTTCTAATGTGTTACACCATGACACCATGGTTTATCTTCCAAACTCCCGAAAAGTAACCTTCCGCATTTGAAAGGTGGTCTGGTCTGGTCAATTACATGGTTATCTGACATGAATTCTGTATATTGTGACTTGTGAGTAGAACAAATAACAACAAAAACAAAGAAAAGTTACTTTAAATTGCAAAGAACATTCGATCTCATACCGTAGCAAGGCAGAAAAAAGCAATTTTAGGTAAAAACTATGGCACAAAAATTTAATAACAGGTATAAACAAACATCAATCAGGACTAAATAATTAGTTTTATTACTAGATGATGCCCGCGCGATAATTTTTTCCATTAATTACTGTGTTAGAAAATTCCTGATGTAACATTATTTATATATATCTATACTAATATTATAAAGAGGTAAACTTTGTTTGTTTGTTTAATTGTAATGAATAGGCTCAAAAACTACTGGACCGATTTAAAAAATTCTTTCACCATTCGAAAGCTACATTATTTACGAGTAACATAGGCTACATTTTATTTCGGAAAATGTAGGGTTCCGTAAGATATTTGGGTTTTTCTGACACAAGGTGAAAAAAATCAACCAGAAAATTTACTTATTTTGCGTACGCTGCCTAAACTATAAAAGATAGAACCATACAATATTCTAAGTAAATGTAGATCTTTTAAATATCTACAAAAAAGTCCACGACACACTATACCTATCTATGTCAAGTGAGGTACAACAACCATTATTTTATTTAAAAATCTTGATTTTTTTGGACTACATTTAAACGCATTTATTTTACACATGCTATTAATCTTTATTAAAACGAAGTTACTTACTTTACTTTTTCATCACTAAGTACAGTTTATGTAGATAATATTTGGTCTTTGAATGATTAAAATTGGACGTTCGGTTTAGAAGTTATGGTGAAATTAAAAATTGCGATTTACGCCCGTTTCGAAGTGGGCGCTACCAAGGCGGGGGTGCACAGTAGCGAAGATTATGACCGGCCCTGCAGCTGGTGAATTGGCTCATATACCAAGAATACCAATGATCCCTACTGATTTGCCTATACCCTTCAAAAGGCTCCAATTTCCTGTAAAAAAATATTTTGCACTAACGATAAATATTATGTAAATCCCAGGGCCAAACATTCAAATTAGTAGGAATAGATTTATGAAAATAATGTTTTGCTCTATCACGAGTCGGGGATCCCAACCATCAGTATATTTTGTTATCTGAAAATAACTTAACGTCAATTAATGTTGTTTATAGAAAAGCTCTACAATAATCGCTTTAGTTATCTATCTATCCTAAAACAACGGGTTGCACTCCGGGACTACCGTCAGAGGTGAAAACTTATTATTAATTACATTTAAATATTCTCATCATTAACAACTTTAACATCCACAGAAAGACAATCTGTGCAGCCTGCGGAAAATGACTGCGTCGTCGATGTTTCTGTGAATTGACCTGGGAATCATTTTGCTGACCTTTGTCTTTCCTGGGTAGGCTTTTTGCAGCGGTAACCGACATCCACGCGGGCGGAGCCGCGGGCGACCGCTATCTATACATTATAATAAAACTGTAGAAATAAAAATTCTGTACATTAAAGATATTCAAAAAATAATAAGCGGGGGTGTCACTACATCGCTATAGAAGCCAAAAATGTAGTTAGTTTTTTGTCTGTCTGTCTGTATCTTTGTTCCACTATCACACGAAAACTACTGATCCGATTTGAATGCGGTTTTCGCAGATATATTTGCCTTCTTCCAACTTAACATCTGGTGTATAAAAAAATTTCCCCCCACACCTCTAAAGGGACGAAAGAGAGGGTCAGATTTTGTATAAGACTTTTGCTTTAACACGAAAACTAATAATCCGATTTGCATACAGTTTTCACAAATATTTATATTTGTCTTCTTCCGACTCAATATTTGGTGTATAAAAATCCCCCCACCCCACCCTCTAAGGGAACCAAAGAGGGGGTCAGATTTTGTATCAAACTTTTTTCATTAATGGACTTTGACATATTATTAACTGTTTTTTCCAACTTAACATCTGGTGTATACAATTTTTCGCCCCACCCCTCTTAGGGGACAAAAGAGGGGGTTAGAATTTGTATGAACTGATGAAGTAGAAATATTTTAAATGGCAAAACAACGTTTGCTGGGACAGCTAGTATTTCATAAAATACAAATACATTTTAATAATACATGTCATTTGGGGTTGAAACTTGTTATAATACTTAATCCTGGTCGGAAAATCTAAATCCCTAGCTTTGATACGATCCAAAATATAGGAGACGTAAACAAGTCGCTCCGATAAAAGTACGGCCGTGCCCGTTTACTCGAGACTTGGTTGGGCACTGCCGTGACTCCAGACTATGGTATTTAAATAGTATTTTGCTGGATAGGTGCTGGTAATCGCAGAAAATCATATTTATTACGAAAAGTTTTTTCCCATTATTAATTTTTTAATAAAAAAAATCCCGGGTACTCGGTTTTTATTCAACAAAAACCCGAAAACCCGGGTTTCGAAAAATGGATACGGGTTTCGATGCCCTAAGTCTGTCTGTCTTAGTAATAGGGCCCCGTTTTTATCCTTCGGGTACGGAACCCTAAAAGACAAATTTTCCCTGACGATATTAATAAAACAAATCATTATATAAAAATAAAAACATACATTTTAATGCTACTTTATGTCTTATATTTTGATTATGTCAGCACTCAGTGCAAACACTTTAAAACCACTTGACCAAACATTTTTTTTTATAATGTTCACCCACGGATTTAGCTCCTGTGTTCACCCGTGTCCCGTCGCCCGATGTAAACTGTTTTACCACTGTTTTACCAATAAAAGATGCGTATTCGGTATTGTAATCATCGCGTAATTTAATAAAGAACCATCTAGCGGAACACTAAACTTGTGTGCCTCTTGAACGCAGTTATAGTAATAACTAATATTTATATTCTAACCACTTTTGTGTAGGGTAGAGTTATTATTTTTGTATAACCATTTTTCAAATTTTCGCCACCGACGCGCACGCCGCCGCCGCTCTCAATTTGCCGCCCCTCATTTTTGCCGCCCCGGGCAATTGCCCGGTTTGCCCCCCCCCCCCCCCCCCCCCCACCCTAAATCGGGCCCTGTTTATGAAACAAAAAAAAAACAAGCATTTTTAGTAAACTTTGTTTGTTTGTTTGTTTAATTGTAATGAATAGGCTCAAAAAGTACTGGACCGATTTTAAAAAATTCTTGCACCATTCGAAAGCTACATTATTTACGAGTAACATAGGCTACTTTTTATTTTGGAAAATATAGGGTTCCGTAAGATATTTGGGTTTTTCTGACACACGGTGAAAAAAATCAACCAGAAAAGTTACTTATTTTGCGTACGCTGCCTCAACTATAAAATATAGAACCATACAATGTTCTAAGTAAATGTAGATCTTATAAATATATACAAAAATGTCCGCGACACACTATACCCATCTATGTCAAGTGAGGCACAACAACCATTTTTTTATTTAATAATCTTGATTTTTTTTTGGACTACATTTAAACGCATTTATTTTACTCTTGCTGATAATCCTTATCAAAATTAATTATTTCATCACTAAGTACAGTTTGTGTAGATAATATTTGGTATATGAATGACTAAAATTGGACGTTTGGTTTAGAAGTTATGGTAAAATTAAAAATTGCGATTTACGCCCGTTTCGAAGTGGGCGCTACCAAGGCGGGACCGGGGTGCGCAGTAGCAGCAGCCCTGCAGCTGGTGAATTAGCTCATATACCAAGAATACCTGCAATGATCCCTACTGATTTGCCTACACCCTGCAAAAGGCTCCAATTTCCTGTGGGCTGTGAGACGTAGCTTTTGCGGCGGTACAGACCAATGCGGGCCACGGGTAGTAATAATGAATATAAATCAAAACTGCTGGCTATATATTTTATACCCGTGCGAAGCCGGGGCGGGTCGCTAGTACCTAATATTCTTAATATTGATTGACAGTAATGTTGTCGTTCAAACTTCGAACATGCATACGTGATACGACAATTTACTTTGCAGCACATTTATTGAATTTAATCATGCCTTTTTTATAAAATCAGCGCCAACAAGCAAACGGGTCACCTGATGGAAAGCAACTTCCGTCGCTCATGGCACAGAATAAAATATTACCTTGTAGTACAAAGTATAAACCCATGGACACTCGCAACAACAGAATAACTGCGTTGCTTATATTATTATGTGGAGGGAATTTACGCTGTCATCAGTCATCAGTGGCGTAACTATACCATCTGGGGCCCGTGGCAAATAGATAGGGCCGTATCAGTAAAAATCGACCTATTAATAATTAAACCGTTAACAAGCAATGTATAAAAATGCCGGGACCCTTTTGAGTTTTGGGTCGGGGGCCCGTGGCATTTCGCCAGCCCTGATGCGTGCCTATAGTTACGCGACTGGCTGTCATCTAGAAGGATTGCATGTCATATTGGTCTGGAAATACTGCTGGCGTCTGCAGTCGATGCGGTCTATGTGTGTTTCAATGATATTTTCTGTAACATTGATAATACGCACGACGCGCAGTTCGGATTTAGACCGGAGCTGTCTACGGAGTCCGCGATACTAACTGTCAAGCACACTGTCCATTACTACACCAGTAGAAACACGCCTATTTATGCGTGTTTCTTAGACTTTTCCAAGGCTTTCGAACTTGTCCAGTACGATAAGCTGTGGCAAAAGTTGTCAAACGGAACTACTATACCCCCAGTGATAATCTCAAGTCTCAACCTTTAAATTTTGGTACAACAACCAAACCAATTATGTATGTACGTTGGCCTGGGGCGCTTTCGGAGATGTATAGGTTGAAGAGTGGAGTTCGACAGGGGGGACGAACCTCTCCTCGACTCTTCAACCTATACATGGATTCTTTGATCAGGGAGCTCAGCAGTACCGGGGTGGGGTGCTCTATTGATGGCAAATACATCAATAGTATAAGTTACGCTGATGACATGGTGCTGCTGAGCCCATCTGTTAGTGCCCTTAGGCGCCTAATAAAAATATGCGAGCGTTACGCGGAGACGCATGGGCTCAGGTACAACACGGACAAGAGCGAGGTAATCGTGTTTAAGGCGGGAACCAAGGGCTACTCAATGCCGAGCGTGACACTTAAGGCGACGCCTTGATATTTTGGCTGTAGCGATGCCGATTTTTCTCAGCAATGACTAAAGCTAAGAAATTGAAGTTCATTGTCAGTATTCATCATGTCTTTGTCTTTGAATTGCCCATAGCATAACACGATTGGACAACTTTTAAAGCACAGAATAATCAATCGAAAAGACCTCTGTAAAAAAAGGGATTCCTATTTTTCCAACAGAGGAGAGTGATTTGAGGTTCCAAAATTTGTACATAAATTGGTTCAAGCATGCACTTTAATTTGTACATAGCTTATATGAAATGTATTTATGGTTTTTAAATTATGCGACAAAAACCATTTTGTCGCTTACGCCCTTTCCATTTTTTGCTGTTCCATTGCTTGTTTTCTATGAGAGGCCGGGCCGGCCTCTCATAGAAAACAAGCAATCTAAAACATATCCAACACGGTTTCTTACTTTAACGCTGCGTCACCTTAACAAGTAGCAACGAGCCGCTCAAAAGAGTCGAGCGAGTAAAGTACCTGGGCCACTGGGTCACCGAGTCGCTGGCTGATGACCTGGACATGTCGAGGGAACGCAGGGCACTGTCAGTCAGGCCGAATATGTTGGCTCGTAGATTTGCTAAATGCACTGCAGAGATGAAGATGACTTTGTTTCGTGCCTACTGTCAGGCTTTCTATACGTGCAGTCTATGGGTCAACATACGCTAGCGGCCTGCGGGTCCAATACAATAATGGGTTCCGGGCACTGATGGGGCTGCCGCGATTCTGTAGTGCGTCAGGGATGTTCGCAGACGCCGGACTCCGGAGTGGACGGCTTTGCAGCAGTAATGCGAAAAAGATCTGCATCCCTGATGAGAAGAGTACGCGACAGCTCCAACAGTTACCTGCAACTCATTGCGAGTCGAATGGACACTGAGTGTCCATTCATGATAAAATGGACTCTAATGCATGCACAGTCACACAGTCTCAAGTAATTATTGTCTCAAGTAATTATTTAATGTGGTGCATTTATTGTTATAATTAAGTGTAGGGTAACTTCGCCAGTAGTCAGCCCCACACCAGTAGTCAGGATTTTCCAGCTAAAAACCTATAGAAATATTATTGCAAATTAACCAATCAAGTTACTTTTATTTTAAGAAAAGCTTGGCCTTCTTATTGGTCAGTTCAGAACGTCACAATGACGCTAAGTCGCTGCAAGAAATAGTAATCTGATTCCAATTCGACGTTGTCACTAGTCGAGCCAAGATGCGGCGTGCGCGCCAAAATTTTCTTAGTGGGAAGTGCCCGACGAAAAGGTGAGTTATTGTGATTTCTTATTAACTTTTGTGTCATGTTTTATTAAAATTTATTGTTATTACATTTTTTACATCTAACTCAAATGAATTATAGAACAGTTTCTTTATAGTTATTAAAATAATGAGGTGGCTGACTACTGGGTATGCGTTTCTTGTACATTATCTAGTGTTCGGCCACCCCCGGCTGAATACTGGTCATACATAATTCCATATAAAAGCCAGTAGTCGGCCGCCTAACTAGATACGGTCGAACCACGGCTGAGTACTGGGTGAGGTATACCCAGTGTTCAGCCATCAGTAACTTACGCTGCTTAACTTATTCATTTATTTATGAAGCACCTACCTACCAAGTTGTTTCTTATTTTTTTGGCATTGTTTATTTGTTTCAGTCAAGTTTCAGTTCCATAGGTCTCTTTCGAGGCCCATCTAAGGAGAGGCTGACTACTGGTAGCTATTTGGCCGAGAACTGGGTTGTGACGGTTGAGTACTGGGGAAATGTGCCTTATTTTGAAAAACACTTTATTTTCAATACTTATTAAGAAAAAATATCTTATATGTTAATTTCATAACAAAGTTTAATAAATGATTAAGTGAATGAGTACAAAAGGTTTTTGATTACTATTTTAAACAATTTTTTATCCACATTTTAACTTGCGCTTTCCACTAAAAGGCTGACTACTGCGGTGCCCGTACCCTAATATTATGTAATTTTAAATTTATATTTAATATGGACCATGTCTGAAATAAACGATTTGAATTGAATTGAATTGAACAACTATTCAATGGTATTTCATAGAAATACATAAAAACTAGTGTCGCGACTCGCGACGACACGTTGCCTGCAGTTGTCGCGTGTCGCTCGGTTGTATGAATTTTTGCGACTACTCTGGCGATGGGCGTTTTCACACTGCAACGATAACGACACGACACGATATCGTCGGACTGGTAGTTTCATACAATTACTACTAAACGCTTTCACACTGTGTCGTTGCAGTCAACGATATCGTCGCCGACAGATTGTCGTGCCGATATCGGGACGACACACCTTTGCTGACGCAATACTACTAAGGGGGCGTCCACAAATTACGTGAGGTGTTTAGGGGGGGAGGGAGTCGAGTCAAATCTCATCTAATCTCACGTTGGGGAGAGGGGGGGTCTCGGAAAATTTCATGTAATTTTTTTCTCAACAAAATAAATACTATAATTTTGATCCATTTATCCAGATTGTACGTATGCTTATTCGTTATTACGATTAAGATCTTCGTTCGAAAGAAAATCTACTGACTGTCAAACCAAACGTTTACGTAAGAAACCCACATTTGGGGGGGGGGGGGGGGGGTTGAATAAAATCTCACTAAATCTCACCGGGGGGAAAGGGGGGGTCAAAAAAAAATAAAAAAACACCTCTCGTAATTTGTGGACGCCCCCTAACCGCATGACAAACTGTTGGTTTATATCGTGTCGATATCGTCGGACGATATCGTTGTCGTCCGAGCAGACGACACAACAGTATCGTGTCGTGTCGTTATCGTCGCAGTGTGAAAACGCCCGATACTGGACAGTAATTCCCAATAATTGTCTAATCCAAGGCTGCTCAACCCCAGGCCCGCGGGCACATTATGGCCCGCGAAAGAATTTTAAATGGCCCGCACAAGGAAGTTTTGAATATCCCACCAAACTGAGAAATCCCGCCTAATTGGCTGTCGCGAAGGAACGAATTAACTACCTACTACGCTGTTCGTGCGGTGATACCTACTATGCGGTCCCGTGTACTTCCTGAGTCCTGACAGTCTCAGTCTTCTGGAAATTGGTACCAAAAGAAGACTTTCCTGCAATAACTGATCTAGCGTTACAGTTTTTATGTAGTTTTGGATCAACATAATATGTCTGTGAATAAGTGTTTTCAGACCTTAGAGAGTTATGTTAAAAATAAATACCGCACATCGTTAATGATGTGCGGTATTTATTTTTAATATTTATTTGTATTTATATATCTCAGTTAACTGAGCAACATATTTCTGACTTGTTGCTACTGTCAACATCAGATTTATCACCCAACATAAATAAATTGTTAAAAGACATACAACTGCAAAAATCTCATTAATATCAAAAAATAAATTTGATTGGTAAGTATAATATTTAACTAAGCCTAAGTTAATGGCCCGTTTTAAATGTCGGAATCCACCGTTTGGCCCCACTGTAAAAAAGGTTGAGCAGCCTTGGTCTAATCAATAACAATTTATAATATTAAGACAATAATAATTTATTGAATATTACAATAATTATTGGGAAAACCTGAATATTATACGATATAATATTATCATATTACCTACTTATAAGATATAATACACGACCAGCCAATAGCTGTGCAGTCTGACGGCTGACCTCTAGGACGATATCGACCCTAGAAACTATTTGAGAATAACCTTGACTTTGATGATAAGGTGTCATTGACCTCTCGTATCGCACCCAATACCTACCTATATAATAAATGTACACAATAATTAATAACTAATAAGTATAATAGGTCTTTTGAATTTAAGACAGTTAATTATTATTAACTGCAGTAATCGGTTAACCGACTTTAATTTTCCTACTGTAATTAATCAAAAGGACTTCTACAACTGTATCTAAAACTGTAATATTTCACTTTTTCTGGTCATGGTTGTAGTACAACCATGACCAGAAAAAGTGAAATATTTGTTTAACCTATCTGTTGTATTAAAATATAAGTATTATTTATTAGATGATGCCCGCAACTCCGTTGCGCCAAAATTCGTTTATCGTGCGGGAACCGTAAATTATTCCGGGATAAAAGCTATGGGAGCGTCCACAAATTACGTGAGGTGTTTAGGGGGGGAGGGGGTCGAGACAAATCTCATCTAATCCCACGTTGGGGAGAGGGGGGGTCTCGGCAAATCTCACGTAATTTTTTTTAAACAATATGATACCGTAAGTTGGGGCTTTTCGGAAACTGTGGGGCTATTTAAAAAAAATAAAATAAAAGATTTGGTGATTCATAACTTTTGTTTTACTGGTGAGTATTACCATGTGTTACATTTTTTTTCATCTGGCAATACTTCAACTAAAACTGTAATGGGGGACGAAATTTGGAGGTAATGAGACTATTGTGAGTGCTGCAAAACTAATTTAGAAAAAAATCGTCAAAATTGAACTTATTTATGTGTGGCCTACTTTTGGTGTGTTACGAGAAGTTTTTGGAGGTAAGATAAATATGGGATTTGTCACATATCGTACGTTTTCTTGTGATTCTAATTATTTATACCGGCGTTTCCTAACGTTTTTACATCATCTATTTTGTTTTATAAATTGGGGCTTTTTGAAACCGTTTTGGGGTTATTCGGAACAAAATTCCAAATAGCCTCTTTCGAGGCTGGTGATAGTTTTGTTAAGATTATAGATGGTATACCAAATAACCCCAAATGCAATTTTCGAGTATTTAAGGGTAGGTTGCATTTTGTTTCAGTTTTATGAACATAGTGCGTACGTATGTAAAAAAATGTACTTAATACAAATACACGAAATGGAAAGGCATATCTGCTACTTCCCCTTAAATTGTTCCAAATATACCCCACATACTTCACTAAAACTATAAAGCAATCGCTATATTTATCCCAAATAACCCCAAATTTAGCACCACCATATCTTTATAAAAATGTTTAGTATGAAAAATATATATTTGCAGTGTTAGTATGTACGTAGTAATGTGAAGTGTTATAAGTTATTGTTTCAACAATCGCCTGATGAGATAAATAGAAACAAAGCCAGAATATTTTAAAATTTAGTTATTTTGTGTCAAATTTCGAATAGCCACACTATTGCGATATTTGGAACGGCACCTTTGAATTAGGGTAGCTTCGTGATTTGAACGAATAAACGTTTAATATGTACCAGTATGGGAAGTTACCAGTGAGATTTGTCACTAGAAATCATCAAAGTACAGTTACCTGTACTTAGTTCGTTTTAATAATAATTTTTCACAAAATGTTGTACCAAATAGCCCCATTTTACCGGTACTATTTTGGTCCATTTCATCCAGATTGTACGTATGCTTAAGATTTAATCGTAAGCGTAATCGTTATACGTTATAGCGTTATACGATTAAGATAATTCACAAATTCGTTCGAAAGAACATCTACTGACTGTCAAACCAAACGTTTACTTAAGAAACCCACATTTTGAAAAATCTCACGTGAGATTTGTGGGGGGAGGGGGGGGTTTAAGAAAATCTCACGAAATCTCACCAGGGGGGAGGGGGGGTCAAAAAATTCAAAAAAACACCTCACGTAATTTGTGGACGCCCCCTATCCTATGTCCTTTCACGGGACTCAAAATATCTTCATGCCTTTCAGCAAAATCGGTTCAACGGTTTGAGCGCGAAGAGGTAACAGACAGACAGACAGATAGACACACTTTCGAATTTATAATATTAGTATGGATTTATAATATATTAAGTATTTTTTAAACTTTTGTATTATTAAATATGGACAAACTCATAACGCTGGGGCACTTGCTCTGGATACAAATCACAAAAAATGCTCTTTCAGCGCTGCTACTTTCACAGTGAACTCTATTAATATACCCTAAACTGTTACCAGTTTGTTTTGTCAGAAGTTTAGAAATTATACCCTGTGTATAATTTACTAGGTACGCCTCCGTGGTCCAGTGGCTTAGACGGCTCTTGACTCGGAGGTCGTGGGTCCGATTCCCGCGTTGGAAACATGTTATTTCCAAGTTTGGTTAGGATAATGCAGGCTGATCACCTAGATAAGATGATCCATGCGTCGGATGGGCATGTCAAAAGTCGGTCCTGCGCCTGATCTCTCACCTGCAGCCACCAGTTGTGTCGGTCTTCCGTCCCACTGGATTATGAGAGTAAAGGAATAGAATAGAGAGTGCTCTTGTATACTGCGCACACACTTGGGCACTATAAAATTACTCCTCTCCTGAGTCCGGAGTGTAATTTCACTGCATAGGCTGTTATTTAGTATTTACGAAATTGTTCATAGTTCGCATGGATGAGATCAGAATACAATGTACGCATAACGCAACACTGGTTCTATAGACTGAATCCCCAAAAAAAACCACAGCAAGAATAACACCGCAATAGAACTGCGGTAACAAAAACTTATCCTCAAAACGCGGAATTCTGTCTGTAGCGGTCATTGACTCCCTGTCAAAAAGCTTGTCATATTCCATCATTTTCTAAACAAACCGCGATTGACAATGAAGCGATAGATGTTTCTAGTCTAAGGGCGATATCGTATTTTAACACGATGGGAACTGCGTATAAATTGTATCATTTCAAACCAATGATATTCTATTACGTTCATACTATTTTCCGGCTTAAATCTCTTCCGAACAATTTTCAAATTCAAAATTTGACTTTGACAGATAAGTGAAACAAAAGATACGAAATGCCATTTACATAAAAGAGACAGACTAAATAAAAGACGACCCAATTGGGTCGTATTTGAAGCTTCACAACGCGCGCAGTAGTAACATATCTGCTTTAAGTTTTTTATGTAATATCATTGTTTCAAACCCATAAATAGTTGGAGATTATCATGTTATGAGTTACAGAGTTACCAAGATGTTTTCCGATGAAACTACAATAGTCTGTTTCTTTACAAGAAGTCAATTTGATTCCTATGTTAGCAGAATGTAGTGCGAGGTATTTTTCTCATAGCTCCTACTTCCTAGACTAGAAAGGTCAATGACCACTGGTGCCACCTTAAATAGTCCTGACCATAGGATACAATATACAATGAGTTGAGTCTAATGACGTAACGTGGGTTTTAACTTTTAGGACTATATGTCATCAAAGCTGCGGTTTTAGATAAATATTTGAAACAGATGACCCTAGCAACTCGCACTTGAACCGTACGTTTTTCCGAGATAAAAAGGGCTCCTTTCCCGGGACTTCAAGTATCTCCATACCAAACAGCAAAATCGGTTCAGTGGTTTGGGCATCAAGACTTCAAGAGACAGACTTTAAAAGTAACAATAGCCATTGACTTGTAGGTTAGTATCGTACATGTATGTAATAATTTTATTGTAGATATGTATTACTTATTGTTTCATTATTATAAAAATATCGGAGAGCTACCGTCTTTCAGAAAGGTCATCGATTTACATCTCTCTTCAAAACACGTTTAAGCTACCTGACACTTTTTTTAAGTCCCTATCCCAAATCCCTGGGATTTGGGATTTCATGTGTGAGCCGTCGCATCGCCGTATGCCATACAGATGTGTATCATTTTTTGATTCATTCAGAGACCAATGATTCATTGAAAGAACCAAGAGTTTTGAGTGGTTTTGGTGGGTGGAGTTTTCCTATAATAGTAGTGCCAACAACTAAACTATTAAGTAAGTACATAATAATATGGGAATATAGCTATTCTTGATTTAATAACTTAAGTATTAGTTTTTCTTAGATACACTAAGTGTAGATAAATTATAAAAACGCAGAATTATACTGTTCTATAATAATACATTTTACATAATATGTCAAAACTCAAAAGTCCATAATTTTTGGGCGACGCGTTACTTCGCTACGCGTTGTCCAAAAATGCATTTATAAATAGCAATCAACATTGATAGCGGAATCCATTCACGCGCGTACACAAATACGTATCACGCGCGCGCGGCGCGCCCGCCAGTCGCGTCTGCGTGCACGCGCGGTGACCACGCGCCACGAGAAATGCGGACCGTCCCGATATAATTTTTTTTGCGTGTTGCGTGCGAGTTTCTTACGCCGCTTCATCTTCTCGCCGGGTTAGTTCCACCAATAGCAACGACGTTCTGAAAGGATTTTATTCAAAATTCAGAAATAAAACCATTTTTATTTTATTTTGTTTATTTTGTCTGGTACAAATGTTTACTAGGAATATTTTGCTTATATTATTTTCGAAAGTTTAGTCTCACATGTCTTTACGCTATGTTGTTATGTTTGTATTGTGTGCGTATTCTTATCCTACGTGGCTGTAGGGGTGCGTCCACATTTGTATCATTTGCGTGATCAGATCCCCGATCAGATCTCCGTCGCGTATCATCGAAGCGTGTCAAAATGATACGCGTATCATGATACGCCCCGATCGCTATTAACCGCGTATCTAATACATGCCGTATCAAATACTCGCATGATCGGCAGAATGATCTAATAGGCGTCCACACTATGACACGCATACTTGATACGGCGCGATGATCGCGACGGAGATCTGATCGGAGATCTGATCGCGCAAATGATACAAATGTGGACGCACCGTAGGGTGATTTTACCATTGTAAATTGGCATTACCTTAACCTTAACTATAATATCGCCTCTGGTGCAACTCACCCTTAATGTAAGTAAACATTATAATATTGTTATAATCGTAACTTATAATATTAAGAGTTGAATTATTAAATATGTAAATAATAATATAAAATGTGATGGGATGAAAACAATTTGAACTGTACAATATGAGAAAATTGTCTTGTGAGTTGTGACTAGTGCTAATAATAATTTTATGATATAATAATTATTATGATATATATTATTGATAATATTGTCCCCGCCTAAAATACTGATAATGTAATTGCCCGTGGACCATGGCCTAATTACCCGTATTGTGCGGCAGTATGTCCGTATTACTACATTATTTGGTGTCACATCCATTTTAATTTCAAACAAGCGCGTGGCCGGCGCTTGCGCATGTATAAAACCGGGCGACACGAGTGATTCCGTTTAGTTCGGCGTTTATCGTCGTGTGATATAGACGTGTGCTGTGTGATTACAGAATGTGTGCTGCAATCGACATGTTGGCCTCGGAAATGTTCTTCGGCCGCAGCCCACCAGCCGGTTTCCTAAGCGACTACACGCCACAAGTCAGACGGCCAACAAAATTAACGTCCAGAGGATATTCAGCGCCGACGCTATCGCTACTCAAACCTGTGCAATTGACGCTCTCGGCGGCGACGAGATCGTGTATTCGAATATCGAGTGATAAGAAGAAGAAAAATGTGGTTTTCGCCGATGATAGAGGCTTTGCGTTGGAGCAGATTAGATTTATGACGGAACCATCGCACGTTCCACCGTACTGGGCGTTGAAAATAGTACCCAGTCCGCCGCTAGAGAGAAAGCCACCCCCTAAAGTGGTGGACCTTTGGGAGGCGAGATTTGCTCAACCCGCTTCAGATTATATTGGATTTAGAACCAGAATAACAGAAAAATGTGTTTCATTAGAAAATGTGATAGTAAAACAAAACGAGTGTGCCGTGGATGGGACTGTTAAAGTTAAAAATCTCGATTTCAATAAGGAGGTGTTCATTCGTTCTACTGCAGACGGCTGGAGAACTAACGAAGATACGTACTGCGCGTTCGTGGAGTCCGGACCGCCTTCTGCGAAAGGTGTTCCCACTTATGACACTTTTGGATTCCGTCTTCAACTGCCGATACACTCGAAGAGGCTAGATTTTTGTGTTTGCTTCCGGTGCAAAGGAGTCGAATACTGGGACAACGATAATGGAAATAACTACACGATATCTAAGTCTTCGGCGAGGGGTTCTTCGGCTATTTCCTGCGCGAGAATCAACTATGGGAACTCGTGGACGGCTCCCACCGACAGTGGCTCTACGCCATATTGGTGAACACTCATAGAAAAATCTTAGGAGTTCCATTTCTAAACAAGATGCGAGGTACGTTGGCACACATTTATTTACTAAATGTTACTATTTTAATGAAATGTCAATACTTTTACATTTGCAAATGAGTATTTGTGATGTTTCCGAGCTTGAAAAGCTCAAGATTTTGTCTAGTTGCTGTATAAGTTATAACTGTTAAGTGTAAATATTATGAATTATGATGCATGCAGATAAGATCTGTTTTTGTTGGAATGTTTAGAAGCTTAGGAATTTACTCTAGCGACGACCAATTCAAGCACAATTTATTTTATGTTTACATGTCTTGATTGAAGTGATGATAGCTTAGGAATAAAATTTATGTTAAGAATATTTGTAAATAACGAATAAGTAGATAAGTAATATAAAATCGATAATATGATGTCTGGTAGTGAATCTAGTACGCTGTATAATAAATGTATGATGATATATTGGATTTTAGAACATAATGTTAAGTCTGGTAGAAGTATTCTATATAAATCTTGGTATTTGCAGACTATTTTCAAAGCGATAAGTGAAATGTGAAAAAAATAAAATGAAACTGAATGTTACAAAACATTTAATTAGAATTCATCAATGTTGCCCAAAGAAAGCTCGGTATGATTGAATATTCCATAAAGGTTAGCATGTATTGAAACGAAGGTTGAGACAAGGTTACTTCCGATGTTATATAAATAGGGTTTGTCATAAAATACGTCTACTGATGCGCGATTCATGTTGTATGCGGTATAAAAATATGTATTACATGAATTCCTATAATTCATGAAAATGTGAATTTAAAATGGAAATGTGGATTTATACTTAGCATTTTGATCGAGTGTAGGTATAGGTGCTGAGTAATCGTAAATTGCCAAGACAATAATTTAAGTCATGTAACAGACGAAACTATTTAAAAACAATTTCGACCAGACTCCAGACACTCATAAATCATAATATAACTGCCATTACTTAATTTGTTCTTGTCACTGGGTGATGGTGCAAGTGCCGGGAACGTTTGATTTCATTGATTCCAAAGTCCGACTTTCTAAATATTGGTCGCCAGCGGTGTCCACATACGACTGATAATAACAGTCAATGTGAAATTGTGTGAAGAGTGCCGATCACGATTATATTTTACTCACTCGACAAACTTTATAAAATTGAAATTTACGAGTTATTTAAATCATAATGAATTGTATAATGATTAATGAATCATCGCGTTGACGAGTGAACAATTTAAGGAAATACCAAAATCAAAAACGCGTGAAATGCTACTATCCTTCTTAAATACATTGGCTATTGTTGACATAAGAACAGAGGTAAGATAGGCATAATGCAAGCAATTAAGGCGACGCCTTGATAATTTGGCTGTAGCGATATCAATTTTTCTCAGCAATGACTAAAGCTAACAAATTAAAGTTCATTGTCAGCATCGGCGTGCATAAGGTTTTGACACTGGTAATGCAGCGATATCGGTTCAGTAGTTTTGGTGTGAAAGCAAAACAGACAGACAAACGGACAAAAATAGATATTTTCGCATAAATTATAATAATAGTGTGGATATAATTTCTAAACTATTAGTATAATTACGTTGTTATGAAGAAATAAAAAACGCCATCTGTTGTCACGCGTTGGAACTACAATGAAAGTTTATTTCATCGATGTTTCCATGGAAATATACCAAAATTTACCATACAACATAATATTTTGCACTAAACTAAAATAAATAAAAACGCCATCTATTGTTACGTATTATATACGCGCCGGTGCTCGCCTCAGCTACTGCGGCAGGAGTTCGCCTATAATATAGCATGTCTGTGTGCGTGTGGGAACTGTTCACGGACACAAAAATCTTTACGCACACATGACCCCAGAGCCTGCCGCACGAGATCTGCTTGCCTTAACCTTAATGTTTAATTTCTCGCAAATTGATTGTTGCTATTTTATAAACGTAGGCCTTTTAAATGCGTTCATTTTTTCTATTACATTTTTTACTATTAATATTTAATAATTAACGTCATAAGTCATCTAAAACGTACGAAAGTTAAATTAAAATATATGTGTATGGCAAGTCATGCATTAGGTAGGCACTGCATATTTGCCTTCATGGTATGCACGCCCATGATTGTCAGTATTCATCATGTCTTTGTTTTTGAATTACCCATAGCATAACACGATTGGTCAACTTTTATAACACAGAATAATCAATCAAAAAGACCTCTGTAAAAAAAGGGATTCCTATTTTGCCAACAGAGAGTGATTTAAGCTTCCAAAATTTGTACATAGATTGGTTCAAGCATACACTTTAATTTGCCCATAGCTTATATAAAATGTATTTATGGTTTTTAAATTACGCGACAAAAACCATTTTGTCGCTACGCCCTTTCCATTTTTTGCTGTTCCATTGCTTGTTTTCTATGAGAGGCCGGGTCGGCCTCTCAAAGAAAACAAGCAATCTAAAACGTATCCAACACGATTTTTTACTTTAACGCGGCGTCACCTTTATAGGTAGGCACTTATAATTATCACGCCTAGCGGCATTTAGCACTCATGATATTATTATCGTCGTGTTGGGTGATCAAAACGAACGTGTTTAAAAATAAATTGCCCTATTAGAGGTCACAGGTTTAACGTTAAACGTGGTTAATAACAACGTTAACAACAAACATATTTTGTTTGGGACCGCTGGGATTTATTTGTTTTAAAAATATTATTGTTATAAATATAGAAAACGATAAGACATAAGACTGCTTAAAGTTGATAGGTTAATGTAAAATGACTTATGTAGTTATGTACGTTAACTATTTGAACTTTGAAACATTTTATGTACCTACCAGCTAAACAAACACACTCGGTGTGAAAATGCCCAGTTTCTTAGCAGTAGACTGTGAAACAGTTGAAAATTACCCGCAAATATTGATAAAGAAGGACTTTATTATATTCTATGCTAAGGAACTAATAAAGAACTTTTAACTTTAAGACATCAGAAAACATTCAAGTTAATATTTTATAGTAATCAAATCGTTACTTTGCTATTATAAAGTGGCTTACGAACATAACAATCTTATAATATTATTGTATTGTACCTATCGTTATTATTGTTACTTATTGTTAATTGTAACTACCTAAGTGATTGGACATCGCTAATATTATACATCTAGAAAATTGTAGCGAGGAAACAATAATTATTCTATAAATCTAGACAACGATTTGTAAATATAGTCATAAAAATTATAGGTACACATATTTGGAAATCTTATGTTACTGTCTGTAGGATAAAGATAAAACAACTCATAAGCTGTTATATGGTACCTGACACTAATACGATGTAACTATGTTTTTATCACTGTTCTTCATATTCCGTGAATTATGGTTGCCTCTAGGTTGCCTCAATATCGTTAATCTGTCGATTTTAATTTAAAAAATGTTAATAATTATATTTTTTTAGGTTTAAAAATATTGTTTTCGCTAAGAATCGTACTCGTAAGTCAACTTTAAAGTATTCAATATGTGATGCTTTAGCTGCTATGTACAATATATAGCTGTACAGTTTGATTGTATATGGCTATAATCGTATTTCAAGGCTTTCTTGAGGTCAAAATCATTATTAAAGCTGACAATATATTTTTATAGGTATAGATTAAAATGATCGGCAGATTGGGTAAAGATCGAAAATGGACTACTTTTCACTATCATTATAAAATAAACTCAGTGGCCATACCTAGTTTTAAGAAGAATTGTAAGACTGCCCAAGTGTCGAATTTATTTTCAGTCATTATTTTAAGAATGTTTGAATGATTTATTTATTTCATTATTCTTGTCATAATAATATATTATTTTTGTATGAATTTTAAGTAAATGCAGTTTAATTAGGTGCAATAGTTTAAGTACTACAATTTTGTGACATCAAAATTGATAAGTACTCCGAAACCAGTGATGATCATTGAATTTTAGAATGACATTATAATATTATATAATTATTATTAAGGTTTAGGTACTATTGATGAATGTATGAATTTATTTATTTGTAATTATTAATTTATTTTTAGAGGTTTCTATGAAATATGAAGGTACGAAATGGGGTTGTAAAAATAATTGTTTTTTAAATAAAGAACTGATTACATAAAATATAAATAGTTAAGAAATATATTTTTAATTTTATACAATGTTAATGAATTGTAATTAATGTAAGTATAAATAATGATGACTGGTCGCTGTCTCCTTTTTTGTACCGTTTAATAAAATTTAAAATAGTAAATTATATTTTTTATTTCCCAGCCTGTTCTATATTATATCAAGTTTTTGAGATTTATCTTTAAAGTAGTATTACTAATATATTATCATTTTTAAGCAATGATCCTTGTCCCTGATTATGATACCGTCATGGTCCCCCTACATATAAAGTAAAAAAAATACTTTTTAGCAGACGCATATTTTGTTTTTCTCAGTACCATTACAGAATGATTGTATAAAAAATTACGCCTTAAATCTTATTCTTCTAATTTAAGTAATATAGGTAAGAAATAAAAACCGACAACATATTATTATTACATACTTACCTCAAAGTCTAATAAAATCAAGTGGTGTCTGTGGGGACTGGTAGAGCAGCTGTCCAAAATGTCCGGCAGTGGAAGACGAAATTCCGACCGTTATCCCGAAGCAAATAAGATAATTATTATTTTTATCAAAAAAATAAAACCCACTTCCAAGGTAAAAACAATAATAACATCCCTTTTAACATCCTTATAATATGAACTAAAAAGTATTAAATAATTTTTCCTCTCTAAATGTGCCTTTTTCCGAATTCGGCTAAACCAACTATTTCTGTACTCAATCTTCATCATTTTGAAGTCGGTACCAGATATAGCTGAATCTTTATATTTTCTTTGACAGAAAATTTGAAACTTTTGGAACTGGCACCGACTTCAAAATTATGAAGATTGAGTACAGAAATAGTTGGTTTAGCCGAATTCGGAAAAAGGCACATTTAGAGAGGAAAAATTATTTAATACTTTTTAGTTCATATTATAAGGATGTTAAAAGGGGTGTTATTATTGTTTTTACCTAGGAAATCGGTTTTAATTTTTTGTTAAAAATAATAATTTCACTCTTTTTAGTTACCTAGTAGATAAACTATAATTAGTGCCAATTTAAATTGTATAAAAAATAGTTTCATATTGTCTTCACTAGATGTCACTGAGGCGCTCCTGTGTCGGCGCTATCGCTTGTCCGAACTCCGAATGTTGTTCTGAACATAGTTTTAGTTACACGATGTATTCAATAGATGGCGCTGAGGTGCTCCTGAATCGCAGTATCGCTTGTACGTAGGAGAGTTATAACATACCCCAAGGCCCAAATATCAGTTAAATAAATTTAAACAATACATTTAAAAAAATCAAAGTGAACACAACCCTATGCGTACTAGGTAATTTAACAATTTAACGCTTCAACTTCCAAGCGGCCACATGTGGCCGCCAGAACAATGGATTTCCAAGGATCCGCGATCGAAGGATGAGCCGAATCACACCCAGCGGCGCGGCGAGCATATTTTCAGTGTCATAATAATATTATAATATTAATCTTTATCTTCATTATTGTAATACATAATAAGTACTATCGCTTGAGAAACTTGGAAAGTCTCGCGGCCGCCTGCGCCTTTCTCAAGCGATACTATATTGTATTACATTGGTGAAGATAAAGTTTAAAATCATATGACACTCAAAATGCTCGCAGCGCGGCATGCCCTGAAGCTCCGTTTAGACCAAACGAGCGAATGCTCATTCTAGTAAAGCTCTTTTGATGTAAACTAACAACGAGCATTCTTTCGTTGTTCTAGTGTGTTCGCCACGTGTTCGGCGGTAAATAGGTAGAATGCTCTAAGAATCTCGCTCGTTTGGTGTAAACGACGCAAGAGCGCTCGAGCAATTGCCTAGAGCGTTCTTCCGTGTTCGGACGTGCTCGCTCTTCGAGGCGGTCTCTTCAAAGGGATTCTAGTGTTCTTGATATTTTTACTTTTTGGCGGCTGGTTTTAGGTAGTTTATCAAAGGTTATTTCGTAAATATGGATTGGAGTAATGACAAATGTTTACAAATGATAGAATTATACCATAACAAAAGATGTTTATGGGATCCAACCTTTGATGACTATAAAAATAAATTAACTACTTATCGTTGACAATGACGAATGAGCAATGAGCATTCGCTCGTTTGGTCTAAACGGAGCTATATGATTCTCATCTATAGAGCAAAAATTCTTTTTCTTGATGTTCTTGTTGATTCGATTGGTGTAAACGATCTAAAGTATGTTGTAACGAATTATAGTTTACACTAAACGAATACGAAAGAATCTTCTTGTGCTGTTTTTGCTCTATGTTCTTTTGGTGTAAACCCACCTTGACATTCCGGTTAGAACTTAGAACTTGCATACGATGTTTACGCATGCGCCGCGCGGCGCGCGGTGGCGCGCGGCGACGCCGCACCGATTGCCGTGTATGAACAGCCTATATTAATAATTGGTGTTGTTATGTACATAATTATTATTATTTTATCCATACCTATGCCTTGTAAGTTGTACTATTATCTTTTTTGTGCCATGAGACATTGGTGACCTTAACACGACGTGGTAATGATGATGATGACGATGATGATGATGATGAATTTGAATTGCGTGGTAGCATATGCTTTCTGTTCCTAAAACAACGCCGAAACTCCCAAACGTGTATCTATAAGGAGTCAGGAGTTCTCTCAGCATCTTCGAAACCATGGTATACCTTGACCCAATATTTGACTTTTTGGTAGCATATTCTTTGTACACTTCACATGAAACCAAAATCACCATATGTTTCCATATAAATTTCGAGGAGTTCCCTCGATTACTCCTGGATCCCATCATCAGGTCACCACTTTTGTGAACATGGTACCAAATTGGAGTGAAACCTAATACAACAAAACAAAAATTTCGAAAATCGGTTCACAAACGGCGGAGTAATCGTTGAACATACAAAAAAAAATATCCACAGCCGAACATATAACCTCCTCGTTTTTTGGAAGTCGGTTAAAAATAATTGAGTTTTATAGTTTATCGGTGGATATTTAGAACTAGACACCTCCTAAAGTAACCGCGACTGAAACTCCATAGTTGCTGGTCGTTCTTACCTCAGCCTCTATAGGACTCATAATATTATACAGAAAAACTTTCAAGTTTAAAAATAATCAGCCAAGTGAGAGTCGGACTCGTGCACGAAGGGTTCCGTACCACGGAGCAAAATAGGCTAAAAATTGTATTTTTTGTATTATGTATGTGTGGGAGAGTAAATTATATTAAATTAAGTATTTAATTTATTTAAATTTTATTATTAATTATTAAAGTACAAATACAATTAAGTATTTTGTGAACATTTTAATTGCCTATGTGTTGCCGTTATTGATTAAGAGCAAAAAATAGCAAAAAAATCACATATTTTGTTGTAAGGCAGCCCCCCTTAAACATTTAATTTATTTTGTTTTTAGTATTTGTTTTTATAGTGGCAACAGATATACGCAATCTGTGAAAATTTCAGAAGTCTAGCTACAGCGGTTTTTGAGTTACAGCCTGGTGACAGACAGACGGACAGACATCGAAATCTTAGTAATATGGTCCCGTTTTTACACTTTGGGTACGGAATCCTAAAAATGACAAAAGCTGTCTGTCGCTGGCTCTTGGGTTATATTTATTATGTTCATCGATTCAGGAGCAATATTTTTGGAACGAAGTTCCTTATCACGTGTTGCAAAAGGGGGCTAGACGGAATAAGTTGTAACGACACTTTTTGACTTACACTTATTTTAATACCTGCGAAGAGGGCGTTGATGTGGCGATGACGTCAACTGGCGGGAACTCACTGATCTCCATTATACAAGTACGCATGGAGGTCAGTGCGGGAACTTCGTTCCATCCGGTTGTCCCTTGATTCTTGACACCTCTCAAGTTTCATTTTTTTTATGTAGCTCGACATGCTACATAAAAAACCAGTGCAGACCTTCTAAAATCTGTGGTGCAGACCCATGCCTGCCTGCCGGATAGTCATAATGTCATTGCACGCCGACGCTTATAAAACGGCCAAGGCGAAGGATTATCTGGCAAATACAGATCGAGAGTCAAACTTTCCTTAAAGGCTAATAAAATTATCAGTGAATGAATGAAATAGGAGATATGTTATAATATTATGCTATTTCAATCAATTAAAATTACAATTAAATACTACAAAAATTACGATGGACGATGGCTTGCAAAAGAAAAAAACTGTTTCAAAAATATCCGAAGTTAATTTATTTTGTACAACTTTTAAAATGTGAAATATGGATTTTTATAAATATAAAATAATTGTAATAATCTTTGGCTATACATATTCTGGTTTATAATATTTAAACTCTTTCAACATACGTATTTATAACATTTATATAATATTCTCTCTTAATCTTTGTTTGTGCTTTCTGTGTCTTTGATTCTCACTTCAGTACCGTTGTCTATCTTCTGTAAGTCGATATCGATGTCTTCCACATCTCTATTCGTCATCTCAGTGCCTATGGATTCCACAAGATTTTCTGTATTATTTACATCTTCATCTCTATTTGGTGCAAATTCAGCTTCATCTGTCTTTTCTCCTTGATTTTCTTTTTCTTCATTTTTACTTGCGTCTCCATCTATATATGTCTTTTCAATACTTTTGTCAGCTCGTTCAAGGTCTTTTTCAGTTTTATCATTATCTTCTATCAAATCTTCAACATCATCTAAGCTGGCTTGTCCAGGCTTCAATTCGCTATCAATTTTGGTTCCTTCATTTTCGTCTTTTGGACTTTTTACCTTGCCTCCATTCTCTTCTAAGCTCTCGTCGATTATTTCTAATCGAGATCTAGAGAAAAACCGATGCAAGGATTCTAATTTACCTAAGGCCCGCTCGCTTCTTTCCGAACTAGAACTAAGTGTGGTGTCTTCAGTCATACACGATGAATCGATAAGTTTAGAAAGTTCTGATATGGAATCTGATATTTCTGTTGTCGATGTGGATTTGTCGACTTTTAAGACCTTCGGTTTCATCATGGCACTCGGAGGTAAATCGGGTATGTTTCTTAAATCTACAAGGCTTATGGATTTTTGGCTTGGACTTAAATCAAATTCTCTACTATATTCTTCGGTTGATGGTCCAGAACTATCGTCGTCGTCTTGATATGATTGTATTCTATCTTCAATGTATTTTAGTAGCTCTTCTGCACATTGTCTAGCTTGCATCACTCTATCTTCTTGAGTGATGATTTTTTCGAAACACCTAGATGAGGATTCATCTTCTTCTATAATATCGGATAATTCAATACTATAAGGTAAATACTGGGTGAACGACAACTGGGGAGGTTTCGTATACATATTGAAATTCTCTATATCCTCTTGGTCGGTCATTGTATCATTAAATATCAATTTCAATTCACACACGCGCGCTACAGCCTCTTCAAAAATTTCTTCTAAATCCGATTTAACATGACTCAAGTCTACCATAGTTTCTGATATTCTTCGGCTCGATTTGCTTTCCTCTCTTTCTATAACCGTATCTTGGGTATGAGTCAGCGTCGAGTCTGATTTAGTTTTACTAAAATCACTGTACGTCTCCAATTTACTGATTGTCATATCAGATTTAGATTTTTCTGAAAGTGATGGCGTAACGGACAAAGATTTAGGCGTGAGCTTTTCTTTACTTTCGTACCCATCCATGTATTTGAGGAGCATTTCCACCAATGTTTCGTTACCATCGTCGTCCGGAGTTTCGTCAATGTAGGACAAGTTCTTTACATTAACATTCGATTCGGAGAGGCTCATACCTTTTGTATGAATTTCAATAATAGGTTTGTCCCATTTTTTATCTGCGTCTGTACCGAAAAGAAATTCCATGAGAGTAATTTTATTTTCATCTTTGTCCTCCTCGACGCAGCCTGTCGTCGCTAAAAATTCAATCAGGGTCTCCATTTTGTGCTCCAAATCGGTGTTCATTGTGTTCATTTTCATGGGTATGTATTTGTTTTCGGGGCTAGGTTCACTTCGGAAACAACTTCCTATGCTGTTTTTTCTTTCCTCCTTCTGACTTTTTACAATTGTAAAAAAGAAGTCAATGAGGTTCGCTATTCTCCTTTCGGTTCCGTCGTCATCCTCGGAGCTCAGATCCGATTCCTCTTTGACGAGGGGGCACCTCTTTTCTTCTAGTTTTTTCGTAAATACAGTTTCTTGGACGACTTGGAGGAGATCTTTTGCGAGCCTCGATGGGGATTTCGTGTCGATGGGTTCGTAGGTGGCGGGTGCTGATCGTCTTCTGTCTCTGTCGATTCGGAAAAAGTCCCAGAGGGAGCCGAGTTCGGAGGAGAGGGAGGCTCGATGGTTCGCTAAGCTTGTACCGAGCCTGCGAAACACCTGAAAATTATGTTGGAAAATCATTTTACTATTTCAATAAAATATTATATGAATTTTAAAAAACTATCATGTAGAAAATATTCATACCTGCCACACTCAGGATCGCCATGCCCTCAGTTTTCTCAACGACAATCTCTTGAAGCGGGCTACTTGTGCTGCGAGCGCCTCTGCGGTAAGTGAGCCGCCGGTTTCACCTTCTGAGTGTATCTGGAAAACAACAACGGTCGATATTTGAAAACAGGAGTGTCCAATATTGCCAGCATGTTTGAAAAATCTTTTGTTATTTTTTAAAGTTATATTTTGTCACTAATTACCTCTCTGGCCGCTGATCTTTTGGGTGTGTAGGATCTGATGTCTTTGTCAGAGTGTCCTTTTGATCTCCCTATTCCTCTGCCCAGAGGCGTACTTGAGACTCGTCTGAAAATAAATTGTTTTAGTTATTTTTTTTATACGCATTACGCAGGGACCTTTTCTTCTCCCTGTATATATTTGTACTCAGCGGTTTAGAATATCGAACACAATGAATTATTTGTTGATAATTTAGGTAATCTTTACGCGAAGACATCTTACCTACAATGCGTCGGGTCGCTGTAAGCTGTCTGTACGGGAGTCTTCCCTTCCATAGCCTCGCTGGAGATATAACCACCTAGCGGTAGTCCAGTGCTTGCTGCAACAGATTTTTAGATCTTAAGGACGTAATTCATCATAACTAATACTGTCTACAATTAAACTTATCTTTGAATATCTACTATCAGAGATGTTGTTTCATAGGCAGATGGCGGACCTACGTAGTTTGGTCAAGTTATGTCAATCCCAGCCGACAGATGACGACTAACATTGAATTGAGATAATCCAACCAAATGACGTAGGTCCATCATGAATGCCTATGAATCAATTTCTTCGATGGTACATTCTAAACACTGTGCAATGAAACACATCAAAATCGCATGTATTCCTTTATGAGCTGGTTGAGCTGACTTAAGACGAATTGATAAAGTTATACCAAACACACACATTTTAAGATTTCTTCCATCGGGAAGTTTTAAAAGTGATTTTGCAGGAGGATGAAGTATATTTTGATTAGCGCACATTTTGATAAGGACCACTACATCCTGAGGGAGATTGTCGACCAGGCAGGTTGTTGGCTTGACAGCTCGGTCAGGTTAAAAACACTGAAGTCATATCAAGTTGTGCATATTTTGTATTGGAACAAAATACATTTGAAAGCGCTAATCAAAATGTAACTACTTCATATGATTAGCGCTATGTGCATATTTTGTATCAGCATCCTATCCAAAATTCATCATTTTTCAAGTATCTCTTTGGGATGGCGGACCTCACATCATTCACCACCCAAGTTTGTGAATTTTACCTTGCAACATACGTCAGGTTGGATAGCGGAAATATTAATTAAATATTTTACTTAAAAATTAAAATTTTCCCCCAATTCCCAAAAAAAACTAGCTGACTTATATGGTTTTCTGTATGTAAAGGGCGGCGAAAATGATCTTTGCCCGAAGCGGCTAAATAGCTAGATCGGCCTTGTTTAAGGTGCTCCCAGACAGAAGTTATATAACGTTATAAAACATTGTGTAACACGATAACATTTTATAACATCGTGTTTACATACGCTACAACGTTATGTTAAAAAATAAACGTGTCTTTTATCGTTATAATTTGTTAAAAAATGCTATACAAAAATGTTATCTAATGGTGCTCCCACACCGCAGTTAGAAAATGTTTGGTAACGTTAGTAAACATTAATTGTTAGCAAACATTTAATCACAAATGTTAAAAAATGTTAAAAATATTTTAATGTTAGAAAATGTTTAGTAAACGTAAGTTAACAAATTATAGCAAAACAAATTATAAATAAATAAAACATATTGTGTTACCTTTTGTTTGTAAACCTTTTATAAAGGACGACGGGTTATGCGGTGATCCAATACCAGATTTAAATGTTATTAAATGTTAGTAAACATAAGTAAACATTTTCTTAGTGTAGGAGCACTTATAACATGTAACAGTTCCTAACAAAATGTAACAATTGACAATGAAATTTGAAATTGTTTGTAAACATTTTCTAACGGCGGTGTGGGAGCACCATAAGTTCTAACGTTAAATAACTTCTGTCTGGGAGCACCAGCTGTACATCTGCATCTTATCCTAAGCCTAATGAAATATCAACATTACCAGTAATAGCTCCTCTGGTCATGCTGAGTCCGCGCTGTATGCGCGCTATGCACGCGCGGTGCCGCGGCAGGGGCGCGATGCTTCCCTTCTCCTGCAGCACGAACCTGCCCAGGGTCTTCCAGTTGGCCTGGATAGTTTGTTCAAGATAATTATGATAATAATATTATAATGTCTAAATATGACGAATGCAGATGGTAAAATTACAATTAACCAGGAATTGACGATTTGCAAAGTACTATCAGAGAAGTTGATTGTACTTTGCAAATGGCGGCAGATGGCGGACCTACGTAGATTGGTCGCGTTAAAACTAACATTAATTGACCTACCTGTGCGGTATAGACCACTTCATCATCAGCGAGCGCTCTCTGCTGCGGCGCTCCTCCCGCCCGGCCGCCCCACTCCAACTCCTCCACCAGACAAAACCTGATAGACAATGTCATATTAGAGTAACTATTTTTTATATTTGTCGGAGAATCATTGTCCTGGTCATCTCTGCCGCCAGCGTTAGGAATTCTAGTGGGCGTCATTTTGGGTAAATGCGGGCACAAACACAATAATTGTCACTTGTAATCACAAATTATTTATTATAAACAATTGCACAACACTATTATAGCACTTTCACACAATTTACTTTATTCTTGAATCGTTACACAAATTTCCAAACGAGCAGTGAGTTCGGGGCACCAATCTTACTTTAGTTAGCACAACACCAGAACTAGCCACGATCCAACCCGATCGACTGCTCACACTCGAATGTGCTCCCCAGACTGTCAACCCCTCTAAAGTAAAGATGGCGCCTCGACCCCACTCAAGGCGCACACGCCCTCTGCTCTGATTGGTCCTTAATCAAATAATTACAATTTCATTCAAACCAAGATATTTAGAGCTAGTAAAAATATGACAAAGTAAATTAAATTTAGTTAAGAATTTTACAATAATCACTGAATTTTACAATCATTTTTAAAGGATTATAATCGTGAAGAATCAACACTTCAAACAATCAGAAAACAACTAAACTCATGACTACTCATGACTTCCTCTGACATTTAGGAATCATAAAAATAACTACACTAATGACTATTCATGACTTCCTCTAAAATTCAGCAACCACAAAACAACTAGACTCATGACTTCCTCCGACACGGCCGTCC
Source organism: Polyommatus iphigenia (assembly GCA_963422495.1). Classification (NCBI taxonomy): domain Eukaryota; kingdom Metazoa; phylum Arthropoda; class Insecta; order Lepidoptera; family Lycaenidae; genus Polyommatus; species Polyommatus iphigenia. The sequence goes on from OY730188.1 coordinate 5,260,144, forward strand.
TGACGTATCACACGTCCTCGTGTGATGTTGAAGGCCGTGCATCATCAGTATCTGTAAAGAGAAAAAAAAAACAATGCAATAATGTCTTTAGTATGTGCTCGGCCGTTCCTGACCTAGAAGAATTAGGCCACCTCGCCATAATTCTTGGGCCACCTCGCCCTCTGAAGGCCACCTCGCCTTAATTTTGGGCCACCTCGCCCTGCAATGGCCACCTCGCCCTTAAATGGCCACCTCGCCCTTAAAATATGGCCACCTCGCCCTTTGGCCACCTCGCCCTTCTACAGCCACTAAAACATTCACTTATTCACTCGATCACATAATGTATGTACTCACCATCCTCTGACACACAAGGATCCAATTCAGTAGGCACATATGATTGGGGGAGTGGACGTAAGCGGTCTCTCGCGTACTTGTACGTACGACTACAATTCAAACTTTTGAGAAGATACCTGTCACCGTCTAGTATTTCAATGACCTCATAGGGTCCCTTAAATTTAGGATCTAATTTTGTTTGATTCCGTTCGTGATTCTCTATTAAAACGTAATCTCCTACAGAAAATGATGTGACTTTCGCCTTATTTTTATCAAACCGCTCTTTATCAAGATACGCATTATCCCTCATTAGTCTATTAGCTTGTTCTCTAACCTCTTCCAAATTAACTTCAATCTCACGATCGTCAACTGTTAACAAATTTAAAGGTCTAGCTACTCTACCTATCAACAATTCCAGTGGGCTTGCCTTAGTTGTTCTATTAATCGTGCTATTTAAAGACAGCTGAACATCATCTAACGCGTCTTGCCAGGACCTATTTGGGCTTACTTCTACGACGGTTAACATGTTTTTAAGCGTGCTCATAATCCGTTCCACTTGGCCATTGGCGCGACATGAGCCAGTCGCTATTAGATGTAGCTGGATATTGTGATTAGAGCAAAAGTCTTTAAAATTTTTGTTTGCAAAACACCTGCCTTGGTCAGCAATAACACGCGTGGGAGTTCCAAAAAGAGATATAGACGCCTTAAGAGCGCTTATAGCACTATCAGTGTTAATACTTGTGGAATGCCGGAGTAACACGTACTTGGTAAAAGCGTCTATGAGCACAAAAACATATTCCTTTTGGTCGTTTTTGCCGCTAAGCTTACCAGTAGCATCGATGTGGATGGTATGCCATGGTATACTAACCTTAGGTATGGGGTGTAACTCTATTTGTTGCTTGCCACTTCGTGACTTAGCTACCTTACACGTTATGCAGTTGTCAACAAATTTTCGGACATATTTTGACATGTTAGGGAACCAATAATGCTGATAAGCTTTTTCTAATGTTTTATCCCATCCTAAGTGAAAAATGGACTCGTGAATGTGATTTATAACCGACCAACGAAAAGCTCTAGGTACAATTGGTAACCAAAGGTTACGATTGTTTCTTTGAATTTTTCTATAGAGCACATTAGAACGTAATTCATAGATTTGACAACTCTGTAAGTCTAAATCATCATTTTCGAGTTTACTTATAATTTCCTTATATTCAGGATCCCGACGTTGTTCCGCTTGTAACCAGTTTGAAAATAATTCGGTTATGTTAACGCGCTTTTCCTCTATCAAACTTGCTCTACCTTCTCTAGTCGATTTATTTATGACAGTGCCATCAGCCTCAGACAAATGATTCCTAGAGAAAAAGTCTACGTGGGCCATTCTTTTACCTTCCCTGTATTGTATGTCAAAGTCAAAAGCTTGAAGGAAAGCCCACCACCTGTGAACTCTAGGAGTTAAGTCCGTTTTAGCTCTGGAAGCCTTTAAAGAATTGCAGTCAGTAACTACCGTGAAAGTTCTACCATAAAGATAATGCCGAAAATGTTTAACCGAGTTAACAACTGCTAACGTCTCTAACTCATAAGAGTGATATCGGGATTCCGCAGGAGTCGTGCGCTTACTATAATATTCCACCGGGTGTAGTTTCTTACAAGACATTTGGAAGAGAATTGCCCCGTAGCCCTCACTGCTGGCGTCCGTGTGCAATTCTATAGGTAATTTAGGGTCAAAAAGCATTAATACTGGAGATGAAGTTAATACAGATATTATATCCTGTCTAATTCTTTCGTATTCCGAAGTCCAAATTATTTTAGAATTATTATTTGCCAACAAACGGTAAAGAGGTGCCATTTTTAATGAAAAATTATTAACAAACTGCCTAAAGTATGATGCTAAGCCTAGGAATTGTCTGAGCTGAGTAATGGTCTGCGGTGGCAAAGAGTTAGACAACGCCATTATTTTGCGAGGGTTAGGCCTAATTTCACCCTCTGATATTTCATATCCTAAAAATTGAACCTGTTTCTTTAAAAATACACATTTCTTCATATTAAAGGAGAATCCAGCATCACTAAGAGTTTTAAGTACAACTCGTAACCGCTCTAGGCCCTGCTCTACACTATTCGCGGGTATAACTAAATCATCCATGTAAGCAATTGCGTAAGAATGTGCTAAATCGCCTAAAGCTGTATTAATAGCTCTCTGATATACCGAAGGAGCATTTCGAAGACCGAATGGCATCACAGTGAACTCGTAATGAGCGTCTGGGGTAATAAAAGCTGTTTTTTTCTATTGAATTTGACTCCTCGTTTATTGGAATTTGGTAAAAACCGCTAGCCATATCGAGACAAGTGTAAAATTGGGCACCTGACAACCTTTGGACTTGATCACTAATTAAAGGTAAAGGGTACCGGTCGGGAATTGTGTTAGAGTTTAACTCTCGGTAATCTACACACATTCTATCCGTGCCATCGCGCTTTTTTACTAAAAGTATGGGACTGGAGAAGGGTGACTTGCTTGGTCTAATAACTCCAGCAGATAAAAGTTCAGTACACATATCACGCACTACTGTTCGCTCTTCGGGACTCAAACGATAAGGTCTTCTTTGCACAATTTTGCTAGGACATACCAAATTAATTTCTAGTTCACCTGTCTTAACTCTACTTGTAGGTATACCTTTAACAAATGAGTGTCGAAAGACGCTAAGAAGTTCTAATAGTTGGGGCTTAAAGTTATCAGGGATATCGGTACCCACGCTCTGAAAGTCTGACACCGTGTTGCCTATACTACAAATGTTAACTAAAGGTTGCTCGACTATGGTAAGCTTATCACTGGTTATGTGCACTGACAATCCTAAGGCTAACAAATCGCGTCCAATCAAAATATCATTATTAAGACAGTCGTCGGGAATAATGTGAAACAAAATTTGAATGTTGTGTCCACTAAGATTAACTTTACATAAAATTTGTAAGTCACATAAAATACTAGATTTGCCTACTCTAATAAGAGTAACAATTGCATGCTGCAGTGTACCAACAAGCTTGCGAGAGACGCTTTCTTTAATTAAAGAGCAATCAGCGCCGGAATCAAAACAAAATGAAAACTGCTCACCAAATTGCGTAAGTGTCCCGGTGACAGGTTTCACACCACATACGTCCACTCGTTTAACAACGCCAGATGCAGTGGCTGGCTGTACGTTAGCATTTGCAGAGGTCTTAATGCATCGTGAAGCTACATGACCCTCAACACCACATCTAAAGCAGGTTACAAGTGGCCGCGTCGCGACGGCCGTGTTAGAGCGTTCAGGAATCGTAGCCGTTGGTTGCTTGTCACATGGTCGGCTGGAACATTCAAAAGATTTATGACCAAGTTTTCCACAAGAATAACATTTTGTTGAAATAGAACTAAACTTAGGCCGTTTAATCTCTGGCATTGAACTCGTAGCGGTCTTCCCTGTCTCTTGATAACTGCGCTTGCGATATGAATAAGCCGTAAGTTCACGTTGCATTTTAATGCGGGTAGTAATTTCCTCGGAAAAAATGCATCGATGTAAACGTGGCTCAATTTGCCCCATGTGTCCTAGTATTAATGATACTATCATTTCTTCTTTGCCCAAATTAGCCCAACGCGTCGTGAGTTGAGTGAATAAACGGCTTGCATATGCGGCAAGGCATTCACCTTCATGAGGCTTGCCAGTAAGCATTTTTAGAACTGTTGCGGCACATGTATCGAGTGTATCAAAACGAGAAAGAAAAATTTCTCTAAAATCTACCCATTTCATACTAGGAAAAGCTATTTGAGAAAGCCAATTTGCTGCTGAACCTTTCATAGCCTTACTAAGTACTAGAATTAGTTTACTTCCCTGCAGGTTTTGATTCGCCAAACAAATGTCAGCTGTTGCCAGCCATGCCCGGGCGTCAGTGTCTGCATCTTCAGGTCGAAATTCAGGAAGAGTTATGTTCCTATCTTCCAAGTTCGGTGGGTTAGTTAGCGCCTCTACAAGTAGCCTCATGCTGGTTTGTTGCGCTTCAAACAAGGCTCGCCATCCGTCAGTTGCTTCCGTTGGTTCGCTTATATTTTGTGCCTGCACCGATCCCACTTCTGATGTCGGAGAATCATTGTCCTGGTCATCTCTGCCGCCAGCGTTAGGAATTCTAGTGGGCGTCATTTTGGGTAAATGCGGGCACAAACACAATAATTGTCACTTGTAATCACAAATTATTTATTATAAACAATTGCACAACACTATTATAGCACTTTCACACAATTTACTTTATTCTTGAATCGTTACACAAATTTCCAAACGAGCAGTGAGTTCGGGGCACCAATCTTACTTTAGTTAGCACAACACCAGAACTAGCCACGATCCAACTCGATCGACTGCTCACACTCGAATGTGCTCCCCAGACTGTCAACCCCTCTAAAGTAAAGATGGCGCCTCGACCCCACTCAAGGCGCACACGCCCTCTGCTCTGATTGGTCCTTAATCAAATAATTACAATTTCATTCAAACCAAGATATTTAGAGCTAGTAAAAATATGACAAAGTAAATTAAATTTAGTTAAGAATTTTACAATAATCACTGAATTTTACAATCATTTTTAAAGGATTATAATCGTGAAGAATCAACACTTCAAACAATCAGAAAACAACTAAACTCATGACTACTCATGACTTCCTCTGACATTTAGGAATCATAAAAATAACTACACTAATGACTATTCATGACTTCCTCTAAAATTCAGCAACCACAAAACAACTAGACTCATGACTTCCTCCGACATATTTAATATATTATTATAATTTTTCGCGAATTTCCAAAAGTTTTAGAACAAAAGTTGTTCAGAATGACCCCCTGAGTTACCACCTTTCTGCTTACTATGACACTTTTGAAACACCCTGTATATTCTTTTTCAGAAAGAATCGGTTAAAAAAGAAAATAGAACACCTTACCTTTTGGGATCATCGTGACACCTCGCTTTGGTCAGGGCCTGGTGGATAACATATGCAGCTGTAGCATTGAGTGGTACCTAAAAAGTTTAAAAGAATAATGAATAAAATTTTCCGACCATGTAAGATTTTTAAATAATTGGGCGTTTTTTCTAGACATCTGAAATATTAGTAAGTAAATAGTAACCATTTCAGAAGACGTCGAGAGAAAATATCAATATCTATTAGTTTTAGGCCCACTTTAGCCAGCTTGGACTATTGCTTATGTTGTGTTATCCTGAGTAAATTTCAACCCTTCTCTTTCACAAATACACAAAACGAGAGAAATGACATCATACATCAAGGATTAACTTAACCTAGACTGGCTCAACGTTTCTCAGCAAAACTAGAACGCATTAACCCATCAAGCGCCATAAGGACACCGGTGACCGCGACAACAATAGAATAACAATAGATTTCCAAGAATCCGCGATCAAAGGATTAAAATTCTGGTACAAGTAATCCTTTAGAAACAGATTTTTCAAGCTTAAAAATCGCCTTACCTTGAGTATAGCGTAAGGTATCTCATGGCAGACGTTGTGGACGCAGACTAGGAAGCTGTCTGGCGGCTTGCGCGGCTCCTCGTGAGCACTGGAGTCGTCGTCTGATTGCACCGACTGGTCTTTTGTCCGGTCCGTTGAGGCGGATCTGTGTTAAAGAAGGATGGATGATTGCAAGGAGATTGTAGATATCTGAAATATTACAGATAGATGCTAATTTAAAGAAAGTAGAAACCTCAAGGCAACTTGGAGATGGATATTAAGTAGAAATTAGCTGTGGTAACATCTTGCACACTCACAGCTCAACATTTCGCGCTTACAACATTTTAAAGCTTGTCTTTATGAATAGATATTTAAGCATGCAACGTTTTTTTAGGAAGCAGGGACATACCGTATGCTAGTAAGCCAAGCCCGGCTGCTCGGGTCGTCCCCAACTCGTTTGAGCAGCAACCTAGCGCCGGGTTTCGACGTGGCCGCCTTCAGCACTCTCTCATGAGGCGCCAGAACCCGCTGTGTCGGCGTCCGCGAGGGCACCTCCTCCACCATGACGTAGCTGCCTCGAGACGACCGACAGACGCCGGCTTTGCCCAAGCATTGGGCTATTGCCTGAAATGAAATGATTACATTGTGAAACATAATATAAAAGGCTCCTAGTGAAATACCTATAACGAGAGAGGTTTTTAAAAACGCTATGTAAAGCTATTTTCAAAATTGGTTTGCAAAGCGAAATTCACTGTAAATTCCGTATATTCTAACAAACACAAAAGGCACGGAAGAAAATGTACTCAACTTACGAAGTCTGCTAAGTGTTCCTCAAAAGCTTTAAGATCTTGTAACTTTTATCATAGCAATAGAAACCCCATCTCACCTCAGTAGTGGTCGTGTCATGTGTGACCTTCAATATGGAGTACGGCTCGTGGAAGACCACAGCGTGCACCATGAGAAAGTGGATCTTGCGGCGCTGGGTCGGCGAGCCTGGTTCCGCGTCGATGTGGCAGCTCTCGCTGGCCAGCTCCTCCGAGCAGCGGGAGAAGATGAGGAGGGACGCCATGTTGAGAGGCTGGTTGGTTGGTGACCTTGAAATAAGGAAATAATAGAGCTGCAGTTGTGCTAATAGAAGCGTTGGGACGCGAATAACACTTGTGCTTAGTACCAGTACCAGGTATATCATTGTGGCATAAAGCAAAAAAAAAAAACTTCATTTTCTTAGAAAACCTCCGACTAGAGATACTTTCGACAGGAATTAAAGCTTCGATCAAGGCATTCCCATTTTCCACTATTTTTTTTGCGATAGTTATTAACACAGTTTTCAAGTTTGCATCAAGTCACATCACATCATCAATTTGTATCAAGTTAGCATTACTCAGAGTCTTTTTTACTTTAAAACTATGGCATAAAGGGTTACCTTAATCTGACATGGCGGTATCCTGGGCGGAGGCACTGCAGGGGAATAACTCGCTGAGACAGCATGTAGTTTGTGTCCGCATCGTAAATCTCAAACCTTATGAACGCCAGATCCGGGAAGTTCACCTGATAAAGGAAAATATCAATTTCAGTAGTAATGAATGAGTTCCACGTCAATCGGATAATGCGACTAAACAATTTGAGATGGATATAAAAACAATGTTTTATTTCTGAATGACTAAAAAACCAACTAACCCCGCGAGAAGAACCGGCATAAAAAACTCGCACTTAACTTATAACATCATGGAAGTCATGCCACCCTTAGGTACACCTGTCTCCAACACCATACACACACACACCATAATAAGTACGCCGGGATTTGCTATAGTTCTACCTTGCTCATTCTCTCTTTTAGTCTCTTCATTGGTACCATTACGTCACAGTACTTTCGGAGAGCGACTGTTTCATTAATCCTTCTATCGCGGATTCTTGGAAATCTATTGTTATTTTATTGTTGTCGCGGTCTCCGGTGTCCTTATGGGGGTTGATAGGTTAATAGCAGAATGCCTTACCTTAAACGTAAAAGTTTCGTTCCAAATTGGGTTCAAAGCGTTACGCCTAGCGACTTTCGTCTTTATCTTTTTGCAGTCAGCTGGTACTCCCAGTATCTCGACTTCCACGTATGCGTTATAGAAGGAGTAGACGTTTTCTGCCACATACTGCCCTGATATCACAGCCAAAGTCAAATGGGCAGCATGTATGCCATCAAACTCCTTGTCCATCGGGTTTAACCTGAAAATAAGAAATGGTCAATATTTTGATAGATTGCACAGATGATTCCAAAAATGTGAAAATCCTTCTTCTACTTAGTATACTCTACTGGAATCTGAATTAACCTATCGCTACTTGTTCCTTTAGAGTTTAGGGTATTTGTGAGTGTAAAGTGTCCAAACGAGCGTATTTGTGAGTTGTGAGTCGCAGAATTTCTTTTCATACAAATCATGACTCACAATGTGTGAATCAAACAGGACTTTTGTATGAAACTGAATGCAGCAGAATTCTGCCGAACTGAAATTCTGCGACTCACAACTCACAAACTACGCTCGTTTGTTGGCTATCGTATTGCAGTATATTATTTAAGCGTCTGCTTAAATACACTGCACCGCAAATGAGACCCATACCCATCGCAATGTAGACACATTGCGATGGGTCTCATTCGCGGTCAATGGATAAATTTCTACTACTACCGCGATCACAGTTTATCAACTTACCTTCTGTAAGCTATATGGTTGGGATCCCACATGACCCTGGGTTTCCTGACGTAGCCGGCGTTGCCGTTGCTCTCGAACATGGCGGCGTTGACGGCCATGGCCGCGTCCTCGGTCTGGTAGTTGAGCGCCACCAGCTGCACGCCACACGACCAGAATGTCACTGGGTCGAAGTTGGATGAGTCTATTCTTAGGCTGGAATTAGGAAGTTTGTATTTTGGAAGGTAACCAAGCTAAGTGAACAATGTCGTGGTCTTATATTTATTTTAAATAGTGTTTCGTCAACTACTACGTCGCCATTTTCATTTTATTTCACAAATACCTTCATTTTCACTAAATTGAAACCATGTATTTGACTTACCCGGCGGGATAAGTTCTGACGAGCTGTGTCTCCGTGTGTGCGATGAGGGCCAAGGGATGTTTCCTGCAGATCTTCTTGGCGATGGCCTCGTTGACGGAGGAGCATCTGTAGCAGGGGTGGTGGACGGCCGGCGCATTGAGACACCTCGCCCTGGTCGAGTGCTGGCTGAGAGCTAGTTGCTGAAAGACAGACAGACAGTTGCTGTATGATGTGGTGGTTAAAATTGAAAGTTAGATTTGTGTCATCTAAGTAAGTGTTCCGCAAACTTTTTGTGTTCAAGGTGCAGCTAGAAAAATGAAATTTATTGGAGGCACACCAGAAATTAATCAGCGTGTACGGGGGTGCTCGACTGTTCCCAACTCTTATTCCTTTCGCCGATTGTCCTGAGATATTAAATTTTTTGGTTCTTACACACCCTTTGCGGAACACTGATATAAGGCACAGAGAACTTGTAGAAATTCGTACATTGACTCATCACTACTTCTCTTCTTAACTCACGCAAAAATATAATATTAACAATAATAGAGAATATTATAATAGCAAACAGCGAACGCTATATCAGAGCAAACGATGAGTCAATGTGGGGATTCCTACGTGGTTCATTACGAAGCAGATTTAATTTTAGTAATATTATTGTCCTTAGGAAACTACGAGTATAGTTATTTAGTTGCTGCTAAACGTATCATTGAGTGATCTTGCTTATTCACTAATTATACGTTCTATGTTGCTCTCACAGCAAATAATAACATTGACGCTTTTCAGCTCTCTCAGCGAATAATTTTAAGGGTCTAAGCTGGCCGAAAATACGCGGCCGAAGTTATTTTCAATTTCTGATGCCACACAATGCCTAAATTACGTCGTGTTATAGCGTATGCGTAGCGTATTGCAGTCGTAATCATGCCGAACTTCGGCCGCGTATTTTCGTCTTGTGTGTTTAGATACTAAAAGTAAACTTACAGTTCCCGTGCTGTCGCTGCTCTCGGAAGACTCGAAGCTGCTGCAGGGAGCACCACCAGAATTCTCTTTCGTCACGTTGCTCGTCTGCTTCATAGAACTTCTAGGAGATATCGGGTTTAGGCCACGAAATTTTATCGCCTGTAAAGGAAAGAAGAATTAATGGTGTGCTTGCTTTTCTAGCATGTAGTAGGGTGAATCTAGTAACCTGGTGTAATATCTCATTTAGTATTGTTTTGTTTTGTCTGCCAATTTGTTAAATAAATTAAAACGCTAGACGTAGATTTCTGAAGTAGGAATTAGACATAATATTATAATATTATAATCAGATTTAAAGAAATTTTACCTGTACATATGTAACCATATCACTGAGTTCGCGAGCAATTTGGTTGCTTCTTTTTCTGGTAGCCGCATGTTTGAGACTACCAGCCGCTTCTCCATCTCCCTCGCTCCTACGAAAACTCTGATACAGCGAAAGGGACGTCCGACCAGGCTTTTCCTCCATCGAATTTAAAATCTTGTGGAGTTCCCTTTCTGGAAAAGCAAATCGTCTACAACCAACCGCCAAAACTAAAGAAGGTTCTCTGAATAAAGCTATTCTTTAGTTGAACGCACATTTGTCAGCACCGTACGCGCTGTACGCACCGCATAGTACACGAAATACGGCGCGTACGGTGCGGACGAATGTGCGAGGTTTCATATCATTTCATACAAGTTGCAACTCATTCTAAAATGCGGCGCGTTCAACGCGTGCGTGCTGAATGCTGATGAATGTGCGATCGCCTTTAGAGCCCCCGCAGACTGCAGACTTTCTATCGGCTGATAGTTTGGTTTGGCTCTTGATCAGCATGAATGAATTGATCAGTATGAAGTAAAAATGAACGGTTCCCGAGCGATAAACGAATTTCGGATCAACGGATTTTCGGGTAGATTTGTATAGGCAGCTCAACTTTGAAATCGGTGGGGGAAACTGGAAGAGGCAATTAGGCACATACAGCAGTGGCGTGGGGTGAAAAAAAATAAAGGTAAAGCCGGACCAAAAAACGGCTAACTCGTGAATAAGCAAAATTTCAATTCTTGTAAAAAAAAACGTGCAATAAATTACATACCTGTATTAAGTGTGTTAGTTTACCCTTTCCATAACTACTAGGGTGCTTTGCTTGCATTGTGTGCGTTGCATGCAGTGTTAGTGTTGTTAGTATTCACCACCTTCACCATACATGACATCACTGGTATTATATGAACAGTGCATGTCGAGTATGATAAAAGTGGCTTTAAAAAAAGCCGTTTTAAGCACACGTCACTCACACTCACACACCAAAAATAAGTGAATCCTGACTTGCCAGTGTAGATGTTTGTTACTCAATCATGCAAAAACTGGATTTAGATGAAATTTTGCATGCATCCCATGTCAAACATGGAAAGGAACATAGGCTACCTGTCTGAAGTCCACGCAGACGAAATCGCGGGCAAAAGCTAATAGCAAAGAAATATCAGCAGAAATACGTACCTAAATGTTTAATTTTGTTATTTGTCGTCTGTCGTCGTTATTTAATATTCCTATTCTACAATCTGAAAAATTACCTAAGAATTATTATTTATATCATTTCTCACCTAACCGTGTCACGACAAATTACAAAGTAAGTAAAACAAACCAACCTTTACGATGTAACAAACAAAAACACAACACAACACTTGGCAAGTAAAATTTCACTACTTTCGATTCTTTTAAACTATATAATATTACAATCAAGCTAGCCCACTAACTTAATAAACAAAATTTTGCATATTACAGTACAAAATGAGTGCAAATGAACGCGTAATATAATTGTTGTGAATTGAAATGACAGCACGCGCCGGTCGGCCGTTGCAATTAGCTCTGTTGTGATTGGACGAAATCTTTTAAAGCGAAACATGCGAAACTAAACCTTAACACATGACAAATAAAGACTAGGTAGGCTATGTGGGATCGGCTTGTTGTTCGACAATATCGACGAGTCGTTTGCATGTAGTAGTAATGTGTATGTGTGCGTGAATTTCATACATTTCAAATGTTTGGATTCCCGATGTTTTGAGCGAGTTCCCCAGCCACCGCACACTATGGAGCAGTACGTACGCGTTCTAAGTGCGATCGTAAAAACGGGTATGTGTGCGTTTGCGTGATTTTAAATACATGGCGAATTATTTTTATGAAATTGTAGGAAGCGGGGTAAGCTATAATTATTAATAATAAAAAATGTATATATTAAAATTGGCCAAGGTAAGCCGGTAGGAATCGTGTTCTATGGAGGCTTCGCCACTGACATACAGACACTTTCAATGGTATAAAGCTGTATGGAAGTGCGCATATTACAACGTACCGAGTCGGCCGATAGTTAAGTTTGATGGGCTATACGATTGCCTTCAAACTACCACACGACGACGTTCTTCCACGCGCGCACACGACGCCGATTGTTTGGTCGGCCGACTCGGCAAAAATCCGAATCGCGTAAAATTTTCCATTTAAAAATCTATCGCTATGAATGGAATCGTGCGAGAACAATCGGCCGACTGTTGTCTAGTCTGCGCACTCACCACTAACCTAACTGTTTCGTTAGCGTAATGTGCGCGCTAACAGCGCAACCCGACCAAACTATCGGCCGATACAAAGTCTGCAGTCTGCGGAGGCTCTTAGAATGACTGACTGGATTTTCTATTCTTTTGATGATATGGATGAAACCTTACCATCAATTTCATCGTCTTCGTCATAATCCTCATCAGAGAAGTACTCTGTGAGGGATGACCCGGCGGACTGGTTGGACATGATGGAGCTAGTCCTGTTGCTTGCGTCCGGAAGAGACGCGCTGGTGTTTCGGACTCCATTGGTCCTGTGAAAGACGAAAGACTATATTTTTATAAAGACGAACTTCCATGCTTTTACAGACGTTTGGTGTTCCATCGCAAGTTTCGCCTAGATGTTTTTGGTAATGGAATTACTAATTGTCTTATGGGAAAGATTTCCTATATCATCGTTCAATGAAGCTGTCACCATTGTTTGACATCACATCGCATATTCGTGACTCGTATATAAGTATTGATATTTGTTTTAATTGGTGAAAATCAATGAATTTATTTAAAAATCAGCGAAAGACTATAATTTTATTTTAGTTTAATTAAAAATTATTAAAATACAAAAATAATTAAGGAATTTGTGAATATTTCAAATTCCTACCTCTTGCCATTATTAATTACGAGCAGAAAAGGTCAAAAAGTCACATTTGTTGAATGAGAGCTCCCTCAAATATTAATTTTATGTTGATTTTAGTATTTTTTATAGCAACAACAAAAATATACAATCTGTGTAAATTTCAGAAGTCTATAGCAGTTCGTGAGATATGGCCTGGAGACAGTTTGACAGTTTTGATAATTATTCATTTGCTGAATTGATTGAGAGGAATTTAATTGCTAAATGTGATCATTTTAGCCCCGCAGAACCCTAAAAATAACAGTGAATTAATGAGTCTTAGTCAATATAGATCCAAAACGACGACTATAATTAGTTGTCATTTTCTATTACCAATATACCTAATCCCGGGATTCGTTGTAGAAAATCCCGAAATCCCGAAATTAGAAAAATCGCCCGGGATCGAATCCTCTAATCGCATTAGACGTTTAATTGATGCCAAATTTCACCACGGTTATCTGACAATATCAAAGCCAAAAGGAAAAATAATGGTGGTTAATCTCCCTTATGCTCACCTAAAAGCTGTGGCTAAGACTCCACCATACCCCTGCGCGGAGCTGGCTCCAGTCAATCCAATAGTTGGACTGGATTCCACTGGCAAGAGCTTCTTGTTCTTTATTAGCACCTGCAAGAAATTGAAATTCGAAGGTCGCATTAAATTCCATTATGTAATTCATGCCTTATCATAAAATATGTCTGCCTTGAAAATACAGGCTTGATAAATTGATGGTAGATAGCTAGTTTATAACTTTAGACTATAGTCAGCATGAAGCTGATAGCAAGATAACACGGAGGTCGGAGCCACCCCGCAAATTGTTATCATTTTGATATCTAAATTATCTACAGCATCAGATGTTTCCTTGGCACCAACCTTCTATTAATTCTTTATCTCTGTTTTTATTGTAATACTTTATCTCTGTTGTGATGGCATATTGCATTCCAGTGGTGCGTCAGGTTAATGTGACCGTGTTGTACTGTATATGTTTTTAATTGTAATTTTCCATCTTTTTAGCAAAAGATGGACCCGTGCGAGTTTCTTACGCCGGTTCTTCTCGATGGGTTAGTTCCCGAACCGGTGGTAGGCACCGTAGTATCGACGTTCGGTAATGTTTTTGTAAAAAAATTACTCCGAATAAAAATATTTTGATTTTTGATTTTTTTTTGATTGGTGCAAGTTGTTTTTATTATTCGTAGATTACAAGTGCTTAGGTATATCTTTATCGTAGGTATACTATTTGCTTTCGCGAGTCCTTTTTCAGACAATTCGTAAAGGTGTTCCCTCATCGAGACCTTTCGCGTGTATTGTAAGTTGTAACATTATAGATAGACCGTGTAGTAGAGTTCCCAGAGCGTAAAAACCGTGCAAACCTCCGATTTTTGCAATAGTGGATGAAAATTGAAAAGAAAAAAAGGAACGTGTAGCTGATAACATAAATAATAAAGTTTACCTATTGAAAAGTTGTGCTTTTGATTTTTAAATTATTCTCTTCCACTTCAAGTAAACTCATAAACTGTAAAATTTTGAAGAAAATTTGCATATTTCTTTCTTTTAAATATATAGCAAAATAATAAAATATATTATTATTTTTTTGATTTGTATCGTTGCTTGTATTCCAAAGAAAGAAAATAAGTTGAAAAAATATAAAATTAAGATTTAAAATTAATATTTTTGTATGTAGATGAGCATACCTCCAAATGTGCATGTTGTGTGCCTCGCCAGGTAAATGGCGTTCCTATTTTTCTTTGGTTTTAAATAGGAAGTTTAAAATTATTTTTTAGGCTTAACAAAGCCTTCTATTTCTTAATGTGTATAACTTTTTAGCTCTTACTTTATTAAATTTTCTGAAAATGTAGCACAAACTTTTCACGGATATTTCGAAGAAAATCTGTATTTTATTTGTTTTGGTTAGGTTTTTACAGAATAAAATTGATTTTTTATTTATTTTTTTTCATAAATTATATTTGCTAAAACATACTAAAAGGAAAAAAATACAAATTAGGTTAAGGACTGATATTTTTTGTATTCAGGTAAGCATTTTCCAAACATAGGTCGCAGCATGCGTCTTTAGTATGTACGTGAGATTTGTAGCACACAATTTTTTTTTTGCTTTAAGTAGGAAGTTTAAATATATTTCAAAGACTAGAAAAAGTCTTTCATTTGTCGATGCATTTAATGTTTTAGCTCTCACTTACATAAATTCTCAACAAATATAGAAAAATATTTTCGGTCTATTTTACACATTTTTGGAGATATTTAAACGTTTTTAAGTACTTAAAAGTTATCATTTCTTTAAAAATTAAATACGCACAACAAGTAAGTTTAACACACTTTTCGTTACAACCCTTAAATCCACCCAAACCCTTTTATCTTGGTTACGACGAGCGTTAATCTCTAAAAACTTTGCAAAAACCTTATAGTTGTATATAGCTTAGCAAAGCAAACTTTCTTTTTTAAAAATTGTGTATTTGGTTAATTTTCAACGTAAACAATCGGATAAGAGTCATTAAATAACAGAAACAAGAACAAAAATTTTTTTCTGGACCGGTTTTATATGGTGAAATATTAATTTTTAATTAAGTAACTAAAAAATTAAAAGCACAAAAAAATTTTTGGTAAACTTTGCAAGTTATAGTGTAAAAAAGAAACTGACACCTCAAAAACAAAAATCCATTCACTATTACAATTTTCGGAGGTTAAAATCTCTGGCGACTGCACTAGTACGACTTTGAGCATTAAGTACATCACAATACTACCTCCTTGACCGACGAGCATTCTCGTGTAATGTCAAATTATAGGTAAGTTATATCAAATATTATGTAGGTATCATTACAAGGTGAGCACTGTAATGCTCGGTTCTCCTCCTTCACTGATGTAATGCTCGACACTGTGACGTTACACGCGAATGCTCCCGGAGGGAAGGAGGGAAACTATTACTGAAGCTATGCTGAGCTTGCTGGAGTTACCTTGTACTTGAGCTGTTCCGGGCTGGGCAGGCGCGGCTCGTCGGTGTAGTCCACTTCGAACAGAAACGTCGTCACCAGTTGGTCTCCGAACACTGCCTGGATGAATACGGAACTAGTAAAGCTATGGTCGTTTAGGTTAAAATTTATGATTCATACGGAGAACTATATTATTTACTTGGATTATGTCATGCTAACATAAGTCTGGAGGCCTACTACGAAACCGTTTTGAGACTCAAACAATCGAACGAGAATTCCGCGTGATTTATATTTTATGAGCAGTATTGGGTTGGGGACGATATTATACTCTAGTAGGAAGAAGTCACAATAGATCCTTATGGGTCACAGTGACGTCAGGGCTACAGCGACCTGCCTTTTTAAAAAAATAATAAAAAAACGTGAAATGATGTTGTTAGAGCAGGACGCGGCATTCTCGTTCGATTGTTTGAGTCTCAAAACGGTTTCGTTGTACGGCCCCTGGACCTGTCGATTGGGCTTGATATAATCCGGCTAAATAATGTAGGTCCACTATCTCATCTCTGATAGTGTATCTTTCAGGACTTGTTCCTTTATAATAAACTATCTTCAAACTACTATTTTAGAGTAAATTCTTCTACCTTTTTTTTGTTGAGGGGGGGAAATACGTTACGTATCCCCCGCCATCTACCTACATCTAGATGTTGCTTTTTTCTTAATTTCTAACTCATTTGAACAGTTAAAGAAAAATGTAGACGGTAGTTACCTATTTAAAATTTAGACTGACCTCAAAAGTGCTAGCCATGACTTGCTGCTGTGGAAGACTACAGTGGTTCTCTATGCTTAGAATTAGTGGGTACGGTGACGTCACGAAGGCACTCCTGCAAAAGACGAAAGTTACATTATGTACCATCTTCTTTTTCTTCACATTACAAATTATTAAAAATACCTACCGTGAAATGAGTGTTATTGTGATCGTCATTTTAATTATCTTTAAATTGAATTTCACCCCCACCTGCACCGGCACAATAGTGCAAAGTGGTCGTGAAAGTCGTGAGCCACCTTAGAACCGCTATAAATATTAAAGAACGTTCTTATTTTCACCCTAAAAAAAATTATTACGGTCCGCGACGCCAAGACTAAAACGTGTTTGTGGCCCATGTAAAAAAAGGTTAAGGAGCACTGGCCTCAACGATCGCGCACTATTAAAGATTTTCTAACCAAAAATTCAAGGGGAACGTTCGATTTTTAGGTCTCTGCGGTGCGCTGCAGCTGTGAGCTCGCGTGGATAGATCTGTGATTAGAAGGGTCGTTATTGGGGGTCGGGGGATTGGCTGCTAGCACTAGTACTGGTAGTTTACATGAGCCTATTCCCCCCTCCAGTTTCACTGGCCGAATGTTGAGCGCGGGCCGTTGGCACGCACCTGGCAATAGTCTCGACGACTCGTCGGAAAGGTATCTTGGTGGTGAATGTGTGGCCGTGGTAGATGACGGGGTTGCCGTCATCGCCGTCCCAGCAGTCCAGCTCCACGCAGCGGCATCCCGTCAACAGGACCTGAGCGGACAAAATGCTGAAATTAGCTAATGTCAACTGCATAAATAAATCATTCTTTTTCTATTGTTTCCATTACAACGCAGTGCTTTTTTCAATTTTAGAACAAATACGGAATGAAATTTACAGGCAATAGTTATGTATAACTACATTTTATGTAAGTAACCACAAGAATAAAATATAAAAAAAAACTAGG
This sequence comes from Polyommatus iphigenia, assembly GCA_963422495.1. Lineage (NCBI taxonomy): Eukaryota > Metazoa > Arthropoda > Insecta > Lepidoptera > Lycaenidae > Polyommatus > Polyommatus iphigenia. The sequence goes on from OY730188.1 coordinate 5,277,832, forward strand.
AAAAAGATAAAAAATAATTATAAAACTATTCTTGTAATAATTCTTTAAAACAATGTTTAAGGGGGTTAACTATTTCTTTTAAGGGTTCGGGTTTAGTTCGGGTAGCCCAAGGGTAAAAACGGGACCCTATTACTGAGACTTCGATGTCTGTCTGTCTGTCTGATTTCACAGATTGTCTGTTTTCACAGATTATCTAGGTAGCTGTAAATCTGTTGCCGCTATAATAACGAAATATACCGTACTGAAAACAAAATAAAATTAACATTACAGGTGGGCTCTCATACAACAAACGTGATTTTTGCTCGATAATATCTGCAGTAACGGCAACAGGTAGTACTTGAAACTTTCACAAATCAACTCTAAAAAATCCTTCGATCGCGGATTCTTGGAAATCTATTGTTATTCTATTTTTGTCGCGGTCACCGGTGTCCTTAAGGGGCTTGATGGGTTAAATTAAATAATAACTGGGGGGCTCCCGTACAAAAAACAATATTTTTTGGCCAATTTTTGCTCTTTACGACTCGCATTTGGCCGATTATTTATCATTTTTCATTACTCAGTTGATAAAAAATAGTAGGAAGGGTAGTGGGTAGTGCCAGAGTACCACTGGGTACAGCAGCAGCAGCATTCACTATAGCCCACTAGCTATTTGACCGAGCTTCGCTCGGTATTCGATAAAACACGAATAAAATGACATTTTCTAAAAACGATTCCTACCTTGATCGATTTATCGCCCCCCAAACCCCCTATATACTAAATTTCATGAAAATCGTTGGAGCCGATAATATTATAGACGCGTACGCATAAGCCCGTGATAAAATTATTGTTCACATTCAATGAACATTGAAAAGAGGGGAACCTACGCGGCACGCGCATGCCCAAAACTATTGATTAAATCCTTAGGTTCGTTAAAAGCGTCTAAAAGAGCTTCATTTTCAGTGTTTAAAAGTATTTCGTTTCGTTTCGTCGGCTACATTACGATTTATATTTTTCATTCAGTGTTCTTTAGCTTCTTGATCTTTCTTGATAAAAAAATAGTGTCAAAGTCAAAAGTCACAATTCACATGTCGAGTTTTGGCGGGCATGTGAAAGAGTGCTGTTGTGTTTTTGTATTATTTTCCTAAAATTGTGTTAGCTGGGTTTTTAATGTGTAATATTGGTAGAATATTAACCATTAGATATTCGTGTTCATTTACAAGTGTAGGAAAGTGATGTAATATCCAGAAACGTGCTATTTTGTGTTCCCTCCAAAACTCCATCGAAAGTTTCAGTAAAGCGTCTACCACTTTACTGAATCGACCGACTTGACTCCTATGATTGTATTGACTTTTACTTAGACTTTGACTAGACTTCAGACCTGACGATACATGAAAACGATGATGAAAATTATAATAGGAGGAATATTCAATATGGTTTTTCCGCCATATTCCTTACCTTTTTACCTTGTCTGTGGCACAACATACACATCCTTTGTGTCAAGTTGCCAAAAAAGAGGAAAAAAAAAAAATCACATGTCAAAAGTGAAAAGTCAAAACTGACGCGTGCCTTGTAAACAAAAATATTTACCGGTAGTTTTTCCATTATAGAAAAGAGTTTAGTTGTATAAATTAATTTAAAATGTCTGAAAATAACGGCGATATAGATACGAAAAATGTGGTGAAGAACCGGGAGCTGTTATATCGCATGATTATAAGGTAAAGCGTCCGAAACTTGAAAGTTTATTGTGCTCTGTTGTTTTGTTAGCTTTTAAAGTTTAATTAGCTAAACCACAAATAATAGCCTGTTATTTATATCACAGGTCTATCCTAGGTAATGTGTACTTTCGGCAAAATATGTACAATGTGTTACTAACGCAGCCATGAAAGATTTGAAGACTGCAGGAAACAATACATTTTCACCAATCTTAGTTGTTCCTGATATGCAGATGTTTATTTCTTGTTTACCCACATAATCTTTTTGGATGCATATTTCCGACAGGTTGTATGAAATATTAAAAGAAATTGCATGGATATGAGGTTATAAAGTATACTACATACCTTGCAAAAGTAACAATAATGATAATAATGATAACAAAAAAGGTCTATTACGTTTGAACACTCCGATCTTGTAATTCATAGACATAGCTTCAATACATTAATAAACTTGTTTCAGCCAACTGTTCTATGATGGGTTTCAAACTATAGCCGCTACTCTCTCCGCAGCTGTGCATGCTGATCCACCTTGCCCTCCGAGTGACAGGTAAGGCATATCAATTTGCATTTTACTATAATATATGAGTAACATTTTGTTTTATACTGGTATGATTTAATTAAATGACTGAATTTTTGTAACTAGAAAAAAAATATTGAAAGGAAATGTACAGTTTCTAATTCAAAAGGAGCTTATGTCCTTACAAGTTGTTTGTATAAATTTAGAGGGGAATTACTTTTATAATTTATTAATATTTATTTTATTTTACTTTTTAGGCTCCTAAATGTAATGATGGTGGGTCTTCAACATGAGCCAGACCGAAAAGACCGACTTGCTGCTTCTAGCGGAGCTGAGCATTTACTCGGAACTACTGGTTTTGGTAAGTTTTTTTCTTTAACGATTTATAATATTATGTCTATTCTATTCGGCTTGTAACTCAAACATTTTTATTATCTATATATTTAAGCTTAATATTACTTGAATGAAAAATCTGGAACAGAATACACCTGTAATAGAAGCCAAATAGATAGTTTGTATCAAGAAAGTCAAAAACCAAACCTTGCATTTTGAACAGTGATTGTGTGTAAGCGAGCACAGATTTTAACCCTCAATGTGCATCCTCGGGCTTTAGGGACCATTGGTACATTAACCTCCATTACACACTATTATTTTAGACCTGGAGTTTGAGATGGACGCGTCGTCCCTGGCGCCGGAGCCGGCGACGTACGAGACGGCGTACGTGACGTCACACAAGATGGCGTGCCGGGCGGGCGCGTTCAGCAACTGCGGGCAGCTCGTCGCCACCGGCAGTGTCGACGCTAGTATCAAGGTATTGATATGATGCCCTTACTGAGAGCCCAAATTAGGATTGCTGGTAGCTTAAACGCATTACCTACTTAAACACCTAAGGTGCTGATTGTGGCCTTTTTATGAGTTCAAATAAGGATATGACTTGTTAAGATAAAACGCATTATTGTCTTCAACACTGATTTTGGCGCAAGGCCAGAATTGCGCCAGGCCTGCTATGTAGAAGTATTAAGTTAATTTTTTCCAAGTGTGTGCACTCACAAGAGCTGCACTGTAACTTCCTTTCAGTGTACCTAATCTCGATTTTTAGACCTCACCAATCTTGAAAACAACATTTTTGGTTGATTCCATGTTGGTTACTAAGATTGAAAATGACAGTACCTAATATTTGGATTATGTAGTATATTTATTATAATGTTTCTAATAGATTCTGGATGTGGAGAGAATGTTGGCAAAGTCGGCTCCAGAAGAAGTGGACCCGGGAAGGGAGCAACAGGGCCACCCTGTCATTAGAACTCTGTAAGTTCATTATTTTTGCTGTAGTGTAACAATTATTACACTTGGCTATTTGCACAAGTCTGGGTTAAAGTTGCCATATATCCAGTATTATGTTATACCTTCTCGTTTTTCTTGTTTGTGAAAGAGAAAGCATTATTGCTTGAAAAACAATCCAGACAGGCTTAAGTAGGAAAGTGTTCTCTGGAAAAATCTTTTAGAACAGATTCCAAGTAATAATCTTCAAAATAATTATAATATATTACTGAACGTGCAATATCTAACTTTCTATGACGATATCCTCAGATATGACCACACGGACGAGATTACGGCCCTGGACTTTCATCCTCGGGAGCAGATACTGGTATCAGCTTCCCGGGACTGCTGCATCAAGCTGTTCGACATCTCCAAAGCCTCCGTGAAGAAAGCCTATAAGTCCATAACCGTAAGTTCTTCTTAAAATAATAATCCTTGCAAACTTTTATTAAGTTAATGGGACAATTTGGCATAATATGGGCAATGGCTCCTAATGTAACCATTACTTCTCTTTGTAATTTCTGAAATTTCCAAAATTAGAATTTTAATTGTTTTGTAATACTAATTAGTCAATAAAGAAAAAAAAAAAAACGCAATAAATTTCATTTTACTTTCATGCAAAATTTCATTTTACTTCTTTAGTCACAGGCGTTTATTACTGTTTCAAACAGAGGCTTTCAGACTCGTGTGATCAAAACCAAATTTGTGGCCAAGGAGTTTTGATATTTCACTATTATTCGCAAAGCTACTGAGTTCAACAAACGTGGTTATGTTAATTATCAAATACTGAATTTTTCAGGACGCAGAACAAGTGCTATGCGTGGCGTTCCACCCGCTTGGCGACCACATCATAGCGTCCACCACACACCCCGTCATCCGCTTGTACGACGTCAACACCAGCCAGTGCTTCGTCTGCCCAATACCCGGGCATCATCACAAGAAACAGGTCAACAGTATCAAGTGAGTTACAAGAACTTCTTTTTATGACTTTGTCCAAAAAAGCAAGTCAGATTCGGACTCAAGTCGGACGGCATACGTCATGAAAAGAACTATTTTTACGCTTTGGTACTTACTTTAAAAAATAATTAACAATAATACTTTAACAAATAATCTCTCGTTTAGCGCTATGGACACAATTAACAAAATTATAAAATAATGTAATTTACATTAACGGGAAGCCTTTGCTGTATAGTGTCATCTTTTATTATATAAATTTTACTGTCGTGTTGTAGCGCGAGCTTTCTTAAATCTCAGAATCGAAAACGTAATTTAGACTGTTTAAAGCAGTTTGATCGTTCCTTCCACACAGTATATGCGCTGGTACAAGGCCCTCATATTCACAGGTTCTCTCCCAACGGCAAGTACTTCGCGAGCGGCAGCGCGGACGGCAGCGTGAAGCTGTGGGACACCGTGTCCAATCGCTGCTTCAACACCTTCGTGGGCGCACACGACGGCGCCGAAGTCTGCTCCGTCGCCTTCACGGGGAACAGCAAGGTTGGTATACCAATACGGTCGGTATACCAATACGGTCGGTGTGTATTTTTCCTTGGGAAAATCACTCACTTCCCCCCTTGGGGAGAAATGGGGATGTTGGGATCGGGGCTAAGCCCCCTGCCCGAGCGATCTGCCTTACTTCATAAAGATGAGGCGAAATTTGGGGCGGAACGAGTCCCTCGGTTGGGTGGGTCGGTGTGTTGGTTAAAGGGAAGTGTTTAACAGGTCCGTGAGCTGTAGTCATTGCCTACAACAACCAACAGATGATTTTAATGGTGTGACTTGATGACATTCATGTAAAAATTCGAGCAAAACAGCCTTTTTAATTGTCAAAATTTCTTGTCGCAATGAACTTAAGATTAATTGTTTCGTCCGTTCTGATCCATTACAATTCTTCACTTTCACTTGAGCACTAATGAACTGCTATCTTGTTTTCACTGGTGCTCACATATTTTATGGGCGATAGTAATATTTTCGTGTGTGAATAAGTGAAACCGACTTGTTACATGTATGATAAGCCATTTCCCGAACTTAAACATGCTTCGTGACCGTATTATCAGTAAATAAATTTTGTTGAATCTTCCGTTGCAGTATCTCCTGACTTCCGGCATGGACTCGTCCATCAAGCTGTGGGAGCTGGCGAGCAGCCGTTGCCTGATTCAGTACACCGGCGCGGGAACTACGGGTGAGTGTTTGCAACATATTTTTAAAATCAGAGATATTATATGTTTTGGGGCGTGACACGCATCGCCAAATCCTCCGCAATTGGGTATGAAAGTGTTGTCACAAGCAAAATACTACATGACCAAGTAGTGTTGGTAACCAATCAGAGGCTTACGAGATTCATGCGTTTTGAGATTATATTGTAAATGTAGTGGATAGTAGTTATGAGAGTAGCCGATGACACTGGCTCGCGTACTAATAGCGTTTCATAACACAATGTCATGTCCTTATTTTTGTGTTCCGTAGTGCTTGCCTTATTTCGTCGAATATATTATGCCCTGCATTTCGTTGGAAACAAAGGCCTTTACAGCTCAACTTAACCAAGGAAAGGCAGTCCCATTTTCTCAAATTTGGACCATTCCTTCTATAAAATTCTTGCCATCTTAAAAAAAATCTGTTTTAAACATTTTTTTTACAGGCAAGCAGGAGCACCACGCGCAGGCTGTGTTCAACCACACGGAGGACTACGTGATGTTCCCGGACGAGGCCACGACGTCGCTGTGCACATGGAACTCGCGCACCGCCAGCCGCTGCCAGCTGATGTCGCTGGGACACAACGGCGCCGTCAGGTGAGTCCAGGGCTTAAGGTGACGCAGCGTTAAAGTAAGAAACCGTGTTGGATATGTTTTAGATTGCTTGTTTTCTATGAGAGGCCGGCCCGGCCTCTCATAGAAAACAAGCAATGGAACAGCAAAAAATGGAAAGGGCGTGAGCGACAAAATGGTTTTTGTCGCATAATTTAAAAACCATAAATACATTTCATATAAGCTATGCACAAATTAAAGTGCATGCTTGAACCAATTTATGTACAAATTTTGGAACCTTAAATCACTCTCCTCTGTTGGAAAAATAGGAATCCCTTTTTTTACAGAGGTCTTTTCGATTGATTATTCTGTGCTATAAAAGTTGTTCAATCGTGTTATGCTATGGGCAATTCAAAGACAAAGACATGATGAATACTGACAATGAACTTCAATTTCTTAGCTTTAGTCATTGCTGAGAAAAATCGGCATCGCTACAGCCAAATTATCAAGGCGTCGCCTTAAGCTGCGTTTGTGCACTACATGGAATTTTACCATCCGGCGCGGCGCGGCGTCCCGATTTCCTACGTTTTGATATGGTAAACGTGAAAGTTATAAACGCCGGACGGTAAAATTCCGTGTAGTGCACAAGCGCCCTTAGGCTGTATTTCCACCAGAGATGTGTTGGGAGGAATATGTTTTTAAGATCCAATAGAATCGCTGCGTTGAATATTAGGCAAACCCGCGTCCGTCCCGCATCCTGTAAAAACCCCGTCGTTATCAGCTCTCGGAGATTCACTAAACAAGTCTTTACTCCAGCGGGGTAATTCAAATTTCGATTCGTGTTCGGAAACTTACGGTGCGTTTATTGGTTAAAATTTCGCGCTGCGAGCATTTATTAGATGTCGCGCGGTAAAGTTGTCGAATCCGAGATAACATACGCACTGTAAATCGTTTACAATACCAGACAATTAAAACATCAACAGAATTTCCATATAAAATATTGATCCGGCTCGAAGGACCAAAGCCGCCATTAATCTCGACTATCATTACAGGTGTATAGTACACTCGAGCACGGCGCCCGCCTTCCTCACGTGCAGCGACGACTACCGCGCGCGGTTCTGGTACCGCCGCAACACGCACTAGGCTAGTTGTAAGTTTAATAAATGTTTTATAATGTCCAAGGTTTTTGGTTTGGCTCCGCACTTTTCCCTAACCGTAGAGTAAGGTTTAATTGCGTGATGTATTAATACTAAATTATAAATTACTAGCTGTTGCCCACGACTTCGTCCGCGTTAACATAGTATAATAACAAAGATGGATAGTTTTCCTCTCTTTGTGGTTCCTTATAAAAAGGGTAAAAACGGGACCCTATTTAAGCAAACGTCAAACGCAAACGTCAATAAACTTTCATGTTTCTTACTCAAGAAATGACGGACTTTCATTGAAACTTTCTACCCCAATTTCACCCCATTGGGGGTAGAATTACCAGAAACGCTTAAATACGTATCCATTCATTTTTAATCAGTAGCACAAAAATAAAGTTTCATGTTTCTAACTCAAGAAATGACGGACTTTCATTCAAACTTTCAACCCCAATTTCACCCCCTTGGGGGTAGAATTTCCAAAAACGCTTAAATACCTATCCATTCATATTTAATCATCAGTCCAAAAATAAACTTTCATGTTTCTAACTTAAGAAATGACGGACTTTCATTTAAACTTTCAACCCCTATTTCACCCCCTTGGGGGTAGATTTTCCAAAAACGCTTAAACACGTATCCAATCATTTTTAATCAGTAGCCCAAACATAAAATTTCATGTTTCTAACTCAAGAAGTAACGGACTTTCATTCAAACTTTCAACCCCAATTTCACCCCCTTGGGGGTAGATTTCCAAAGACGCTTAAATACGTATCCATTCATTTTTAATCAGTAACCCAAAAATAAAGTTTCATGTTTCTAACTCAAGAAATGGCGGACTTTCATTCAAACTTTCAACCCCTATTTCACCCCCTTCGGGGTAAAATTTTCAAAATTCCTTCCTTAGTGGGTGTCTACTTAATAAAACAACCCTACTCACCAAATTTCGTGGCTGTAACTTTAACAGTTTTTGCTCAGCGATGATGAATCAGTCAGTCAGTCAGTCAATCAGTCAGTCAGTCAGTCAGTCAGGACATGTAATTTTATAAGTATAGATTATTCTGTCAAATGACAACTTTGATGAATACGCAGTAAAATATGACGTAAAAAAAATTGTTAGATACAATAATTGCAATAAACTTGAACCATATCCGTGAGTAGCGAGAAGCAACAATGTGCTTCTAGCTAACTGAAAATTTACTATAAGCGCCTTGTATATAACTTTTACAACGATAAAAAAGACCCAGTCCCACCAAGAAAAATTGGCTGACTTGGCAAATAAGGACCAATTCTTCTTAAATTGATCATATGCCTGCATATTGAAAATCGAGGCCTGTCCTTACAAAAATGTTGATTTACCTCAATAAAAAGCTCAACGGCTGACGGATTAAAATAACAATTGAACGTAGATCGTAAGTTTTGGTCTTATAAGCTGATCGCACATTTGTCAGCACTGTACGCGCCGTACGCGTTGAACGCACCGCATAGTACACGAAATGCGGCGCGTACGGCGCGGCGAATGTGCAAGGTTTCACATCATTTCATACAACGAATTCTAAAATGCGGCGCGTTTAGCGCGTGCTGTTAAATGTGCGATCCCCTAACCTGACTGGAAAAAGTTGACTGACCTGACTATAAAGCTCGACTGACGACTCGCCCTTCAGCTGGTGGCCCGTCAGGTATGTGTTGTGGCTGCTGGCGATGTAGTACTGACTGAGAGGCCCCGACATCTCGCGCGCGAAGTCCGACGCGTGGTACTCATCGTCAGGGTTTGAAGCTTTCCTGAGAAGTAGGCTTTGGTAAGTGGATCGTTCGAGATTTAAGGCTTCCCGAAGTAGGCTATGGTAAGTAGGTATGTAGATGGTTCGTTTTGGGCTTTCCCGAGTGAGTGGTGAGTATGTAGGAAGTTTTGTTATGTGGTCGCTATTAAGGGACCACATAACAAAACGACTGTTGCTTCTTGTAAAATAGCATCAGAGCAATTACTTAAGAAACATGGATTTGGTAGTCGCTTTTAAGAGAAGAACGGTATGACTCCATATAGTATCAGAGTTCAAAGTTAGGTTAATGACATAATTTATCAACCTACCCCAATAAATTGTTGGCTCTCCTCTCCGGGACGAAGGCGTAGTTGTCTTTGTCTGACAGGAATCTGACGAAACCCTCGAAAGACAGGCAGTTCTCCGCTCGCAATGATGGGTCAGGTTCGTGCCTCTGAAAAATGCGTCACATTAGATTCACAACATTATGCCTAACCACGTAATAAGTGCTGATTAGCATTGATACAGCGGCAGGCGTCAGAATCAGATATACTGGATACTGGAAAAAAAGGAAAACATCTACATGCAGCAAGTAGCAACTGGTCGCTAGACAGTGTCATAATGTCTACTGTATCAATGTAAAGTCAGCCAGCATAGACAACGTCTAAGCAAGCCCAAGCACTTTTTTTCTGATTTGAGAGTCCGTCTGACTTACGTGTATGATGTCCTTGAGCTGTTGTTCTGTTTTGGGTTCGTTTTGTCTGGTCTCGCAGAACTTACCCAGCGTGGGTAAAGACAGCACCCGTCCACTCATGTCCGGGCAAGCACCTGGTGATATTTTAGATCATTATAAGCTTATACGATCTAAGATATTTATGGATATTCAACTCAGCCTAAGGGTCAATTCATAATGCAACATCGAAGGCGTCACGATGTCGCGAGCCAGCAGGCAGGTAGGACAACAGCAACAATACATCTTAGCGCCTTGCGACATTGTCATGTGAATTGAATTGGCCCTTAGATAACGTTTGGCAGTATATAGTTTTCTTTATAATTTGCTAACGCATTACCTGGTAAGGCTGCGGCTGCTAAAACATCAAAGGCCTTTTTCCTCCCAGCCTTATCGCTAGGTGGTTCCAAGTCCAGAGAACCGTTTCTTGTCAGGAGACCTGAAAGAATAATTCGCTTTAACTCATGTACATAATTATTATTTTCTTATTTTTTGGATATACAGGGTGCAATAGGGATGATGACAAGATCAAAGATTAGCGAACTTTGTTAATAAAATAAAGAAATTACGGTAAAAAATAAGTGTTCCCAAAATTTCAGCTTGATAGCATTTGTATTTTTTTGGTATGCGCCTTCAAAGTTGGATAATCAAGTCGATTTTTTTTGTCAATTAAATTTCTTAATAATATTTGTATACCATTCGATAACTTATGCAATTAAAGGCAACTTTTGTCATGAAACCACTTTCATAAACGCAATATTTAATATACCTACCGAACAAAGTTCTCTCCCGATGCGTACAAACTACGAAAGATTGACGTCATTCTTTCGTAGCACTTTGTATGGAGCGTTTCGGGCGGGTCTATTTTATGAGATGTTTGAATTGTCATATCTTTGTGAATTTTAAAGCTATCAGAGTCATTCTTTCAGCGATGTTTATATTCTTTATCTTTCGTTTATTGCTACATGGGTCATGACTAAAAAGTTAATTTCTCTCAAACAAAAGTGTCCGGATTTTACCCGGACACTTTTTAAAAACCCTGCCGGACACTCCCCGGACGCCCTTTAAACTAGGACAAATCCGGGGAAATCCGGACGGATGGCAACCCTAGCCGCGAAATATTAACAGCTGATAAGTAATAACTAAATGAGCAGACCGCCGAAATAACTATTAACTATTTTTCCTTATATTATTATAGTATATTGTAATAGCCTTAATAAACTGCTATAACTGAATAGTGGTTTTTCTTGCTATAAGTGGTGACCCCGACGTGATACATTTCAGCTGTCGTATATATACCGACGCGCTCAGAAAACTTCGATAGCGCGATGCAGGAATGTTAGGCGAATTGTGGGTACCGCCACATCACTCCCCCCCGAAGACCGGAGGTCGAAGTCTTGTCGCTTGAGTCGCCAGTGCCAGTGAGTTCCAGTGAGTCGGAACTGTTGCAGTGAGTCCCAGTGAGTCGGAACTGTAAGCTGCTGCACGGGATCCAGTGAGTCGGATAGCTGCCGTGCGGGGCCGATGCTACGTGCTGACCAGGAGAGATGTGCTCTGCTTGCTGATCGGTCGGTGTAGTGAGAAAGCCCGATGATGCCGATGCGGAGTCGCCCAGGCCGCGGTACATTGCGGCTAGTGGACGATGTACCCGATGAGGCGATGCTGGCTGGCGCGGTGCGGAGGGGTAGGGAGTGATAATGATGAAGGAGGCGTGTTCTGTCGAGGGTCACCAATGTGGTAATAATGTGTGTGGAGGCCAAAGGAAGATCTTCCGACAGAGCGAGGTGTTATGCTCGGTCAGGCCGAACCAGTAGTTCCTGAGATTAGCGCGTTCAGGTTAGCCCTTTCAAAATAATTTTCCCCGTTTTTTCGTGTGAAGTGAAAAAAAAATCGTCTTTCAGAGCTGCTACTTTCACAGTGAACTCTCTACAATGAACACGTACACACCCTAAAGTATTGTTTTAGCGATTAAGGGTCTTTCAATAGGCTTGATGACTAATTTTTTTTGTGCTTCGAAAGACTGACGTCACTCTTTCGTAGTTTGTATGGATCGGGAGAGAACTTTGTTCGATAGGTATATTAAATATTGCGTTTATGAAAGTGGTTTCATAACAAAAGTTGCTTTAAATTGCATAGTATATTGAATGGTATACAAATATTAAGAAATTTAATTGAAAAAAAAATCGACTTGATTATCCATCTTTGAAGGCGCATAACAAAAAAAAAATACAAATGCTATCGAGCTGAAATTTTGAGAACACTTATTTTTTACCGTGATTTCTTTATTTTACTAACAAAATTCGCTAATCTTTGACCTATTACCAGTAACAAAAAAAATAGTCATCATGCATATTAAACCTTCCTGCCAAATTTTTTCCAGGACTTAGGTATCATTAGGAGAGTCCATTTAACAAAAAAAAAAAAAAAATTGGGTGTTATTTTTTTTTTCAATGACATATTTTATCCCATTTAAAATCGTTGCAGAACGGTCACTCGCGGCGCGGGGGAATGAGAGGGGGTGCGCGGGATGAGGCGCGCGCGCGGGGGCATGTCACGCGCGGCCGACGCATCGTGTCCATTAATTGTAGTGTTTTTTAGGATAACTTTTGGAAGCTATTCCTCAACATTTTAGTACTGAGTGACTATAAAAGAAAATATCAATATATCAAAATTTGACAGGAAGGTTTAATTGCACCCCGTATATTGTATATACATATATATATATATATATATATATATATATATATATATATATATATATATTTATATATATTATGTCCTTTTACCTGAACGAAAGGCAGATTTGCTCCGAAATAGTTCTGGTGAACTTCGGCTTTTCTCGGCACCCAATAGGGGTGATCTCATTCTAGGCACAGCCAACTGTTCGAAAACGTCCCGAAGCTCAGAGCGCATCACCAGACTGAAACTTCGGAATAAGGCGACGAAATCCATGAAGTCCAGTTGCGTCTCGTAGCCGATGGAGCCCGTTCTCAAATGTTTAAGGTTCTCCCAAAATCGCTCGCTCGTTTCCAGTCTTCGTAGGCTGAAATAGATTGTTGGTTGAGTGGATACTGTAGTTGAATTATGCTCAAAAGGGATTATTTTCTGTAATTAAAGCTGCAAGAGGCAAAATCATCGTGATACGTCTTAAAGCTTCCAGCCGTCCAACTTGGTTCGAAAGGTTTGCAACTGGAATACGTGCTTGCTTCTAATGCTATGAGTAATGACCATAAGCTGGTAATAAGGCGTGGAGATGACAGTGGCAGTATGAGGTCAGTGGTAAGAAGCTCACCTACTCCTATTGGGCGAGCCGCTGTAGACACTGGCTGTGGTGAGGCTGCTGTGTCGCGGCGCGCTATGCACCTGGTGCGTTGACGCCGCGGAGTATGAACTGGAAAACAAAAGATATTACAATATGAGCCATCACTTTATAAAAAGGGACAAAGATCCATCTTTAGGAAGCAGATGGAAGAAGATACAACATGGAAAATCGTGTTGTATGAAAAATATGCCGTACGAATTACGCAGATTTCTTACCTGTGTCGTGGTGATCCATGTAATGTTTCGTCTTCGCTTCTCGTCCCTGACGTATGTGAACCGTAACTTTTAGGAGAACTTTTCAGTTCGGAAGTGGATTTGTTCTTTTTAAATTTGATCCCGGAGCTTCTTGTTGATTCGTGAGAATCTGTGTATTTGATTGGGGTTGAATGTGAAGAGCTGCCGTACGCTGATTCTCTGCCACCAAATACCTGAAAAAATGGCAAAATTATCACAGTGAGAGGTCGGCAAAAGTATGTTATCAATAAATCAGCGACAATACAGTGCTTTTTTGGTAAACGGCAATCAGACAGTCCCTTCTGTTCCAATTGAGAATCCTAAACGATTTTAATTAAGTATATAAGTATTGTGCTAAGTATATTAAATACTTACTCTAATAGCATCAGAGACGAGAGGCTCACAGCAGCATCCGTCCTCATAGTATAGACCGGTGTATTTGTTTTTTAACCACGCTAAACTTCTGTCTGCTAATTTTGTCTGACTTAGTAAGGCCTTTATCACAGAATGTAGACCCACTGCCCACACTCTGAAAAGAAAATGAAATAAAATACATTGGCAACAAATTCGTGGCAATATTATGTAATAAGATAACACTTTGCCAATTCCAACTCTCTCGTCCGTTAAGAACTTAAGACCAAGGCGTTGGCGCCCAACGTGGGGCTGTGAAGCCAAATATAAAATAACAAAGTAAAACGTTGCTGAAATAATAAAAATAATGTAATTTTTATATTTCCTTGAGTATTCGACAAAATTAAGCTTACCTGTAAGAAAAAGAAGGGAACACAAAATGTACAGTCCGGTTATCACACAAAGTTTTGCCGTATACGAGTGATATGATGTACGCGCGCTGGCTGTGCGTCTCCAGGCCGTGTCGTTTCGCACACGCGCACAGCTCCGCTATCTCCCGAGGTTCCAGCAGCTTCCCGCCCAATCTCATGTCTTTGACGCACTGTAGGTCGATGAAGCTGAAATAAAAAGGGCATTGAAAACAGAATTCCAAAGCAATTCTGTAACATTCGACTCTTATAGAACTACTTGAAGTAAGTTTATTGGTTTTTACGTCGTGACATATATTATAAAAGTTGCACTTGAATTATCTGCTTAGCCTAATTGTTACAATACCCTGGGCCCCAATTCTCACATTTCGGATTAACGTCATCTGAATCTCCGATGCGCCCATCAAATCTCACTCCTGGGTAGAAGAATCGGAGCATTGGGCCTCTGATGGGAAACTTAAACCAAATCCTTACCCTTCCTCCCCAACCACTCCAGCTTCGTTCTCGTGCACGAGGTTGCCGGAGTACTTGAGGGGTATCACTTCTTCGGGGTTATACGATAAGTTCACTTCGGGCTGCTGGACGCCTTCGGATGGGGTGTCGCCTGAAATGATACAGAATTGTCAGACTCCGTGATCAATGCAGGAAAAGTGGGACCATAGATTAAATGAAAAGAAACGCTGTACGGAACAAAAACACGCGTCACCTATCAGGCTAAACCAGTGGTCCCCAACCTTTTTTTCATGCGGGCCACAAACATGTTTTGGTCTTGGTGACACGGGCCGCAACAAAAAAATTTTTAGGGTTAAAAAATAACATTCTTCAAAATTAACGATTTAAAAGTGGAAAAAATTTCACGACTATCACGACGACTTTACATTATTTTTTCGGTGGGCGTGAATTTCAAAATGGTTTAACATTGCGTGGGCCACAAATAAAGTCTCGGCGGGCCGCATGCGGCCCGCGGGCCGGGTTGGGGATAGCGGGGCTAAACTATTGGAATTTTTCTTTATGCCAGAAAATGATTTGCGTGTGTAAATATTCATTAGTCATTAGTCATTACTATGGACTGCTATGGATGAATGCAGAAAGTATGAGATTCTTATTTCTTGTATTGTTCTGTTCTGTGCGTAAGGGCCGTATTTGATTAAAACCAACAACAATTCTTCAGCAATGTCTTCTAATGAACAAGTAACAGTAATAGAATAGAATAGAATAAACGTTTATTTGCAGCTAAAACTATAAAAATACATAAATTATAAAAGAAAGAAATAAAAAAATATATATAAAATCCACCCCGCCAAATACACCCGCTGCGGTGTCCCGGCCGACCCGGGAGATCCGAGATCAACGCTAGAGAGCGTGCGGCGAACTCGTGCCGAGCGCAGCAGCTCGTCCCGGAGCTGACGGCGGGCCAACCGCACCACCAAGCGCCGTCCTCGTTTGGGCTCATTGACGCCAGGTTCTCTGCTCACCGTGCTGCGACCCACCCTTTCGGCGAAGACAATATCCGAGGGTGCAAGAGTGAATCCTAGTTTGGAGGCCAGCACGGTGACAGTGTGCGTTACATTTTCTCCTGGGGCCTCCGGAACATTGCTAATATCCAGGTCTGTTAATAGCGCATCCTGGTCCCTGTCGTTGAGCTCGGCCTTCAACTGCTCCCGTCTTCTCCAGCTCTACTACGGTCTGCTCCATCTCTACATTCCCCGCGCCGACGCCGCCTTTCTCGAGCTCATCAAGTCTCTTTTCTACTGTGGTTAACCGCGTAGATAAGTCCACAATAGTTGCTCTCAACATATCCATCTCCTGACGACATCCGCGCAGCTCTATAATACAGTCCGCAAACTCACGGCGAAACTCTGCCATGCTGTTGACTCCCAAATCAGTCTCATCCGTGGTAGTTGTCGATCCACCCATTTCATCTAACGAGCCACCGTCTGTGGGGACTACTTTGGCAGGTTCGGGGCATGCAACGAGACCTCTCACAGGTGTCAGGCTGTTGTCACCACGTCTTTAAGTTTTTTTTACAACTGGGACAGACCCAGTCGTCTCCAACATTAGCCTTAGCTGGTAATGCAAGACAAGACTTGTGAAACTTTGTGCAGCACGAAGTACAGGCCACTGTCGGGTACCTGCCGAGGGATTTATCGCAGGCGCCACATTTTGCTTTATCCATTGTGGAAAATCCTCTGGGTTGAGTGGCTTGTTTTCAGAATTAAAATACCTATACGTAAACATAATTTGAACTCGCTTTTTTATTTTATTTTACCCGAACCTAAAGCCATAACTTATAGAAAATTTGGTGTATTTTATACAAAGAATAATAAAATTGTCAAAAGAAGCAAACCATAATTATTGTTTTAGCAGCTCCTAATATATATACCAGACTTTTTGTATTTCGTGCGTTAGAGATGACGCTCTACAAAACCGAAATTAGCCGACTGTCACTTTCCAAAGGTCGATGTGCAATATTTATCGCCGGGTACTGTAGTTCCATTTATGGCAACGGCACGTAAATATTTGCAATTTACATCGCTTGGCTTATTGAATGAATACAAAAGAGCGAGTGTACGAATTTACATAGTGTACTTTACTTCTTTCCGCTCCGCGAAGATTCTACGTTGCGCGATGCATAAAATATTTTATGGCCAGCCCGAGACTATTTTACATTATTTATTTCATTTCAGAACGGTTTAAACACGTAGTATGGGCTTGTATGACCTTTAGAGAGTAAGTTTAAATAAATTATTTTAACCCTAACACTAGTAACAACATCATCATTACTATTAACTACATCACCCGCTTAATCACTATATTCATCACCACCAACATCATTGGCATCATTAGTTTCCTCATTTGTACAATAATCGTCACCACTAACACCACCATTGCTACCATTTACATTATCACCACCATCACTACCACCTTCGTCTTCTTCATCATTATTACTACCACCAATAACATCGTCTTCATTATCACCAACCACGCGACTACCGTCATCATCAACCATCATCATCATCAGTACGTACCGTGCTGTAGGTGTGGCCTGTGCGCCGTCCGCGACCAGGTGAGCAGCGCACAGGCCCGCTCCAGTCGCAGGTGTGCGAGCGCCCCGCCCCACTCCGCCTCCCCCACCACACATGCCGTGCCGTGGTGCATTATCTGAAAAGTTGAAAGATTAATTGCCAACAAAGAGCATTAGGTCATTTGTAAAAAGAAGAAAACATAAGAGGGCCACATTGCTCCTTTGCAGTGCCGTTTCGACGTTCGACATCTCATCACGTCAAACCATTCTTCGGACCGCGGACGTGATGTTTTGACAGACAGGAGATAAAGTAGAAGGCATAGAAGGTGGGAGAATGAATGAAAAGTTTTTTCTGTCAAAATCGGAACACTGTGGCCTCGCAAGCATTACACAACATTTAATTATTTAATGATAAAATCAGATTTACTTTCTAAATGCTCTCATAAAACAAGATAAAAAATTTCTCACTTGTAATATATGCCTGTCCATTCGTTCGCTGTTCTGCGGTGCTAGAGGGAACATGGTAACACCATGGTCATGTGGCAGGGGCTGGACCGGACAGTAGCCGCCCCCCTCCAGCTCGTATAGGGCTTCGTTCTCGAAGTCCGACCCTGTACTCCGTTCCTTAGGCTGTGCGAACACCGGCTCGTCACACTTTGCTATGGCTGTTCTGAAAAAAGATGAGGTCTATGAACTTCAGGTATTTTTTTCTAGATCGAAATTGGCTTACATATTGCCAAGTATTTCAATGGTATTTTCATCATCAGCTGTGCCTTTCACTTGCAATACAATTATTGACAGTGCACATTAAACACAGCTTAGACTTCTGCACTAAACATGATAATAATTGTAATCCTCTGAGATTATTAATTGCGTGCGCTAAATGTACCTATATAAATTGTTTTAGTAGTTAGCGGATTAAGGTAATTTAGTCAGGTTACGTCAAATCCAAAGAAACAGATCACCACGAATAATATATATATATATACCAATAATAATAGCCCAACCAACTCTATCTGTCTCTTTCTCTTTGACGGTAGGTACCATGAATAATAACCACCTTAAATAGTCCCCGAAGATGGGTATAGCGGTCCTGGCGAGCGCGTATCTGTGCTGGTGGAAGCTGGCGATGTGGTCCATCACCGCCTGCGTCCGGTACACCTTCTCCAGGTTCACCAGACCCTCGGGGCCCACCCTCCGGAACTGCTGGCCGTCCTCGTTAAATGATGCTATGTACTGGAAAAGATGGGAACTTTGATGTTTGATGGTGACTAACCTTAACATTTTAAATGCAGCTTTAGTCTTTACTATAGGAACAAGACAAGGAAACCTGAGTTTGATCAACTTTAACCGTCATTCCTTACAACTCGAGGGTCCATGTTAACCTCTCGAATACCGGGGTCTATGGCGCCATTAATTTTTTTTTAAATTTTTTCTCAAGTTTTACAAAATTTCGCCAATCAGCAACGAATTTAGTGCATTCTTTTTGTTATAAAATATGTGGAAGTATATTCTGTCGTTCGTCGTTCCGTTACGTCGACTTCTGGGATAAACAGCTGACCCAATTTAGACGAAACTTGGAATAGAGATGCTTTGAGCTCCGGGATTTGGGAAAGGCCATAGATAGTTTTTTATATCAGCAAACGCGCTACAAACCAGTTTATGCGCAAGTGAAAAAAAAAGAAAGGGAAAAGTGTACAATATAGCTTGCGTGTTTATCTTACCACTTGTCTGTTAGGTTCGCTAAGTCTTGGGTCCCGTTTGCAGCTGTCCCGTAGAGGGCTGGTGGTGATGCTTTGGTCTATTCGTTTGGTGCTCTCTCTCCTTGTGTCTCTTTTGAGGGACCCTCTGAAAAAAAATTAGAGACGGTTCAAACTTGACAAAGTCGATATTTTTTTAATTTTGTAGTCGTTACAGAAATTTTGTGATTATAAGACACCCCATAATTTCTAAAAGGCTTCTAAACTTCGCAGTAATTATTAAAATCAATAATACGCAAACTCGCATCTGAAGTCTAAGGCCACTTAAAGCCAGTGAGCCACCAAAGCTCGGTCTGCCGGTTCCTTGAATAGATTTTTCTGATAGTACCAACCTGTCGTCCCGTACTGAGTCCCTCTTGAAGTCTCTTCTGTGTGTGGGTGTGGCGGCTGCTGAGTGGCTGCTCGTTAGAGAAGGAGTGGCCACCAGGATCTCCCTGAAAATAAAAATTGCTTATACAATCCTCGATGACCATATTTAGCTCAGTTTATTTTTCCCATAATGCAGCCCCGGATTTATAAACAGGCCGTACAGGCCGCGGCCTAAGGGCGGCAGCGTCCTAGGGGGCCGGTAGATTAGTTACTCAGACTTACATTTAACTAGGTGTTATCCTCAACTTTGCGCAAAAAATCGTTTATCGCGCAAATTTTTTCGGTATCAAAACTATGCAATGTATAAATTACATAATGTTATTGTGGATATTTCTCGCGATTAAGGGTTAGGCCAAACGAGCGTAGTTTTGTGAGTCGTGAGTCGCCGAATTTTGGTCGCGTAAATATTTTTTCATACAAATCATGACTCAAAAAATTACGCTCGTGTGAATGAAGTAGGAATTTTCTATGAAACTGAATGCAGCAGAATTTCTGCCAGCCGAAATTCTGCGACTCACAACTCACAAATTACCCTCGTTTGGCTTCGCCCTAAGGAGGCGTAACAGACAAAAAGACAGACACATTTTCGTATTTGAATACTACAATAATTATTCAGATACTCTGGTATATACGTTTTAGTTCATTGTCCCTACGATATACAGGTACACTTTAGTATATGGATATCGCATTAGACGATCTTGTCTGCGAATAAATTATAATCCCCGACGTTAATTCGAGACGAGATGAGTTATTAAAAACAATAATTACCCAACCCTACCTCCTCGTAGGTTTCGAGATTAATATTAATGTAGAGTTGTTAATTAAAATCCATACTAATATTAAAATGCGAAAATGTGTCTGTCTGTTTGTCTGTTACATCTTCACGCCCAAACCGCTGTACCGATTTCGCTGAAATTTGGTGTGGAGGTAGTTTGAGTCCCGGGGAAAGGAAATTGGATACTTTTTATCCCGGAAAAATGTGCGGTTCCCGCGCGATTAACGGATTTTGGCGCAACAGAGTTGCGGGAATCATCTAGTACTAAAGTGGTGGTTAATCTGCGAAAAGTCATTGTAATGATCATTTTATGTCTCCTTTCCAAGCAGTGTTAGCTGTTAATATTATAGTTATATTATTATACTTTCAAGTTGTTTATTTTGTTGTTGCTGACAAAATTTTGTGACTCAATGTCGACGCAGCGGATTTTTTTCCGGGATAAGAACTATACTAAGTACTTTCCCTGGACTAAGTATCTTCCAATATTGATTGATCAAAATCGGTTCAGCGGTTACAGCGTGAACAGATTACAGACAGATAGAAACATAGACAAAGGACCGCGTTATGAATGATTATTATGATCAGAAAACTTCGGTAAAGTCTTTATTATTCACTATTTATTGTTTAAGACTATAGATGACATGGACTCCATATCACTTTCCTCGACATAATATAAACCTTCCCTGGACTTCCACGAATATTTCAAGACTAAAATTAGCCAAATCGGTTAAGCCGTCTCGTTTTAGCGAGACTGAGCCTGTTTTGCCACTTCCTGATAAAGTGCCGGATAGGCTTATTTGACTGATTCTCCATACTCTATCTGTCAAGTTAAATGGTGGATAGCCTTATCAGGAAGTGGTGAAACAGGCCCTAAGAGCCTGTTTCACCACTTCCTGATGGGCTATCCACCACTTAACTTGACAGATAGAGTATGGAGAATCTGTCAAATAAGTTGTGGATAGCCTATCCGACACCTTATCAGAAAGTGGTGAAACAGGCCCTAACAAAATTTAATTTTTTTTTTTTATATACCTACTTAGATTTCAAATTCTCACAAACGTTAAACATTTGGAGATATTGCAATTTAATTATACACAGTATAGCTACAGTAAAGCATAGCCGTTCTTCTCATTAGAAGCCATTAGGCGTTAGTATAAATAAGAAACAAAACAAAAATATTGTATTCCTAATGGTGTTATCACAGGGAGTGTTTTTAATTAGCAGCTCTATACAAATCCGCTAATAATTCATTCCTCGCACACTGTATCGCAGGAGAAATAACTTTTTGCTTGTTTTCGTCGGAGAGTGCCAAAGTTTCTGGAAAAATCGGGACAAATCCCAATATTTTGGTCTATCGATAAATTGGCCTTCAGCATTTTAGTTTACATTTTGGACACGATACTAATTAAAACAAGTTATTTTTCAATATAATCAATAATCATATTTCATCATAGAACTTATGTTACTTATAAAAAAACACTATTTTGTAGTGTTTTTTTATAAGTACTTAAGTAAGTATTTTAATGAAGTAAAATTTAAGTAAGTACTTTAATGAAAAGAAGCGTAATATGTAGAACGTTATTGCTATAATATTATGCAATTTTTAACCGACTTCCAAAAAGGAGGAGGTTATAATTATGTTCGTCTGTTTATATTTTTATTTGTATGTTCAACGATTACTTCGCCGTCTGTAGACCGATTTTTTATTTTTTTTCGCTATTGTATAGGGTATAATCCGAATTTGATACCATGTTCAGAAAAGTGGTGGTCTGATGATGGGATCCATGAGGAATCGAGGGAACTCCTTGAAATTAATATGGGAACATATAGTGATTTCGATTTTTTTTGAAGTATTTCAGGCATATACTACCAAAAAGTAAGATTTTGCACCAGGATGTACCCTGGGTCCGGAGGTACCCAACAGAACTTTTGAATCCTTATAGATACAAGTTCGAGGATTTTGGCTTTATTTAAACTACTCTAAGCAAAAGCCAATGAATCCTACATTATTTCTGCTGAACATAGGCTAAATTTTATTTTGGAAAAAATAGGGTTTCGTAAGATATTTGGGTTTTTCGTACGCCAGGTGTAAAATCAACCAGAAAATTTACTTATTTTGCGTACGCTGCCGAAACTATAAAAGATAGAACCATAAAATATTTTAAGTAATTGTAGATCTTATAAATACCTACAAAAAAGTCCGCGACACACTATACTTATTACTTATATCTATGTCGAGTGAGGCACTATAACCATTTTTTTATTTAAAAATCTTGATTTTTTTTGGACTACATTTAAACGCATTTATTTCACTTATGCTATTAATCCTTATCAAAATAAATTATTTCATCACTAAGTACAGTTTATTTAGATAAAATTTGGTCTGTGAATGATTAAAATTAGACGTTTAGTTTTGAAATTATGGCGAAATTAAAATATTACGATAGTGGGCGTCACCAAGCGGGGGTGCGCGTGCGGGAGGAAGACAATCTGTGCAGTGTGCACTGTGCACCTTTCGGATAATGACTGCATCCGCGTCGTAATAATATTATAGCCTTGTGGTCTCATCTAATGTAACTAAAAAGGGTAAAATTATTATTTTTTAACAAAAAATTAAAACCGACTTCCAAGGTAAAAACAAAAGTAATATTCTTAAAAAGAATCAAATAATTCTTATTCCTCATTATAGTGCCGTCTTCAGACTCAATCTTCATGCTTTTGAAGTCGGTACCAGCTTACCTTAGCGTAAGTTCTATGTCAAGGATCTCAGAACTTTTCCGGGCTGGTAGCGACTTCTAAAGCATGAAGATTGAGTCTGAAGACGGCACTATAACAAGGAATAATAATTATTTGATTCTTTTTAAGAATATTACTTTTGTTTTTACCTTGGAAGTCGGTTTAAATTTTTTATTAAAAAACAATGTAAAGCTACTTTCTAAAATCTAACCTATAGCTTGGCAAAAAATAGTCTGGCGCTGTGTCAGCTGGAACTAAAAGTTTTTATTTATGGCAACATTACATTACTTGTCAACTATAGAAAATTTTGTGTCAAAAGAGCATTCAAGCGTAGCGTAGGGTCGTCACCTTACACCTTAATAAAAGAAAAGTGCACTTAACACAAAAAAACATTTAAAATGCACTCTTTTTTGCCAAATTGTATCTGTCTTATAAGGACAAACACTGCATTTAAGTGAGGCGTATTTGTGGGTCTTTTTTTATTAGGGGCGAAATTGTCCCGTAAATTCACAAGAAGTCCACACCCTGAAGGAATAAGAGAAAGCTTTTTGCGTTGTAACGAGGCGAACGGAACTTTTAACTGATTGAGTTGAAATGTGTTCAATTAGCCGAGTAGTGTGGACGCGCCCTATTTTACTTTCGCGGCTAAGTCGAAACAGTGTAGTTGTGTTTATGTAACCGAGCAGGCAAATCGCCCGATTTAGCGAATTACCAAAGTTGATAGTTGTGTCGTTCATTGTAATAGTGAATTATCTCCATGGAATTAAGTTTTGAGAAATTAAGAGTTTTGCTAATTAACGCGTAGAAAAAAACTACAAATTTTTATTCAATGCTTTATATTTTTTATTGTAGATATCAAATGAAATATTATAATAGTTTATAGTTACATATTATAGGGCAACAGAGTTGCGGCCACCAACATACACCATGTCCAGTATCTCTAAAATGGGCATGTATAAATAAAGTTATACGCAAAAAAAATGCAACCTTTTTACATCGGCTTAGCTATTTCCGTCATGTCTGACGGTAAATATTTTGTAACGGTTGTACTAATATGTATATTCTGTGGTAACGGCCACGAAATCGCTTTATTTTCGTACCAATACGCGGTTTATTGGTCGTAAAATACTTTACAGCTACGGCTATTGTCGACACGTCGCATTATCTCGACGAAGTTTTACGTAGCACATTGTGGTGTAGTACCTAACCATAAGTATTACATTATAGGGCAAAAACTATAGTATCTAATTTGTCTCTCTATGAGGGAGACCAAACTTTCACTGAAGTGGGTGCAAATAAGACCTTTTTAGATCTCAAGTACATTATATTTATACGGACGCTCGTACGGTGAAAGAAAACATCATCAGAATTCCGCGTGCTTCGGCAGCAATACGGACTTTTAAAAACATCCACGTCCGAATATAGAACTAAGTACCCTCACTTTTGGAAGTCAGTTAATTACCTGTGTCTAGGCCAGGCGTTGTAGTAGCTTGGTTGCTTCGCTCATCCTGAGCGAGTGGTGCCTTACTTTTCAAACTACTTTTCCGTTTCTGCCCGAACTTTTATTTATAACTAGCTGTTGCCCGCGACTTCGTCCGCGTGGACGTTATAGCGCGCGAAGTCAACAAAATTGGTGTCAAAAGCTTTTATAAAAAAGTCCCTTAACCCCTTAAATCAAAACACCCAAAAACAGCTGTGCAGTGTGCACATAATATTTCATTTTTTAAATTAAACTTTATTGATGCCAATTTTTTAAGCTTTTTTAGCCCCCCAATTACACAACTTCACCCATAAACTATTTATCATTGATAGGTTTAAGGTTACGTCACTGCATAGATAAAGTACTAAGTTACTTAATAATGTAAAAAAGAAATAACAATCTAAAAAGTCGCAACTCAAATGTAAGATGATACCACCTCTTATAGAAAGACCTTTGAGCAAGCGTCAGTGCGATGTAGGAGACGCACGGCGCCATCTATTATGAATTTTTGGAACTAACTCAATTTGAACAAATTTACGCATTTTAACCCCCTTACAACCCCTTTGTCTAGTTAAAAAGAAGTCTATATGTCCTTTCTCAGGCTTTAAACTATCTGTGTACAAAATTTCATTTCAATCGGATTTTCAATCGGTTCAGTAGTTTTGGCGTGAAAGCGAGACAGACAGACAGAGATACTTTCGCATTTATAATATTAGTATAGAAGTATAGACTAGATGACGCCCGCAACTCTCTTGCGCCAAAATTAGTTTACCGCGCGAGAGCCGTGCGCGTTTTCCGGGACAAAAGTATCCTACGTCCTTTCCGGGGACTTAAAGTATTGTCATACCAAACAGCAAAATCGGTTCAGTGGTTTGGGCGTGAAAAGCTAACAAACAAACTGATTTTCGCATTTATAATATTAGTAGGAACTAGGATGTTAAATGCACTTCACTCTAGGCCCAGTATAAACTGTAACTCTAGAGTTTAGACTATCATCAGCCGCTATCAACTTTCTGATGTAGATATGCAAAAAAAATAATATACAGACAGACTTTATACACTGTGACAGATTGCATTAGCCAATCTGCCACTTTGTACATTCTACCGTAGACAGAAAGCCTTTTTATATTTGCCATATTCGCCATAGTAAGCGAGCATACCGTTACATTATATTAGAATTTTAGAAAGCTCTGGAAACCACGCGAAATATTCAAAATAAGAATTTCATTGTGAAATTCCACCTTTATCTCGCCATTTTAAAACGCGACGGCGCTGAAATTTCGCCACACACGTCTGCCGTTTGTAGGGGTCGCTTCTGGGTCAAGACCACAACTTGGCTCTTAACAGCCTTGGTCTAGATCTACACTTTAACCATCGTTATGTACATCTTAACGTGTCGTCATTAGAGCCAATGTGCGACTAAATATGGAGTTTTGAGGTAAAACTTGCGTGACACAATTTTTGCTTAAAACATTTTTCTATATTCCACCAGTGCAAATTTTATGTAGCTCCGTGCAGACTTTACTAAAAAGTTATTATTTTGATGCATAACTAAATTCTTGTATTCAATAAAATAAATAATTCGCTGCCTTGTCTGTCTGTGATTGTGTGATGTGACTTTTCCAATATCACAGACAAAGACAAGTAGACGTTTATAGTGCATAGATCTTTAGATCTAAATATATAGGTGACTGACTGACATGGTGATCTATCAACGCACAGCCCAAACCACTGGACGGATCGGGCTGAAATTTGGCATGCAGGTAGATGTTATGACGTAGGCATCTGCTAAGAAAGGATTTTGATCAATTCTACCCCCAAGGAGTTAAAATAGGGGATGAAAGTTTGTATTACAATACTTCTTAACGCGAGCGAAGCCGCGGGCAATAGCTCGTTATTATATAATTATTTTAACAAACAATTGCTATAGACTACTACAGAGTAAGAGCCAGTGACATCCAGACTTTCATCATTTAAAAAATCTGAAAGTTATCCTGCATTTGACTCCTAGAGAGGTAAGAACAACTGCAGCAACTATGGAGTTTCGGTCGCGGTTACTTTAGGAGTTTCCAGTTCTGAAGGGCTACCTAACCTTCGATAAATTCCACTGCCGGATACTTATAAGACAGTTGCTTCCCACTGCCAGACCACAAAAATAGTTTTTATTAAATGTCGAAAGTCTGGCTGTCGTTCGATTTTGGGCCACTAGTTATGTATTGTTGGATTATATTTAAATCGAAAACAGATTACCAGCTATTAATTAATTACTAGCTATTTGACCGAGCTTTGCTCGGTATTCGATAAAACACGAATAAAATGACATTTTCTAAAAATGATTCCTAGCTAGATCGATATATTTTATCGCCCCCGAAACCCCCATATACAAAATTTCATGAAAATCGTTGGAGCCGATTCCGAGATTCCAATTATATACAAGAATTGCTCCTTTAAAGATATAAGATTTATCGGATTACTAATCATTAATCAATATATTTTAAGTTCAACCACAAACAAACACCAGACACGATAAATCAGGACCACATATTACTAAATAATTACTAATCGGGACCACAGAATTCCAATTAGTTACAGGTTAGGACCACGTAATCCTGAATAGTTAGTGGTCGGATCGCATTATTAACCACTCTCCGGCGACTGAATCAGACATTTCACAGAATGCCGGCAATTTGTTGACAGAGCCTCACATCCGACCGGTACGCTTAATTGAACTAAGGCTGTGGGCATACAATGCGACAGAATCCTCTGATGATTCATAAGAATCACGCAAAAATTAACTACCTGCAACTGTTTCTATGTATTAGTAGTTTAGTAGCTTTCCTAACCTATGCCATATTGTTATAATAATATTAACCTATCAAGTCCCATGAGAGCACCGGTGATCGCGACAACAATAGAATAACAATAGCATTTCCAAGAATCCGCGATCAAAGGATTAATTTAAATGTAAAATAGCTTCTTTTATCTCTTGCCAAAACCACTGAATTGGTATTTTATAGTTATAAATTATCACTGAAATTTCTTTGAGAATCAAACTTTACGAACAACATATTCTAGTATTTGTGTAACTTTAATAAAACTTCCAAAAATAAAAAGCCAAAGTTTGAACAATAATGATATAAGTAATATAGTTTTTGGCAACATAATAATTCTTAAGCGGTAATTAATTGTTCAAACTAAGCCGACTGTAACCAGTTTGCTTCACATAACCCGACCAAATAACATAGGTCTCCCTATGAATCAATTTCTCTGATAATAATACATTACCAGTAGCGCAAGTGTACGCGACCTTAGATCAAACTTTCTATGAATCATTTATTTTATATTTTTACTTTGAGAGTAGCGCAGTGTGTATGCAGCCTTAGGGCGTTAAGGTGACGCAGCGTTAAAGTAAGAAACCGTGTTGGATATGTTTTAGATTGCTTGTTTTCTATGAGAGGCCGGCCCGGCCTCTCATAGAAAACAAGCAATGGAACAGCAAAAAATGGGAAGGGCGTAAGCGACAAAATGGTTTTTGTCGCATAATTTAAAAACCATAAATACATTTCATATAAGCTATGCACAAATTAATGTGCATGCTTGAACCAATTTATGTACAAATTTTGGAACCTTAAATCACTCTCCTCTGTTGGAAAAATAGGAATCCCTTTTTTTACAGAGGTCTTTTCGATTGATTATTCTGTGCTATAAAAGTTGTCCAATCGTGTTATGCTATGGGCAATTCAAAGACAAAGACATGATGAATACTGACAATGAACTTCAATTTCTTAGCTTTAGTCATTGCTGAGAAAAATCGGCATCGCTACAGCCAAATTATCAAGGCGTCGTCTTAACGTGCCGACAACGTGAGGGCTTACGGTGCCATTAGGACAACACCCTTTATGTACGTGGAGTGTTACTTTATCGTAATTATCCCGTTTTTATTCCGGACGAGAAACGTAGTTCTTCTGAAAGGGATTTGTGTTATTATTATGTCTATATTGTCTATGTAATAAAATATATACTGTGTTCTTATCTACTCGCGTACATATTTAGTTCCCTTGTTGTTTCAGTTAAACCATTTTTAGGAGTCGGTTAAATATATAACTTACATAAAGTTAAAAAGTATCTATCTATTAGTGAAAACCTGTTATTGGCTTTCTTTTTATATGTATAGTATTGATTCTATTTCATTATAATCATAAGCTTGTTGGTTTTCCAAAACAAATAAATAAATAAATAAATAAATACTAAAGAGTTAAGGGGATTAAAGATCTTTCACTAAATATGTAAGTAAGAAAGCTCGCTACCAAGAGTGTCCAGAACTTAAGGGGAAGAACATAAATAAAGGGGAATTTGTAGTTTTCGATTTGTTGGTAGAGCAGTGATTAGACGGATGATTATTATTTGTTTAAGTTTAAGTGTAAAAGGCGAAATATTTATACGCTTTGAAGGGAAACCAGAGTGTTGGCAGATATTTAACTATGGCCCTCTCAATTTCGCCCAATAATCTGAAAGTTTGGCGAGACCTACGAAAGTACTATTTAATTGCCGGTGGGCATACCTGAGTTCCCTCATGAAAGCGCCGAAGAAGGGTATGAGCCTGCACTCGGCCATCGCGAGCGCTCGGCCGAGGGCCCGCTCGTATTCGGCCGAGAGCAGCGCCGCGGACAGGAAGTCCAGTGCCGGCAACGGCTCCTCCGCTATGCTGAGCAGGAACGAGCTGAGCTTCTGTGACCTGGGGGAGAGATTACTTCTCTTAATATTTACTTTTATACAGAATGTAAAAAAACTAAATGATAATACTTTAGGGTGTGTATGGGTCCCCTATATAGAGATGACTGTGATAGTAGCATCGCTGAAAGAGCATTTTTTTAACCCTCGACAAAAAAGAGGGGTGTTATAAGTTTGACGTGTCTGTCTGTCTGTCTGTCTGTGGCATCGTAACATCCAAACGGGTGGACCGATTTTGATCTAGTTTTTTTTGTTTGAAAGCTGACATGACCGAGAGTGTTCTTAGCTATAATTCATCATCATTAACCTGCTCAGTGCTGAAAAATCTGGGTTTATGAAAGGCCGTTAGCAACTTACAGCGCTGCTAATTTCACTGTGAACTCAATATAAGGTATTGTCACTTGGTTTTGTTACACCCTTTTTAACAGGGTAATATTTCAAATCGCTGACGGAGTTGCGATGAATTTCATATTTCTAGGAGTGGGAACTTGGGAAGTTTTATGGGTAGACCCAGTGTATGGGGAGTCCCTCATATAAACCCGACCGACGTCCCCAATCTGACAGAGATGCGAAAACATGCAATCAAATTGAAAACTTTTATATTTCCGTTACTTTGTAAAAAATATTAAGTTTCATAAACTTACGAACTATTACGGTACGGTATTGTGATTATATTTTGTAGAGTATTTTTATTATCTTTTGTCAGTACAGAAGATGGGCAAGCGACCCAGCGTCTCTGGGACGCTTGCCCATACAAATCACAAAAAAATGTTTGCTATTTCAGCGCTGCTTCTTTCAAAGTGACCATAAGGGACACATACCCACCCTAAAGTATTATCACTTAGTTTTGTTACACCCTGCAGACATATTAACGTATCCCAAAATACATCATAACAGGCTCGACATAATCGAGAGACGATGCATGGTACAATCCTTTTTTTATACGTCCATGGGTATAATATGGTAGTGATGATGACCAGTCTTGGCAAAGTTAGGACATATTTACAATATTCAAGCACTTTGAGAACCAGATTTCGGTCGTGCCAAACGAAATTCAGTCCTATGCACTAGGTATTAAAGTTTGAAGCTCGTTTGCCGCTTCAAGCTATGATTACATAGGTTCTATTTGAATAAAACAGCCTAACTGCCGCTCCTACAGATGGTCTACATAAGCCGAATGTGAGCAGGTGTTCCCTGTAATGGAACTAGGCATATCGAGTCGCGCGCACGCATTCGCATGCGCAGGATGTGTTCTATGTGTCGCGAGTGAGAATAATTGCTCCGTAAAATGTCGAAAGTGTTGAAATGCAGTAATTGCAACATCGTTATCGATGAGATGCTTGCGTATATACAGAATAAAGTCTCTGTTATTGATGAACAGACCTTGGTTCGAATATGTCTATCAGCATTCAATAGTGACGAAATTAAGAAGTCGAAATCCCTTCTGTTTGAATCTATATCAACGGACCTAAGGAAGATAATCAGGAAGAACAAAGGCAAGGAAGAACGGGATATTTTGGATATTGTTCACCTAATTAAATCAACGGATCCTGATGAAATTCCCGTATTTGTAGCCAAGCAACTTGAAAAATTGCCCCCAATTTTATTTGATCATTTGGATTGTACGAAATTATTACGTGACATATTAAAACTACAATCTGCCGTAAATGAGATAAAAAGTACCTATGCTACGCTTGATAATTTGAAGGAACTAAAAGAGGATTTCTGTAAATCACAAAGTGAGTTTCGTGTCCCGTCATCTGCGTTGAAAGTAAATAAAAATCGTGAGACCTGGGCCTTAGACAGTGGGCCGGTGGGGCTTTCACAGTTACCTAACTCACCTTTAAATATCGCAAATAATAATGCAGAGGAAGAAGAACATCAAAATACGAAAATTTTGGAAACTAACCAAAAATCTACGAGGGTGAATTCAAAAGAATACGAAATATTGCAACGATCGCCTCGCGCCGTCGTCGGTGTCGGAACTGGTTCGCGAGTGACGTCAGCGCAGGCGAGCCCTGCCGCGGAACCGGTCGATCAGCTGTTTACGTTAGCTGAAAAAAGCGATAATGATGAACGCGTACTACAGAATTCGATTTATGTCAATGAAATCTCGGAAGATAAGACGAATTATATACAAAATGAATGGAAAACGGTTGAAAAACGTAGGAAAACCCATAAATACCGTTATATAGGAAAGTCGGGAACAGCGCGGGATGAAAGTTTTAAAGAATTTAATTTTAAAGCTGCCGAAAGAAAAATACCTATTTTTATTACGAATATACATAGCGATACAATGAAGGAGAGTATTGAAAAATATATATATACGAAAACTCAGGACTATGTGCTCTTGGAACCAATTATTATGAAAAAAGACAGGGGATATAAGGCATACAAATTTTTTGTAAATGAAGCCAAGCTATCTTTCTATCTTGACGAAAAACTGTGGCCAGAAGGCATAGTATTTAGACGTTTTATTAATTTCAAACACCGAAAACGCGACTCTCCTATAAAATCAAATGATAGATAACATGTTTGAAATGGTTACCTTTAATTGTAAGAATATTAAACGATCAATTGACGCTATTCGAGACCTGACAAAAACGGCGGATATAATAGCGCTTCAGGAAACCTGGCTGCTGCCCGAAGAGTTATCATATCTGGATACCGTGAGTGATGATTTTGGGTGTACAGGAGAATCAGCTGTGGACATATCAAATGGTATTCTACGAGGTCGGCCCTACGGCGGCGTTGCGTTGCTATGGAGACGTAAACTATTTCCCAATGTTAGTGTTGTTAAGTGTAATAATCCACGCATTTGTGCTGTAAAGAT
Source organism: Polyommatus iphigenia (assembly GCA_963422495.1). Lineage (NCBI taxonomy): Eukaryota > Metazoa > Arthropoda > Insecta > Lepidoptera > Lycaenidae > Polyommatus > Polyommatus iphigenia. The sequence continues at coordinate 5,309,773 of OY730188.1, forward strand.
TATTTTAAAAGAAAAATCTATATTAGTGGTGAGTGTATACATGCCCACGGATACAACTGCTAATTTAACGGAGTTCACGGACATTATGAGCTCGGTAAGTGCAATTATAGACAATTATAGTGTAGACTGTGCCTATATACTCGGAGATTTTAATGCTCACCCATTCGAACAGTTTTATGACGAGCTAATGTCATTTTGTAGTGACATGAAATGGATGTGTGCTGATATTGAAATGTTAAATCCCTTCTCCGATACACACACTTTTGTGAGTGACGCTAACGGCTCCAAGCGGTGGCTAGACCACTGCGTGGTAACAGGGGCAGCCGCTCACTCGGTTAAAAATGCGTATGTTAAATACGATGTAATGTGGTCGGATCACTACCCATTAATAATTCAATGCAAAATAGATATTGTACCTATAACACCAGCTGTACAGAGCTCTAAAGAACATAACCAGGTAGTGTGGGGTGAACGAAGCCCCGAGCAAATAAAAATCTATAGACAGGAATGTCATAGTCAGTTAAGACAAGTTGATATCCCGCATGAACTTTTGGCGTGTTGTGACAAGATGTGTAGTGATCCGAAACATAGAATTATTATAGATAAGTTCTATGATAGAATTGTAATTATTTTAAAAGAATCTGCCGTGATAAGTTATGCAAATAAGAAATTTGTAAAACGAGCAGTGCCTGGATGGAATAAATATGTATCTGATGCTCACAGAGAAGCTCGGCAGAAGTTTTCTCAGTGGGTAGCCCAAGGGAAACCTTCGTCCGGCTGCTACTATCAAGAAATGAGTGATGCTAGAAGAATCTTTAAATCGCGCTTAAAATGGTGTCAAAACCACGCCGATCAAATAAAAATGGATATTCTGGCATCACATCATAAAAGAAACGACTTTCGTTCCTTTTGGAAGCAAACGAATAAGTTGCAGCCAAAGCCGGGCGTCCCAGTGAGCATCGGAGGGTTAACTAGTCACGAACAAATTGCGAACGCGTTTGTAGACAATTTTTCAGTTAAATCTCCGCTAGGAAGCTCAGACTGCGTGCTGGATGCTGAAACCGATATGACCAGGATGATCAAAATAAAAACAAGTAATATATATAATATTGTAAGGTCTATGACAAGAGGCAAATCACCTGGTCATGACGGTCTCAGTATCGAGCACTTGCAGTTTGCTGGCCCACACTTACCGCGAGTTCTGTATTTATTATTTAATTTTTGTCTGAGTCATAGCTATATGCCGAGTGACATGATGAGAACGACAGTGGTACCTGTAGTTAAATGTAAAACTGGTGACATCAGTGATAAAAACAATTACAGGCCCATTTCGCTAGCGACTGTAATCTCTAAAATATTTGATAGTGTTTTGAATGCGCAGTTAAATGCTTATGTGAAGCAACATGATAACCAATTTGGTTTTAAACCGGGTCTATCGACTGAAAGCGCTGTGCTGTGCCTTAAGAGCACTGTCTCTTATTATGTAAAGAGAGGAACACCTGTCATCGCCTGCTTCCTTGACCTTTCCCGAGCATTTGACCTCGTTTGTTATAATATCTTATGGCAGAAGCTCCATAAACTTGGCCTACCAATAGAACTTATAAGCATCTTAAAATATTGGTATAATAATCAAGTCAATAGTGTGCGATGGCAGGGCGCTTTGTCTCGCGCATTTGGTCTCGAATGTGGCATGAGACAGGGTGGGCTGACGTCACCAACCCTGTTCAATATCTACGTCAATGATTTGATACGTGAGCTCAGTGGCACCAGGGTCGGCTGTCATATAGACGGCGTCTGCGTAAATAACATCAGCTACGCAGACGACATGGTGCTACTTAGCGCATCTGTATGTGGCATAAGAAAGCTAATATCCATTTGTGAGTCCTATGCAAATACCCATGGCCTGATCTATAATGTAAAGAAGAGCCAGGTCATGGTTTTTGGAGTAGGGGGCAGGTGTCCACCCAGTGTCCCATCTGTATATATTAACAAAAGTCTCCTAGAAAGGGTTTATAAATTTAAATACTTGGGACACTACTTGACACCTGACCTTAAGGATGACTCTGATATTGAGAGGGAACGGAGAGCGCTATCGGTGAGGGCAAACATGCTCGCTCGTCGGTTTGCGCGTAGTTCACATAATGTCAAAGTGGCCTTATTCAGGGCTTATTGCACCTCCTTTTATACGGGTAGCCTGTGGGCCAATTACACCCAAAAATCGTATAGCACTCTTCGTGTCCAATTCAATAACGCGTTCAGGGTGTTGTTGGGGCTGCCTTGGCGCTGCAGCGCGTCAGGGATGTTCGCTGAGGCACGTGTAGACTGTTTTTATGCAACCATGCGAAAAAGATGCGCATCCTTGGTGCGACGGGTGAGGGGCAGTACCAACAGCATACTGAGAATGTTTGCAGAACGATTGGACTGTCCTTATGTTAATCGATGTGGAGCTGTGTCACATGGACTAGCAAAATAGTCGATAACTTCATAATATTATTCTAGTAGTTAGCGACTGTTTTGTTAAATTAAATTGTTATTTATAATTTTTAAAATACTAACATTAGCTTTTAAGAATCAAAGTGTTACTAACAATTGGGCCAAATGTAGTCTGAAAAATAAAATTTATTATTATTATTATTATTATTATATACAACTTTAGGTACTAAGGGCGAAGCCAAACGAACGTAATTTGTGAGTTGTGAGTTGGGTTGCAAAATTACGTAATTTTACCGAAAACGCTGGTAAAATACGCGTATTTTACGGTAATTTATATAAATTACGGTAAAATTACCGACTACGTATGTATGTAGAATGGTGATATTATGACGGCGGGCGGGGTGAGCGTGTTGCAAGACTGCAACTTGCAACTTGCGTATTGCGTGCGCTTTGCACGGTGCGACGTTGCCGATTAGTGCTGTTTGCCAGAACATTTTGCGCTGTCGCGACTTTTTGGCAGTTGACGACACTCGACAGCTCAAACAGCAAGCCAGCTGGCTGGCAGTTATGTTGTTTTGACTGACTGCACTAGACGTGCATTAAGTAACCTGTTTATATCCCCATTATAAATGAAAATTATGCCACGAAATCAAATCGTTTTTTACCCAATCTTACCGTAATTTACCGTAAAATATAATATTTTACGTAAAATATCGTAATTTACCGAATTTTACGAAAGTAATTTTACCGCTTTACATCCCTAGTTGTGAGTCGCAGAATTTCGGTTCGACAGAATTCTACTGCATTCAGTTTCATACAAAAGTCCTGTTTGATTCACTCGAGCGTAATTTTGTGAGTCATGATTTGTATGAAAAGATATTTACGCGGCAGAAAATAAAGAAATTCTGCAACTCACAACTCACAAAATATTACGCTGGGGAACGTACATTTTTGCGGAACAAAAAGTATCCTATGTCGTTTCCCGGGACTCAAAGTATCTCCATGCCAAATTCCAGCAAAATCGGTTCAGCGGTTTGGCCGTAAAGAGGTAACAGACAGACAGACAGACAGACACACTTTCGCATACTTTATAATATTATTAGTAATTACCTAGTGTGGATGGCATTAAATGTAGAAAAAGTCTAGTTATAAACTTAAAACGCAGAAACATATGTGAAAATTCAATCTATGTGGAGTACGTTGGAAGATCGCAACAAACGCTATTTCTATGTAGCCAATTAAATCTCAAGCGTTCGTAGGCCCCGAGAGGTTTTTCCATTAACGTGCTTTCCCAGAGGACTCTTCTATACTAATATTATAAAGCGGAAGAGTTTGTTAGTTTGTTTGTTTGTTTGTTTGAACGCGCTAATCTCAGGAACTACTGGTCCGATTTGAAAAATTCTTTCAGTGTTAGATAGCCCATTTATTGAGGAAGGCTATAGGTCATATTTTATCACGCTGATACTAATAGGAGCGAAGAAATAGAGGAAAGTGTGGAAAAAACAGGGGGAAAATATTTGAAAGGGCTTATTTGAACGCGCTAATCTCTGGAACTACTGGTCCGATTTGAAAAAATTCTTTCAGTGTTAGATAGCCTATTTATTGAGGAAGGCTATAGCCTATATTTTATCACGCTAAAATTAATAAAAACGAAGAAATAGAGGAAAGTGTGGAAAAAACGGGGGAAATTATTTGAAAGGGCTTATTTGAACCCGCTAATCTCAGGAACTACTGGTTCGATTTGAAAAATTCTTTCAGTGTTAGATAGCCCATTTATCAAGAAAGGCTATAGACTATATTTTATTACGTTAAGACTAACAGGAGCGAAGAAATAGAGGAAAGTGTGGAAAAAACGGGGAAATTACTTGAAAGGGCACAAATGAACGCGCTATTCTCAGGAACTACTGGTCCGATTTGAAAAATTCTTTCAATGTTGGATAGCCCATTTATCGAGGAAGGTTATAGGCTATATTTTATCACGCTAAGACTAATAAGAGCGAAGAAATAGAAGAAAATGTGGAGCAATTTTTATGTTATTTGGCACACATGAAGGATAGAACTGCATACGTAGGTTTCTTTTTTTGCGGAAAAATGTACGGTTTCCGTGACATTCCTAAATTACGCGGGCGAAGCCGCGCGGAACATCTAGTCATACATACATACATTCATTCATACATCTATCCATACTAATTTAATGAAATACGAAAGTGTGTCCGTCTGTCTGTCTGTCTGTTACCTCTTCCCGCCCAAGCCGCTGAACCGATTTTGCTGAAATTTTGTATGGAGATACTTTGAGTCCCGGGAAAGGATATAGGATACCTTTTTATCCCGCGTGATAAACGACTTTTAGTGGAAACGAGTTGCGGGCGTCATTTTCGTCAATTATAAAAATATTTACGCGGCGTATTCAATGTTTGTCTTTAAAGCAAGCCTTTGTCTGTTCCGCGACATTTTCAATGTACCAAAAATAGACAAGCAGACTTTGTAAAGGTATTCGCTGCGTAATTTCCAATGAGGATTGAGGAGGTATTAATATAGGGCTCCCACACAAAACTGCGAATTCGCATCGCATCGTAATAATATCATTTTTATTATAGTTGGGGAGGGGAAGAGGGGATTTCGGGACTAGCTCGAGCGTGTCAGATTAAGCTTGTATAGGCTTCCGACATGTGTCTAGTTATCATTAAGTATAGAAATCAGATTTGTCATGTGGTGGGTCAAATTTTTTTTTTGAATATTGAAATGTCATCGAATCTGTCAGATTAAAATAGGGAATGTTTAGTATACCCCAAAGAAGCTTTCATATAAAGCACTGACGATTCAAAGGTTAGGTAAGCCTGTAGGGACATTTTAAAATATAAAAAACTAAAGCTTCATATTTTCCTAACTAAGCTTCGCAGATATTTTATTTTGCACTAAACTAAATGATTTAGTCCTTGTTGTCTAAAATATATTTATAATTTACCTAAATAAGCAAATTTCTGAATATATTTTCTTTTTCAAAACTTTAAAATGGCTTCAGTTTCTGAACCCATCGCTAAAATAAAAAACGCACTTATTTTTTTTTAATCAGCTTTACCTAATCTATAAAAGGTCTCCAGTACGCTCGAGTGACTACACAATTAGCACCCTCCCCTCCCCTACTATTATGAATTAGGTCGCAGATATATTTTGCGATGCGATGTGAATTCGCAGTTATTGTGGGAGCCCATATAAAATTCTCTTGTCGTCGTTTGTTGCCAAACTTCTCACAAACGGCTGGGCCGATTTTGCTCAAATTTTGTGTTCTTATAGGGTAAGTCAGAGAAAAAACCTAGTTAGATATATTATATGGCAAAACATGGCTTGCCGGTTTAGATCAATACGAAAGGGTATGTATGTTTGGTACCTTCAAACGCTTAAAGCCCTGTACTAATTTTAATGAAGTTTGACTTGGTTACATAGCGCTAGTTTTCCGTGAGGCCTTGGTTTTTGAACTGGGCCATATATGTCGAAGAATGGATCTCCAAAGGTGAAAGAAAATGCTACAAGTTTTACATTACAGTAAAAAGTATCTATTCCAATTTTTCAACTATTTCGTATTGCCATTTGCCAGACGCGCGCGTTTGAATATGTATGAAGTCAGGAATGCATAAATGTAAGTGTATATTACGTTGAAAACGCTTGTATGTGTGTGTTACACGAATGTGAATGTGTGTGTTACACGAATGTGAATGTGTGTGTGGGAGTCACAAAGCAGTGACGTGCTTTGACCAATCACGCGAATTGTGAGTTGTGTAGAATTTAGACAAAAACAAAATCTATATCTGTAGTCATGGGTCAGTTTAATTTTGTCTGTTTTTTGGTATGTAAATACTTTGAGTCTCAAACGAAGATCGATTTCTATCGGGCCGGTCATGTTGCTCGTATGCTTGTTATGTACCTTGTGTACGTTTTTGGGTTCCGTACCCAAAGAGTAAAAATGGGACCCTATTACTGATTTTCATATTAAAAGCATCCGTAAGACAGAGTAAAACAAATGCCTCTACAGATTATTAAATCCTACATAATTTTCATAACACAATTTAATTCAATTAATACCCGTCAGAAAATTACGTATCTAGATCTAATATCTAATTATAATAGTTTTACAATTATAATAAGTAATTAAATTTTAAATTATTATTTGCCTTAGTTCTTTTATATAACGTTAAACGTTTAATTTAAGTAACTACTAGTTGAGAGGTCAAACGGCAGACAAGAATAGATTCAGCCAATCGAAGGGTCTGTTCTATATTTAAAATGTCTATAAGTAATACAATGATTGGACGAATGAAGATGGACTTTTATATTCACTGTCTGTGTAAAAGATACAAAAGTAAGTTGAACTCAAGCTCAATACTTTACGGCTAATATATCTAGCTATACATAGAATCAACATAGAATCAATGTATTTTTGATTTCAAATCATTTTCCCGGTCCGAAATCCTCTATTTATGCAAAAAAAACGTTATGCAAAAATTTTTTCATAATTTGCCTCTTTCGGTACATGTACCTCGCGTGCCATATCGCGTCCCCAAACGACGAGCAATGCTCGTCTTTCGAAAGTCTGTTCTTTAAGGTACAATTCCGTGCATCGCGATCGATCGCGGTCGTGCACGACCTACGACTGTCGTCGGACGCTCGCGACCATAGTCAACGTATGAAAATGTATGGCACCGCTTCCGAGGCCCGCGACTGACGCGCGCGGCCTACGACTGTCGCAAGCCGCGCGCGATCGTGCCATATAACTTTGACACGGTCGCCTACGACTGTCGTCGGTCGTGCGCGACTGTCATAACTTCAAGACACGATCGCGCGCGGCTTACGACAGTCGTAGGCCGCGCGCGTCAGTCGCGGGCCTCGGAAGCGGTGCCATACATTTTCATACGTTGACTATGGTCGCGAGCGTCCGACGACAGTCGTAGGTCGTGCACGACCGCGATCGATCGCGATGCACGGAATTGTACCTTAAGTCTGCTATCGGAATCGGACGTCAATCGGAATTTTAAGAATGCCTAAAAGTGCCGTATTGAGCTGTAGAAATTCAAATAGAAACGTTGGCTTTGATAATAGACACGTTTTTTATCATCGGTACGTCACAGTGGTAAGAAAAAAGTGACACGCTCGTTTTCATACAAATAGAGCGACATGCGGTATCTATCTTGATCTATGTCTGTGCAAGGAACAAAGCTGCATCAAATAAGTAAATGTTGCACTAAAACAGTAGAAATGTTACAGCTAGATGGTTACAAGGTGTAACAAAGCTGAGTGATAAATTATAATACTTAAATTAGTGTGTGTATGTGACCCTTATATTATATAGAGTTTATTGTGAAAGTAGCAGCGCTGAAAGAGCATTTTTTATTTGTAATTTGTATCGAAGAGCAAATTTTTTTTGTGGTTTGTACTTTTTATATTATGTACACACTAGCGTCACGAATTTTCCGATACAAAAGTAAAATAAAAGTTACTCTTTCAGCGCAGACTGCTCTTTTCACAGCAAACTCTAAATAGGCGACCGATACATACCCTAAAGCAGGGGTTTCCAATCTTTTTCAGCCTGCGGCGCACTTACAAGTCAATATTTTGTCTTTACCTAGCTATTACAAAAATACACATAAATTTAAACATTTTTAATGATTATAGTCAGGTAAAGCAAGTAATTATTTACTTGCTTAACCTTATTAAATAATGCTTATTAAATAATAAACAAATATTTAATCATCTGCCTACTTTGTATAATTCATATTATTATAATTTTATTTTATAATAATATTTGTGGTTATGGATACAATACAATACAAAAACACTTTATTGCACACCAAGAAATACAAAATGAAACAAATTTAAGTACTGTATATAGTAAACAACATGTTCCAGATGATGCACAAAATTTGCAAACAAGCAATCTCTTCCAGCATGGGCGTATATAAGGGGGGGGGGGGGGGGTCCTGGGGGTCCGGACCCCCCCATTACTATCCATCTTACTTGTCCAATCGACAATAATATATGTACAGAGGCTGCGTAACTAACATCTTAAGACGCAGCTAGTCCACATATCCGCGGTAGGATACCCCATCCCCCTCATCCGCAGAACGGTATTTTTTTCGCGTAAAAAAAAAATTATACAAAGAGTTTGATGTTCACGTAGATTTGCTAAGCCGGGTTTTTAATTAGGTACACAAAACAATAATTTTTTATCTAATGCACAGCTTTTATCGCGGGCTTTTAGCGTGGCGTTCGCTAAAACTTGGCGATACTCCTCCACAACCATCATTGACGGAGCCATGGGAGCCACTTCGGCCAGTGAGGCAGCCTCCAAATCCCAGGCCACAACTCATTGCTTACTTGGACTTAGGGATTGCAAAAAACGGATTTTCAGAAAAATACGGATTTACGGATTTTTTCATCCTCAAATCCGGATTATCCGGATAATCCGGATTTTTTTGTAATTTTTTAAATATTTTTGATAAACAGCTTTAAATGTGAGCTATTTTCTTAGTATTTCTTTATTTAACATTAATTGTAAAAGTGCAAAATGAAACGTCTCAAAAAATTTACATTTTTCTTAAAAAAAAAACGAGTTTCACATGATCAAAATAACAGTATCTGGTACTTTCAATTTTATTAAGAACTTAAAAATATCCTGATTTTTTCAACTACATATTTAAAAAGGTGAAATTTTAGTTAACATTAAGACAATCCTAAGCAATCTCCGCTTTATTAACTCCTTCGTCATTTTTACACCTACAGCCGTCAGCCGCACATCATCAAATTATGCTCCAAGTTATTCACTATGTCAACGAGTAGCTGTACTTGGACCAATTAGCTTCTTATGACAACAGTAAGGCAGAAAAACTGGTCCATGAAGAATAGTGACTTACCAATCTCACTGAAGCGCAGACTCGCTGTGTATTTCGCTCGTCATAACCAACGATGCGCAAACTGATTGACCGATTTACGATTTACAAAAGTTCCACTCAGGGTCTGCCAAGGAGCAATAGAGATCAAATCTCAACAAATCAAAAAAACATAACGTGCTCCCAAACTAGAATCACAGACGTAGGAATCAAGACGGCCAAGCTAAAGTGGCATTGGGCTGGTGACGCTATCCGCATACATTATGCTGGATATCGACTGAGTTGGTATCTAGACCTAAGAAAAGATAGCGCTATACTCTGGAGGTATTTTTCATGCAGATCACTGTAATCCTGACGTTAAGACGATCCTTTGTGACTCCTTCATATTAGAGTACCGTCCCCAACCTAGTGCTGCTCATGAATTTAACTATGTGATTAGGATTGGTGCCACAAATTTCCTCTTTAGTAAATTAGGAGAGTTTTTGCTCTGTAGTAGGGCAGTAGAACCAAGTAGAAGGTGAAAAGGTGTATCACAGAATCTGCAGGTCCTAATACTATTAACACCTATTATTCTGTAAAGGTGCTTGTTGAGTTTATATTGTCCAGTTAGGCTTCTGGCCAGGAGTCTATTTTTTTTCTTACTAGCCAACTCATCACTTTGCCCAGCAGTTGGATAGTATAGTATATTTAGGCTATTGCACAGAATATTAAACTTTAAATCAACATTTAGTTATATTGTAAACTTACTATATGCCTCTATTTAATAAGACAAAATCACAAATCGGCATTCGTTACGTAAGAATTTATAATTTATAATTATAACCTCAATTTAAACAAAAACAACATTATTATTAATAGCCGTTAGTGTCCCACTGCTGGGCAAAGGCCTCCCCTGCCTCTTTCCGCGTGTCTCTATTCTTCGCTGTATTTGGCCATTTAAAAAACAACATATTTTATAGAAAAAACTATATTAAATACTAAAATGTTCTAAAATAATTGTAAAAATGTTTATCATCATTGCATTAATAATATAGTAAAATGATAGCTAGGGTTTAAGAAATTAAAATAATATGTCATTATTTCTTTTAAATAAATGATAAAATGTAAAGAAATGTAAATTTTACAACCACCAAATAACTACAGAATGGAATGTTAGACATACGAAATTCTGACTTTGTTACGTGTAGACCACGCAAAGTTGTGATAGCGCTTTTAATCAAATGTGAATTTGTACATCGGATATTACACGATACATTTAAATTAATTTTATATTACGTAAAAGCTTCTTTTTCATAATTTTATCTACTATTCGAAAAATCCGAAAATCCGGATTTTGAAAAATAAAAATCCGGATTTTTCAAAGGCCCGAAAAATCCGGATTATCTGGATTTTTCGGATTTCGAAGTATCCGGATTGCAATCCCGTTGGACTTATTGCTTGCCACAATATTATTTGCCACAACTTATTGCTTTTAATTAATAAAATAAGTATTATTACATAATATGTTATAAAAAATTGTTTGACCTTGAAAGAGTTCTAGTACTTTGGTGTAATAATAAAAATTATTCCTTAGATAATATGTTCTATTTAAATAATGGGTTTATTTGCGCTGGCCGGCACTTTTAAAACTAGCCCAAAATTGTATGGACGTTTGATCTTGTCCTTTATTACTTTAGAATTTAACCTTTGTTACTTTTTTAGGGTTCCGTACCCAAAGGGTAAAAACGGGACCCTATTACTAAGACTTCGTTGTCTGTCCGTCCGTCCGTCCGTCTGTCTGTCTCCAGGCTGTATCACAAGAACCGCTAAAGCTAGACTTCTGAATTTTTCACAGAATGTGTATATCTATTGCCACTATTACAACAAATACTAAAAGCAAAATAATAGTAATATTTAAGGGGGGCTCCCATACAACAAACGTGATTTTTTTGGTCTTTTTTGCTCCACATCAATAATGACAACAGGTAGGCACTTGAAATTTTCACAAAAGCCTCACCTATATGTAAACTTAAATAATTAATAATAATATTTAAATAAAATAAAAAATTAAGGGGGGCTCCCATACAAAAAATCCAATTTTTGGCCTATTTTTGCTATATAACGGTACGGAACCCCCCGTGCGCGAGTCCGACTCGCACTTATCCGATTATTAATAAATATAGGTATTCAACATTCCGATATTAAAATCTTAAAAAATACTTTTGATTTCCTAAACACGTTAGGTACCTATTTGCTGCTGCGGACCCCTTCATGGGCGAGTCCAACTCGCACTTTGCCGTTTTTTAGGTTAGGGTCCCGAACCTCAAAGGATCTCCATGCCCAGCAAAATCGGTTCAGTGGTTTGGGTGTGAAGAGGTAAAAGAAAATAGACGGACAGACTGACTCAGACATACTTTCGCATTTATTATGTTAGTATGGATTAAACTTATCAAAGCTATATACAAGATGTTTGTGTAAACACCGTTGTCCTTGAAACTATCAAATGAGCCCGTCAAAATGAACAACTTTTTCTATGAGAACAATGCTGATGGGTATGAAGATGGCATTTTTATTTGAGTTCCCAGCGTTGTTCTCATAGAAAAAGTTGTTCATTTTGACGGGCTCATTTGATGGTTTCAAGGATAACGGTGTTTACACAAACACACTGTATACGCCCGTGTCTTCCAGTCAACCTTTTGTTTATCGGATTGACTATAAGAGATTGAAAACATCGTGGCGGTGTACAAACCTGATTAACAGAGAAAAGGTTACATGTTATTAATTAACAATTAACTTAATAAAATAAAAATAATCAATGATAATTTAGAAATAATGTAGAAAATGTAGAAATAATGTAGAAAAAAGAAAGAGGATCGACTCACGGCGCCCCTCTTGCCTTTCTACGGCGCACCAGGGCGCCGCGGCGCACAGTTTGGGAACCCCTGCCCTAAAGTATAATCACTTAGCTTTGAGAGAACAAATGCTCATACGTATGAAGATCACGGAACGCCGGGTCAATACTCCAACTGAAGGTACTTATCTGTTCGCTGGCAGATAGTTCGAATGGCGTTTAGAAGCTGCTACTGACTCGTTGTAATCATAAAATATGTTACAAATATTAGAATGTAGTCTGAAATTGTTTAATGTTTGGTGTTTATATCTATCTGTATATTTTTTCATTCTAGTACAAGGGTGGCGAACCTTTTCGACACTTGGGCCAAAATTCGGAAGTAGAATTTTACCCCGGGCCGCACTACTAAATTATATGTATACTCGTAGTGCGCGCCAGATAAGTCTGCGCACAGTCAAAATCGGATACTAATTTTTCCTATTAGAACTTAGTTAGAGCTTAGAACAAAAAATGTACTGTTATAACTTATAACTTATAAGCAAAGAAAACACCCCAGTCACGCGCTCAGCACGTTATTTTAAAATCAGCCCCACTTTATGTAGATAAAGCATGTGTTGATTAGTAAAAGAAAAGAAGTGTTTGTTTGCTTTTTATAGTAGGTATGATAAGATAATTTTAGTATTAACTTTTTTTACATAAAATTTGCTAGGCTCCGCGGGCCACAAGGTAACAGACGGCGGGCCGCATGTGGCCCGCGGGCCGCGTGTTGGCCACCCTTGTTCTAGTAGGTTCTATCCCACCAAAAACATAAAATATGTAAAAATGGAAAGCCAAGTTCCATACAAACATTATACTTGTCTATGGACTTCGCCGTAAAAAGGATGGAGATCTAAATGAGTGCCAAGTTCCATGCAAAATCGAAATATGTATGTATAGGAACCAAATAAGATTACGAACAAATAATAGAGTCTATTTCTTTGCTTTATTGAATATCTATAACAATTAATGTTATTTAAATAATTTGAGATCTTAAACTAGATTAAATCTAACTTGGCCAGTTTTCATTACATCAGTCATTTCATAAAGTTATTGAACATTTTAATTCTGATGAAAACTAGCCAAGTAGAATCTAATCTAGTTTAAGATCTCAAATTATTTAAATAACATTAATTGTTATAGATATTCAATAAAGCAAAGAAATAGACTCTATTATTTGTTCGTAATGTTATTTGGTTCCTATACATACATATTTCGATTTTGCATGGAACTTGGCACTCATTTAGATCTCCATCCCTTTTACGGCGAAGTCCATAGACAAGTATAATGTTTGTATGGAACTTGGCTTTCCATTTTTACATATTTTATGTTTTTGGTGGGATATCATTACTTTTTGTAAAGAAAACTTTCCGAGCAAGGGTAGACAGTAGACATCTTAATCTTCCCAGTTCAAACATACATAATATTCGACTATATTCAATCGCAACCTTAAGGTGTTGTTTCACCACTTCCCGACGAGTATCGGATATGCTATCCCGCAACTTATCTGGCAGATACTTCATCTATCAGGTAAATTGTGGATAGCCTATCTGAAACTTAACTGACAGATCCTTCATCTGTCAGATAAGTTGTGGATAGCCTATCTGAAACTAATCAGGAAGTGGGGAAATAGCCCCTAAGCCTTGTTGAGTATCAGACGAATAAAACAAAGAAAATTCAAGCGAATGGAAAAAGCAGCTACCATCAGAAGGCATTGGAATAATACGGTATAACACAAGTGTATTTCCAACCATTAACTATTAGGGTACAGCTTATTGTGCGGAAGTAAAGTAGCTATTATTATAGCTGTCTAACAAATAGACAGATGGACGTACGGACGGACAGACGTACAGACAGACGGACAGACGGACACACGTATTAAAAGAATTCTATGTCTATTTCCGGGACTCAAACTATATCTCCATACTAAATTTAAGAACAATCGGTACAAGCAATTTGGGCGTGAAGAGGTAACAGACAGACAGACATACATCATAAAGTTTCAACCTTCTATTAATTTCCTAAAGTTTTTTCACTTCACAAATAAATATGTATTTACGGGGAGCTCCCATACAATAAATGTGATTTTTTGGCCTTTTTTGCTCAAAATCAATAATGGCAGCCGGTAGATACTAAAAAGTTTCATAAAATCTTTAATTATATTTTTATTTTTATGATTTATAATAAAAGTATAATAAAATAAATATTTAAGGGGGGTCTCCATACAAAAACACAATTTTTCCCTAGTTTCGCTCTGTCCGACTCGCACTTGACCGATTTTTTTTGTTTTCTGATTTTTCCCTACGCTTTCACACAATTACCGAGCTGGATTCCAAATTTCAGCCTTCTAGGTCATCTGGGAGTGGGTTAGAATTTTGATCTATAGGTCAGTCAGTCAGTCAGTCAGTGATAAAAATGTAGATTTTCGGACGTTAATATCTTAATAACCGTTTGAGCTGTGCTTATGAAATTTGGAGCATGTAGTAATCTCGCATGTCTCATTATATGAGCCAAATTTGAAACGTCTATGTGAAATAGTTTCTGAATTATGAGAGGGTCAAAAGTAGCTGCAAATGGTTCGTGTAATATTACACACGATGCTGCTCGCCATTCTGTTATGCTGGAACTTGGCTTGACACACTACCGCGTGTCTAGATCAAATAACTAGCTGCTGGGGTAAGAGGACGCACTCACAATGTAACTACTTCTTCTTCGTAATTGCTGTGGTCTCAACTCTCAACTGAGGAATAACCAGCATTGTAATGACCTACAATATACTTTAAGAAATTAATTCGTAACTTTGTGTGACATGCGTAAAAACACGAGTGAGAGTTGAGTCTTGAGACTATAAAAATGCAGGAAAATAACAATATTATATACAATTATACATAAGGACCCTGCACCAAGTAAGGCGACTCTAACGGGAAAATACTTTTTATTCGTTAACTAACCAAATAAATTAAGGAAACAAATTATTAAGTAAGGCTCTGTTTTATCAAGTATCATATTATAAATCATTTTTCAACCT
This sequence comes from Polyommatus iphigenia, assembly GCA_963422495.1. Lineage (NCBI taxonomy): Eukaryota > Metazoa > Arthropoda > Insecta > Lepidoptera > Lycaenidae > Polyommatus > Polyommatus iphigenia. The sequence continues at coordinate 5,324,981 of OY730188.1, forward strand.
AGCTTGAATAGCCATTTAATAATCTTAAGTTTTGTTAAGCTCTTCCAAATGGCTTTCCAAGGAACACAGTACCAAACAAGGCCAATATTATACATCGGTCGTTTAACTTGAAAATAGAGTTACAAGTATTTATTTATCTGCTTTTACTAAAACGACATTATAATTTATTTCATGCTAGCAACACATAGCTTAATTTATTTATATCATCTAAGAAAAGTATAACGAACATTGCTTGAACATCGTCTTATACCTAAGAATATATTAATGGAAATTATTTAAAAATAGTAGTAATGAGTATCACATTGACACCTTATAACTAATTGCCAATGCGTTTTATAATGCAATCAAAATTTTTTTTATCTTAAATGGCCTTTTTATAAGGCCCAAATGTTCAATATGCGTGTATAAGTTTAATAATCCTAATAAGTGAAAATGTTATAAAAAACAAAATTTTTTTATTGTTACGGTACGCATATTTTATAACGAAAAAATAACTGTTTATATGTTAATGATTTTTAGATATTCCTTTTAGAGTTCATGTTCCCTAGCAAGGCCAACCATCAATTCTTTGGTTGGGCCTTATAAGGAACCACCGGCCTTCCTAAGAACATTACCAATATTTTAACTTAAATCGAGGCATAAGTAGATTTTCTTTTATTAGTACCATACGCATAACCCTATACGACAATGCCCTGTAATAAAATGTGAGATAGATCTAGGTTATGTAACTAAAAACTAAAGTTTTTCAGTATGCGGAAATTACAATTGTAGCTTCGACAACCAAAGTCTACAAACAGCGAGATCGCACTGCTACAATTGCGGCGCGATCGAACGCGCCGCCGCGTTTATGGCCTTAAGTTTGATGGATCTAAGTGTGTAGTAGAAGGAATGTCTTACCATGACGATAATTACGACTTTTTAATAGTTGGCCTTCAAAGGAACGTGGCCTTCTATGGTGCATGGTCGTTATCTATACTAATATTATAAATGCGAAAGTATCTCTGTCTGTCTGTCTGTCTCGCTTTCACGCCAAAACTACTGAACCGATTGTAATGAAATTTTGTACACAGATAGTCTAAAGCCTGAGAAAGGACATAGCTACTTTTTAACTGAAAAAGGGGTTGTAAGGTATGCGTAAATTTGTTCAAATTAAGTTAGTTCCAAAAACTCATAACAGATGGCGCCAAGAGTCGCCTAGATCGCGCTATCGCTTGCTCATACGTATTTCTACAAGAGGTGGTACCATATTGAGTTAAGTTTTTTGATTGTTTCGTTTGTTATACACGTTATTACATTACTCACCTACCAACATAGATATCAGAAACAACCGCCTACCAATGATAAATGGGGAGTTTCAAAAAATACAACAACAGACAAAAATCGGCCAAAAATAATAACTTTCACATAAGGCGGTTTTACGATTTTAGTTATAATAGTATATTACTAAATTTATTAAATATCATATTTTTTGTGACTAATAGACTATTTACTAGAAAAAAATTCAAAAATATGTGAGTTAGTATCAAATTTGCGTCCGTTTTGTTACCATAATCAAGTTGAATAGAAATAAAACTATAATATATTTTGAGACTCTTACGTATTTATTGAAATAATACAGTTCTTTTACGTTATTTATATAAAAAATTAAGACACTGCACATTTTAAAACAGATTAGAAAATCCAATTTTTATTTCGGGTTCCAAAACTACATTCATTTTTTATGGTACTTTCTCAAAAATTGAGCTGTTTAAAATCTGAATGCAATTAAAAACGCTTAATATTAATTGTTTTAGCTAAGACAGGAGACATACCTCATAAGATAGAAATTTACGTCAAAATCTTAAAAATACCTTAAATAAATTCAGGGACAGTAACAAAACCGACAGTAACAAAATTTTAAGGCATAGTGTACAAGACTTAGAATTCAATATTATATTAAAATATAAATATAATTTAAAAATATAAAATTTACGATAACAGTAATCTACAGAAACTTAAATAAAAAGTAATACAATGATAAAAATTAGAATAAAAAAAACAAAAGGAAAAACTAAAGATCTTAATCAAAAAGGCCACCGAGCGGTGCCGGAAATGTGCGGATTATATTAAAATTAGCAATTATTTTTTCTTAACTCCACTCGTCTATTCTAGCTTCTGCCTCAGCTGGATTCAGTTCCGATATGTTTTTATTTTTTTATTTAATCTTCGTGAAATTTTCCTTAATTTACTCTGGATTTTAATTTTTTAACCTCTCCCTATACCTATTCGTAAAACAAAAATTTTAAACAAACTATAAGCTATCTTTAACTTTACAAAAATTGTATTTAATTGAAACTTCTTAGATAATTTATCACCATGCAAATCCACAGTGTATGACTAGCTTTGTGCTTTCGGTTTTGTTACTTTGCCGGTTCGTCTATATGTTACCCTGTAAGCAGTAACAAAACCGAAGTAACATTATGCGTCTACCTTACACTTAAAGACATGTAAAACTTTTTCTGTTTTACGCTGAATCAAACTACACACACTTACTTTTAGTTCAAAAATCAGTCTATCTTTACAAACTATTATGTTACAAATAAAGATAGTAAAAAGTATCAAACAGTCGTTACAAACCTGACTATCAATTTTGGTCCATTCCAACTGATTACACATTTCTTTGCACCACCAAGAAAATTACTCAGCCAAGCCGTATTAAAATGGCCCATCGTACTGAATATTAGTTTCGCCATAAACAGAACACAAAAAATATATTTTAGTAGATTGTTATCATGAAAAAATTATGGTAACAAAACTGGAATGTCCGAAAATAACATATTCCGGGGACAACAGATAACTGCAAATTTAAATGGATTAAAGTAGTCTTACGCTTTAAATTGAGCCTTAAAAGTAAAGAACATGGTTCATTTAACCAAAAAAACAATTGAATGTGTCAAGTATTTCCAGAAAATTTTAATTTAATTCAGTCCGAATTTTTAAATTGTTACTGGGGACACTGGAAAAAGAGGGGCTTGATAAATTATATCACCATAATTTCTTTTTTTTTTCTATTTGAATTAAGTTTTTAATTATCCAAAATAAAGTACAAATAGACACTCTTTCAGTTACTTTATGAATAAATACCAATAATGGTCAAAGTTTTTAATAAAATAAATATTAAAATGAAGGACATGCCAAAATGGCTGTTGTATTATTTTTTTGAAACTCCCCAATTATACTTAATAGTTTATGGGTAAAGCTAAAGTTGTGTAATGGGGGGTTAAATAAGCTTTAATATGTGGTATAAAAAAGTTGAATTAAAAAATATATATATTATGTGCACACTGCACAGCTGTTTTTGGGTATTTTGATTTGAGGGGTACCAGGGTTTTAAAAAGCTTTTAAATTTGACACCAATTTTGTTGACACCGCGCGGTAAAAAAGTCCACGCGGACAAAATCGCGGGCAACAGCTAGTATATGATAACAGTAATTTTTTGGTTCTATCAGAGAAGTTGATATTTTATAGGTAGATAACGGACCTACGTAGTTTGGTCGAGTTGTGTCAATCCTAGCCCTCAGGTCACGAGTCACGACTCACAACTTACATTGAATTGACAAAATCCAACCAAATGACGTATTTCCATCAACTGCCTATGAATCAATTTCTTCTATGGTACGTTTCTTACATGTTATGAAAAACAATCATGAATACATTGAAAATCAGCATTTAAATTACACTCAATATAGCCTATTCCGTGAATGTCGATGGTTTTCTTCTCTTCTCCTTTTTCTCTCCTTTCTCTTACCTCCTGATGATGTGAGCATCATCAGCAAGTAGTTTCCGCCGGCCTACAGCTACTGAACTGCTGAAGGCCGAAAGAAACCCCTGCCGAGGTTACCCTTTATCTTCTCTTCTTGATAACTTCTCTCCTGGTGAACTCTTCTTGTTATTTATAGCATACGAAAAGAAATATACACGTGGATAATTTACAACAATTTGGAATCGTATTCATATATGATGCATATCTGTTATTATCTAATTAATAATCTAACATAGCATAGGATTAGGTTAATGACATAAAACCTAGTGCAATGTTATTTATTTCAACCTGGATCCGATAACTTTTTCGAATCCGAATCGAACGGCTAACATTGCATAATTATACACTAGCTATTTGACCGAGCTTTGCTCGGTATTCGATAAAACACGAATAAAATGACATTTTCTAAAAATGATTCCTAGCTAGATCGATTTATCGCTCCCGAAACCCCCTATATACTAAATTTCATGAAAATCGTTGGAGCCGATTTCGAGATTCCAATTATATATATACAAGAAATGCTCGTTTAAAGATATAAGATTCGGTTTTTGTAAATCTTACAAAAAAGCAAATATCACAAAACTAATGTTCAATTGTAATACACGAGATGTAAAACTGCTTCGTAACGGCCAGCAATAGCAGACGTAGCGAAATAAGCTAATACAGTCCAGCTGTTGCGGGGCCGATTTATGCTCGCTTCCTGCACGTAGCTAGGGTTGCCAGCTGCATAACAATAGTAGACATGGGAAAGAATCGACATACTGACAGATTTTATCGACAAAATGGCGGATTTCCATTGTCTAACTGTCACTTTGTCTTGTCTAACTGTCACTTTGTTTATTCTTCCGTAGAAAGAAACCGTTTCTATGGTGACCATGCTTAGCCTGCAGGTCGCTAAGCCGGACAAAGTAGACAGCTTAGCCGGACATTTGTATAAAAAAGACAGAAACTCTGCTATTGAGTAGTTAGAGTCTGAATTCACAATATAGCAATTTTTAGCAACACGTATACAAATTCTCTGTTTTATTAAAACAATTAACCTTCTAATAGATAAAACTTCTTATCAGATGCAAAACCGTCTATCTGTATGATTTTCATATAAAATTATAGATTCATATCTGTACAAAAGCGGACTCCCTTCAATTTTGTCCGGACAAAAAGCCTTGCTGTGTCCGGCTTTATCCGGACGCCTGGCAACCCTACCTGCACGCTCACTCGCTCCCAACTTCCGTAGTTCGGACGTTTCTAGAAACATTAGACTTAAATGATAGTTATATTTGCTGAGAGATTTAGATCCAAATGGATGGTATAGTTTTCTAGATACTAATGGAGTCGTATTTCTACTTAGGTCGATTTTAGGGAACATATTTTGTTGCTTATTTACGGTTTCGTACCTCATTTTCAAATGGTTACTTATACTAGCACAAAAAGATACACATGTGTGAATTGTATAAGCCGAGCTTTGTGAGGTCTCGCATCGCGCCGTCACAACTTTCCCGGCTGATGAAAACACATCTACATATAAATAAAAATTACTATATTAAAGCACAAATCCACAGGCGTGATAGTTTTTCCGTAAAGTCCACAAAATGTAAAGGTTGTGGGATATACTTGGGCTCGCATCGCTCGCCCTGATTATGTCTCTTTCGCTCGTAACTACCAAGTATATCTGTTAGACCGAGATAGCGATCTATACTCACTTGATCCCAGCAGCGATCTCCATGGCGCCGTTGAAGTTGCCGATGTTCCAGCAGGTGAGAGCCACCCGCAGCAGACACGCCAACACCACCTTCCGCTCCTCTGTGCTGGACCCCGACAGCACCAGCTCCGTCACCCACGCGGACACCTGCGAAAAAAAATCAAGGTTAATGTTGGGCTGTTATGAGTGGGGAGTAATATGTCCATAGATGTCACTACGCTACAGCACTGCTGTACATATTGCTAACTGTTGCAGTAACACGTGCTTCAGAAAATATTATGTACTATCAATAAATAAACTAGTTGAAAAATGAAAAATTTCTAAATTGGGTGCATTACGTATGCTAAACTAAAAGAGCAATATGACCATTATTAAATGTCGTGAGTAGTGACCACCTATTTTTTTCGTCTGCTTATATCAAGTTAATATAATTAGTCGCGATCGGTTCGGTTTGAGTGGGTTGGGCTTGATAAAACCCGACCAAATTACGTAGTTCCGCCTTCAGAGCAATTCATAGGCATGAATCAATTTCTCTGACAATAAGTACATTTAAAAGGAAATATCAAAAGATAAAGCTAGCTAGATACCTAATTTGATCGATTGAGGTAGTTAACATAATGTCAAATCTAAATTGGAGACATCCTCAAAATTGCAACAATTTAGCTGTAACAGTTTTGGAATTTACAATATGTCTAGGTGTAGAAGTCTAAATGGAAAATTATTCTTCACATTTTTAACTTCAGTAACCTAGAATCTAGATGACTAAAGTAGGACAGGTATACAGGAACCCTATATAGGATGTAAGAAAACTAAGTGATAACACTTTAGGGTATGTGTGGATTTAATACAGTTCACTCTGGATTAAGCAGCAGCGTTGAAAGAGCAAATTTTTTTTTGTGATTTGTATGGGTAAACGCCTCAGCTTCATGAATTTTCCCATACAAAAAAGAAAAAAAAAATACTGTATCGGCGCTGATACATTCACAGCTAAGTCTATACATGTCATATACACATCCCAAAGTTTTATCACTTTTTGTTACAGGTATATTATGATCTACACATTGTACAATTATAGTCATGCTGTCTAAAAATCTTCTAATAAATTAATGTGACGCTTAAACGGCTAAACCGACTCAGATGTTTGGTATGGAGATACTTTGAAAGACGGAAAAATAACATAATATGGTAGATTGTAGTTTTTGTCGCGAAAAAACTGCAACGGAGTTGCGAGGATCATCTAGTAAGCTATAGGGATAAAATTTTCAACATCGTAAAATTGGACTCCACGTCCGTATGTGACAATATGTGGCTTTAGCCTTCTCCATGCTTGTTATTTTACGCTGGCAACATCATAATTTCACAATTTATCATGGACTTTTCTTGGATATTCCATGCAGGCGACAGAAGAACTAAAAGTTGGGATTATATTTACAAGCAACGCTCCGTCCAACTCGATATAAACTACAGCGAAGAATATTAAATACTCTGGAAAGTTCCAGCAACTTCCATCGTATAAATTTTCATCACCACATTAAAGGGTTCGCAGAGTTGCTTCTTCGTCAGATCATAATCTTCATCATTGGGGAGAGGGTAGACGATCTGTTTTGACAGACAAGAAAACGTATAGCAGTACGGTTCAATACAACAATGATGAATGTCCAAAAAATAAAAACCTTAACGAGGAATGCCATATTTTGGTTATTTGAAATAATATTTATAAAATGTATAATATTTTACTAACTTAGCAATATCGTTTGTAGTTTCACGATAGGACGTGTGTTTTTAACATTTTAGCTACACCGCTAGAATGCTCAACGTCACAGGTGTTTGCTTAAATATAATCCGGTTTAACTTTTGTTGCAGCGTTCTAAATTTAAAAACCCAATTTTCTTAAATAGTTGCGTGTGTACGGTGAATTATACGGCTATTAATGAACCAAAGATTTCCTTTGGTAGGATTGGTCCTTATGGTCCAAGGATGGATTTAAGATGTGGAGCCACCGCGATTTTTGATGTTAGTTTTTTTTTAATTTTAGCAGCTTCTGCTCTGGAGGAAAATAAAGTCTCAATCTGTATAGAGGCATTAATTATGGTACTATTCCAAGTTCGGTACCATATTCGGATGACTTAAGGATGCTAAATTCATTTTAGGACTCATATTTGTACGATAAAGATGTTAAACAACGTAAAAAGAAGAAGAAGAAGAAGAAGCATTATTTAAACGCGCTAATCTTAGTATGAGTCAGTAATTACTGGTCCGATTTGAAAAATTCTTTCAGTGTTAGATAGCCCATTTATTGAGGAAGGCTATAGGCTTAATTTTATTACGCTAAGACTAATATAAGCGAAGAAATAGAGGAAAATGTGAAAAAACGGAGGAAATTATTTGAAAGGGCTTATTTCACGTTTTTTTTTTGCAATTTTTCTGTTATTTGGCACAGATAACAAGTTGGAACGTGAAGAATCATAGGCTATTTATTGTGGACTAATTTGTCTGTGAAATATCTAATTTACGCGGGCGAAGCAGCACGGAACGTCTAGTAATATTATAAAGCTGAAGAGTTTGTTTTTTTGAACGCGCTAATCTCAGGAGCTACTCATCCGATTTAAAAGAATCTTTCAGTGTTTGATAGCCTATTTATCGAGGAAGGCTATAGCCTATATTTATCACGCTAAGACCAATAGGAGCAAAGATACAGAGGAATATGTGAAAATAAAGCTGAAGAGTTTGTTTGTTAGTTTGTTTGTTTGAACGCGCTAATCTCAAGAACTAATGGTCCGGTTTGAAAAAATCTTTCAGTGTTTGATAGCCTATTTATCGAGGAAGGCTATAAGCTATATTTTATCACGCTAAGACCAATAAGAGCAAAGATACAGAGGAAAATGTAAAAAAACGGGGAAAATTATTTGAAAGGGCTAATATCTCACAGACTACTAAAGCAATTTTTATGTTATTTGACACGAATATATAGTAGACTACGTGAGATATGGGTTATTAATTTGTGAAAAATATACGGTTTCCGTGAAATTTCAGATTTACGCGGACGAAGCCGCGCGGTACGTCTAGTAATATTAATATGTTTATTGCTCCATTCATCACCATGTCTTTGGCATGCAGAATAATGCGGCTTTCAGCCTCCTTATATTAATTAAGCCCTGTCAACAGCGTTTTCGTTGGTTGAAAATCATATATTCTAAATTTTTTATTTCATTTTATTTTTACTATATTTTATCTAAATATTATTCAAAAACTGGCATTTAAACATTCTATTCAATCGAAAATGATACCAAACTCGCCTATATAGCTAAATCCCATGCAGTTATTGACCTCATACCTTGTTAAAGCTAAACCCCCCCCCCCCCCCCCCCCTCCCCCACCTGCATGAAATATTCAGGTGGCTCCACATCGTAAACCCATCTTAGGGATATAAATATCAATCCTACCAAAGGAAATCTTTGGTTCAGCAAAAGCCGTATTCCTCGTTTTTTTGTCTTGTACGCACACGACTAAAAACAAAAGGCTGAGGACATTCCTCTGGTATAATAGAATAATCGAATAGTAGAGTATCATATTGTATCTGCACGTATGAAGTGAATAAAATACAGAAGGCTAGGTTTGAACGAGTAGCTAAGTATTCTGAAGACTCGTAATTTTCGTCTTTTGTCAGAAAAAACTTATAACATTAAAATGTGCGGTAAAAGATCTAGCTAGATCATCTTTTCTCTAAAGCGACCAAAAGAATAATTATTAATGAATGTATATAATATTGTATATACCTACCTACCTATAATATATAAAAAGTCTTACTGAAAGTTCAAGATAACACAGTAAGATTGTCCTTAAGCTATAGCTTAAAATTCTAAAAGGCAACAAGGAAATGAAGAGAAATTTTACGATCAAATTAGCGATGATAAACTCTTAATCCGTCATTTAATTAAATTGAAAGGTTTTTAAGTGATTGCTAGAGCTCAAGAGACTAATATTTTATTCAAATAACAGAATTCAATAAATATGAGAACTTCATAAAACATTTAAGATCAATTGTAACGTAAAAACATTGTAACGCCGCGAGGCGTTGTTGTATTTTTAAATTAGCCGCTCAATTTGGAACATGCAGCTCAACACTGCGAGCGGATTTTTTTCAGAATGTGTGTCTCTTTGCAAAGTAGATAAGGTTCAGTTTTAATCATCATTTAAAAATCTCATTGCATTGCATTCTCGTACAAATATATCTTCTTGTGTATTAAAGGCGAACATAGGACGTCTTCCTTTTTTGGTCGGCATTCTATTGCATCGACGCGTCAAGTAGCAACGTGAATCAACCTTTACATTTACATCGATTTCTTGTCAATCTTCTAGTGCAGGGGTTCTCTAACTGTGCGCCGCGGAGAGGCAAGAGGGGCGCCGTGAGTCGATCCTCCATCATTATCATAACCACAAAATATATCATAAAATAAAATTATGATGTGAATTATACAAAGCGCCTCAGTCGGCAGATGATTAAATATTTGTTTATTATTATTTACTTGCTTAACCTAACTATAATCATTAAAGGTGTTTATTTAAATGTATCTTTTTTATAATAGCTAGGTAAAGTAGGGCGCCGTGACAAAATATTGACTTGTAAGTGCGCCACAGTTTGAAAAAGATTGGGAACCCCTGTTCTAGTGTATTAAATAAAATATGCATTCCATCGCATCGTCGCGTCAACTAGCAATATGAATTGACCTTCACCAACCTTCACAAATTAATATTTCAAAGCCTTCAAGCGGCAGAGCTATTGAGCAAGCGTTCTGAAAGGGATCATCTGAATTGAAATTTTAATGTGTTATTCACTGCCAGCCGACCGACGACTCACACAATGGTCAGTTAACAGAGCTCGCTTGTAATAATTACACATACCTGGCTTATTATTCGTCATTCATTTATGCTTTAAATGCTACCATGTTTGAAGGCGAAAAGTATAGCGGGGCTAAAATGGTCACATTTAGCAATTCCGCTCAATCAATTCACAAAATGAATTGTCAAAACTGTCAAACTCACGAATGACTAATTAGTACAAAAGACATCTAAATTGCCAAGACAATGTCAATTTTGCGATTTAAAAAAAAAGAATTCATATTATGACTCATAATATTATGATTCTCCAAAGCGACCACTTAAGCCCCGCTGCTTGGTACTACTAATATATATTCTGTGCCGCTGCTTAGACCGTTAATCAGATTTTCGGTAAAAGTCCAAACTCAAAAATGTTATGCAACAAAATACTATTCTCAGAAAAGGTTAAACCTATGTTTAACGTTTATTAAACTGACAAAAATATGTCAAGTAACTCATGGACGTCCCTTTAATATTAAGCATACTAGCTGCTATTGCGCGTGGGTTAATAATTCGCAGTAATTTACCAAGTGTCTAGTTTTATTGAACTAACATTTAAGGTAAACGCAGATTTGGCCGCACCGCACGCACCGCAGTCGCCGCATTCGCAATTCTTCATATTATTATGAAGTTGCGAAGACTGCGGCGCGGGTAGGTAGGTATGCGAGCTTGCCTATAACTTCATATAAAGAATTGCGAATGCGGCGACTGCGGTGCGTGCGGTGCGGCCAAATCTGCGTTCACCTTTAAGACGACGCCTTGATAATTTGGCTGTAGCGATGCCGATTTTTCTCAGCAATGACTAAAGCTAAGAAATTGAAGTTCATTGTCAGTATTCATCATGTCTTTGTCTTTGAATTGCCCATAGCATAACACGATTGGACAACTTTTATAGCACAAAATAATCAATCGAAAAGACCTCTGTAAAAAAAGGGATTCCTATTTTTCCAACAGAGGAGAGTGATTTAAGGTTCCAAAATTTGTACATAAATTGGTTCAAGCATGCACTTTAATTTGTGCATAGCTTATATGAAATGTATTTATGGTTTTTAAATTATGCGACAAAAATCATTTTGTCGCTTACGCCCTTTCCATTTTTTGCTGTTCCATTGCTCGTTTTCTATGAGAGGCCGGGCCGGCCTCTCATAGAAAACAAGCAATCTAAAACATATCCAACACGGTTTCTTACTTTAACGCTGCGTCACCTTAATGGTCTATCAATAATAATGTCTACATCTTTACGAGCTTTTATGCGTTCATCCCACAGCCATTAATTTTTCATTATTATTTACAGACATTTACTAGTATAGCGATAAATTGATAATTTCATCAACACTGTCACAGAGGCCACCCCAAAATCTAGGTAATACATACCTACATAGTAAATATGTAAGTCTTTTATTTCGTAACCAATCACAAATTGTGAGTCTCAAAATTTAAGGGCGCAACCACATTTGTAGTGTTAGTGAATTCCTTATCCTTACTAATATTTTAAATGCGAAAGTGTGTCTGTTTATAACCTCTTTGCGCTTAAACGACTGAACCGATTTTGATAAAATTTGGTACCAGGTGGAGGCGGAATTGCGGTCGTTTTCTAATAATTGTGTTATAAGATAAAACTGTACCAGTGTCTTAGACAAAACTAGTAAGTACTAAGTAGTTTTTAAGCAGTTGTTTCTAAAGCTATTCTTCTCTTTTTGAAGAATATATTATGTTTGGGGATAAGGGTAAAGCAATATAATCACTAAGTTCAAAAGGCGTATTTTCTGTCCATTTATTCACAAATTAGCTCCCAAAAATCTCTCGTCTGAAACTTTTTCGATTTTAATGTTCAAAAAAGTTTGCTGGTGGCATCGACGTACCGTATTATGAAACGAAACTGTGCACGAAATTAACCCAATAGTGAAAAGAACAGATCGCAGCTCTTATTTCTAAACATTCAAATTTTAATCTATACATATAATAAATCTGTAGAAATGATAATTCTGTACATTAAAGATATTCAAAAAATAATAAGCGGAGGGTGTCACAACATCGCTATAGAAGCCGAAAAGTTAGTTAGTTTCATTGTCTGTCTGTCTGTCTGTCTGTCTGTCTGTCTGTCTGTCTGTATGTTTGTTCCAGCATCACACGAAAACTACTGATCCGATTTGAATGCGGTTTTCGCAGATATATTTGTCTTCTTCCAACTTAACATCTGGTGTATAAAAATTTTCCCCCCCAACCCTCTAAGGGGACAAAAGAGGGGGTCATATTTTGTATCAAACTTTTTTCTTTAACACGAAAACTACCGATTCGATTTGGATACGGTTTTCGCAGACATATTTGTCTTCTTCCAACTTAACATCTGGTGTATAAAAATCATCCCCGCCACCCCTCTAAGGGAAGCAAAGAGGGGGTCAGATTTTGTATGAAACTTTTTTCTTTAATGGACTTACTTCATACATAGGCTGCTATTTATGTATCCGGAACTGGCCACTTACAAGAACAATATTTAAAAAGTAATTACAACATTTGAAAATAGAACTCTTTGGTTGAAGAATACATTTTGTTTCATGTGACTGTCAATTATTTTTCCATTGTGGCGTCATTTTGAAAATTGCGTGTCTTCATTTGCCATGGATTTAACGCGTGAACATTTTCGTGCAATGATTTACTCCGATTTTCGGCGTGGGCTAAATCAACAACAGTGCTTTATTCATCTCACCGCAACTTTTGGAGATGAAGCACCATCAAAAACCACTGTTTATCACTGGTACAGTGAGTTTAATCGTGGGCGGTCTATGCTCACGGATGAAAATAAAGAAGGTCGCCCAAAAACAGCTGTTGTCCCACAAAATATAGATGCTGTGCGGGAACTAATAATGCGTGATCGTCATGTTACATATCACGAGATAGAGGCGTCCTTAGGCATAAGTATGACGAGCATACATAAGATATTACACGAACATTTGGCTGTAAAAAAAATATGTTCGCGTTGGATTCCGCACAACTTGACAATCGATCAAAAACGGGCTCGTGTCGATTGGTGCAAAAAAATGATAAAAAATACAACCGTGGTACGTCAAAAGCCGTTTATAATATCTACACAGGTGATGAATCTTGGATCTATGCATATGACCCCGAAACTAAACAACAGTCAACAGTGTGGGTGTTCCAAGATGAGCCGAAACCAACAAAAGTTACTCGTGCAAAAAGTACTTTGAAGCAAATGGTCGCCTGTTTTTTTGGAATTAATGGACATGTGGCTACAGTGCCATTAGAGAATCGTAAAACGGTTAATTCTGAATGGTATACGACCATTTGTTTACCAGAATCTTTGAAGAAATAAGAAAGGACAACCGACAACGCAGAATCATATTACATCACGACAATGCTAGCTGTCACACCTCAGCTGAAACAACTCAGTTTTTGGAGGGTCAAAAGATCGAATTGACTGGTCATCCGCCGTACAGCCCTGATTTGGCACCTAACGATTTCTTTTTATTTCCATACGCGAAGAACAAATTACGTGGTCAACGTTTTTCGAGCCGCGAAGAGGCTGTTGATGCGTTCAAAATGCACGTTTTGGAGATACCTCAATCAGAATGGAAAAAGTGCTATGAAAATTGGTTCCAGCGTATGCAAAAGTGTGTCGATCATCGCGGCGAATATTTTGAAAAGCAATAAAACCATATTAAATGATATATGTTTGTTTCTTTTTTTAATTCCGGATACATAAATAGCAGCCCTCGTATTATTAACTGTTTTTTCCAACTTAACATCTGGTTTATAAAAATTTTCCCCCCACCGCTCTTAGGGGACAAAAGAGGGGGTAAGATTTTGTATAAGACTTTTGATTTAACACGAAAACTACTGATCCGATTTGCATACGGTTTTCGCAGATATATTTGTCTTCTTCCAACTCAAAATCTGGTGTTTAAAAATCACCCCCCCTCCCCAACCTTTGAAGGGGAGCAAAAAAGGGGGTAAGATTTTGTATCAACTGATGAAGTAGAAATACTTTAAATGGCAAAACAACGTTTGCCAGGACAGCTAGTAATTAATATAATTATGTTGAACTAGATGACGCCCGCAACTCCGTTGCGTTAAAATTTGTCTATCGCACGGGAAACGTACATTTTACCGGGATAAAAAGTATCCTATGTCCTTTCCCGGGACTCAAAGTATCTCCATACCAAATTTCAGCAAAATCGGTTCAGCGGTTTGGCCGTGAAGAGGTAACAGACAGACAGACAGACACACTTTCGCATTTATATTAATATGGATTAGTATGGATGTTATGGTTGAACTAGCTGATTCGACCAAAATAATTTTGTTTCATACATTATTTTGGATGTGCCCAATAAATGCTCGCCGATTGTCTACATATTAAGCAAACAGAATATCAATAAAATCGGCCCACACGTGCCGGAAGAGTTCTATCTAACTTTCCGGTCGTGATCACCGACTGAAATTTCAATAATGTTTTTGACAGTGCCCTTAATCTTAACGATGATGTCATTCAGTTTATAAACGGAAGCTTCAAAACGCCATTGTGACGCCATATTACATATACCGTTAAGAAATTGATTAATAAGTAGATGACCTACGTTTTTATCAGCTGGGTTTGACATTCCGCTGGTCGACCGACAACCGCTGACGACAAAATTCCGATGGTACGCTATCTGCTTATGAATTAACTTCTCTGATAGTACACCATCATTGCGATAGTGATTACTCGTATAAGGTTTTGTCCACATTTGTATCAAGTAGTCGTATCCGTATCAGGCGTGGACAAAGCCTAATACGACAACGAAAATTTATGTGCGAGGTTTACAATATCTGGTACGTCGATGGCGCAGACATTGATAGATGATGATGGTGAACTTCAGAGCTCGATAATGAGTTACAAATGCATTTCGAATTTAATATCAACTCTAATCAGATCAAACGTTTGCAACGGGTATTTGATCAATAAAACCGACTATCATTGGAATGTGAACTTTGATGTTTAGATACAAAGGTTCAATTTTATTTATATTTGAGTAAAATTAATAAGTTTTGGTAATTACTAATTAGCCTTTAAAAGTTGTAAATAAAATGACAAAATCCGTACTAATATTGTAAAATATGCGAAAGTGTGTCTGTATATTTTTGTCTATTACCTCTTCACGCCCAAACCACTGAACCGATTTAGCTAAAATTTGGTATACAGATACTTTGAGTCCCGGGAAAGGACGTAGGATACTTTTTCTCCCGGAAAAAGGTACGGTTCCCGCGCCAGAAACGGGTTTTGGCGCAACCAAGTTGCGAGTGTTATCTGATATACCTATTGTATAACACAACACTGCAAGGATCCTTTACATCAGGGGGATTCTAGGTATGAGAAAGTAAACCTTGAAGTTTTGGAACTAATTTTTTTCAAGTTGTTTTTATAGTTGCGTGTGTACGGTAAATTATACGGCTATTGCTGAACCAAAGATTTCCTTTGGTAGGATTAGTCCTTATGGCCCAATGATAGATTTAAGATGTGGAGCCACCGCGATTTTTGATGTTAATTTTTTTAAATTTTAGCAGCTTCTGCTCTGGAGAAAAATAGAGTCTCAATCTGTATAGAGGTATTAATTATGTTACTATTCCAAGTTCGGTACCATATTCGGATGACTTAAGAATGCTTAATTCATTTTAGGACTCATATTTGCACGATAAAGATGTTAAACAACGTAAAAAGAAGAAGAAGAAGAAGCATTATTTAAACGCGCTTATATTAGTATGAGTCAGTAATTACTGGTCCGATTTGAAAAATTCTTTCAGTGTTAGATAGCCTATTTATCAAGGAAGGCTATATGCTATATTTTATTACGCTAAGACTAATATAACCGAAGAAATAGAGGAAAATGTGGAAAAAACGGGGGAAATTATTTGAAAGGCCTTATTTCACGAACTTTTCTGTTATTTGGCACAGATAAAAAGTAGGAACGTGAAGGATCATAGGCTATTTATTGTGGACTAATTTGTCTGTGAAATATTTAATTTACGCGGGCGAAGCAGCGCGGAACACTAGTAATATTATAAAGCTGAAGAGTTTGTTTGTTTGAACGCGCTAATATCAGGAGCTACTCATCCGATTTGAAAGAGTCTTTCAGTGTTTGATAGCCTATTTATCGAGGAAGGCTATAGCCTATATTTTATCACGCTAAGACTAATAGGAGCAAAGATACAGAGGAAAATGTGAAAATAAAGCTGAAGAGTTTGTTGGTTAGTTTGTTAGTTTGAACGCGCTAATCTCAAGAACTACTGGCCCGATTTGAAAAAATCTTTCAGTGTTTGATAGCCTACTTATCGAGAAAGGCTATAAGCTATATTTTATCACGCTAAAACCAATAAGAGCAAAGATACAGAGGAAAATGTAAAAAAACGGGGAAAATTATTTGAAAGGGCTAATATCTCACAGACTACTGGAGCAATTTTCATGTCATTTGACACGAACTACGTGAGACATGGGTTATTAATTTGTAAAAAATATACGGTTTCCGTGAAATTTCAGATTTACGCGGACG
The DNA here is from genome assembly GCA_963422495.1 of Polyommatus iphigenia. Taxonomy (NCBI): domain Eukaryota; kingdom Metazoa; phylum Arthropoda; class Insecta; order Lepidoptera; family Lycaenidae; genus Polyommatus; species Polyommatus iphigenia. Next base: position 5,341,902 of record OY730188.1, read on the forward strand.
AAGCCGCGCGGAACGTCTAGTATTAATTAATATGTTTATTGCTCCATTCATCACCATGTCTTTGGCATGCAGAAAAATGCGGCTATCAGCCTCCTTATATTAATTAAGCCCTGTCAACAGCGTTTTCGTTGGTTGAAAATCATATATTCTAATTTTTTTATTTTATTTTATTTTTACTATCTTTTATCTAAATATTATTCTAAAATTGTCATTTAAACATTTGGTTCAATCGAAAATGATACCAAACTCGACTATATACCTAAATCCCACGCAGTTATTGACCTCATACCTTGTTAAAGCTAAAAAACCCCCCCTCCCCCACCTGCATGAAATATTCAGGTGGCTCCACATCGTAAACCCATCTTAGGGATATAAAGATCAATCCTACCAAAGGAAATCTTTGGTTCAGCAAACCGTGATATTCTAAGTATTTTTATTCTAAGTATTTTTTCGATACAAAATACTTAGAATATCACGTTAACATAATATTAATATTATTAGCATACTTATTTTGATTTTTTAAATCTTATCTTATATATAAAAATGGATTTTCAAATATGTTAGTCGCGCTAAAACTCGAAAACGGCTGAACGGATTGGGCTGATTTTAGTCTTAAAATATTCGTAGAAGTCCAGGGAAGGTTTTAAGGTGACACGAAGTTCACCGGGACAGCTAGTATAGGTATAAAAATGGATTTTCAAATGTGTTAGTCGCGCTAAAATTCGAAAACGGCTGAACGGATTGGGCTGATTTTAGTCTTAAAATATTATAATCTTAATATCTTAATATACAAGTCCAGGGAAGGTTTTAAAGTGACACGAAGTTCACCGGGACAGCTAGTTTTTATATATAAGTACTCTCAAACATAGACTTAGATCGAACTTTACGTAAATATGCGAAAAATTGTTTCAATTTTATTATTAATTATCAAAGTATAAATACGACTAAGTATTTTGTCAATATTTCAAGTGCCTACCTATTGCCATTATTGATATTGAGCAAAAAATAGCAAAAAAAAATAATATATGTTTGTTGTATGGGCCCCCCTTAAATATTTAATTTATTTTGTTTTTAGTATTTGTTGTTATAGCGGCAACAGATATACACAATCTGTGAAAATTTCAGAAGTCTAGCTATAGCCGTTCTTGAGATACAGCCTGGTGACAGACAGACGGGCAGACAGACAAACGGACAGACAGAGGGACAGACAGACATCGAAGTCTTAGTAATAGGGTTTTTACCCTTTGGGCACGGAACCCTAACAAAGCTTATAAGGCGCGTGTTTTGCCTAATAAGTCGTACGTGGGCATTTCTCCAGATTTGGATTATTTAGTTGATTCCCTGGTACATTTTATTTCTGCATAATTTTTAAAATCAATAATCGCATATTATTCTTCAATGAATTATAAAAATAATTATCTATTTGGGCCCTTTTTCACTTCACAATTTTAGAAGATATTTTGATTTAAATTTTTCTAACCTAGGGAATCAACAAAGCTAATAGAAAAAAGGTTTTTCAGATAAATAAACATGTTCAATTTAAATATAAACATGTATAAAGTTGACTACAAACTAAACTTGTTCGTTAAAACCAAATACAATGAATGGAAAATGAATTTATTTGAAATATTTTGACTTTAAGTTTATTTTTTATATATTTTACTTATTGGTGTCATTTATTTGTATCAGTATATGAAGAGAATGTAATTTATTTTAATAAAAATAAACAGATATGTACCAATTAGATAAATAAATGTAAAATATTTTGATTCCCTACTTAAAATACCCAAGGAATCATCAAAATGTATGTAGAGGGAATCAATAAAAAGTTAGTTTTTCCTGAGGTGTACAAAAACTGTGCATGTAGGTTAAACAATAAATAGACTAACTAAAAACCATACTCATTATCGTCGTTTACATCGTGTCTAAGCAAACTTAACTTTGGAAATGACATTGTAATTAGCGAATAGGGAATCAATTGTGTAAGGAACCAAGGTTGAGGGAATCAGATATTTTCCTTTGTAACTCGGAAACGGAGCAACAAATTGTGTGACCTCCTTCCATGATGTTTAGAGAGCTACCGAACCTCCCGCCCTGCGCACCCGCAACCACGTGCTACTTATAACTAGGGAGGTACGAACCTCCAAGTGAAGCGTATAGGGAATCACCATGTGAGCCAGGACATAACTTTGATTGGTTTTTTCTATTTATATAACGATATATACGTTAATATACAATTGTTTTATGAATATTTTGTTTATACTCTTACGATTTATTTACTTTGAAATTAGAATTTCATCGTATTTGTGGGAATTTTTTTGGGAATTTATAGTGAATTCTGGGGACAGGACACGTCTACGGAATCAATTTTTCGACCTTTAGATTAATTTTAATTATATTTACAATTGAGTTTTTCTGAAGAACCTAAGTGGACCAGTTAGATCACACCTACTACTATAAAAAAATACAAAGGTCTACTTATATAACTCTGCGGGTAGTTTATACGTCCGGACACCAAAATTTTACGGTTTGGAGAAATAGCCACGTGTCCCACCGGTAACATTGTTAGTCCCACCCGTGACACCCTTTATTTAATTTTTGTAAAATATGTTTTCATAATAGGGCATTGTTTTTTATTGAAATGTTACGTTCACTTTATTATTTCAAACAAATATTGTAGTTTGCATTAAAAAGTTTAATAAGAAAGCAGAGTTTTGTTGAATATGATTCATGTGTAACATGTAGGTATGTCCATTTTTTATCCCACCCGTGGCAAACATTTACTGTCATTTTGATTTCACTTTACACGGCGTTATCCCCGCCTCCAATATAATTATAAAAGTATATAAAATATTCTGTTATTCTTTAAATAAACCAATTTGATATCATTGATAGAATTCGCATAAATTAGTCACACATACTGAAATTAAGGTACAAGTGTTCCACCCGTGGCGGTAGAATCCCCCATCAGCTGAACTCACAGCCTTATAGATTGTAAAACAAGAGACAGCTGTTTCAAAACCACGCCCTCCTGTATCATGCATGTATCAATTTGCATGTGGCTAAACTAAACCTACAAATCGCTCAACTATAAGTTGTCACTGGTTTCAATTAGACAGTTTTATATTTAAACTTATGGTAATCATCCATGAGCTGCAAGATCCTTGCAGGCCTGTGTGTAAGACTTCATATTCAATGTTATTAATACTTAATAATTTTTAAGAGGTTACTGTTGGATACCTTCAAAGAACTGTACAAAAATCCATATAAATAAAAACATTAGTCTCGCTAAAACTCGAAAACGCTGAACCGATTTGACTAATTATTATTTTAGTATTGAAAATATTCGAACTCCAGGGAAGGTTTTTTGGAGAAAAATAATACAAAGTTCACTGGGTTATCAAGTAAAAAAAAGCATCATATAAGCATAAAACACGGGAGCAAAAACCCATAAATGTTAAAGGAAGATGTATCCTTAATTTTATAAAATATTTTCAATTTCCTTATGATTATACCTCACATGGATGGTTTTAAAATGTATTTACAGTGTGATAAAATCCCTCAGTATAGAGGGACCATCGTTTTCGTATTTTATGGGATATTTTATGGAAGAGATAAGTAGGAGCATGTTAACTGGCGCATTATTTGTAATGGCGCTATTCAAAGAAAATTCGAAGATAATGGACACTAAAATAAGTTTTTTTCAAATATATTTAAATCTATATTATAAAGCGGAAGAGTTTGTTTGTTTGTTTTTTGAACGCACTAATCTCAGAACATACTGGTCCGATTTGAAAAATTCTTTCAGTGTTAGATAGCCCATTTATCGAGGAAGGCTATAGGCTTATTTTATTACGCTAAGACTAATAGGAGCGAAGAAATAGAGGAAAATGTGGAAAAAACGGGGGAAATTGTTTGAAAGGGCTTATCTCACGAACTACTGGAGCAATTTTTCTGTTATTTGGCACACATGAAGAATAGACCACTTGAAGGGACATAGGCAATTTTTTATAATGTATTATGTATATGTATATGTTTTCGTGAAATTCCTAAATTACGCGGGCGAAGCCGCGCGGAACATCTAGTACAATAATACAAATATAATATATTTAACACCGTTGCGCCAAAATTACTGTATCACGCAGGAACCGTATATTTTTCCGGGTTAAAAAGTATCCTATGTCCTTTCCTGGGACTCAAATTGCAAAATCGATTCAGCGGTTTGGGCGCGAAGAGGTAACATACCGACAGACACACTTTCGCATTTGTTATATTAGTACGGATAGTTCTAGTCTTGGGATGAATAAAGCGTAACAAAGTATGTACGTACACGCAATAATTCTGTGTTTTTTCTGTCGTCAATTTGGCGCTGATGCGAAGCATATTAGAATTTCAAATAGAAGAAAATCATAACTCAACTTTTCACTCTCAAATTAAAAGCTTCAACAATTTGACACATACATTATAACTTCTTTTAATGAATCGAAAAGTTGTTTTCTAAATGAATTAAGAAAATACTTTTCGTGGTGAAACTGTTCGCTCACAAGTCGCTTAGAGAACTTTGAAACTTTAATACATATTACATAGCGACTGTCACATGCCAGATGTTGCTTATGAAACTCTTTTACCGACTTCAAAAAGGAGGATGTTACATGTACGGTGTACGGCGGTGTACCTAACATATTGAGATCATATTATAATGCTTAATAATATAATATATTATAATAACACAATCTTTGATATCATTTTAAGAAATACATAATATAAAGTATTCTACTAATCTACTGTTTATATAATATAAAAATAAATTTCAATTAAATTAGTCTCGCTATAGCTCGAGTATGAATTGATCTGGGCTTAAATCAATTCAGCCATTCTCGATTCTTAATTTTAGTCTCGAAATATTCGTGGGGGTCCAGAGAAGGTTTATACGATGCCCAAGCGGCACCCGGGTGCCGCATAACAATTGAAAATCTATTGTGTCTGCGATTCCCACGATCAAGGTATCACGTGATACGACGTTCACGGGTCATCTTATTGCTATATATATATATATATATATAAAACTCAAAGGTGACTGACTGACATGGTGATGTATCAACGCACAGCCCAAACCACTGGACGGATCGGGCTGAAATTTTGCATGCAGGTAGATGTTACGACGTAGGCATCCGCTAAGAAAGGATTTTGATAAATTCCAACCCAAGGGATTAAAATAGGGGATGAAAGTTTGTATATTATAATAATACTTCTTAACGCGAGCAAAGCCGCGGGCAAAAGCTCGTTATAAATATAATATTATGCCAAAAAAGTTTTTCTTTGCATATTACAATATCATAATTTTGTTTTAATTTTTATCATCTGCCTAACATGTGAATAACAATATTACAATCAAAACATTGCCACAATAAACACGTGGTTACCCTACTTCCAATTCACGTAGGCCCATTTACGTAATCCGATCATAGAGGTCGTATGCAAATGCCCTATTAATGGCCAAATGAGCCTGGAATGGAATAGGTTTTATGACGATGTACGGTCTATTATTTTAATGCATAGTTAATGCTTCGTTCCTAGTTCGATTCGGCCTGTAAACTGTCAAACTACAGCATTAATTAATGTTAAACCAACAAAAATACCATTTTGCGTTTTTAATAAGATAAGAACCAAAGACAAAGAAACAAAGCTAAATTAATGCATTAAAATACCGCATTTTAGCAAATACCGATCTTCTAAAACTAACATGAGTTTCTGAGCAATTTTGTAAACCATAACTCGGTTAAAAAATCAAAAAGAGCGTACATTTTCAGCACTTTGAAAGACCGGCAAACACATTTGTATACCGTATGTGGATTCCGCAAAAAATCCACAAAGCTAGAATTCCAGAGGTTCCAGTTTTGTGGAATTTCCGTCCATTTTCCAGTCCTTTCTAGTTGTCTGAGCCACGCCAATCATACATGCAGAAACACAACGAAACGCCAAGGTTGTTTTTCGTATACGATTGCGTTTATTTGTCGAATAAACACGAAATTATGCAGAGTAAATACTTTTATGCGAAGGAAGTAGCTTTTGCGATAAAAGCCTTTGAGTACAAAGAGTATTATTATGATAGAAAGAGTATGTTATGTATAGAAAATATAATTATTTATGGTTTGATATTATATTGTATACTATACACAAGATGAGGAAAATGTTGTTCGGGTCAAGTAGGCGAAATAGTGTCATATAGATCATATAGGATACGAGCTTTTGCCCGCGGATTCGCTCGCTTTAAGAAATTTTATTATATACAAATTTTCATCCCCTATTTTAACCCCTTGGGCTTGGAATTTATCAAAATCCTTTCTTAGCGGATGCCTATGTCATAACATCTACCTGCATGCCAAATTTCAGCCCGATCCGTCCAGTGGTTTGGGCTGTGCGTTGATAGATCACCATGTCAGTCAGTCAACTTTGAGTTTTATATTATAAAATTATAGAAATATAGATATAGTTAGATTATAGTTAAGTTTTATTGCTTATCCCAGTAAAAGTGATCCGCTTGCGGTTAAAGAACATCACTAAGCAAGTTTTCACTTGAAAATTAATATGTGATGGTAAAGTATTTGATTGTATGAATAATGTGATATGAATGTGATATAAAGTATAAACTGTTAAATATTATCAACAAACTACAGTCAAAAGTTACAGATAGTTTGAGAACAATTCGTGGAATATGAATTATCATATTCCACGAATTATAAACTTTTATTGAACATTAGTTCAATAAAAGTTTATAATTGCTAAAAACGTGTAAAATTCGATGACATCCGAAAGTAGTTAAAACTAATTTTAATCCAGCATAAACTATTTTGTTATGTTGAAATATTATTTTTTTACATTGTGAAGGTACTGAAACGTTTCAGTGAATTATACCATCCGTAATAATTATTGTGGTTTAAAAAAATACATATATTATTTAAAATTTATATTATGTAAATTGTTAAAAGCGGACCTACGTTACTAAGGGCCTATTTCACCACTTACTGATAAGTGTCGGACAAGCTATCCACAACTTATCTGACAGATGCTTGTAGCCTATCTGGTACTTATCAGGAAGTGGTGAAACAACCTCTTTGTCCGTAAAATAATACATTAAAAAAAGGGTAGATATAGAATACGGTCGGGCAAACTGAGGCGGACCTGACTAGAATCGTTTGTGAATTCCAGTGTGTGGCCCAGGTCGGCCTCAGGAAAATGTACGGTTTCCGTGAAATTTCTAATTCATGCGGGGGATGCCGTGCGGAAGGTCTAGTCTACTGATAAAATACATCGATGGCTCGATAAAATTATATCGATATTTCGCAAGCCCCATCTTAAAGTGTATTTCCCCATAAATTATGCTCTCAATTTACGATAATTCAAGCGAAGAACCTTCATTAGCCGCTCTCACACAGTAATGTGATATATTAGACGGAAAAAGACGGGAACCTGATATGAAGATATCTTAAGACTCCACGTGGGACCGCACCATGTGGTAATGGCAGTTCAGTTAAGCATATAGCTAGCACGCCAACCTGTGAGGTAGTTTTTACTTACAAGAAAAATAAGGCAAAAATTTCGTTGCATGTGAATACTATAACATTTTTAACAGACTTCCGAAAACATCGGCTAAGTGCGAGTCGGACTCGCGCACGTAGGGTCCCGTAGCGTTAAAGAATAAAAATAGGCCAAAAAATATCGTTTGTTGTGTGGAAGCAACCTTACATATTTATTTAATTTTGTACTAGCGACCCGCCCCGGCGTCGCACGGGTATAAAATATATAGCCACTGACAAAATTATTAAAATCGATAACATATGATCCTTCACGTGGTTTACTTCTTATCTGTGCCAAATAAAATAAAAATTGCTCCAGTAGTTCGCGAGATAAGCCCTTTCAAATAATTTCCCCCGTTTTTTCCACATTTTCCTATAAGTCTTTGCGTGATAAAATAAAGCCTATAGCCTTCCTCAATAAATGGACTATCTAACACTGAAATAATTTTTCAAATCGGACCAGTAGTTCCTGTGAGATTAGCGCGTTCAAGTTAACCCTTTCAAATAATTTTCCCCGTTATTTCCACATTTTCCTCTATTTCTTCGCTCCTATTAGTCTTAGCGTGATAAAATATAGCTTATAGCCTTCCTCGATAAATGGGCTATCTAACACTGAAAGAATCATCAAAATCCGTTGCGTAGTTTTAAAGATTAAACTACAAAGGGACATGAGGGAAAAAAGCGACTTTGTTTTATAATATGTATAGATGTACATCGAAGTCCTAGCAATAGGGTCCTGTTTTTACCCTTTGGATACGGAACCCCAAAAAAAGAGGACGTTTTATGTTCAGCTGTGATATACATTTTATTTGTACCCAGTTATTTAAGCAAAAAGTAGCAACGTACTTTGTGTTGCTATGGTACTTTTTTAGGGTTCCGTACCTAAAGGGTAAAAATTCGTTGTCTGTCCCGTATCAGTTTGTCTGTCTCCAGGCTGCATGATGTATCTTAAGAAAGGTTAAGTTACAAATTAGAATTTTCACAAATTATGTATTTCTGTTGCCGCTTACTAAAAACAAAATAAATGTTTATGGGGGGCTTCTACACAACGGACGTAATTTTATTGGCTCAATTTTATTGCTGAATAAAATAAAATAAATATTTAAGGCATGACCATTCAAAATACACAATTTTTGTCTATTTTGCTCTAAAATAGTACGAAACTTTTCGTCCGCGAATCCAACTCGCACTTGGCCGACTTTTTACCTACGTATGTAATTTTGTTGCGCTAATTCCGTAGCAAGTAATCAAATTTCCAAAATGCAGGAATCTATTCGGCACTAAGCGCCATAGACGTTATTAGTAGTAAGGTTTAATGAGCGCATTCCCCGGTGGCCGTGACACAGCGTTTGATGCAGGGATGTAGAGATAAATATCTAATCTAATATTTTGCTTCAAGTTTACGTTTTGTGTAGATTTGTATGAAAAACTATGGTTATTGAGTACTTCAACGATACAATAATATGTTATGAAACAAAATGACACAACTTAAAGGTATCAAGTATGCGTCATAGTGTGGACGCCTAGATCATTCTGCCGATCATGCGCGTATTTGATACGACACGTATCAGATACGCGGTTAATAGCGATCGGGGCGTATCATGATACGCGTATCATTTTGATACGCTTCGATGAGAACGCGACGGAGATCTGATCGGAGATCTGATCGCGCAAATGATACAAATGTGGACGTACCGTAAATGACGCGGTAAATTTTTTGCGTAAGATGGCGCTAAAACTATCTACGTCAGGGTGAGCAAACACAAATGAGGCGCTGCAAAAACGGGGCAACTTTAACAGTGCTCTGAAGGCATTATTATACTGGACCCGCAAGGCGCTGTACGATTTTTGCGTGTACTTGACCTACAGACTGCTCGAGTAAAATGACGTGCAATATGCCTTAAAAAGCGTCACTTTAACTGCAATAGAGTATCAAGCAAACCAAATAGTATAGACGATAGTCAACAACAAACGTTAATTGACAGTTAATAATTATTATAGATGAATATATGATCAAGTTCGTGATCGCTTGTTATGATGGGCCAAGCGAAAAGGCCGAATTATTAAATTGGCTAGAATTTTTTGCAAGGTTACGGTGCATCATTTTCTTGCCATTGCTTGCTATGATTTTTTGAGTATATAAGACACTATTCCAGCGACACGCGTCCCGCGCTGAACCAGGCCTGTCTCACTTCCATACAAACGGCGCGGAATCGCCGAGATATTTACCTATTATTCTGGAAAACAACCTAATTTCAACCTTTTGCATAGCGTTTAGAGTTCATAGTACAATAACTGTCTGCCGTCTCGATTCAATCTGCCAGGGCTGTCAAGCGAGCGGCGCGGCGGCGCGGGGCCGAGTACTATTACTTTTGTTTCGCGGATGTGTGCGCTGCGTATGCGACAAATCGAGCGAGTGCCAGCCTATTGAGACTAGTCCGGTGACCGGACGCTTGCGTCTATCATACCTGAACTCGGGAGTGAGACTTCTGTACCGTAAGGTACTATTATGTATTCTGTGGCTGAACGGTACAACCTCGACCTTACGCGCGTCAGATGGATAAGAAGGCTATCCTTAGAATAAATTATAGCTCATAAGTTTTTTTATCCTGATCCTCAACAATCTTTGTCCTACAGATAGACATAATATGAAAACGATTGTCGAGCGCCAACACCAAAACAGCAGTCAGGATTGATTCAGACCGCAACGCGACGCGTAGATGCATTTCTAAATTTATATGGATTTGACAGATTCGCAAGACGACTCACGCAGTTGAAATCTGTGAAATCCATACAAATTCATGCCGCGCCGCGCCTCGCCTCGTCTCGTCGCGTTGTGGTCTGAATTGACCCTTAGTGTCTAAACACACTAGGCTGAAATTACGCGGCATACGCCCGCAACGTATTTTAATTACCGACGACACACTATTCCGTCGCGTTCCGTCCGTATTTTGTATGCGTTTGACATTGCGGACGTAATTTACACCGCGTAACTTCGGCCTAGTGTGTTTAGACACTTACCCCCGAAACTGATACGATTTTGATTTACGAGTCTAATTAGTTTCAAATTGAGCCGCAGCACGATCGTGCGCTAGTATAGCTGTCAGGAGTGGGAAAAGTCGTTCAGATCAAATTAGTTCCAAATTGAGCCGCAGCACGATCGTGCGCTAGTATAGTTGTCAAAAGTGGGAAAAGTCGTTCAGATCAAATTAGTTCCAAATTGAGCCGCAGCACGATCGTGCGCTAGTATAGTTGTCAAAAGTGGGAAAAGTCGTTCAGATCAAATTAGTTCCAAATTGAGCCGCAGCACGATCGTGCGCTAGTATAGTTGTCAAAAGTGGGAAAAGTCGTTCAGATCAAATTAGTTCCAAATTGAGCCGCAGCACGATTAGTATAAATTATAATATTATATTACAAGTATGTCGAAAGTAGCAAAAGCTGTTGAGATCGAGCTGATTCGATTCTTGATTTGATTCTGATTCTGTCGGAAGTAAGGCAGTTTCAACAATAACTTAATTCCATTGAATTCCTGTGACGTCACTCATCACTCAAGCTGCGGTAACAGTAAGCCCTGCGAGGGTTCCCTCGGGTCTAACGAAGGACGAAATTCAACCCTTTCACATTAAATAATACACTTTATATGCCAAGACAAGTTATTTTTCCCCGTTGCCTTGTTTATAACCTAAAAAGGCTTTGAGCCAAGGTTTACAATTTACATTTTTATATACACGTGTGTGAGATGTTAAGCATTATTAGCACTTAGCGCCTGTTTCACCACTTCCTGATAAAGTAACTAAGTGATAAATAAGTTTAATGATTTTCTCAATGATGGCACACCTTGGGAAAAATAAGCTGACAGACCATAGGCCGCTTCTATATAAATGTACCACATTTCTACATACTACGTGTAATTTAGCTTAAGCGATATTATTGTAATTTTCCACCTTTTTGGTACAAGGTGGACCCGTGCGAGTTTCTTACGCCGGTTCTTCTCGCCGGGTTAGTTCCCGAACCGGCGGTAGGCCTCATGTAGACGCGACGTTCTAAAAGTGTTAACTTTGTTAACCTATTTGGAAATAAATATTTTGATTTAAGAAAATGACGAGATTGGGTACAGAATCCATACTAATATTGTAAATACGAAAGTGTCTGTCTGTCTGTTACATCTTCATGCCCAAACTTTGTTACAAATTTGTTATATTTTATCAAATATTTTGAGAAAATTAGACGAACATTATTAGAAACGTGTCTCTAAAATTATTGACTTATTTTATCAAGTAACGTAATTGTGATCCCATAATTATTTTAATGAAGGCTAAATTATTATACAAATGAAGGTTACAAATTATAGCTAGCTTTGTTTAAATGAGAGTTAATTAAATATAATTAACCCTCTTATTCGAAAAGCCTTAATTAAGTTGAACGTTACTTCATGTAAATGCCAAAGTATATCTTTTTTCAATTCCAATCACTGCAATGACAGGCTCAATAGATGGTAACCAAAATCCATTATCAATTTGATCGTCCATAATGTAGCTCCGCTATTCTTAACCCATTTAGACCCAGATGAAACTGAGCCGTGGAAAATATCAAATTTCTTTATCAATTTATAGAAACTGATAAAATTATTAGGAAAACATAAAAAAACTTTTTAAAAAATCAATTTTTATATAAAAAAAAATTGCCGTCCTCAAATGGGGACAATGAGATCATACGGTATGAAAATGTTCGATACATTCTTTATGAAAGTACCGTGTTTTCACACATTTCTCAAATTGTGTTTGGCTTTTTTCATGACGTAATGCTAGCCCAACAGAACAATGCAATTGTTAGGACAGTTTTTCGGGAAAGTGACCCTTCACGCTGCAGGTTTGACAGTACAGATATGTATTGCTAGTCGCAGGATTCTACCGTTTGTATGTCTCAAGTAATGACGACCAAATGCCGTCAAAATTAGAGCTGATTCAGTTCTTGTTTTTACTACTTTGATGATGCAGCCGCCATGCGTTTGCCACTGCTACATCCAGCAAGTGCGTAAACAGTACCTACCAGCTACCACCAATTTTTGTTTCGTATAACAGTGGGAGAAAATCGGTTGATTTGATTTGGTTGACTTGTCTCCACGCATATTCTTGTTATAGCTTTGATAAAAATGTAGAAAGCTTACTTCCACATTCTTTCAAAAGAAATATAATTATATCTGTTTACTTTTCCTAGAAGAAAAACGCTGTAATGGCTTGCCCCGATTGCATAGACATTGTAATCCAGCTGATGTAAAACAAAATCTGATTTAGTTGATCGAAACGGTAGTCAACTCATTGTTTCCTTTTTTTTTCATATCCTTGACGAATACGAGAGGACACTTCTCAGTACTGTCTTGGTCAACAGTGAAAATTGCACAATAGCCAGCTTCCCCTTGGAGTAATGAAAAACTGGTAAAGAGACCCATGGTTGCAAAGGAAATACGACTAAATATATATTTTCACTGTCATCTTCAATCATGGCCACTACCTGAAGTCCATAGTATTTATCATAGCTATTGAATACCTTTCAGTTCATTGATTATATGAAATTGATCGGTGGACAGAAATTGGAATTATTTACATCCAATGTGCCCATTGGCCCCAAATAGGGACACCTGTATAAAACTACTCCTAATCTTATAAATACTAAAGCTTTTCACACTAATATGTATATTTTTTATAGGTTACAGTATAATGAGCTTTTTTAAGTAAAAAAATATATATGCCTAAAAGAAAAACTTAAAAATAAAAAATAATAACTTGGCATCATTTCGGATGTTAGAAACAGCTTCAGAAAAATTACTATAAAACACTGTAAACTATATTTATATTATCTCTACCTTCTAAGAATAAGAAAATACACTTTTAGCAAATTGATACTTACAGTAAAAATAAGTATAAACTTGAATGTAAAAAAATTGAAGTAATTTCAAAAGTGTCCTCGTTTGGGCACGGCGGGTCTATATGGGTTAAAGTGAGCTCCGCGGAGTCTTGATGCTCCGCAAATACCTTGTAGGGGCGATACATTAATTGTTTTCATCATGGAGACATTTTATTCAAAGCCAAACACACTTTTTTGGGGGTTCGTCAAAAATTTATCACTTCTTAAAAAGGTTCCGCCACCCAAAAAAGTCTTAACACCGCTGATTATTATTATTATTGTAGATTAAACTAGATGACGCCCGCAACTCCGTTGCGCCTAAATATGTTTATCGCGTGGGAACCGTACGCCTTTCCGGGAGTATTCTATGTCCTTTCCCGGGACTCAAAGTATCTCTATACCAAATTTCAGCAAAATCGGTTCATCGGTTTGGGCGTGAAGATGTAACAGACAGATAGGCACACTTTTGCATTTATAATTTAAGTATGGATTAAACTAAAATAGGCTGTTTTAGTACACGTATTTTTATAGTTCCATATTATCTAGAGCAAAAGGACTTTTATCCAAGAGCTAAGTCCAACGCTTTTAAATAGTAATAAGCCTGAAAGTTTAATGTTTTAAAATAGGTTGAGTTTTACTTATAACGAAACCCTTTACATAAAACATTTTATTGAAATTGTTAGAGCTCTAACGATTCCGATAAAATGTTTGATACTTTGGAGCTTTTTTCGTGACCGCAGGTATAAATAAATAAATATATTAGAATTGCTTGTTTAAAAATATTAGATTGTCAGAAACATTAACTGTTTGAAATTAAAAAGGACGGTAAATAATTTTGATAAAACCAAGCAGAACGTGTTTCTGATCAATTGGATAATGCCAACAAACTTAGAGCTGATTCCGAATTGAGTTAAGAGTTTAATATTATCTTAATTGCTACTGGGCGAAGTTACAGCGATTAATAACGCCGGATCACCTGACGGCCGACACAGATTACAGGAAATTAGATGAAGGGGGCTTAGCCAACACGTTTTCTTTATCGTTTCTCTAAACAATAATCGGAGAAACGAAAGTTTTGTTCGACGTTTGACAATGTTTCTGCCAATATTCTGATATAACATGTGCAAAATGTCGGATTTTGGTCAGATTATTTTTACATATTTGCACTGTTTCGATAAGGAATTAGTTTTTATTTTGTTAGAATATTTATACTGCTACCTGAAGAAATTGTACGAGCATAAATTGAGTAAACGTTAATACATAAATTCCGCGCCCGCCCCCGCCTTCCGCTCCCTCCCTGAGGCAACTCGCGGTAAAGCAGATAAAAACAAAACACAATAAATGACAACACAAACTGAGCGTTAAATACTAACAAGGTTTATATATTTGACAAAGAGTAGGTAGGAGTTGAAGTATCGGTTTTGCGCCTATTATACACGGTGTAACAAAATTAAGTGATAATACTTTAGGGTGTGTATGTGTACCTTATAATGAGTTCACTGTGAAAGTAGCAGCACTGAAAGACCATTTTTTCATTTTTGTATGGGCAAGCACCCCAGCGTCACGGAATTGGGTCTTTCAGCGCTGCTACTTTCACAGTGAATTCTCTACAAGGAACACATACACACCCTAAAGTATTATCACTTGGTTTTGTTACACCTTGTATTATGTTATATTATATAACTAGCTGTCCCGGCAAACGTTGTTTTGCCATTTAAAGTATTTCTCTTCATCAGTTGACACAAAATCTTACCCCCTGTTTGGTCCCCTAAGAGGGGTGGGGGGAAAAATTTTATACACCAGATGTTAAGTTGGAAAAACAGTTAATAATATGAAGTAAGTCCATTAAAGAAAAAATTTTGATACAAAATCTGACCCCCTCTTTGGTCCCCTTAGAGGTGGGGGGAGGGGTAATTTTTATACACCAGATATTAAGTTGGAAGAAGACAAATATATCTGCGAAAACCGTATGCAAATCGGATCAGTAGTTTTCGTGTTAAAGCAAAAGTCTTATACAAAATCTGACCCCCTCTTTCGTCCCTTTAGAGGGGTTTGGGGAAAAATTTTATACACCAGATATTAAGTTGGAAGAAGGCAAATATATCTCTGAAAACCGCATTCAAATCGGATCAGTAGTTTTCGTGTTAAAGCAAAAGTCTTATACAAAATTTGACCCCCTCTTTCGTCCCTTCAGAGGGGTGGGGAGAATTTTTTTTATACACCAGATGTTAAGTTGGAAGAAGACAAATATATCTGCGAAAACCGCATTCAAATCGGATCAGTAGTTTTCGTGTGATGCTGGAACAAACATACAGACAGACAGACAGACAGACAGACAATAAAACTAACTAACTTTTCGGCTTCTATAGCGATATTGTAACACCCTCCGCTTATTATTTTTTGAATATCTTTAATGTACAGAATTGACATTTCTACAGATTTATTATATGTATAGATTTATATTTGAATGGAGGAGGCTTTTACGCTGAGGGGTCCACATCTAGGTAATTATTAATTACATAATTGTTCTGAAATACCAATATGGGGGAAATAATAAAGTTATTTTATTGATTTCTTTATTATTATGTTTCAATTGAACTTGGCGGCCACGATTGCACGTATATAGATTTCAGTAGTTCTTTAGCATTTGCTAACAGTGTCTGTGGTTGCCGAAGCACAAGCAAATTTATAGCTATTAGCTTTCACAAAACAATTTCAAGAATAAGAAAATGTATAAAAATAGCCCTTACTATATTCCCGATAGCATGCCACCCTGAGATTGGGTTTGAATTTTAAAGAAAACATTTTCATTTATATTGCCAGAAACTATTTTGGAATTTGTAGTTTTTATCGACGATGAATTGGAACTTATTCATTTTGATTTAACTATATTCATGAAAGTAAATTTAGCCAGATATATTAAAAAGGCCCACGTGGTTTTCCCATACCAAATATATTAGTAAAAAGTCACTTCTATATAATATTTTATACTCTTAGTTTTATACGCGATGTTAGTGATGTCCTAGGTCGAAATAATCAGTATTAAAACATTATCTTGAAGAACATTTCACGCAAGATGAATTAAAATATAAACCTAAATATTTGAATCTGAATAAAGACCGTTACTTACACAATCATATTTTTTTTGTTATAAAGGTTCACAAAACTAATCTAACACTTAAAATTTAACAAAATATTTGCTTGTACTATGTAATATAACAATTGTGTAAGACCTTCTTGATGTGAACACAGCATGCTAATATAAAATAATATTAAATTAACATTGGCCACAATATCGACAGAGTTCTTGTCGACCTGCACCAAGTACCTAGTCGATCAAGAACTCTGTCGATTGTACTATCGACAGATATAAATATAATTATAAAAAATATAATTATATATTAAGCGACTATTTGTTTTGTTCAGATTTGTTCAGTTATCAGAGTTTTGTTTTTTCCCGAATGTTAAGTAAATAGCGCCAAAATTTCTGCATAAGCTGATTTTTCACTCATTAGGTGATTGCCTTACAACCCTTTAGGGATATTATCTCAGTTTAGTTTACTGTAATTATTTAATTTAAGAGTTCCATAGTAACGACAAGGAACCCTTATAATTTTGCTCTGTCCGTCCGTCCATCCTCCCTTGATTACTTCGGTAATAGTTATATTAAATGAGTATAAATTTATGAAATTGTGTGCAGTTATTTACAAATACATAATTGAGTAAAAATACAAGGTATATTTTATTTTACGTACTGATTGAATTTAGCTATGTCCCAAAATTTTATTTCTCAAACTCAAAATAAATGTTCTTTTCATAAGGTTGTTCAGCCTTCATGTCCAATCTTTTAATCCTCAACAAGTAAAACCACTTTTATTATTATTTCCACTCAAATTGACAAATTACGGTGAAGTAATTTTTTAATTTTGTTAAACTTTGTTGTAGTAAAAATGCGAAAGAGACATACAGAGGATTATGGCCGATTTACATTATTTCAATCCAGTGATCCAATCAAGCGCTGGAATGCTACTAGAATAATTTAAACGGGCACTGGAACACATTTCAGTGACAGTTCCATGATTGGAATAATGTAAACCCGTTATTATAGAAGTGACTGGCCAGGTCAAACAAGTATTGTGGTGACTTATTCCAACGATATATGCCGGTTCTTCTCGCCGGGCTAGTTTCCGAACCGGTGGTAGGCACCATAGTCTCGACGTTCAGAAAAGATTTTGTAAAAAAATTCTCTGACCAAAATTATTTGATTTGATTAGATTAAAGGATAGCGCAAATTAGAGACACGACAGTTTTTAGACAATATTGTTTCACATAGACGAGTCAGACTTAAAGATTAAAGAGAAACAGTTGTGTCTACCACGCGGCGCATACCAAGACGACACTGTTTTGTCTACGACGACGCAACGCATACAATTGTATATTCTTCAGTAGAGAACACTCGGATCAGACTAGGTACACCTCTAGACAGTTTTATCGTTGATGTGCGCACTCGCATACACTTCAAAGGGAAGCCGACAGTCGTTATTCAGACTTGTCGCCGTGCAGTTCTTGTACGCATTAGACAACTTTGTCTATGAGAAGTTTTGTTTCAAATGTGCGCGTCTAGTACTTTTTATTATGCGATAGTCTGTCTAAAAACTGTCGTGTCTCAAATGTGCGGTCGCCCTAAAATTGTCCTTACTCTTAAGAAGCATTATCAACACCTACCTCGTTAAACCGGCGTATGAGTGTCCTGGCGCTGCTGCGCTGCTGCGGCGTGTGCGTGGGCGGCGCCCGCCTGATCATGTGCCGCTCCCCGCTCGCCCCCACCCCCGCCGCACCCTCCCCGCCCAGGTCCAGAGTCACCTGCCGCAGGTACTCGATGGGTGGCACCTGGAATATAAGATTATGGTTATTATCCATGTCACTAACATAGTATATGTCACATAGGGATAGTTACATTGCAAAACTTTACAGAATAAATGAATAAGCTGATTAATACAAGAAACTTTTTGTGGTTTTGATCATAACTTTAGTAGTGAAATAAAAACTGCTCCATCCCAAAGAGCCTCAATAGCTTTGTCCACATTGTGCCTTTTTCTGTTCATCAAGGGCATGCCTTATAGCGCTGTCAACGTCAAACGTGAGGCATGCCCGTAACGCGCGTTGAAATCGTAGCGTGCGCTATGAGACTTTTCTTTCAACGCGGGTGGATTTTGACGCGCGTCACGGGCATGCCACACGTTCACTGTTGACAGCGATATAAGGTATGCCCTTGTTGAACAGAAAAAAGGCACAATGTGAACAAAGCTAATGTCTTAGCACTTTGTTTAAAACAACTGTCATTATTTTATGATCGGCTATAGTTTATCTAATATTAACTTTGTAACGTCGCTACATGTTACCAGCTGTTACTTACAATACACTATTATAAGCATAATTACTTTATACACATCAACTAAAATACATCCATCATACCATCATGTGACAAAACTTTGGGTACAAATAAACAGGACAAACAAACAAAACTAGTTATACAATTAGCGACAACCCGGCAACTAACTATATCGCAAATAATCTGATCATCTTATGCAATTATTATGAGTTTTATAGCGATGAGTTATTGTGAATTGATGTTATTTATTTTTATAGCTGATATTGAAAGTGTTTTTTAACGATACGAGTGCTACGACGTAGATTTGCTACGGGTGCTACGTCGTAGATCTGCTACGAGAGCTACGCCGTAGTTCTGCTGCGGGACTTACAACGTAGACCTGCTACGAGTGCTACGACGTAGACCAGCTACGAGTGCTACGACGTAGACCTGCTACGAGTGTTACGACGTAGATCTGCTACGAGTGCTACGTTGTAGATCTGCTGCGAGAGCTACGACGTAGATCTGCTGCGTGACTTACAACGTAGATTTGCTACGGGTGCTACGACGTAGATCTGCTACGTGACTTACAACGTAGATCTGTTACGGACACTACGACATAGATCTGCTACGAGAGCTACGCCGAAAATCTGCTACGAGAGCTACGACGTAGATCTGCTACGGGTGCTACGACGTAGATCTGCTACGAGTGCTACGACGTAGATCTGATACGGGTGCTACGACGTAGATCTGCTACGGGACTTACAACGTAGATCTGCTACAAGAGCTACGACGTAGATCTACTGCGGGTGCTACGACGTAAAAGTAGATAAAAACCTATTCTGAGACCTAACGTATGTACATACAAAATTTCATTAAAATCAGTTAAGCCGTTAAGCCGACACGGGAATTTTATGTATTAGATCTAGTCGTGTCTAATTAAACATAATATTTTTATCACGTTACCGTGAGTATCATAAAAAATGCCGATAACAATTACTAATCGATACCATTTAATATTTATCGATATCAAACGTTATCTGTACAAGGCACAACACTACACCTTTGTGTGGAATACTATAAACTAGAACACAAAGGCATGTTGTACTCAGAAATGGGTTACATGTAAAATTATCTCCATATTTATATTATCTCTGAGATTTAATTACATTTTGTTGGAGGGTTTAAATAGTGTACCGTTTGTTATCTCGGCTAATGCAAGTTTCGCTTACTTGCTTTACTCTGAGGACCAATTTTCGTCACACAAAATTCTATTTTCACTGTAGCTTCAGTATCGAGTAAAGCGATGATTTTAATTGTATTTAAGAGGGACAAAATAAAACAATTGTAGTGAGAACTAAAGTAGATTCTACTCGTAGCGTCGCGCTAACCACTCGGTTACCTTCGGCGCCTAATATAAATGTGTGAAATGCCAGCGCTACGCGTTTTTCAAACACGCTTTCTAGTTTTTACATCTCGGGCCGATGGTGCTACGGTGCGTATTCTGCTGTAGCCTTTTTCTGCTAGCTGAATCCGCGCCCGCAGAAAACGCGCAATTCTGAACGCGCCTTTAGACTAAAATTAGCCTAAGCTACGCGTCCACTGTATCGGAATTTTGTAAAATCTGATTCCTAAATTAGGATAAAAAAGTTTTTTATTATGATTAGTGTAATAAGCCCGAACGAATTTTAGTTTTGAGAAAACATAACTATAATGCGTATAGGCACGGAACTGTATTCGACAATCTCCGTGTAAATTCGTGTCACGTTCGGGCATTCTTTACCAACTTTGTTTGGTATAAAACTAGGTCATTTTTTACAATCCCAAAGGACTCTGTGTTAGTTTTGTTTGGTGACTTATATGTAGAGAACCTGCCAATCGTGCCCTTTGTTAGTGAACCATCGTTTAAGATCTCGTGCCCAGCTTAAAGTGTACGAGTTTAGAGGTCATGTACACTGGATATGGATGACCAGTTAGCTTGACCCGTAAGTCAGTTTAAGCACACGAAAGCGGAGTTCAAACAGGCTGGTCGTCACGGGTCGCGTAAAACGCTCTATCGTCACCCAATCAGTTCGATCTATTTATCCTCCATGACCTAAGTTGATTTAGCACAGATGAATTATACAAGAGACACTTTTAAATACTTTTTAATTCATACTAATCATCGTAAGCTTAAGGTTATTTATTTTGGACTCGACTGTATTGAAGTCAGGAAACCAAAACAAAAAAAAAAAACGAAGAAACGTCAAAAATTGTTCCAAAAATGCTATAGCAATGGTAGAATTAACTGTATTCGCACATGCGATATCCTTGGTTTGAAATACAAGTCTAATAATTATCCTTGTTTTTCTGATATTACATTGCGTATTAAACTTTCTTGACTCTATCATTGATTGAAATGAATGACAGTAAAAAAAATTGAATCCAAATACGTTGCGTCTAGAGGTACAAAAGAGTATTCTCCACGTACTCTCAAATATTGCCAGTATTTTCAGCATATTTCCCCGCGCTATCGCACTCTCTGTCGTCACATTACCCTGTATCTGGGGGAGCCTTAATTGTTGTAAAGAGCTCTTAAGGCAGCTACGGCACATTAACGAGATCTGCAGATTAAACGAAGCCGGTTAAGGCAAACCGTAGATTATTATCAGCTCTGTTAGATCGTCCGCTTTTTGACTTGAAATTGTTTCTTTTATATTTTGTGGCTAAAATATGCTTGTCTGTGCTGCTATTAATCCTTCGATCGCGGATTCTTGGAAATCTATTGTTTACGCGGTCGAAGTCGACCGCTTGGGAGTTCATATGTTAAACCTACCTAAAACAGTAGTTTTCCAATCCAACCATATATAATATGTGTTTTTTCGTGTTTGTTTGTCGAATACTTCGCCGATTGTGAACCGATTTTGATGATTATTTCGTTGTTGGGATGCGGGTGAGAATACTTCACAGGTGGTCTTGTGATTAAAATCTAAATGTTGTTTTGAGGTCTAAATGCTTTCGTACTCATCTTAACTGGTCCAGGAGTTTAAATATGAAGAAATAATATACACACTTTTACAATATTAGTAGCTTTTATAAATTATTTAAGTTTTGACTGTATAAGTTTATCCTTTATCAATACAAAGTATTTTTCACTAGGTAAGTGCGTATGTGTATGTATGTTTCAAATTTCTTTATTTAGAAACTACTTCACCATTTTTAATTTAATTTGGCATAGTAGCGCTTAGCTTAAGATTAACACTCAGTCTACTTTAACCGAAAATTACGCATTCCTGCTTATTCAATTTATCCAAGCGGAGCTGGAGGAAAGGCAGTACAAAATAAATTACTCGGAAATCGTAAAAGTGTCTTTCCTTATACCATAGCGCCCCACAAAACAAATACTCATTAAAAAGTATCATAACTTTGTAACTTTCTTACTTTTTATTCACACCTTCAAAGTTCCGCCCGAGTCACATTTACAAAGTTAAATGATTGAAGCTTAAAGCTTTCGAACAAAAAGTGGAGAAGTTTGCGGTGAAAGTCGAGCTTTGCTTTTAGGTAGACTTCTATAAGCTCATAGTTTAAATAGCTGCTTTACACAAATACTTCAGCTTCCGAAGTGTTTAGAATCGTTGCTTTGTGAACAAAAATAGGTTAAAGATTTTCTGTGAAACATTTTTAAATAATATTTAAGGGTTTAATATATTTTGTGAATTTGGGTATATTATTTTAAAATTGGTTTTTATATTAATTTATTTTATCATTTACATGTTAACGACTGATAATAAGGCTTATTTTAGCTACACCTAGGGAAAAAAGCGCTCCCACCGAATAAAGCTACTATTACGAAGGTTTACTAATACTTTAGGTTTTATTACGAAGGTTTATTAATACTATAATAATATTAATTCAGTCAAATATTGATATCTAATATTATAGTCGTAAAATCGTTTTTTGTTTTTAATTCTATCATAATATTAGTAAAGAGCTTAATTCTATCATAATATTAGTGGAGGCATTGAAGGTTTTCACCTCCGATTTCGTTGAACCTCCATCGATTTTCATGAAAATCAGTAAGCAGGTGGGGGATACCCTTAGAAACAAAAGTGACATAGTGTCAACTTGCGCTTTTGCCCTGGGGGTGGATGCCAACCCTTCTCGGGGGGTGATTTTTTCTAAATAAAAACAACACCAAGAATCAATAGATACACAAATTTTAAGCAAAATTTGTTATATAAAGTTTTTTGATTAAATCAATACTTTCGGAGTTATTAAAGATCAAAGATCATGTTTTTGCGTGAGAAAAAGACATGTCTTAAAGCGGTTTTTCATAATTAAATTAGAATAATTAAATAGAAACTATAGGTTTTTACGAAAAATGTCTTATTACCAAAATTAAAGCCAATAAAAAAACAAACTAATTTCTATTCTAAAATACCTTCCTTTATTAATTCAAAGTGAGCTATAGGTGACTGTATATAAATTTTCTTTCGGCGAGTACCTAAGTCTAAGCATACAAACTTAAATAACGGTAAACCAATGCATTTTATGACATGTACTTCTTAAAGACTTTTAAAGTACTTAAAAGTACCTTTCTAATGAGATTTTTAAAAAGTTAATAGCTTCAAAATTGAACAAGTTATGATAAAAATAAGATGACCCTTTCAAATTTTTTTGCGAAAATCGAAAAATAAAACATTGACCATTTCTACAATAATTCAAATTTATGGTTATCCCCAAAGATGTTTCTTTATTTTAGCATAAGTAATGACCTCAAAAATTTTTCTTGGTTTAGAATGCTTAGTTTTGAAAAAGAGAATGATTTAGTAAAATCGAAATTATTCAAATTTTCGTAAATATCATTTTGTTTTGAACATAACTTCAAAAATATTGGAAATTATAAATAACGAAATTTGAGTCCATTTTTTAAGAAATCTTTTGATTTTCTTTTGATCTTTATAGGATGAAAAATAACGAAGATAGAGACGTTTAAAGCCTAACTTTTACTGCGAGAACCATGAAACCGGGACCTTTTAACCTTAATTTTTTTTAAGCCAAGGACTTTAAAAAGTATTTGTCAAATTGATCTTAAAGCTCTTTGAATTGCCTTTAAAATGGTCCATGAATGAACCCGATAACTTAAAAATTAACAGAGCTATTGTGATATTAACGAACATTTTTTTTAAACAATTTTGAAGCAGAGATTTGGGATGCAAATATTGTAGGAAACCCTGTTAATAGGTACATCTATACTAATATTATAAATGCTAAAGTATTTTTGTCTACCTGTTACCTCTTAACACCCAAACGGTTCAACAGATTTTGCTGAAATTTAGTATGAAAATACTTTGAATCTCGGGAATGGATATGGACATAGGATACTTTTTATCCCGAAAAAATGTACGGTTCCAGCGCGATTGCAGGCATGGTATAATCCATACTAAATATACATTAATCTTTTCAAGTCTTTCAATATTCAGAAAGGAAACGAAACGGTTAATGTCTATCTGATAAGAGAGGGGCTTTTTATAATGATGTGCGTCTATGAAATATTTCAGTCTAGCAGATTCAGCCTTTGCGTCAATTTTTTGCACAGAGGGTAGTTTGAAATCGTTGTTTGAATATTTTGGACTAAATAATATCAATGTTTGAAATATATTAATATATAAAATTTATCTTAACTATGAAAAAATATTCGAACTCATTAAAGCTGATAAAAAACTTACAATAAAAACTTAAAGCTTATTATTCAGACATTGGGTAGTTTACAGGCACGGGTGAAAAAATTACGCAAAAAAAACTTTAAAATAAGAAATTAATACTAAGTAAATTAACTGAAAAAATTGGGTTCGAAAACTGAAACCTATTAAGTTT
Source organism: Polyommatus iphigenia (assembly GCA_963422495.1). Lineage (NCBI taxonomy): Eukaryota > Metazoa > Arthropoda > Insecta > Lepidoptera > Lycaenidae > Polyommatus > Polyommatus iphigenia. Next base: position 5,366,610 of record OY730188.1, read on the forward strand.
TTGAACACAATTTTGACCGTTATTTCGCAATAAAGGTGTACTTTTAGGGGTTTATATTTCAGTCTTATCCAAAAATTATATCATAAATATTAAACAAACTCTTTATGTAATGTAATTATATACGATTTTAAAGCAAACATATACAAAAAAATGTTTTTTTCACGATTAAAGGGATGGTTGCTAAAAGGAATGAAAAATTAATTATAATTTAATCATAAATCATTTATTAAACATTAAAAACATTTATTTTATCAAATAAAACACAATTAGTTAAGCCAGAACGGTTAAATCTGCATTTTTTCTATTTTCAACAAAAGGGGTGAATTTCACCCCTAAAATAAAAAAAGCGCGATACGAGCGTATGTCACTTTTAAAGCAGAGGGCTTAACGTACTTAATCCCAAATTTTCATCCAAATCGATGGAGGTTCAACGAAATCGGAGGTTGCACCTGATTTTTGCCTTCGTTTACTGTACTATATTAGTAAAGAGCTGTTTTAGTAAAATAGATAATATAGTTTAGTATATCCCCGGTCTCCCAGATTCCGTGCACATAGTTCGAGCTAGATGAGCGTGGTAAACGCTATTGTGACGGGGTTAACACGGCGAGTTCAGCGCTTTGTGCTACAAACTTCACAGAACATGATACATCTCACAAATTATTCACGACGGCTATTGTATGTCTATAGCAAGCGATTCTAAGGTAATTCTTTTGATGAAATTGATTTTAAAGTATATTTGAACGGTGCTAAGTATTTGTGTATCATCCCACACAAAAATACGTATTGTGTTCTGAAAGAAGTCGTATTCTTAAGATTATTCAGAACAAGACTGTAAACAAAAAAAAAAATGAGGGTTAATACACAAATGATTAACAGCGACCATTTTACTTTTAAATACCGGTGAAGTTTGTATAACTAATAATTATAATATACTAGCTGTCCCGGCAAACGTTTCTTTGCCATATATCATTATACAAAGTATATCGCCCGTATTATTTTATTGAATTAGTGACTAAATAAGTATGTCACCATGGCAACGTCCATCGCTATCCCATGACCCGCGTCGCATAAACAATGGTCGCTCTTTATAGACAAATAATTTGCAATAAAATAAAATTGCGACTATAATTAAATATCTAAGCTATCCTATCTCTCAAGTTGGAAAAAAGCACACATTAAAAAAAACATTAAAATCGGTTAAGTAGTTTAGGAATCCATCGCGGACAAACATCGTGACAGTAGATTTATATACATTAGATTATAATCCTTCCTTGGAATTCCAAGAATATTTCAAGACTAAAATTAGCCAAATCGGTTCAAGTTCCACCCGGTCCTACAAAATATTTTCAAATTGTTAGCTACTTCACTCATGTCTTCAATTGTAATTTAAGCCCAGAATTTATCGTAGAGTCGTCCTGGCTCTACGATACCTGGGCTCTCGTCGTATCTGCATATGATGTAACTATTCCGCAAAACCAATCTGTATTTTATACAAATTGCCTCGCTGAATACTTTGGTATAATATTGGGTTTACATTATTACAATCCAGAAATCCAATCCAGCGCTGGATTACTACTGAAATAATGTAAACGGGTACTGGAATACACTGAATAGCATTCCAGTAACCGTTTACATTATTCTAGCAGCAATCCAGCTCTGGTTTGGAATACTGGATAGGAATAATGCAAACCGGCCATTGCATAGTAGTTTCCAATGAAGAGAAGGTAAACTATAAACCTACAATGCAAAATATGATACCTATTAATAATCTTAATCCACCTTAGTGATACAAAGATATTTTACAATGTGTTTTAGTTTATAGAAATCTAAACATGTTTTACAATGTTTTTAATTTTTTATCTCGTCTTCTAACCGACTTTTCTAATAGTGCATTAGAAAAGTCGCTTTTTGGTTGCTTTAATCTACAGTATACATAACGTGACCATTATTTTTTTTTGGCAGAGCGGGACAAGTACAGAATTACCCCCCCCCCCCCCCCCCCATTGAATAATTAATAATTATGTATTTCAAAGTGCCTATCTTACATTATTATTAATAACTTTACTATAAAGTATATTAAAAAGTGGAAGAGTTTGTTGGTATGAACGTGTTAATCCTCAGGAACTACTGGTCTGATTTCTGTCTGTTCTAGTTAGCTCATTTATCGAGGAAGGCTTTATTTTATCAAGCCAAGACTAATAGGAGCGAAGAAACAGAGGAAAATATGGAAAAAACGGGAAAAATTATTTGAAAGGGCTTTTCTCACGAACTACTGTACTGGTGCAATTTTTATGTTATTTGGCACAATATGGCAGAATAATCACGTTTGTTGTATGTTTGCGTTACTTCCAGGCATTGCACAGACATTACAAACATAAAAATACTTTTAAATAATTGTCGTTTGGTCTGTTTTGCAAAAGCGAGACAATTTCGGCCTCGCGGGGGACAGCGGGACAGACTGCCTGAAAGCGGGACTGTCCCGCCCAAAGCGGGACGTATGGTCACGTTAAGTAAACACTATACACAAGTAACAAAGAAACATGGCATTACATAATTAATGTAAATTCTGATAGATAAAAAATATTTTTTTATTCTATTGAGTTTAAAATATGAATTAAGTAATATAGTAATTTTCAGAAGCATTAAGAGCAACGTTACAATGATAAATTCCGTAAAATTGTAATAAGGCCGATGAAGAATCCAATATCGAATTGGGAAAGTTGTGGAAATTCAATTTGGGTGTACAAAATGTTGAGCGAAAGATAATGGGGCGGCGGTTCGGCCCAAACCGACTGTCCGTCAAACACAATATCGATAGACAAAGAGCCAGCGACACCCAGACTTTCCTTATTTTATAAAACCTAAAAATTTCCACAAAACAATATTACAGGACCTCACGGACCCTATGCCGAAACAGAAATTTACTTAATAAGATTTACATGTTCAATATAATATGCAAGCTACATCCATGTTAAAGACATTTTACACAAGTCATTTTGACACCCTTGGAACCGCTTAATATAATTTTTTCAACTGTATACTAAGTATATTATGGCCCAAGAGCAGGCAGGCAGTTCTGGAAAAAGTTTTGACCCCATTAGAGGTGAGAACCACCAGTACCCAGTACCTATTTGAGGAGGTATCCAATTTTGAAGGTATAGATAAGATGGGACGCTCTAGTAGGTATGTGATGAGGGTGATAAATGCACTAGCTGAGATCCGTATGAAATAAAAATAAAAAGGCCACAAAGGTCTGCCTAGTAATTTTTTTTATCTTACTTTCCTCTCTCTCCCAAATGTCTGGCAGTGGAAGACGAGATTTCTGCATTTATCCCGAAGAAAGTAAGATAAAAAATGAGCTTTGTATTTTATCTAAGGTTAGGTAGATCTTCAGAACTGAACCTTCTAAAGTAACCGCAACCGAAACTCCATAGTTCCTGGTCGTAAGCTAAAGGTTTTGCTGTTTATGATTTACTAGCGACCCGCCCCGGCGTCGCACGGGTATAAATATATAGCCACTGAAAAAATGATTAAAATCGATAGCCTATGATCCTTCACGTGGTCTACTTAAGGTCTACTTCTTATCTGTGCCAAATAACATAAAAATTGCTCCCGTAGTTCGCGAGATAAGCCCTTTCAAATAATTTCCCCCGTTTTTTCCATATTCTCCTATAAGTCTTAGCGTGATAAAGTATAGCCTATATAGCCTTTCTCACTAAATGGACTATCTAACACTGAAAGAATTTTTCAAATCGGACCAGTAGTTCCTGAGATTAGCGCGTTCAAGTTAGCCCTTTCAAATAATTTTCCCCGTTTTTTCCACATTTTCCTCTATTTCTTCACTCCTATTAGTCTTAGCGTGATAAAATATAGCCTATAGCCTTCCTCGATAAATGGGCCATCTAACACTGAAAGAATCATCAAAATCCGTTGCGTAGTTTTAAAGATTAAAGGGAACAAAGGGACATGAGGGAAAAAAAAGCGACTTTGTTTTATAATATGTATAGATGATTTATGATGGGTCATAAACAACAAAAGCTAAAAGGCTTAGCTTTTATAAAACAACGAAAGTCTGACTGTTGCCTGCTCTTGGGCCACAATATTTAATATTATAATATACAGTTGGGAAAATTATATTTAGCGGTTCTAAGGGTGTCTGTGTGACTTGTGTAAAATGTCTTTAACATGGATGTAGCTTGCAATAATAATATTATATTATAATATTTAACATGTAAATCTTCTTCCAAGAATACCTACATCATGCCTTTTCTAAATCATAGGTTGTTTCGCCGGTCCGTAAGGTCATACAATGTTGTTATTTTGAATTTGAAAACTTATCGTGATCTGTCGGTTAAATTTGATATAGCCCGACCAATTTATGTGTGTGAAATTATTTCTCTAACATCTGTGTATTATAAATTACTAGATGATGCCCACTAAATTTAAAACAACATACTCGTACGTTTAAAACTACGTAAATTTTTCCGGGATGAAAAGTATCTCCATACCAAATTTCAGCAAGATCGGTTTAGCGGTTTGGGTGTGAAGAGGTAACAGACAGACAGACAGACACATTTTCGCATTTATAATATTAGTGTGGATAGGTACATCTACGGGTTACAACGTAAGTCGTAAGACAAGGGACAGTATTGATCAAGATGTAAGCGACTTCAGTGGAGTGTCTGGCAATATGCCACATGCTAAAAGGTCCATCATTGATTTTGAGAGCCAAACTAGCAAATACTCGATCGCCAATGCACGGAGTCACGGAGTGTGCTATTTCGGACATTTTGTGAAAGTTTTTTGAACTCAAATACATAATTTTATAACATTTATTATGATATACTAATTACTAGATGAAGCTCGCAGCTCCGTTGCGCCAAAATTCGTTTATCGGAAACCGCACCTTTTTCCGGGACAAAAGTATCCATTATCCTTTCCCGGTACTCAAAGTGTATCCATACCAAATTTCAGCAAAATCAGTTCAGCGGTTTGGGCGTGAAGACTGAAGAGGTAACAGACAGACAGGTACACTTTGGCATTTTATTAGTGGATTAAGGTATAAAACAAAGCAGTATCACGCGTGTACAACTTGTCTCTGTGTTGCATGAATTTGATTTCAAGTTCAGTTACTGTATACATACTCTAAAGTTGTCTTAAAGTGGTTAGTACATCGTCTGATAAAGCAATTATAAAGTTGGCTGCGTCTCTGTTATTACGTTACCAACCTTTGAGGCCTTCTGACCGCGCCTTTATCGGTATTTACACAATTATCGGTGAAGGATCAATAACATGTGTGCGATATGCAGTATGTTATTTAAAAGAGCGATTACACGCGTTTGATAAGCAGCTCTTTATTTAAAGGATTGATTACACGCGTTTGATTTGCAGTATTTTATTTAGAGGATCGATTACACGCGTCTGATTTGGAGTACATTGTCTAATCTGCCTTTAGTTCGTATCTTAAGGATCGATTACACGTGTTTGATTTGTAGTACATTATCTATTATTATCTAATCTAATTTTGATGTGAACGTTTGTTGATGGGATCATGGGTGATGGGTTAATACAGAAAGTGTATGTGAAAGAAAAGTTATTTAAAAGAAAAGTTTCAGAATTTTTCATGCGGAGGAAATGTTAACATTTGTAAATTGGCAAAGTAGAAATTGAAGGATAATAGGAGTCACAGGGAAAAATAGCAAATATATTATGCGTATCGATATGATATTTAGTATATTTTATATTGTGTTAATAATAATCTTTGCTACCTATTACCTAAGTCACTATGATGACAATAATGAATGTACTCACTTGGTAGAATATCTTGTACTCTGTGTCGGTGAGTCGGAGGGCCACCTCTTCGGGGAACTGGAGGAGGCTCTTCAGTGAAGCCAGTTCCTCATTGCTGCTGTCTTCTGCTGATGTGCCTGCAAACACAGGATAGTAATTAGACTCGACATGAATTCGTAGGAGAGTAACACAAGTGAAATAAAAAAAGTATGGGAAACCACCGATGTCCTATACAATAATCTATACATATAATAAAACTGTAGAAATGAAGATTCTGTACATTAAAGATATTCAAAAAATAATAAGCGCTATAGAAGCCAAAAATGTGGTCAGTTTTTTGTCTATCTGTCTGTCTGTCTGTCTGTCTGTCTGTCTGTATGTTTGTTCCACTATCACACGACAACTACTGATCCGATTTGAATGCGGTTTTCGCAGATATATTTGTCTTCTTCCAACTTAACATCTGGTGTATAAAAAAATTTCTCCCCACCCCTCTAAAGAGACGAAAGAGGGGGTCAGATTTTGTATAAGACTTTTGCTTTAACACGAAAACTACTGATCCGATTTGAATGCGGTTTTCACAGATATATTTGTCTTCTTCCAACTTAATATCTGGTGTAAAAAAAAATTCCCCCCACCCCTCTAAAGGGACGAAAGAGGGGGTCAGATTTTGTATAAGACTTTTGCTTTAACACGAAAACTACTGATACGATTTGCATACGGTTTTCGCAGATATATTTGCCTTCTTCCAACTCAACATCTGGTGTATAAAAATCACCCCCCCCCCACCCCTCTAAGGAGACCAAAAAGGGGGTCAGATTTTGTATCAGACTTTTTTTCTTTAATGGACTTACTTCATATTATTAACTGTTTTTCCAACTTAACATCTGGTGTATAAAATTTTTCCCCCCACCCCTCTTAGGGGACAAAAAAGGGGGTAAGATTTTGTGTCAACTGATGAAGTAGAAATACTTTAAATGGCAAAACAACGTTTGCCGGGACAGCTAGTTTATATAATATAATTATTTTATGGGTGGTTTCGCATACTTCTTTTAACTTAATTGTAATCTACTAGATTTGACTTTAACTACGTTTTACCTTGATCCGTTTATGGGTAGCGCGAAAACTGTTATTTATTATCCATACTAATATTATAAATGCGAAAGTGTGTCTGTCTGTCTGTTGTTACCTCTTCGCGCCCAAACCGCTGAACCGATTTTGCTGAAATTTGGTATAAAGATACTTTGAGTCCCGGGAAAGGACATAGGATACTTTAAAAAATGCACGGTGTCCGCGCGATAAGCAAATTTTGGCGCAATGAAGTTGCGGGCGTCATCTAGTGATTTACAAATACGAAAATGTTTTTGTCTGTCTGTAACGGCTTCACGCTGAAACAGCTGAACCGACTTACATGAAGTGTATCTCTGAGAGACGGGTAAATACTAAATAGTTAAAGACCTCCCTATGAGTAAAGGATTCGTTGGGTAAAGAAATCGAATAATTTTGTTGAGAAAAAATGAACGGTTCCCGCTTGATAAACGAATTTTGGAAACCTAAATTACTTCACTTTAAATAATTATTAACGTTATCGTTATTAAGATATGAGTAATTAAAGGATAGACAGACGGACAGATGGAGCGAATTTATTGGGTTCGTACTCTCAGGAACATAATACGGAAATAAATAACATTGTATGATTAATTAAACACTTAATGAAATAAAACTTATTAAAGCAATATTTCACGACGCCAAGAAATATATTGTCATGAATTACTGACTAGTAATTTATGAGTCTCCTGCACAGCAGGTTATTGTGAATGTGGGCGTCGCACGCACATGCATGCCGCCATGTAATTCCTTCCGGCTCATGTACAGAGGAAATGAGACCAGTAAAAGTACTACCATATTCTCAACGACTTTAGCAATAGTTATTCTCATACTGGCTGTAAAAAGGGAAAAAACAGTAAGATAGGCTGTGGTTATGGAAAAATGATTTCTGTATTTTTTTTAACGAAAGCTTTATTTTTACTTTTACTTTATTTTAATTTTTACTAGATGTAGGGTTCTATAGTCAACAAAACTTGGATGCCTACTGAACCCTAAAACGGAACCGTAACAAGCAGATTTTTTATATAATATTGATAGGTTATATAAGATATTAATAGTCATAATAATATAATTTAATTAAGAGTAACATTGTCCTACAAAATATAAAACAGTCCATATTTTAGGACCATCAAATCAAAGTATGAAATCCTTTCTATCTCTGTTAGCTACTACTTTAGAGATTTTTCGCAGATAAAAATGTTGTTCGTCTTATCAAAATGAAGCTACTCACAAGAAATTAACTTGATAGTAATAAAAAAAATCTAGGGCTCCCGTACTTTAATTTTTACAAAATGACGCCCGTAAAACTTCGTTTCTCCAAAATTCGTTTATTGCGCGGGAACCGTACATTTTTCAGGATAAAAAGTATCCCACGTCCTTTCTCGAGAAACAAAGTATCCCCATACGAAATTTCAGTAAAATCGCTTTAGTGTGTGGGTAGTGGGTGTGGACAGGTAACAAACTGACTTTCCAATTTTTAATATTAGTATGGTTAACTTATCTGTTATAACTTACCATACTATAAACTTACGAAAACTGAGTATGTTGATAGATTTACCCACCGAGTTGAATAATTTTAGCTTTCATAAAGTTATGCTGTGGAATGCCGTGAAACCGCTGCGATGGTTAAACTAACTAAATTGTTAACTGCGCGGAGAACAGAGTAAATAAGATGTGAAAGTATTTCAGGGAGAAGGTAAATTAGGAAAGTTTTCGGCGCAAAATGAACGTAGCTTGTTTTAAGCTTCATCCAAACGCGATTAAACGCGAAAGTGTGTCTGCCTGTCCGTCTGTCGCCCAAACCACTGAACCGATTTTGCTGGAAGTTGGTATGAGAATACTTTGAGTCCCGGGCAAGGACATAGGATACTTTTATCCCGGAAAAATGTACGGTTCCCACGCGTTAAATATCATCTCTAGTATTATTATTAGCTGTACCCGTATCGATGCTAAACCTATACCAATATTATGAAGCTGAAAAGTTTGTTTGTGGAAAGCGCTACTCTCACAAAGTACTGGACCGATATGAATTTAGCTCAGAAATAGAGTAGATGTCTGATGACCTCTGTGGTTCAGTGGTGAGCGCGTTGTTAGCACAAGCCGAGGGTCGCGGGTTCGAATCCCGCCGACGGAACAAAAAGTTTTCAATGTTCCCGGGTCTTGATGTATATTAAATATGTGTATGATATAATAAAAATCTTAAATATATTTTGTATATTATAAAATTATTAAATATAATATTTCCGTTGTCTGGTACCTGTAACGCAAATCCTTTAGGTACTTAGCACGGGGCCTGACGTGAAGCATCCATAGATGTTATTACTACAATTATTGTATATGTTTACATACTCCATAGCAACCGTACATTTTTTCTTAAAAACTCTACATGTCTACTATTATTATTAGTATGGATAGCGAGGAATGCCAACATGCAGAGCCTTTCCGTGCCTCGTTTCATCTCATTTCCCTAGGAACTGACCTAAGTTACGTAATAACAAGTAATTGCATAGCTAATATCAAGTTTGGGCCAAGTATTTCAATATCAGGCCGAACGTGAGTGATTTTAGACTTTGACGTAATTAATAAGGCTTTAGGCTGGCCTCACACAGCCGGAATTTCATAATCGGAAATTCATATTCTTACAGATCGATCTAAGAAATTTCTAATCTGAAAAAATCAGAATGTGTGTGGAGCTTACTGATATTGTATGGTATTCCGGTCTTTCTGAATTAATAATATGAATTTCCGATTATGAAATTCCGGCTGTGTGAGGCCAGCCTAAGTGCTGATTCAGAGCGTCCGTGGCTTAGTGGGTAGACCTTTGGTTCGCACCTGAGAGGTGCAGGTTCGGTCCCGGGTAGAGATACCAATGGGATATTTTCAGATCTCAAGTACATAATACGGACTCTCGTACGGTGAGGGAAAACAAGGCCCCAGTTTTGTCTTGTATGGACAAGGCCGACTATGTTGCGAGAATGCCGTATGTGCTTGGGCAATCATACATATATTTAAAATCTTGTCTAAAAAAATTAAAGTAGCAGGGAATGTGTAACCCATGATTGGTATTAAATTTAAAAAAAAATAATAAAAAATTATAATATAAAAATAATATAATAACTCCCGCATCGGTTTCGGTGACGGTAGCCGATTTCATCGAAACTAGGCCAGTTACGCAAGAGTAATTTTATAGTGTCCAAGTGTGACGACATAATCAAGAGTGTAACGTAGTAAATTTCTTAAATAATAAACTGTACTAACAGCGCCATCTATTGACATATTTTTGAATTAAAGTTTCCTTATTGATCGATTTTTAGGAAATCACTATCTGTTTTTAACATTAAAACAATTTAAATTATATATTTAAATATTAATACAATCATATTTTAATAATTCTTTTAATCAAATTTAATTTTTGAAATTCGCGCTCTTTACTTTTTATTAGTTTCGACTTTTGACTTAAAAAAAAAAACTCTTGGGTATAAAAGACGAGTCTGAAATGTCATCGGCCTTTTTTCTAGATTTCAAAAAACTAAAATGTAGTTTGTTGAATATCTACTTATTCCCCAATATCGGGGTACCCATACTTGGGTTAAACTCATACTCGGGTTAATCCCGTACTCTGGTTGACGATAGCTTAATAACCCGCTCAACCCCATGATCATGGGGCGATAGAAGTTAATCCAGCTTGGGTTGCGGATGGCCACCGCCCCGGGCTGCTCCTTAACACCCTGCGGACACCGGCTGCTGTACACACACGGGACGTCCGAGCACCAGCGACCACCTCCGGACGGAAGGGACTGGAGCTCTTCACACTGGCTAGCTATCCTCCAGTCTCCAAGCTAAGTGCCATGTGGTCCTAGACGTCCCCCATACCCTCCGAGTACACAGACGGCTGTAACTAGCACAGCACAAACCCACTAGAACTACCCCCCTGATGATTAATTACTTAAATTTACCTTGTTGAGTCTATGCTCTCTTTTAAATCTCTTTTAAATTACTCTTTTAATAATTTTACCTAAATTAAATCATTAATTTTGTAGTTAATATTATATTTTTATAACAATAAATTTGTTACTGACTATTTTAAATATTTTATTTATCTCTCTCTTAGACTAGACTCTTTTAGTATGTCACAGTTCTACTAACTATTGTAATTATAAATACTTTTTTTTAAATATTTTTTTATATGTGACAAGAGCACACTCTCTGTTCTTTTACTCTCGTAACCAGGACTGACGAATGACCGACACGACTGGCGAGAGATTAGGCGCAGGGCCGACTTTACATGTCCATCCGACGCATGGACCATCTTCCTTGTTAGACAATCAAGTAATCAGCCCGTATTGTCTTAACCAAACTTGGAAATTATTAGCATGTTTCCAACGCGGGAATCGAACCCACCACCTCCGACTTCTGAGTCAAGGGCCACACCCCAGATCACTGGACCACGGAGGCGTTAATACGAGAATTGATATAGTTGTGACTTATGAATCTTACCATCAAAGTCCTTATCATGCTCCGATCCCCCGCTGGTGCCCGCCCTCCCCTCTCGCATCTCACACACTTCACATCAACACACTGCACTAAACACCACCACCAACACCACTACCACTGCCAGCACCGACACTAACACCAACACCAATAGTCGCCATGCACCAACACTTATCTGAAACAAAAGAAAAACAATTATTAATCTATTTTTCTATTATATAGGAGAGCGTCCGTGACCTAGTGGGAAGACCGTTGGCTTGTACTCGAGAGGGTGCAGGTTCGATCCCGGGTGGAGACGTGTACCAATGAGACATTTTCAGATATCAAGTACATATTAATATCTTCAAGTAAATAATACGGACGCTCGTACGGTAAAGGAAATCATCGTGAGGAAACCCGCACATGGTTGGTCCCAGACGTATTGACTAGTTCTTTCCTTTGGACTAGGCCGACTATGCTGCGAGAATGCCGTATATGCTTGGGCAACCATACGGACATTTAAAATCTTGTCCCAGGCACTACAGTATTTGACGAGTGGTTATTTCGCTATGAAAATCCATCCATACTAATATTATACATGTGAAAATGTGTCTGTCTGTCCGTCTGGCTGTCTGTTTCGTCTTCACGCCCAAACCGCTAAGCCGATTTGTCTGAAATTTTGTATGGAGACATTTAGAGTCCCGGGAAAGGACATATTTATCCCGGAAAAATGTACGGTCCCCGCGCGATAAACAAATTTTGGCGCAACGGTGTTGCGGGCGTCATCTATTACTGTATAAATAATCCACAATGGATGGGTCTTGTTTTTTGTTTTTCTGATAAATATAACTTATAAGGGATAGTTTGCATCATTGCGGTTTTCGGCGTTTTTAGGGTTCCGTACCCAAAGGGTAAAAACGGGACCCTATTACTGAGACTTCGATGTCTGTTCGTTTGTCTGTCCGTCTGTATGTCCGTCTGTCTGTCCGTCTGTCTGTCTGTCTCCAGGCTGTAACTCAAGAACCGCTATAGCTAGACTTCTGAAATTTTCAAAGATTATGTATTTCTGGTGCCGCTATAACAACAATTTATACTAAAAACAAAATAAAGTTAATATTTAAGGGGGGCTCCCATACAACAAACGTTATTTTTTTGGTCTTTTTGGCTCGTAATCCATAATGGCAACATAAAGACATAAAATAAATAATTAAGGGGGGCTCCCATACAAAGAACACAATTTTTTCCTTATTTTCGCTCTACAACGGTACGGAACCCTTCGTGCACGAGTCCGACTCGCACTTGGCCTATTATTTGATCTATCCACTACCTCTTTTGATTGGTTACTTTCAAAATAATAATCATTGACCAATCAACAACGCTTTCCAAGATAAACTCTAGTCAAAAACCCAAGTAATCGAACATATAGGATTTGAATCGCTGATTTAAAATACGAGTAGTTACAAGAAACAACGTGTAGCAAAAAACTATAATAAAATCAGTCGTTAGAATAAGATATCAGAATAAGGAAAATATGAAAGTGCACAAGTGCGCTCGCTCGTTAGTAGGAAAAAGCTTATATATTTTTTTAGAGAAAAATATAATTCCTTTTTTTTAGGTTTAATTTCAAATCATCTAAAGACCTTATGGTCTTTAGATGATTTGAATTATGAATGCAGTTATCTGCATTCATAATTCAATACGTATTTTTTGTGAATGCTTAACAGCGTCATATTATAGTATGGAGTAGGTACATGAAATGAACTTTTACTATCTTGATAAAATCTGTCCTGTACAATTTTTATCCCCAAGGTACGCAATTATCCATACAAATATTATTATGAATGTGAATATGTGTCTGTCAGTCTGTCTGTTACCTCTGCACGCCTAAGCCGCTGAACTGATGTTGCTGAAATTTGGTATGGAGATACTTTGAGTATCCTATGTATATAGGTTACTTTTTATCCCAGAAAAATGTGCAGTTCCCGCGCAAGTAATTTGATGCAACGGAGTTGCGGGCGTCATTTAGTAGTCTTTTGAAACAAGAGCGCAATGTTAGGTTCTTGCACAAAATACCCCAACTAGAGTTCAAAGCACCACGTGGATGCTACACAAAAATTGTATACGTAAACGCTATAAAAAAGCAAATAATATTTTTACGTGGCAGTAAAAAGACCGCAGTAAACGAGTTGAAATGCATTTTGTGGGTGGACTTTATGACTCTGTCATTTTATTCCTCTTTCCATTCGGTTTAGCCGATTTTTCAATTTAAGATTTACTTAATCTTGTATGTAACTATTTTTGTTAGTTATTATTATTATGTATCAAGATTGCTAACTATTATCTATTCAACTTTCAAAAAGTGTGTTGAAAGGAACGTTGCATTAATTATAGTCCGCCCGGAACTAGTTGGCCGCGCCTGATATATGTGAGCGGTGGGACGGAGAGGCAGGGGCGCTTCGCACAAGAGATTGCAATAGCAAGATGAGTCCGCCGATAAAAAGACAATCTAAGGAAATAATATTTAAAGTGCATACGTTTTTTAAAAAACGGAAAGCCGATGTCAATAGTTTAGAACAGTGGTCCCCAACCTTTTTTTCATGCGGGCCACAAACATGTTTTGGTCTTGGTGTCGCGACTCGCGGGCCGCAACAAAAATTTTTTAGGGTTAAAAAACAATTTTCTTCAAAATTAAAGATTTAATATTATATTTAATAATATTATTAATGATATTTAGACTTTACGTTATTTTGCCGGTGGGCGTGAATTTCAAAATTGTTTAACATCACGCGGGCCACAAATAAAGTCCCGGCGCGGCGGGCCGCGGGTTGGGGATAGCGGGTTTAGTATATAAAACTGATCAATTGTCTAATGTCTTTAATTTATTCTTTCCAATAATTAAATAACATTATTGTTCACGATATCGCGAGATTGGTCGTCACTGTCTAATCTCATGTGCATTGCGAGCAGCAAGCAACCCTCACCTCACCCCCGTCCCCGTCCCTACCTAAGGCGCGGCCAACTAGTTCCGCGCGGACTATAAAAGTCTTTGAATATTATATAAATTAAACTACGTTCATAATATTGTATTATTAAAACATATAGCTACGACTAAATAATATGAATCCTATCAATATTATCGTTAACCAAGAGGTAATATAGTAGTGCTACGACTGCGTAGATGTTCTACGTCCTAGCACCCGCAGCCTCGTAACATTTGACGCTCATCAAGGCCCAATTTCACCAACGACTATTAAAGTTAATGCTCGAATTAGTATCACGTTTCCTCTTTCGTTTTTCATAATATGAATGACAGAGAAGACAATATGACATTTTAACAGGATGTTAGCATTAACAGACGTTGGTGAAATTGGCCCTTAGTTCAGTTTAAATCTAATAATAATATTATGTTAAATTCTTGTGTCGCGGTGTTTATTTACTAAACTCCTCCGACTCCAGTCTAAACACGCCCAACATCTATTTTCATACCTGAAATATGTTATATGACAAAACAACATTTGCCTGGTCAGCTTGTGTTATGTACTATATTGTTCTACTATTGATTAGAAGTAGTAAACCACAATACTTCTAAGTGTATCATTCACTACTTCTAAACCCAGCCTCAGTGTTTCTACGATAGAATATAATAACATTACAGAATACCTAGCTAAAAGTTAACGTGAAATTAAAATATTTTCAAGTAGTGCTCAAGCAAACCTGAAGGCCAAATGTAGTGTGTGAAAGCACCGCGCGAGAGTAATTTATTTACGTTAACACAACGTGGACCCGACAACGAAAATAAATGTGTTAGGCTAAAAGCCCTCCTCGCCAAATGTTAGCTCTCGCCTTTCATCAGACACAAGGTGCCTTTCCGATCCTCGCGACACGCGACTGCGATCGACAAAAATCAAATTAAATACCACTTTATGAGTTACGACTACGGTCCAGGCTACAATATTGCGTTGTGGCCTGGCTCTTAGCGCACAAATGCGATGTAAAGTCGCAACGCAAAAATTTCATCGCATACGACATTTTACGTCGTTATGCGTCAGGGATAACGCATAACGACGCATGGCAACGCGACGAGGCGAGGCGAGGCGCGGCGCGGCATAAAGTACGAGGGCTGCTATTTATGTATCCGGAATTAAAAAAAGAAACAAACATATATCATTTAATATGGTTTTATTGCTTTTCAAAATATTCGCCGCGATGATCGACACACTTTTGCATACGCTGGAACCAATTTTCATAGCACTTTTTCCATTCTGATTGAGGTATCTCCAAAACGTGCATTTTGAACGCATCAACAGCCTCTTCGCAGCTCGAAAAACGTTGACCACGTAATTTGTTGTTCGCGTATGGAAATAAAAAGAAATCGTTAGGTGCCAAATCAGGGCTGTACGGCGGATGACCAGTCAATTCGATCTTTTGACCCTCCAAAAACTGAGTTGTTTCAGCTGAGGTGTGACAGCTAGCATTGTCGTGATGTAATATGATTCTGCGTTGTCGGTTGTCCTTTCTTATTTCTTCAAAGACTTCTGGTAAACAAATGGTCGTATACCATTCAGAATTAACCGTTTTACGATTCTCTAATGACACTGTAGCCATATGTCCATTAATTCCAAAAAAACAGGCGACCATTTGCTTCAAAGTACTTTTTGCACGAGTAACTTTTGTTGGTTTCGGCTCATCTTGGAACACCCACACCGTTGACTGTTGTTTAGTTTCGGGGTCATATGCATAGATCCAAGATTCATCACCTGTATAGATATTATAAACGGCTTTTGACGTACCACGGTTGTATTTTTTTATCATTTTTTTGCATCAATCGACACGAGCCCGTTTTTGATCGATTGTCAAGTTGTGCGGAATCCAACGCGAACATATTTTTTTTACAGCCAAATGTTCGTGTAATATCTTATGTATGCTCGTCATACTTATGCCTAAGGACGCCTCTATCTCGCGATATGTAACATGACGATCACGCATTATTAGTTCCCGCACAGCATCTATATTTTGTGGGACAACAGCTGTTTTTGGGCGACCTTCTTTATTTTCATCCGTGAGCATAGACCGCCCACGATTAAACTCACTGTACCAGTGATAAACAGTGGTTTTTGATGGTGCTTCATCTCCAAAAGTTGCGGTGAGTTGAATAAAGCACTGTTGTTGATTTAGCCCACGCCGAAAATCGTAGTAAATCATTGTACGAAAATGTTCACGCGTTAAATCCATGGCAAATGAAGACACACAATTTTCAAAATGACGCCACAATGGAAAAATAATTGACAGTCACATGAAACAAAATGTATTCTTCAACCAAAGAGTTCTATTTTCAAATGTTGTAATTACTTTTTAAATATTGTTCTTGTAAGTGGCCAGTTCCGGATACATAAATAGCAGCCCTCGTATGGATTTGACAGATTTCTATTGTGTGAGACATCTTGCGTCTGAATCAACCCTCCTGCGTTCTGAGGCGTCGTAGATTATCACAATACGACACCGCAACGCGATGTTATGGCATGGTTCTTTAGGCTATGTTATGTTTAATTTTTTACTGAAATTGAATTAATAGCGACCCATGCCGCCGCTGCTTCGAAATGGCTTAAAACAAAATGTTACCTATATCATATTATAGTGATATAGAAGATCCATTTTATTTGATTTTTTTTTCGGTTGCCGTCGCTTGCCGCGAGAATCGGAAAGTCGCCTTTAGTTCTCGCCTTTCATCCCGACACAGTAATGTCACTATATCATAATATCGACATCAACGAAATCTGATTTGTGAAGTGAAAATATCGATTTTTATATTATTGACAACATCAACTTTTGTGGTGACGTGACTATATCGATTTTCATGTCATTAATAACGTCACATTTTGTAGTCACGTGACTATATCGATTTTCATGTTATCACAACATCGGTTTTTATAGTGACAATGTGGATGTTTATTTTGACATCGACAAATAGACTTTTGTGATGTGATAATGTCGATTTTTAAATTGACACCGAGAAAATTGGATATATCGACATATTTTCACAATACTACGGCTTTGTGTTGTGCGTAATATGACGTTAAATCAATGTGTCATGGTATATATAATTATAATGTGTAAGTATTATATTAATTCAACTTTCATAAAATATCTACGAATAACGATAGAGAGAAAATATGTTTACTCCTAGTAACAGACTTTAACAAGATTACTAAATATTAGTCTACCAGTGTTTCAAGATTATGAAAAAAAAGACGGGTTGCACTCCGGGAGTGCCGGCAGAAGTGAAAACTTGATTATTAACGTTGTGCATTTTTTTAACCCATTTTTTATGAAAATCGATTATTAAAAAATCGATTTTTTAATTAATCGAAGCCCTTACAATCGATTAAATTTTTAACCCATTTTTTATGAAAATCGATTTTTAAAAAATCGATTTTTGTAATTAATCGAAACCCTTACAATCAATTCGAGTTCGAGTTCGAGTTCGACACAAAACACTACTCTCCAACCGTCTTACGGTTTTTCCAAGGTTTTTCGATCAGCACGAGAATCTGACGCGAGTTTCACAGTTTTTACCCATCCCACAAAAGTGCTCAACGCCGCTAAAGAAGTTTTCACTTCAAAAATATTTAATTTATGCGTATAATGTGTAGTGATTAATATCTACTAACTTGTATTGTTAAAAGCAATACCCTTTTGTCTTCCACGTAGTTAGGATATCGATTAACTTTATAATGGTCTTAAAACCAACATCTCGAAATATTATTCTGTGATTACCTATTAACGAGAAATCAAACTGTTATATAAATATGGAATGAAATTAAGATAGTTCGCTTCGAGCAACGGGGATGATAATAATGAAAGAATGAATAATAGTAGATGTTACAATAGAATCTTAGTCCATTTAAATGTTACATTTGCTTTGCATTTGTTAGAGGACGCAATTTTATTTTTGGAATATGTTGGGGGGCTCAATAGAAGCTTAACCTCAAGTTTGTGGGGTCGCCACTCTTGTCCCCCGGCCGCCATCTTGAAAAAAGGGGTGACAACACTATTTTCGTGATATCTCGGAAACTATACGTCTTACAAAAAATTTGTAAGAACATAACTTGTTGCAAATTATTTTGCCTACAAATATGTTTTTATAACTTTTTACCCTAAATTAAAAATTAAAAACGTTATAAGCAAAAAAGTGAGAAAACTTTTGAAAAGGTTTATTATCACTTTTTAACTTTGTTTAATACATTTTACAAAAAAATACCTTAGACCAACCATGTAGATGATCTTTTGAGAAAAAGATCCCCCAACCCCATGAAATTAATTTTCTGCAGATACAAAGGAAACTGTGGAACCATGTGTGGCTGCAGAAAAGCAGGCCTGAAATGCTTTATAGTTTAGTAGGCATGTGCAGACTAGTATAGTAGGCATACTATTATATAGTTTGCATATATTTATGTAGTATAGTAGGCATACTGTAGACTGTGGCTGCAGAAAAGCATGCCTGAAAAGCTTTACAGAATAGTAGGCATACTGTAGAGCATTTTAGGTCAGCTTTTCTGCAGCCACACATGCTTTCACAATTTCCTTTGCATCTGCAGAAAATTAATTTCATGAGATCGGGGGGGGATTGGTGGATCTTTTTCTCAAAAAATCAATAAGAAGGTTGTTCTAAGGTATTTTTTTTTGTAAAATGTATTAAACAAAGCTAAAGAGCGATAATAAACCTTTTAAAAAAAATCACTTTTTTGCTTATAACTTTTTAAATTTTTAATTTTGGGTAAACAGTTATATAAACATTTTTGTAGGCAAAATAATTTGCAACAAATTATGTTCTTAAAAATTTTCTGTAAGACTTATAGTTTCTGAGATATAACGAAAATAGTGTTGTCACCCCTTTTTTCAAGATGGCGGCCGGGTACAAGAGTGGCGACCCCACAAACTTGAGGTTAAGCTTCTATTGACCCCCCCAACATATTCCAAAAATAAAATTGCGTCCTCTTATAAATGCAATATTCGGTCCTAAAATTGTAACATTTCAATGGACTATCTGTGGTTTACAAGATCTGCAACTCTGTAAAAATTCTTTTGTTGAGTGGAAACCGTACTTTTTTCGGAATAAAAAGTACGTCCCTTCCCGGGACTTAAAGTATTCTCATACCAAATTTCTGCAACATCAGTTCAGTGGTTTGAGCGTGAAGAGGTAACAGACAGACAGACACACTTTCGCATTTATAATATTAGTATGGATGCTCATGAAAGTACCACAATATTTGAAACACTCAGACAAACTCATTTTTTTCATTACGAGTATGTATAATATTTTCTATGATAGCCCCTACGAATAATATATTTAGTTTTTATTATTCGTAGGATAACCCATAATATAATTGGGTTAAACATTTTGAGAAGAAAAGAACAATGTAGTTTAAGCGCCAAAAATCTTTACCTTTCCTTTTATTTGTAGTTAAAAAGATAATCCTTAAAATCTTAAACCTTTCTTATGAAGTCGGGCAAAAGTTACCTTCGTTAGCGCTATAAAAGTCGTATGAAATTCGTTCCGGGAGTAAATTAAACCACTCAATCACAAATACAATTACAAGTTCGTTCAAAAGTTGCGTAACTTTCAACGAAGTCGGAGGCAATCCAGCGTTTTAACGAGCCATCGGGGGCCGACACATATACTTACAAACATTGTATTTATACCAGTGGTTCTTAACCGGTGATCCGCGGACCACTGGTGGTCCCTGGAGGCATTCCAAGTGGTCCGCGAAGCCATCCTAATAATATCAGAAGTTTCAAGTTAGTAAAGAGTATGGACTATATTATGCAGTCACAAAAATCACATTTTATTAAAATCTGTAATTTTTAGATTTTTGCCAAACAAAAAAATGAGTGCTAATTATAAAGTTGACCTTGTTTTCTTTATCAAAAAACCCTTGGTGTAGGTAAACCAACCGGGTGGTCCCTGGCTAGACAAACATTTGGTAAAATGGTCCTTCATGACTAAGGGCCGGGACACAAAAACACAGCGCGTCGGGGATTCCCACGACACGGCGCCGTACGACGTCGTGCCGTGTTTTTGTGTCCCGGCCCTTAAGGGTTAGGAACCACTGGTCTATACAATCCAGCGGGTCAATTCAGACTGCAACGTGACGCGTAGATGCCGTGAGATGCATTTGCAAACCTTCAAGAAAAGAGCGTATTCCCTCTTAAAAGGCCGGCAACGCACCTGCAGCTCTTCTGATGTTGCGAGTGTCCATGGGCGACGGTAGTTGCTTACCATCAGGTGACCCGTTTGCTCGTTTGCCCCCTTATTTAATTAAAAAAAAAAAATCTCAAGTATTGTATTGACATACTTCAAATGCATATCAGAATATTGACAAAAACTTTGTCAAACTTCGAATACAACTTTTTTTACTGTCTGTGCTGGTGCTGCTGTCTAGCGTTAAAACATTGTAGTAATATTATATCCTACTATGAGACAATTCACATAACCCGACGATCGTGGGAAAACGAGACACAATAGATATTCTATTATGTCTCGTTTACCGGTGAGCATATGGGGCTTGATGAATTAATGCCTTTGTTTACGAAAACAAACTTTTCTGATAAACACCTATTACAATGATAATAGATTCACACCTCTGTGGTTCAGTGGTTTCGAGCACGTGGCTCTAGACTCGGAGGTTGTGGGTTCGGAAAATGCAGGCTGATCACCTTATTGCTTGACAAGTAAGATGATCCCATCGGATAGGTATGGGTATGGGTATTGGGTAGTGTAGTGCTCTTGTGTACTCCGCACACACTTGGGCACTATAAAATTATTCCTGCGTAACTGGCGGTCTCAATGAAACCGGCCACCGTCGTCGAAACCGGTGTGGGGTTATTATGAGATTCATAACGTTAAAACGTGTAAAGACGCGCTATTGTGGAAGTAATCCTGGCCCTTTAGCCAATACGTTTTCTTAACGCTTCTGTATAGAATCGCCGATCACAATCTATAACATAAGCGTTCGATAAAATGTAGTCGTCATTCGACTCATGTTACGTCAATAGGCTTGATGACTATTTTTTTTTCTTATTGGTAATTGAAAGACCCTTAAAAAATAGAAACATCGCTGAAAAAATGACTCTGATAGCTTAAAAATTCACCAAGATATGAACAATTCAAACATCTCATAAAATAGACCTGCCCGAAACGCTCCATACAAAGTGCTGCGAAAGACTGACGTCACTCTTTCGTAGTTTGTACGGATCGGGAGAGAACTTTGTTCGATAGGTATATTAAATATTGCGTTTATGAAAGTGGTTTCATACCAACAGTTGCTTGTAATTGCATAAGTTATCGAATGGTATACAAATATTAGGAAATTTAATTGAAAAAAAATTCGACTTGATTATCCAACTTTGAAGGCGCATAACAAAAAAAAATACAAATGCTATCGAGCTGAAATTTTGGTAACACTTATTTTTTACCGTGATTTCTTTATTTTATTAATAAAATTCGCTAATCTTTGACCTTGTCATCATCCCTATTCCACTTATTATTTTGATCGGCGATTCTATAAAGAAGTGATAAAGTAAACGTCTTGGCTGGGGGCTCCGGTTATTTCCTTGTCCATGACCCAGTCTTGTGCAATATATTTTAATAACTTAGGCTGTTCTATATTCAAAGACGGAAATTCGCCGATTCATCTTCTAATCATTAACTACATGACTGGCGAATATCACTTCCATTCTAGACGAAAGGAGCCAAAGGCGTCATATTTATTTTACTTTAGCGACCATTATATTCTTGGTTATATAATATCTTATTGTAGAGTTCTTTGTAGTATGATATTACCTCATTTTAGTAGTACCTAATTTTATTCTGGTTCTATAAATACTAATGATATAAGGAGAATCGGTTTGTTTATAAGTTTGCATCGAATGTGCTCCGAACTCCGAAGCTATATAGTAGACCGATTTTGTTAAAATTTAGTTCCGTAAAGTTTACCACAAAAAGAGCTGTTTTTTGTTTATTTTATTTGTTTATTTTTGTTGCCGAGAAAAATACAATTTGGGTCATAGTGGATAAGCGATTCACATTCGGAGTCGTAGTCTACAACTAGTAACTATAGAGTTACCCAAATTACTTACATTTTAGCATATCTACATAAGGTACCTTTTATATAAATGATGAAACTTTAATTTTTAGTGCAAACATAGAGTAGACTAGAGCAAAGGACATGGGCTACTTTTTATCGCAAAAAGTGCATGACTCCCGCGGGTCTGTCGTTATAATATATTTTATACTCTACCATACTGTACTCGGCCAAACATGGCGGTAGCGGTTATTGACTCCCTGTCAAAAACTTGTCATTTTCATAAACCACGATTGACAGTGAAGTGTCAGATGTTGTCAATCGCGGCTTTGTATAGAAAATGTCAAGTTTTTGACAGGGAGTCAATGACCACTACCGCCTTGTTTCGCCGAGTACAGTATAAAAATAATTATAAGTACAATAAACATTATAAGGTACCACAACAATCAATTACATTAAAGAAGACAATCACGTTCTTTGCTCATAAAATTTTCGCCGAAAAATGGCAAAAACATTTTCTGTTCGCACAAATCACAATGTTCTCAAGTTTTCCATCTGGCGTCGTAGGCACAATGAAAACAAAATGGACGCGTATTAATCAGTGCTACCAACCTTACAATTTATTTGTCCCACAATTTTTTCTCCAAAACTTTCAACTCGAACTTCGTAGAATTTTCCTTTGTTATTTTGTTGAGTGTTGGTCTTTGTGATTTCCGAATATTTGACATTACTATTTTTTGGTTTACAATATTTAATGATAATAACATATCGGTTATTAGTTATTACTTATTAAATGCTTAGCAAGCAAAATAAACTTATGTATCTTAAAGCAAGAACAAAAAATACACCAAAAAACTAAGCAAAGACCTCCTTTATATTTATTCAAAAATGCAATATATCTCCCTCAATTATCCCTCAATTGGGGTGAAATCCCAAATTGGCAACCCTGGCATTAATTCAGGCCCAAGCTCAAACCTCAAACGTGCCAGGCTCGTTTACAAACTGTTTTTATAATGAGAAACTCCAGACGCTTACAAATTTCCACGTCTTTTATGTTTTATTAATTTTTAAGGTTTCCTCCTACTACTATCCATATTTCCATACTAATGTGTCTGTCTGTCTGTTACCTTTTCACGGCCAAACCGCTGAACCGATTGAGCTGAAATTTGGTATGGAGATATTTTGAGTCCCGAGACAGGACATATCTTTAATACCGAAAAATGAACGGTTCTCGCGTTATATTTGGCGCAACGAAGTTGTGTGTCATCTACTCGTAGTATCGCTATAAAAGTTTATGTTTGTTACCACGCGTATATAAAATATACACGAAAAAACTACTAAAATGATAATTTAATCTATTAAAATAAGAAAAGAAATTAGTGTAATCAGTAATCATATTATACGTACACAAAAAATCTTTACTTGATTTACCATAGCTTACATTTTTATTGCTGTTATAAGCAATTAAGCAGCTCCTACCACATTTTTCCATGCAACTATTTTCGTGCTTCAAAATAAGGATATGTCGAGTGTGAGGACATTCTGTCCCTTTCGGTCCCAAACCAGGCCCTTATTAAAAATGTACTACAATGCCCTGTCTGAGCAAAGCCCTGAGGTCGCGTTTATAATGATATTATGTTATTATGTTTGTGAAATAATATGATATTTCATCTCCGACTGAATAAACGCCAAATAAAAATATAAAATACTTCGTAAACATTGTTGAATTTTAATTTATATTTTGATGAGAACAAACGCGCATAAATTAATTATTATTACTTGATATTATTACGGTACGTAAACGATAACCACACTCGTGGCTTTGTTATAATAAAATGAATACCATGTAACCAATGAACAATAATTATGAAGACGTAAGTTAATGAAGTGGGTTAAAGTAAAATTTTTTAAAATGTTCTTTTATCATAAAAAGAACATTTTCAAAAATGTTGACTTGGGCTTGGGCCCGTAAATATTAAAGAAAATTTGGATTTTATGTATAACTAATTTAGCTACAGATATTTTTTATTTAAATTTTTGTCGGTCGCGGTCGCTTGCCGCGGGGATCGGAAACTCCACATAACCGGATTCTTTTTGTGCATTGCACGAGTCAGTCCTAACGCGTGAATCGAACTCACGACCTCCGAGTCAAGAGCCACGCTCTAAGCCACAGAGGCGTTTTTTCGTCCCCGTATGTGAGGGGCTTAAAATATAAAAATAGTCTGTATGCAGCGTGCGTCTAACAGTTCCTCAAGTAATAATTTAAATCCGCAAGATTTACTCGCGTCCGTGACCGTTGTCGATTGAATTTTAACCTTTTGCTATATTTTTAAGGCCCAGTTACACGTATTTAGGTTAACTTAGCTTATCTTATGCTCATCTTAAAGGATGACATGATATTTTAACTAGTGCTTAAACGCTGGTTAATATAATATTATGTGATCTCTGCCGTTCCTCTACCGTATTTATAAAAGAGATAACAATAATATATGAGGTGAACAAAAATAATTACGGAAATTTTGGGCATATTATCTACTAATAATAAAATAAATTGTCAGCCATTACTCTGATGACATACTCAGATTTCAGACAAAACAGTATCTGCTAACTTTTTGCCCAACGTAAACTCGGCCATAGATCAATCATGGAAATGGGATCTTTTTTTCGATTACGACAATTTTTCTGATTGGACATCCATTGGACACAGATTGGACATAATCCGCATCAACGGTTACAGAGTTTTAAAGATCTAAGCGGGAAAAACAACGAGTTGCAACTTTTTATTCATACTATGTAGGAATGGTACCCCTTGTTAACTTTGTCCCAGCGTACAAATCGGCCTAAGTATAGTAAAACACTTTTATTCATACTAAGCAAGAATGTTGACCCATGGTTAACTTTATCCATGTGCAAATCGGCCCAAGTATTTCACCATCGCAGTGATTCCCCGCTATAAAGGCGGCGGTAAACTTTTAGATTTTATTTCCAGCCGTCGAACGAGCCAACTTAAATATTTGATCGGCGACAAACAAGATGCATCCCGGAGTTTCGAGATGATAGAGCGATTTTGTATTTACTCTATAGTCGCTGAAAAGGTTCATTATGTTTGCCGGTATCCATACTATATTATAAACTAGCGACCCGCCCCGGCGTCACACGGGTATAAAATATATAGCCACTGAAAAAATTACTAAAATCGATAGCCTATGATCCTTCACGTGGTCTACTTCTTAACTGTGCCAAATAACATAAAAATTGCTCCAGTAGTTCGCGAGATAAGCCCTTTCAAATAATTTCCCCCGTTTTTCCACATTCTCCTATTAGTCTTAGCGTGATAAAATATAGCCTATAGCCTTCCTCAATAAATTGGCTATCTAACACTGAAATAATTTTTCAAATCGGACTAGTAGTTCCTGAGATTAGCGCGTTCAAGTTAGCCCTTTCAAATAATTTTCCCCGTTTTTTCAACATTTTCCTCTATTTCTTCGCTCCTATTAGTCTTAGCGTGACAGAATATAGCCTATAGCCTTCCTCGATAAGTAGGCTATCTAACACTGAAACAATTATCAAAATCCGTTGCGTAGTTTTAAAGATTAAAGGGAACAAAGGGACATGAGGGAAAAAAAAGCGACTCTGTTTTTTATTATGTATAGATATATAGATAGTTGCAAAAGTCTGTCTGTATTTTACCTCTTCACGCTTGGGCGTGTAGAGGTTTGGACCGGTGAACAGATTTTACTTGGTATGGAGATTACTTGAGTCCCGGGATAGGAAATGGAATTCATTTATCCCGGAAAAATGTGCAGTTCCCGCACTATGATTATTGGCGCAACGGTGTTGCGGGCGTCATCAGGTTCTAAGTATATATTATTTAGCCTTTTTTGCGTAAGCACAATATTTTGTTTCCAAAACCTAAAGGTATACTACCTAAAGTAAGGAATATAATATAGTAACAAAGAATAAATCCGTACTAAACATATACAGCCAATATATAAACGATAATATTATATTTAGAGAAAGCATTAAAAATAGTGCATTTATGGTGAAGACATTTCATTGGCGGCAGGAAACAGGGCTATCAAAGTGATAAAATAAAAGCGCTATTCCAAGTTAGAGTTTTATAAACCACTAAGCTTTTCCACGTTTAAAGTGAGTATTCACCAATATCGAAATTGTGTAACACGTAAGCTGATTAAAAGGTTACCTAAAATTGGTAAATATTTACACGGCACCGTTGTTCATCTATTTTGCTGATTGAATACTAAAAACTCAATACAACATCTACAATCTTCCTCCTCTAGGTCCTCCTCATGTCTGAGGGTCATGACATTCCCTTTCCAAGACCATCCTTCTTATGGTTAACGCCAGTTTTTCCTATCTTCGGCCACTCGAAGAGTGTCGTAGACGGTGGACTCAAGTGTGGTGCGCATTTGATCGGCCCCACACATGGGACTCCGGCCCCGCGGTCTTTTTCCCAACAACAACAAACAATATTATAGTTAGTAGTAGTCTTAAAATTTCTTCAGCCTGTCAGGACAAAATATTGCTAGGGACTTCAGTATTTTTTTAAACATGAACCATTTCAAAAACAGGGATACACCAAAAGCGGGTTGTCAATTTTACGTGTATAGCAAATAAAGTTTTAAACGGGTCATTAGCAGTCCTGGATTTTTTAATAGGCCGTACAGGCCGCGGCCAAGGGACGGCAGATTTCATACATAAGGCGGCGGAAATGAAGCGGCCTACACTCATAAAATATATAAGTCCGGCATTGATTATTAGAAATTACATGGCACTGCATCGGCGTATTAGTAGGCCTACTACGAAACCGTTTTGAAACTCAAACAATCGGATGAGAATGCCGCGTCCTGCTCTAACAACGTCATTTCTCGCTTGTTAGAGTAGGACTCGACATTCTCGTACGATTGTTTGAGTCTCAAAACGGTTTCGTGGTACGGCTCCAGGATGTGAGCTGACCCTAACAGGTAATAATAAAGAAGGCCCTACGCCCAGATCCCTATAAATAAAAAGGTCACGAGGTGTTCCCCGTTATGAAGGGCCGGGCTTATATATTAATCAGGTGTCAGTCAACCAACAAAGGGCCCATTAATTGATTAAGGGTGAAGGGCTCGCGTGTAGCTAATAACGGGAATGCACACGTTGACACACATTCAAACACATATATCAGTATTTAGTATATAATATATCTGTAAATAATATAGCCAGGTATATCCAAGAATTGAGCTGATTTTTCAAGTGTCAAGTTTTTTTTCGTACAAAAGCTTTTAAAGTATTAATTAATTCACCAGATAAAGTTAGCAGACGGTTATACAGCCAAATTCTGGAGTACGTTTCCGTGAATCATACCAATTTCAAATTTTTGTGCGAACAAAACTTTGTTCGATTTTACGATGTGCTTATATTTTTAACCTTTGTTCTATGTAGGTATCTTCAAAATTAAACACAACATGATCACCATCACATAGATCAATATAGATACTGCATGTGTATGTACCATCGAGGAAATTGATTCCTATGCAGTTGATAGACGGCAACGTTATTTGGTCGAATATGTCAATTCAATGTTAATTGTGATCTGTCGGCTGGGTTTGACGTAACGCAACCAAACTAAGTAGGTCCCCGATCTGCATAGGAATCAACTTCTCTGATAGTACTTCGCGTGCCATATTGCGTACCCAAACGACGAGCAATTCTCGTCTTTAGAAAGTCTGTTCTTTATTCTGCTATCAGAATCGGACGTCAATCGGAATTTTAAAAGTGCATAAATGCCTAAAAGTGCCTTGATGAGGTGTAGAAATTCAAATAGAAGTGTTGGCCTTCATAATGGACACGTTTCCTAACATCTGTACATCACAGTAGGTAGGAAAAAAGTGGCACGCTCGTTTTCATACAAATGGAGTGGCATGTGGTATCTATCTTGATTTATGTCTGTGATCATCACCAAAAACACTGCGTACAAAATTTCCAAATTGCGGCGTAACCGCAATTTTTTTTCAATTTTAAATCAGATTAAATAAGAGAGGGGTCATTAAATTGCTTATTACAATATCTCTAAAGTCTCGGGAGGCTGTATTAACATATAAATAAAACATAGCATCACAAAAGGAGGGTCTAATTTGTAAATTATGTACGGGGCCGAACGAATTTGGCTCGGCTGGACGTGCGCGGCATACGGCAAGAATAGACTGACCTACTGAGGTGAGCGTTCGATACCTGCTTTTTTTAAAGGTAAAAAGTAGCTTTATTACCAATTATTTATTGTAAAAATAACATATAATATTTTATGTCTACTGTTTACTTAAATAGTACTCATAGTAAAAATGTAATTAATGTATGGGTCCGTTTTTATCAAGCTCGCTCATAACAAAATACAGGTAGTTTTTTTTTGCGACAACTTTTTTTCTACTTGTACGTTATGTCTGTAGTTAATATTATTTACCAGAACTTTAATAACTTTGACAAACATCAGTAATTCCTCGATCGCGGAAAAACGAGATACATATGCCTTTCAATTATTGTTATCGCGGCCCACTTGGGCCTTACGGGAGTTGAAGCGTTAAAATTTTAAAGTATCTTATTAGTTATTTTATTCAGATAAATACTTTTTAGGTTTCCGTACCCAAAACGGGTAAACGTATAAACGGGATCCTATTACTGAGATTTCTCGTCTGTCTCCAGGCCGTATCTCAAGAACATCCTTCGTGCTTGCATGACTAGAATCTTACATAGGCGGAATCTTCAATAATATCCAAGATATTAAGTTTATAAAAGTTGTGAAACATCTCAAGGTCTGCAGGGGAAGCAGAATCCTATATCAGTATTATTTAGAGGCTGTCTCGCCTCAGCGGAGTTATTTAATTTAATTTATTTATTCATATCAGGCTACATAGGCCTATTGTATGTTATATTATGCATCTGTCCACCTGCTCTTTCGTAAACCCTCACCGCTCCAATGCACGTTTGAAAATCTAGAATCTGATTCATAATGATATTCATTGTATTCTTTATTATGTTTTACTTTCACATAATCTTTTTAAATATTATTATATTCATGTACCAAACTAGATGGTGCTTGTTGCTCGTGTGAATCGTACATTACACCAAAAACTCTAAGCATTTTCATACTCAGGTAATAATACTCCCACACCGGTTTCGGTGACGGTCGCCGATTTCATTGAAACCATGCCAGTTATGCATAATTTTGTAGTGCCCATTTGTGTGCGCAGTACACAAGAGCACTCTCTGTTCCTTTTACTCTCATAGCCCAGTAGGACGGAAGATCGACAGGACTGGCGAGAGATCAGGCACAGGACCGACTTTTTACAAGCCCATCCGACGCATGGATCATCTTACTTGTCAGACAATCTGGTGATCAGCCTGCATTGTCCTAACCAAACTTGGAAATAACATGTTTCCAACGCGGGAATCGAACCCACGACCTCCGAGTCAAGAGCCATGCTCTAAACCACTGGACCACGGAGGCGTTCACTTCTAGGTATGTAGATGCTTTGAGTCCGTGCGTCTGATGCATAAGGCTTCAAGAGCTAAACAGACGGACAGATTATACTTTGTATATTTCATATTATACTAGATGATCCCCGCATTTCCATTGCGCAATTTTTTTTATCGCCAGGGAAACCGTACTTTTTACGAAATTAAAGTATCATATATCCTTTCCCGAGACTCGAAGTATTTCCGTACCAAATTTTGTCAAAATCGGTTCAGTAGTTTAAGCGTATGAGGTAATAAGACAGACGCACAGATAGGCAGGCACACTTTCGTATTTATTGTAATACTAGCGTGGATAACATTGCGGTGAGAATTATATAATTTTGTACATTTAAATAATGTTATGTTTATTTTTAAATAATTAATTTATGTTTAAATAATGTAATGTAATGTATTATCAAGAATTTTTTTCGCATCTTTTCAGTAAATTCGTACACACAACCGGTAACCCCATTTATTAGAATTATTATGACAATAGCCGAAAGGAAGTTGTCAATGTGATTATGTTTTGTATGATCTCATCCGCTTCGGCTCTCACGGATCATTTCCGGACAAATTATTTTATCGACCCCCCATTGACTCCCCATCGACTCACATCGAACCCCCATTTGAGCCCCCATCGACTTCTTCACATCACATAATCAACTTTACAAGGGTTACGTACCAAATGTACTGCCAATCAGGAATGCTCCTTTTAAGAAAATTCATGATTGCTTTAGCGTGAGCTAAACTGAGTTAGAAAGAGACACGCGCTCCATTTTTTTATTAATTTTAAATGAACTTAATTCAGTGCTCATAAAGGTACACGTTCTATTTTCAAACTAGATGATGCGCGCAACTCCGTTGCGCGAAAATTAGTAAATTGCGCGGGAACCGTAAAATTTTAGGGATGAAAAGTATCCTATGTCCTTTCCTAGGACTCAAAGTATCTCCATACCAAATTTTAGCAGAATCAGTTCAGCGGTTTGGGCGTGAAGAGGTAACAAACCGACAGACACACTTTCGCATTCATAATATTAATAAGTATGGATGTACAGGGCAGCTAATAAAAGAATCGACTAAATATACACAAATATAGGCCATAGATTTCATTTTGGTCTACGCCACTATAAGTTAAACGGCGGCATCGGGTCGCTGGAAAATAAAACCTATAGCCTAGGACCTAGGTCATAAAATACCATTTTTTTTGAATTTTTGTCGGTGACGTCCCGCTGACGGTGACGATGGACATACGGCCTTAAAAAGGGTGAAAAAGCCGGTAATTATTTTTATCATAAAAAACCCCTTTCGTTAAACCGCCGACGTCCATCACCGAGCTTATCCCGCTCGGGATTAGCGTAACTAATTTATATCGCGCCGGAAGTAGCTGTCGCTCGCCGGAAGCGAGCCTATTGGGCGATCGAGCACATCCGGTTTCCGCCACTATTAACTTTTGATCGGTAATGTCGTGATGACATTTGCAGTTGACGGGTTAAGATGGGTTTAAGATTTAGCAAGTGGTAGTCAATTTTTTTGCCATGGCCACGCGTCACAAAACTGTCCAAACTAGGAGTCTTATTAAGCTTAGATAGCTGCCTGACCAGATTCACCCGGCATTGTCCTGCACGTTATTTTGTATTCGATTGGCGATGGCGTGTAATGGATTTGATGGTACACGATTTGTTGCAGCACAATCGACGTGTGAACGGTCCTATATATACATTGTGTGCGCCACTATTTATTCGTTAAGACGTATTGCAAAAAAACGTGCAGGAAACGTGCATGATTGTACCGTGTGAACCAAGCCTTACTCTGAGATGATTATATTATATACCGTAATTTTAAATGAAATTTAAGTATTAACATCATGTCTCTGAGTGCGGTCATACCATTATATTCATACTATTATATTAAATCTGTTGGAAAGCCAAATCCAATCGGCCTCAGCAAAATATCGGACGGACGGCTACAAGTGTCCAGTTGAGTAATAATTCTTACTTTTCGACGCAAAAACTGAACGGGTTTTTGGATGGAATTCAGCTTGTTAGTAGTTTAGGCTCTAGATTTACTCAATAGGCCCTTTATTCCGAAAAAGTACAGTTTTCCCGTGAGATACTGTTACTAAATAGGCTATTACTACATTTTATGACCCAGTTAAAATAAAAAATTAAAAACGCAAAAGAATTACGTTGCAGATTTGTTTAGTGCTTGGTATTAGTTTTAGTATAAAATATATATGTAAATTCTGTAAGGTATTCATAATATTATGGGCTAAGATGCCTGAAATAAAAATACGTGACAGTAAAAGTTTTTCCCACACCTTTGTAACGTCGCAAACGACTTTTAAAGACTTAATTAAATAGTTTATAACTAGTTTAAAAACAAGCCCAAATTGAAATGGAATCGATTCGAAAACGGATGGCCAAGAAATAAACTGAAAGTTAGTTAAATTAGTTTGCATAAGTAAGTAGTGAGAGTGACGCCATATTGCTCCATTGCTCTGCATTGCGTCGCAGCAGCGTTATCGCTGCGTAAGGCTTCTTACAGACGAACGGCACGTGCCGGCGGCACGTGTCGGTGGCAGTCGACGGCAGTTGGCGGCACGTGTCGGCGGCAGTCGACGGCAGCCGACGGCAGCCTTTGACAGTTTATGACGCTTGCAGGGGGCCTACCACGACCTTTCTTTTAGGATCTATCATGTTTCCAGAACACTTTGTTGTAAGATTACAACAACATTACCGTACTCACTTTTTAAATATAATTTTACTAAAAAACAGTAAAAAATGCAAAACAATGTTACTGCCGATACAGTGAGACGTACTGTAAAAAAAATATCCGTCTGATGCGAAACGTCCGTTGCGTACTTTACCGACCTATGGACGCTTACCTTTACGCGTTACGTCACAACTGCAAGCGTTATAAACTGTCGACGGCTACCGCCGACTGCCGCCGATACGTGCCGCCGACTGCCGTCGACTGCCGCCGACTCGTGCCGTCGTCTGCCGTCGACTGCCGCCGACGCGTGCCGCCGACACGTGCCGTTCGTCTGTAAGCGCTCTAACACAATATTTAATAAATTATAACTAAATGTTGCTGCAACTTTGTTGCTCCAAAGTTATTATCGCGCGGGAACCGAACATTTCTTTCAGGAATAAAAAGCAAACCTTTTGTCGAAACTATATTATATGCATACCCAATTTCATCGAAACCGGTTCAACGGTTTCAGCGTAAAGAGGTGACAAACAAACACACTTTTACGTTTATAATATGATAGTGGATTTATGACTGCTTGCTTTGCGTTGTTGGCCGCTTTGTTAAGACTTAAGAAGCAAAGTGGGAGGGAGAGTTATATTCCTTGAATTTACCGATGTTCTTGCGACCACGCAGCCATTGTTGGGGTAATCTTTTGGCATGAGCATTTGATTGGTTTGTTTATATTTATTGCATATTCGCTGCGACTACAAACTTGCTCCCTTAATTGTAACGACGCAAAGCATCAGAGCTATGTGGCCTCGCTATAAGTCAGTAAGTTTTTCCTAGCTTTAAGTGGGGGCTTAATTAGAAAAGCTGGAACAGCTGGTGGGGAGGGAACTTCGGTCGATGTCATCATCATAATAATTACTGACAACTCTCTTTTAATATTGAGTAGAGGTCATAAAATATGTTTAAAAGTTTAAAATAATTTAAATATTTTTGTAACCACAAACCATTTCTGATTACTGATATGAAAACATCTTTACATGGCGCGGTACACGTCTACGGTCTAAGCAACATGGGTAATGACGTATCTACGAGACGATTACGAGGTGACTACGCGACGACTACGGGATAGCTACGATGTGAATACGCAATGGCTTTACTACAAATTGACTACGAACTGTATACGTGATGCCTACGAGTTAGCTACGAATACTCCGAATCGACTACGATGTGTCTACGAACTGAACACGTGATGGTTTCGACGTAGCTACTAGGTGACTACGAGATGGCTACGACGTAGCTACGAGATTATTACGAGATTGCAACGAAACGAGATGACTACAAGATGGCTACTAGGTGACTACGAGGCTACGAGATGGCTACGAGGTAGCTATAAAATAAATATGCGATGGCTCACTGCGAATTAGCTACGATGTGGCTACTAAGTGAATACGTGATGGCTAAAAGGTAGCTACGAAGTGACTACGAGTTGCCTACGACGTTGCTACAAGGCTACAAGATAGCTACGGCCTGACGACAAGTCGAGATGGCTTGACGCAGCTACAAGATGACTACGATTTTTTTAAGAGAGATAATATAAACATTATTACACACACACACACACACACACACACACACACACACACACGCACACAGTGCGCACTCTAAATTCTACTTTTTTAAGAGAAGTACTTAAATTTTTACTTTTAATAATTTTAATTTTTGTTAATCCTTAATTTTAAGAAACTGCTCCTTTTGTTAAATAGGTATATCATTTTATGTTAAAATTTCGGTGACCTGCAGGACAGGCTCAGCCTAGTGCTGGCGCCAATAAATAAATAAATAAATAAATATGGTTACGACATGACTACGATATTGTGTTATCGAGGTGGCTACGAGATTGCTTCGCGGTGACTACGAGATGACGACGACATAGCAAGAAAGTAACTACGAGCTAGTTACTTTCTAGCTAGCACGATAGCAACAAAATAACTACGAGCTAGTTTTTTTAAATTTAATTTCTATAATACAAGGGCTTTAAAGAAAACACATTTAACGGATGACAAAGTAGCTGACTGTAGGTACATTTTAATTTTGTTTGAGTAAAAGGAAAAGCGGTTCATGCAAAAAGAATCGAAGGAATCGAAATCGATCAGTTGAGGAACGGCCGTTACATTAACATACTAATCGTCAGCCTTTTCAGCTTCACTTAATCAAAAATATTCGTTTTCCACTCTTGTTTATTTGCGCAATTTTGTTAATAGAAAAAAAAAGGTTAAAATTAAAAAAGGCCAATCAGACTTGCAAATGAAGGATTGTAAATATTGCACTGGAACCGTACCTTTTTCCAAAAATAAAAACTTTCCTGGCGCTTAAATTTGTTTTCACACCAAATATTGTCAAAATCAAATAGTTTTAGCGCTATACTTCAATATTAGTCAGATACGATTTTAATTTCAGTTTAACGCACTTTATTTGTGAAGATAAAGATCGGTATAGTAATACTAATCTGTTTTCAGATTTTAGTTTTATGCAATAAAGACGCGAATAAGACTAGGAATAGTCTACATTTCCAACCTAAAACTATTTTAAAATCTTATCTTAAAATTACTCTCATTTCCTTCTTTGCACGTTTCGCTCATATATTATTTTAAGAGAAAGATTAAATTGTGAATTATTTATCAAGAGTGTAATATATTTTATGTATTTAATATTTATTCATTATATTATAATTGAGTAGGTTTTTAATTCGTACTTAGTGACTAGATTTTCGTCACAGCTTAGTTCACAGTTAATAAAAACATTTACAAAAATTGTACAAAGAAAAATTTACGTGACGTAATAAAAAGTTAACCAACTTTAAAAAAAGAGGAGGTTCGGCTGTATATATTTAAATTTTTATTATATGTACTGCAAAGTTTTCACGCAAGACGGCAGCACCAGCACAAGCAGTAAACAGAAAGTTTTGTTCGACCGTCGACGTATGACAACGTTTCGGTCAATATTCTGACATGTGTAACTTTTCGGATTTTGTACATCTCCCTCTATATTTAAGGATATCAAAGAAGTTTAATATTAAAATTGAGTTTTTGCATTCCTTTTGTATCTTTATAGGTGTGCACAATAAAGAGTACATATTTCATTAATTAATTCATCCAATTTCTGTTCCTACTACTTGAATCCCTATTTTTTCCGTTTTATAGTAACACAAAGCCGTTACTTATTATAAAATAAAATAGGATTATAGCATAAATATAATAAGAAAGAACACAATTTTTATTTTATTAAACTCATTTTAATATTTCGCATTCCGCAGGGCAGCTGCTATAGGAACTATAATAAGAAACCGTAATATGAAGAAGGTAACTGAATAGGAAAACGGTACCTCCACTAGAAGCGGATACGCTTATGGAAACGCCTGTATTTTTAATGATATTATATTATATCCGATCTTTGCTGATAGCACTGGAAATAAAACAGGTACCTATTCCTCATCAGTTTATTTAAGACCATCCTTTAGTAAAACCGATCTTGACCACCACGGACAAGCTTCTAAATATAGAATGGCAGTACTGCCAGATATTCGTGCTAATTGGATTAAAACTTTTAACGAAAACCCTGTGACATCACATTGTACTCTGTATTTTGTTTTAATTATCACTTCACGCGGAACTTTTTTTAAACGAGAATAGATCGCTCTCAGTGTAGACACGCCATTTTTTCCTCCGTCTTTATTTGTTCTGACAATTTGAGAAATCGAAATGTTGAGGACAATGTTGGATTGAAACCCACGCCGAATATAATATATAATATAATATATTGATAAATATAATATATTCGGCGAATAATAATATATTCACATAATATTCACCATTACATTTACACAACAAATCGTAGCATCATTTGAATTGAAACTCAATTTCTTTTTTAGGCTTCATACAGTTAGAAATTGTGTTGTAAGTGTTGACAAGTTGGTATCAAGATGTTTTTAACCTGTAAAAACATCTAAATAACACTTGTGGGAACAAAGTAAGTACTTTTCAAACTCGTACCATTTTGCAAAATAATCTTTGCCTGCTGCTTTTTGGAAACTCAAAATGGCATCCCGAAGGTAGTCAAAACTTTTCTACAGTAAATAGATTATATGTTCTACTCCTGAGTCTACTACATATTCTGTGCCATAATCAAAATCCATCCAGTACTTTTAGGTTGCAAGCAAACCTTGTCTTAGTATAATACATAGATCTGTACATTAAAATATCAAACTACCTTTATAATGAAAACTAAATTTACCTAATGGCGAAATAAATATGGCGGCTAAACGAGATGGTATCAGAAAATGGCTTGCCTTAGGAGATATAGGTCGGGTACGATAAGAATGATTTAGTTCATACACCTGACATTAGGTACTGGTAAATTGAAAACATTTTTCCGCATCCGTGGAAGAAGGAAAGGGTTTTCTAGAGCATTCTTTAAAGGAGAATTTTGTCAGCCAGGCAGCAGGCTTGACTCTACCAAATTATATAGGGACGCCATGATTTGGTACAGTTTTCAAAAAAGATAAAACAATAATTATTCCCAATTACTGTATTGTGATAGTAATATGCGATGTAATATTATTTTAGTGATTTTTTTTAATACTAGCTTTTATATTATAATATATAATTAGTTAATTCACGATAACAGACATAATACTATACTTAACTAAATATTAAAATAATAAATAATAGTTTAAAAACACTAAAAACACGCTTTTTATAGAAAACCAAACAAAACAATTTAAAAGTTTCTTACCTTATCGACTATAGATGAAAATTGTATAAATAAACAAAAATCATATTTTGCAAATTGAAAAATGGAATAATTTTATCAAATTAGTGTATTGTCATCGGTCCTCGATAAATCTACAAAGTTTGAACGAAATCTGGCCGTTTAAAGTGGGTCAAAATCGCGCCCAAAGAAGTCGGTTACAAACAAACATATAAACATACAAATTGAA
The DNA here is from genome assembly GCA_963422495.1 of Polyommatus iphigenia. Taxonomy (NCBI): domain Eukaryota; kingdom Metazoa; phylum Arthropoda; class Insecta; order Lepidoptera; family Lycaenidae; genus Polyommatus; species Polyommatus iphigenia. The sequence continues at coordinate 5,404,266 of OY730188.1, forward strand.
AAAATGGAATAATTATATCAAATTAGTGTATTGTCATCGGTCCTCGATAAATCTACAAAGTTTGAACGAAATCTGGCCGTTTAAAGTGGGTCAAAATCGCGCCCAAAGAAGTCGGTTACAAACAAAAATACAGGTGAAGCTAATAAAAAGCGTATAAAAAGGAAAAACTTACCTCAAAATTAAACTACGTAAGAATACCTATCTCCGATTGAAAGACTGGTGTATAAATAATTTATCTGAAACAAAAAAAATATTCATTAGTACCAAATCAACAATCACTATAAGAAAATATACTTACACCATTATTTTTAACAAAAAATGAAAACCGACTTCCAAGGTAAAAACAATAATAACATCCCTAAAATATGAACTAAAAAGTATTAAATAATTTTTCCTATCTCATAGTGCCTTTTTCCGAATTCGGCTAAACCTCAACTATTTCTGTACTCAATCTTCATCATTTTGAAGTCTCTCTGACAGAAAATTTGAAACTTTTGGAACTGGCTCTGACTTCAAAATTATGAAGATTGAGTACAGAAATAGTTGAGTTTTAGCCGAATTCGGAAAAAGGCACTATGAGATAGGAAAAATTATTTAATACTTTTTAGTTCATATTTTAGGGATGTTATTATTGTTTTTACCTTGGAAGTCGGTTTTCATTTTTTGTTAAAAATAATAATTTCACTCTTTTTAGTTACCTAGTAAACTATCGCGTATATTCTACGTATCTTATTACAATTTGTTAAGAGTCATACTCCAAATATCAGGTAGGTAGACAATTTTAAACAATACATTTAAAAAAAAATAGTGAACACGTGCTAAGTAATTTAACAATTTAACGCTTCAACTCCCAAGCGGCCACACGTGGCCGCCAGAACAATAGATTTCCAAGAATCCGCGATCGAAGGATGAGCCGAATCACACCCAGTGGCGCGGCGAGCATATTTTCAGTGTCATATGACTTTAATCTTTATCTTCATTATTGTAATACATAGTATCGCTTGAGAAACTTCGAAAGTCTCGCGGCCGCCTGCGCCTTTCTCAAGCGATACTATGTATTACATTAATGAAGATAAAGTTTAAAATCATATGACACTCAAAATGCTCGCAGCGCCCTGACATTCCGGTTAGAACTTGAATACGATGTTTGCGCACGCGCCGCGCGGCGCGCGGCGGCGACGCCGTCGCCTCTGCGGCGCGGGCACCGACCGCCGTGTATAAATAGCCTATTGGTGTTGTTATGTACATAATTATTATTATTGTATCCATACCTAAGCCTTGTACTCTTATCTATTCTATACCATGACACATAGGTGACCTTAACACGACGTGGTAATGGTGATGATGATGATGACGATGATGATGATGATGATGAATATGAATTGCATAGTAGCATATGCTTTCTGTTCTTAAAACAACACCGAAACTCCCAAACGTGTATCTATAAGGAGTCAGGAGTTCTCTCAGCATCTTCGAAACCATTGACCCAATATTTGACCCAAATGACCATTGACCCAAACCTTGACCCAATATTTGACTTTTTGGTAGCATATTCTTAGTACACTTCACATAAAACCAAAATCACCATATGTTTCCATATAAATTTCGAGGAGTTCCCTCGATTACTCATGGATCCCATCATCAAGTCACGACTTTTGTGAACATGGTACAAAAATTTCGAAAATCGCTTCACAAAAGGCGGAGTAATCGTTGAACATACAAAAAAAAATATCCACAGCCGAACAAATAACCTCCTCGTTTTTTGGAAGTCGGTTACAAATGAGACGCAAGGTAAGGATGCGACGCGTTTCAAATTAGCCTTTCGAAATTGAACTTCATTCACTACATAAGATGACACATCACATCGACAGAATTCAAATTACGATGCACTACGTGGCGCTATGTCTCGACACGTACAGCGACGTAGTGAAACGTGACGTGCCGTCATCTGTCAAAAATATTTATACTCGTATATTGTATCCACGCGGCTTTTCGCGTTGCAATGAAAACATATTCAAGCCTAGGTTCCGAAACAAAACCCAGTGCTCAAAACGTCATGTATCCGACGACATTAGTACGCCATATGCTACGGCCATATGATACCAAAATATGTACGCACAACGACGTACTGGTATGCCACAACGAGGGAGACAAGTGTGACGTATTAGGGTTGATTCAAACCGCAATGCGACGCGTAGATGCATTTCTAAATTGCGGATTTGACAGATTCGCAAGACGTCTCACGCAATTGAAATCTGTCAAATCCATACAAATGTATGCCGCGCCGCGCCTCGCCTCCCAACAAAATCATATGCCCGTCAATACACTGGCGTATATTTCGGAACTAATCAACAGTATGACGTCGATTGAAGACGTCATGAGTATTGGTCAGTATACTGGGTTAAATTTTGAAACTCACCCCAAGGTTTATGTCTTTCGCCGCATTCTATCTCATTTCAGTGTTTGTTTCAATAACATTAAGGTGATCGAGTCCTCCGACGACAGAGCGACATCATATTATTTTCCAAGTTATGAATATTCAAGTGATTGATTGAAGCTTTATAAAAATAACGAGAAAAAAGGTAATCCATAAAATAATCTGTCGGCAATCGCAAACACGCTTAGATCGTCATTATAATAATTTTGAAACGACGTCGTTTAAACGTGAGCAACGAGTTTTTAATAATGACAATTGATCATAAAAAGCTTTAAACAAAAAGTTTAGTAACGTAAAACATTTTAAAACCTAAAAATTTACTTTCAGGTATTTTAAGTCCTAAAGCCGGGTCCAGACGAGTGTAACGTGTAATGTAATTCACCGTGTAATGTAACACGAATTCTACGTGTGGACGGCACTACGAGCATTACATACAAATGTGGACGCACCGTAATGCATTTTAGGCGCCGCCCAAATGCATATAAAATCATTCAAATTGGTCGAGCCACTTAGGAGTCGGTGAAAAGGTTACGTACAGCAGAATCATTAAAAGATTATCGACACTTGATATCGATACTTTTATATTTTCACTAAAAATATCGATATATCATATAGGTTTGTCACAACCCTATCCATTTGGGTCGTTCACGAGAGAGTTGACCTTTACATAAGAGACGAGTGGCCGTTAGCGCTTACAGTTTCGTATTTCATCAGCTAAATCAGGTATACTCAACCGGCGGCCCGCCGGGACTTTGTCAATGGTCCGTATGAATCTAACATTTTGAACAACGCCATTTTTTACCTCTAAATAATTTTGGTTGCGGCCTGCGATGCCAAGAGTAAATCATGTTTGTGGAAATTAAAAAAAAGATTGAGTACCACTGAGCTAAATCATACATGATACAACCCGGTCACAGAACACGAGGAAGCTTAGCCATTGACCTATCGCTAGCCTCTTACATACAGTGTATTTGTTTTATGAGTTCACCAAAAAGACACAAATTACAATGTAGTTTGATTTTTCGGGAATAAAAATCGTCCATCCTATCCTATGCTCTTTCCCGAAACCTAAAGTGTCTCTATGCTAATTTCAGCAAAATCGGTTCAGCGATATGGGTGTGAAGAGTAAAAGACAGACAGACGCACATTCGCCTCTTATATTAGTATGGATTTAACCGTACAACACCAATTACGTTACATAATATTAAATTACATCAGGCTGAAAATTTGTTTGTGACGAATTATGTTGAATATTTTATATCGATCGATACTAGCTGGGGCCCAGGGCCCAACTAGCCACGACATGTAATAACACGACATTGATGTGCTACACGAAGAGGATGTCACATACTCTAGATGACGCCCGCGACGCGACGGTGCCAAAATTCCGTTATCGAGTCGTACATTTTTTCAACAAAAGCCATCCTATGTTCTTTAAAGTATCTGCATACCCATCAAAATCGGTTGATAATTTGGCTGTAGCGATATCGATTTTTCTCAGCAATGACTAAAGCTAAGAAATTAAAGTTCATTGTCAGTACTCATCATGTCTTTGTCTTTGAATTACCCATAGCATAACACGATTGGTCAACTTTTATAACACAGAATAATCAATCAAAAAGACCTCTGTAAAAAAGGGATTCTAATTTTGCCAACAGAGCAGAGTGACATAAGCTTCCAAAATTTGTACATAGCTTTGGTTCAAGCATACACTTTATTTATATATTTATGGTTTTTAAATTACGCGACAAAAACCATTTTGTCGCTTACGCCCTTTCCATTTCTTGCTGTTCCATTTCTTGTTTTCAAGCAATCTAAAACACGGTTTTTTACTTTAACGCGGCGTCACCTTAAGCGTGAAGAGGTAACAGATAGACAAACACACTTTTTTATTTATAATATTAGTATGAATGTTACCGCCGATAAAAATGAACACCTTCGCAGTGCCACAGAATACATATTAGTACAAGCAGTGCAATAAAAGAGACGTAGCTCTTGACTTGAAGAATGGTGGCTTGAAAAATTTTAAGTTTGGTCAATCTCCATAATAAAGTTAAAGTTTGAACTTTATCGAAATCGGTTTATTATTTAAGCGTAAAGAGGATGACACATTTTCTCATTTTTAATTAACCGACTTCAAAAAAGGAGAAGGATTCTTAATTCGACCGTGTTTATGATTGTTCGCAGATAACTTCGCCGTTTGTGAACCGATTTTGAAGATTCTTTTTATGTTGGAACGAGATATTTTTCACAGGTCTCATGATAAGGAAATACTCTTTGAAGTTGTTTTATTTTATTTTTATATATTATTTATCTAATCTACAAAATATGGCGGGGACATCAATGTTGCTGACAAAGTAGGAAGTAGGACCTGGTATAAATTATTGATATCTAATTACTGTCGATAGCCAACGAACTTACAATTCGATGTAGGGTAAATCGGTTAAGTTTACTGCCGCACTCGGAGACGAATAATAAGGGGGCGACATTGTCGATTTTATAATTCATTTTTATACTTGAAAATAAGCCCCGAATTGTTTCATTGTTTAGACATAGATACTACATTATATTTCGTAGGATCCGAAAAACAACGAACCTTATTGGCATACCTGTCGTATTTTGGTGTACACCTATGAAACATACGCCAATCGAAAGAGAAGATGTTTACAAACAATATATATTCTTTGACAAAATGTCGTAAATAATATACTTTCTGAGTTGTTTCAGTTTGAAAATGTAAAATAAATAACATTTTAGATAAAGAACTTGAAATATATAAAAAAAGTAAAACATTTACGACATTTTGTCAAATTCGAATTCAAATTCAAATTTATTTATTTGCATGAATGTACCATCGAGGAAATTGATTCCTATGCAGTTGATAGACCAACGTTATTTGGTCGAATATGTCATTCAATGTTAATTGTTATCTGTCGACTGGGTTTGACGTAACGCAACCAAACTACTTAGGTCCCCGATCTGCATAGGAATCAACTTCTCTGATAGTACATAAAATAAAGGTCTTAAAAGTAATAATATTAGCGCCATTCATTCTGCCAGTAATGTGGCGTGCAAAGTCACAATTATTATTATAATATACTCACATACATAGTTCAGTTCATATTAATTACATTTGATTTAAAAATTATATCAAAGTCAAGTTAAGAAAAAAAAAATATTACTTACATTATAAATGTCAATAAAATATGTCAATTAAAGTATCTCTAGCTCTAGGCTATTAAATGTCATTTTTTAACCCAATTCCAATTAAATAATATGAGATTATAATAATATAAACAATTAAGTAAAAAGACCACTTTAAGGAAACATGAAACATTTGAATGTTATAAAATATATGTATATTTATGAAAATAAATGATTGATAACTTCTTCCGTATCTTCAGTAATTCTTACAAAATAAAACTACTATAATTATTCTCTGACAAATCAATAAAATAAATTATTATTGGTCTTTTTGTAAACTTAGTCAAAAGAGCTAATAGATGACATCACAAAAAACGAACATCACTAATAGTAGACACCAATATGAACTAATAGTTGACATAGAACATTAAATTACATTTTACATTTTTCATATTGGTTATTTGGTCTTTATTTGCCGTTTTTGAAAAGATTTCATAACTACATGCATCAGAAATATTTTCCACGTTGTCTCCAGATTCTATCCATTCTTCTTCCATGCTGAAACTATTTTTCCTTTTATTTTTATTATTCACATTTTTTTCCTAGCAAATTTATTTTCAGTCTTTAGTCTCTATGCTTCTCTTGCCTCTTCTTTTTTCTTCTTTTTTTTTCAGCTCTCCTTTTTCTTCTTTTTACTGCTCAAAAACTAACTGTACAAGGTCTAATATTAGACACCATGTCCATTTTTAGGTAGTTATAAGTTGTTAGTTTGTTAATAGAATAATATTTTCAGAGAATAGTGATGATATTTGTAGTAGAATAAACTACAAAATAACTTTAGTATGTATTGCAAAACTAAAAGATGAGATCCATGTCATTTATTAGGTTTTTTACATTTTCAAGAACTAATAGTAGACAACCTCTATATTGTTAGGGAAAATGGATAAAAAATCATAAATAAACATGAATTAGTGTATAAAACATGACCATTAATCCAATGAAATCAATAGAAATTACAAAAAATCAAATAAATGTATTCAAAACTTAAATGCAAAATTTCGCCTTCCATAACCTATTTGCTAAGAAATTGCCGAGCGCGTGTCGACGCGGTCACATTGTTTACGAAAACTGATCCCATTTTAAAATTTTGTTCTCGAAGGCGTCCCTAATATATTTTTTCACATCAACAGATAGCTTAAGAAGCTTATAAAATTTACAGTGCTGAGAAATAATTAGAGTAATTCTTATTTTTATAGTATTTTTGTCGTAAGTGTCATCTATTAGTTCCGTGTCTAGCAATAGTGCCTTTCCCTTAATAAATTAGAACTTAATCACTACGTATTAACATTACCAGTTTTAAATGCTGTTTAATTCTTTAATAGCCCAACAAAGAGTATTTGTTGTTTGTAATTATTTTCTCTGTCGATTGACGTATGTTTCATAGGTGTACACGAAAATATACAATAATTTTAAGTACTTGAAACCAATTAGGTATGCCACGTTCCATACAAAAAGGTTCGAACTCTTTTCTCGATAGAAAAAAAAACACAAAGATGCATCTATTTTTCACGAATTTTTCATAATATATTGCCATAACCGTGCATTACACTAAGTTAATATTTTAACACATTGTATAAAATTCTATCATTGAGAATCCGACCTAGCAGATTTTTAAAATGTTGTATATTTATCGAGTTATTAAGAAAAAACTAACTTGGCGATGATTCCTCGTCGTCCTTTTTCACCTGGCATATGAAAGACGGGCGTGAGTGTGAGGAGAGAAGGACGATGCTTGATTTTTTGGGGATAAATAAAAATTACTATGTTAAAGCAAAAATCAATAGTCGTGTTAGTTTTTCCGTAAAGTGTACCACAAAATGTCATGGGATATACTACACTGATGACGATTTTGACTTAAGCCCCATTATCTATGTCCACACTGTGCACTTTCGTCTTCAATTTTCGTCATCTTCTTTCATTCAACTTTCGTATTGGCGCATTCAATAATTGAATGCGTCAACGAACGCAACGTCAACATTGTCATTAAAGAACAAAGCGAAAGTTTTGGATACGGTCAGAGGGCATGCGTCGCGGGCATGCCTCACGTTCGCTGTTGACTGCGCTATAACGCATGCCCTTGATGAACAAAAAAAGGCTCAGTGTGGACAAAGCTTCATTATCAGTCAAACTCTTCTTCAAATTGAAGCTAATGTCATCATTTAATGTCTCTGCGTGCGATAATAATGCAAGTTGTCTCGCGATTCATTGTGAACTAGTGGAACTAGCCCTTAGACATAAATATTGGGAACTCTATTTTCGAGCTGTCGTGTTCCCAAAATGGATTGTGAAAGTGATCAACTAATTATATTCGATACCAACTTCATGATAACATAATATGACTCAGCTCTGGAAAGAAAGAAAGAGGATAGTATATTATTATAATAGTAGGTGACGCCCGCCACTCGGTTGCGCCAAAATTCGTTTATCGCGTGAGAATCGTATGTTTTTCCGAGATAAAATATATCCTATATCCTTTCCCAGGACTTAAAGTATATCCGTAACAAAATTCAGCAATATCGATCTAGCGATTTGAGCGTGAAGAGATAACAGACAGACTCACTTTCCCATTTATAATTTTAGAATGAAAGTATGGACTATGGGTTCTACAGGGTTTTCTGTAAAATAAACCAGGTATCTCATTATCATCAGCTAATAGCAGTTTCCATATAAAGTACTTCTTAACACAGCCCTTAAAAATGTATTACGAAGAGCAGGAACGGACGGAAGAAAGATATTTTTTTTTCTTCTTTTTTGGCAACTTGACACAAAGGATGTGTATGTTGTGCCACAGACAAGGTAAAAAGGTAAGGAATATGGCGGGAAAACCATATTCCTCCTATTATAATTTTCATCATCGTTTTCATGTATCGTCAGGTCTAAAGTCTTGTCAAAGTCTAAGTAAAAGTCAATACAGTCACAGGAGTCAAGTCGGTCGATTCAGTAAAGACGCTTTACTGAAACTTTCGATGGAGTTTTGGAGGGAACACAAAATAGCACGTTTCTGGATATTACATCACTTTCCTACACTTGTGCATGAACACGAATATCTAATGGTTAATATTCTACCAATATTACACATTAAAAACCCAGCTAACACAATTTTAGGAAAATAATACAAAAACACAACAGCACTCTTTCACATGCCCGCCAAAACTCCAAAAGATATTATTATATTCACGTAACTTGCTTTTCACATTACTACCTCTTCTTCTTTCACACACTACACAACTTTTATGGTCATATTGAGGAATATTTCGTTATTATATAGTAATGTATGTATGTTCTGTGTTTTTGATATATTTTAGTGCTTTGTATGTATTTAAAATATTTTTCTTTGTTTCTTTTCTTCTTCACAACCTTATTCTTCACATAACCACTTTCTTCAGGTAACCTTTCTCTCCATCTTATCTCGGGTAATAAAGCTAATGGCTCGTGCCATTAAAAGTTTTAACAATTACGAGTACACTCTTTCTTGGGACTAACTTTACGAATTATAGAACCTTTTACGGAGCAATTTGTTAAAAATATGTTAACCCGTTTAGCGTTTTGATAAATATATTTTTGTAGACATTCTCAGGGTGTCTCTTCACAATGGTCATTTCTGGCACATTAAAGGCCTTACATACTGACATGACCATCGTCCGCCATCATAAACCACTACCTCGTCTACACAATGGCGATGGCTTGTAGTGGGCCAGCATGCATAATTGTGAAGAGACACCTTCAGAGATCATAGTATATAAACATACTCACGAATAATAAAAAATAGAAGCCTCAGAAAAGAATACCCCAACAAAAACATTTCTTGTAAAATGTTGCCGAGACGACCAAATAAGGTTTACCCTGTGAAAAAAATATGAGATCTCAACCAAGCTTCAGAATGTACACGGCCTTATTCTACTGACCCTAACTTCAACAAATTGTACATACATCATCAATCGTGCATTGTACAGACATCATATCCTAAAAATATGAACTATTTGGTACATCGGAAACCAAGTCTATGAGGATTCAAAAAAACGACGAGACACTATCGATAAGTGCCCTTGCGCTTCGCTTGGCTCGTCTCGGCGGGTACACTAACGTGCACCCAGAATATTATTTACTCTGTAATTAAATCAAGATTTTGACGTAAGCCCCACACATAACTTGGTTTAACCTAATAAATTAATGTCTCTGAGTACGGCAGTAACTTTTAAAACAACCCTTTGCCGACATAATGTATTTATTTGCCATTTACGGCCATTATTTAAAATGAAAACAAGCTCTTGAATAAATTAAAGTGAGTGTCAGATCGATCCACAAAAGCCGTTAAAGTCGCCGCCATTTTCCGATTCCAAATACAAAAATGACTTTTCCATATCCGTGTAAACCATATCTTATCTGGCTATTAAAAAATCGATACGCATCGTGCTCGAGGATTCACGACTGTAGTAACACGAGATAAGTGATATATACGCTTGTATTATATCTTGTTCTACACGTACATTACCGTTATCAGAGGGGTTAATTTATAAAGCTCATTGAAATCGAAATGTATTGATATAAAAAACGACCAGCACTTTGTCAAGTTGCGTTCGATAATTTCGGCACCGAAGGTAGAAGTAAAAAAATGTATCGAATTTGACATAACGTAAGCACCATGTCACTTATCGATGGCACGTTATGTCAAATCCTGACTACGAAATACGAATTCCGCTGTCAAAAATATCGAATGCATCTTCTTCTTATTTTCCTAAGCTCTTTACAGCATAAGTCCATACTAACATTATATAATATTATAAATACGAAATGTCTAAAATGTCTGTCTGAATGTCCGTATGCCTCTTACCTCTTCACTCCCAAGCCGCTGAAGCGATTTTGCTAAAATTCGGCATGGACATACTTTGAGTCTCGGGATAGGACATAGCACAGTTTTTATCCCGGAAAAATGTACGGTTCCCTCAAGATACATGAATTTTGGCGCAACTGAGTTACGGGCGTCATTTATTAGACCATATTATACACGCCCAAACCATCCTTAATCGATTGTACAACCAACGTAATATTTTATCAGTCGGTTTTAAACTCCTGGCCGTAGAAAATAAATCACTCGTAGATATCACTCTATTTTCCCTTACGTAGTACCAATTTCTCTCTGTCCCAAGATTGGTTGGAAGTGGTTTCGGAGCTTATCCTGGGTAAACATCCTGACACGCTTTGCTTTTAGCCGATTTTTTAAAAGAGAAGGTTGGTTGTTATAATTATTTCATGGCCTCTGATTGGCTCATAATGGACTAGTAGGTGATTGTTGGTCTATGATGTAAAACTATGATTGCCGTCATGATTTTAATGCTGTCTATAATATTATAATCCATACTAATATTATAAATGGGAAAGTGTGTCTGTCTGTGTGTCCGTCCGTCTGTCTGTCTATTACCTATTCACGCCCAAACCGCTGAACCGATTTTGCAGTTTGGCATGGAGATACTTTTTATCCCAGAAAAATGTACGGCTCCCTCGCGATAAACGAGTTTTGGCGCAACGGAGTTGCGGGCGTCATCTAGTCTTAGCAAAATATGCGCCTCTGCACGTTCTAAAACGCTCGTAATAGCCAATGATGGGCCAACGTGAACCATGGTGGCTGTCATTGTTATCCATCACGCCCAACTTGGAGATGAAGATATTGTTGCTATGTAGACCGGAAAACTCTCTGAACAATTTGTAGGTAAGTATTCAAATGAATAGACTTATTTCAATAAATGGCGCTGTGTTCAGAATTTGGATGAAATTAGTAAAAATTTTATTAAAGTCTGCGAAAATAAAATTTATCAAATTATCTCGAATTCTTTTATTATATGAAAGATATAAATAAACTAGAAGACAGACAACTGGCCTTGTACACACAAATTAGTAAAAATTTTATTAAAGTCTGCGAAAATAAAATTTATCAAATTATCTCGAATTCTTTTATTATATGAAAGATATAAATAAACTAGAAGACAGACAACTGGCCTTGTACCATGAAACTGTTTTGAGACTCAATCGGACGAGAATGCCGCGTCTTACTCTAACAAACGTGAAATGACGTTGTTAGAACAGGACGCAGCATTCTCGTCCGATTGTTTGAGTCTCAAAACAGTTTCATCTAAGTAGGCCTACTGAATTGCGCAGAAATTTGTTCGCGCGGGAACAAAGTATCCTATGTCCTTTCCCGGGACTTCTTTTCAATTCTTCCGGGAAAAAAGTGTCCCGGGAAAGGATCCCGGGACTCAAAGTAACTTAAGTTGCATAAAAAATGGTTCAGCGGTTTAAACGTGAAGTGGTAACATACAAACTAACTTTTGCATATATAACATTTACTGCAGTCGCCAGAGGTTTTAACCTCCGAAAATTGTAATAGTGAATGGATTTTTATTTTTGAGGTGTCATTTTCTTTTTTACACTATAACTTGCAAAGTTTACCAAAAATTTTTTTGTGCTTTTAATTTTTTAGTTACTTATTTAAAAATTAATATTTCACCATATAAAACCGGTCCAGAAAATTTTTTTTTTTCTTGTTCCTGTTATTTAATGACTCTTATCCGATTGTTTACGTTGAAAATTAACCAAATACACAATTTTTAAAAAAGAAAGTTTGCTTTGCTAAGCTAAATACAACTATAAGGTTTTTGCAAAGTTTTTCGAGATTAACGCTCGTCGTAACCAAGATAAAAGGGTTTGGGTAGATTCTTAAATCAAATACAACCCTTAGGTTGTAACGAAAAGTGTGTTAAACTTACTTGTTGTGCGTATTTAATTTTTAGAGAAATGAAATATATTTAAGCTTCCTACTTAAAGCCAGAAAAAAAATCGGGTGCTACAAATCTCACGTACATACTAAAGACGCATGCTGCGACCTATGTTTGGGAAATGCTTACCTGAATGCAAAAAATATCAGTTCTTAACCTAATTTGTATTTTTTTCCTTTAAGTATGTTTTAGCAAATATAATTAATGAAAAAAAAATTAATAAAAAATCAATTTTATTCTGTAAAAACCTAACCAAAAGAAATAAAATACAGATTTTATTCGAAATATCCGTGAAAAGTTTGTGCTACATTTTCAGAAAATTTAATAAAGAAAGAGCTAAAAAGTTATACACATTAAGAAATAGAAGGCTTTGTTAAGCCTAAAAAATAATTTTAAACTTCCTGTTTAAAACCAAAAAAAAATTGGAACGCCATTTACCTGGCGAGGCACACAACAAGCACATTTGGAGGTATGCTCATCTACATACAAAAATATTAATTTTAAATATAAATTATATATTTTTTCAACTTATTTTCTTTCTTTGGAATATAAGCAACGATACAAATAAAAAAAATAATGATATATTTTATTATTTTGCTATATATTTAAAAGAAAGAAATATGAAAATTTTCTTCAAAATTTTACAGTTTATGAGTTTACTTGAAGTGGAAGAGAATAATTTAAAAATCAAAAGCACCACTTTTCAATAGGTAAACTTTATTATTTATGTTATCAGCTACACATTCCTTTTTTTCTTTTCAATTTTCATCCACTATTGCAAAAATCGGAGGTTTGCACGATTTTTACGCTCTGGGAACTCCACTAATTAGTATGGATAAATTATTAAAACAATAATGACTAAGAAGCCGCCTGAGAAATGTACCACAGTAAGGTTTTTTTTTATAAAATCAGAGAGAAAACAAACAAACAGATCACCTGATGTAATTACAACTGATACCGTCGCCCATCGAACTTGCAACATAGAAGAGTTGCAGGTGCGTTGCCGGCCTTTTACTCTTAAAAGGTCGAAAGGGCTCTCTTCTTGAAGGTTTCAAGTATATCAAATAACTAGATGACTCCCGCAACTTCGTTGCGCCAAATTCATTTATCGCGTGGGGACCGTACTTTTTTGGGATAAAAAGTATACTACGTCCTTTCCCGGGACTCAAAGTATTTCTCTACCAAATTTCAGCAAAATCTGTTCTGCGGTTTGGGCATGAAGAGGTAACAGACTGTGGCGGTACCCACAATTCGCCTAACAATCCTGCATCGCGCTATCGAAGTTTCGGAGAACGGCAAGATATATAACAACGTCTGAAATGACGTCAGGGGGCTTCGGCCTGACCGAGCATGCTATCTCTCTCGGTCGGAAGATCTTCCTTTTCGGCCGCCACTAACAACGTTAAAAGACAGACACAGTTTCGTATTTATAATATTAGTATGGATATAAATCAAGTAAAGCAATTTAAAGTATATCAACGATAGATTATGAATTATGATCTCAAGATAGAAATATATCATAGCATCTTCCCACTCAACACGCTATATGAGTTTTATACTTTGTGACTTGTGAGGAAAACTAAGTTTTAGCCACGTCGAAGTGGTTATCACACTAATGCGGATCAGTAAAAACGTCAGTTTGAAAACGAGACAACATTTAAAACTGTTTATAAATATTTTATATACATGAAACAATGTGACGTATTTTAATGTTATGCTATTATTCTTAGCAAATAAATTATATTTTTACTAAGGACTTATTATATTTTTTTATTAATACCTGCTATGATATTATATTATAAAAAAAACATCATTGAATACCTAGACGTTTTTCGCATCTCTATTACCGTGAAATAAATGTGAGATACCTTATCTAGAATCTAGATTATGAAAACTTGACGTTAAATTATTACCGTACTAGATGACGCCCGTAACTTCGTTGGGTTGAAATTCATTTAACCGAACCGTTACCGTACATTTTTCGGGATAAAAAATATCCTATGTTCTTTACCGGGACTCAAATAGCCAAATGGGTTCAGCAATTTGGACGTGAAAAAGTACAGACAGACAGACAGACACATATTTGCATAGATAATATTAGTACGGATTGTACCAGCAAAAGGTGTAAAGTCGCGTTATCTCCTCGTTGTTAAATCGGCAGCGTTAATCAGTGTCAGTGTGCTAACCGCCCAATATAAAGTGGATCGATCCCGGCATGTTTGTTCTTCTCCGAAGAACCTCCAACAATATAAATTTAATTGGACTCCCCCAGCGACAAACATTTGCCCAGGAACGTACACATTACATTACGCCATCTTTTTTAATGTCAAAATTTGAACCTTCTCCTTCCAACCACGTGGAATTTAAACCATGTGTAATAATTAATAATGTATCATGACATAATGAACATGTAAAATGTAAGAATGTAAAATAAGAAAACAAAAGAATATTAAAAAAGAAAAGATAAAGATAAAAATGAAACAGATATAAATAAAAGATAAAAAACAGAAAACAGTCCTGATCATGTTACGGGGAGGAATAAATTTAAAAAAATCACGTGGAATTGTTTGCGTATTTCACCAGAACTTATTTATTTAACGAATAAACAAGAATATAATAACGAATAATAGATGCCAGGTTTTTGAGATTTTTTAAAAGATCTTACCGTTTCAGTGTTTTTAATTGGCTAACGTTAAACGTAAGAATATAAACCAATCGACAAAGCTGTTTAAGGCCGTCCCCCGAGCAAACGACCTTGGCCATACATTTGCCGCGTTGCCGAGATTGCACCAAAACCCTATTTTTTTTACTTATCTTAGTTCAAAATTGTTCTAAAATAAAAAAGACGGGTTGCACTCCGGGAGTGCCGGCAGAAGTGAAAACTTGATTATTAACGTTGTGCATTATTTTTTTAATCCATTTTTTATGAAAATCGATTAAAAAAATAATAAAAAACGATCGTTTTAATTAATTATCGAAACCCTTACAATCGATTAAAAAATATCGACAATCGAAAAAAAAAGCTGCTGTCAGACAGACTGTCAGACACTTCTCGCGACAGTTGTCTTGCAGGTGGAAACACGGCCTTAATCAGCGCGTCTGCTAAAGAACTCATTTCCCCGACTGTACATTTCTGCTAAACAACTCATTTCCCCGACTGTACATTTCTGCTAAACAACTAATTTCCCCGACTGTACATTTCTGCTTAGCACAATTTTCCCCGACTGTACATTTCATTCGAGTTCGAGTTCGACACAAAACACTACTCTCCAACCGTTTTACGCGTTTTCTATGGTTTTTCGATCAACACGAAAATCTGACGCGAGTTTCACAGTTTTTACCCATCCCACAAAAGTGCTTAACGCCGCTAAAAAAGTTTTCACTTCAAAAAATTAAAACGGGGAATATGTAGTTTATGATATTATCGATCTATTGGCGTGTTTTTCAAATAAAAATAATTTGTAAATCCTAAGGAGATGCTGAATGTATGCTTGAATTTTAATAAATCGGTTTTACTTTGGAAGCTAATATCATAAGTATAATAAACAAAAATAGAAAATTTGAAACGGGGAAAGGAATGTTGATATACTGAAGATTATTGCTGTATTTTTATTGTAACTTTGTAGCTTTCAAATTATGTGTTTATAAGGCTTGAAATACGGTAAATTACGGTATCTCCGTAAGTAACGCCTCCGTAAGGAATCGATTCAAATCGATTTGAATATATCTAGAAACCAGACAAAAACATGTTATAACCTAGACATTAATTAAAAATCTCGATATTCTTTCTGTACGACATACACATAGATTTACTTTTTTTATCTTCAAACTGTTAGTAGTCTGGTGTAGCTTTTTAGGGTTCCGTACTCAAAGGGTGAAAACGGGACCCTATTCATGAGACTTCGATGTCTGTCTGTCCGTCTGTCTGTCCGTCTGTCCGTCTGTCTGTCCGTCTGTCTGTCCGTCTGTCCGTCTGTTTAACTGTCCGTCTGTCTGTAAAAAATTAAGGGGGGCTCCCATACAAAAACACAATTTTTGGTCTATGTTTGCTCTTTAACAGTACGGAACCCTTCGTGCGCGAGTCCGACTCGCACTTGGCCGATTTATTTCATTTATCCTCTTCATATTGCATGTCCATAAGGCGACGTGACCCATCTGTCCTCTTCAAGTATTTCACCCTCACATTGTGTTCTACTGAAGATACTTCCACTAATAAGCCGTATAAACCAGGAAAAGCCTCGTAAACACTTTACGACTCTGTTTCTGCACTTTTGGGAACGTGGAAATAAGGTCAAAGTAGGACCCTGCGCGCACCGTCGACAGAATTGTTTCCTTTCTGATTATTGACTCTAGACTACGCGTAATAGAGTTTATTTTTCAATTAGGGGTAGAACGCACTAAACGTAACTATAATGTGAGAGGGACACCACAAAATAGGGGATTTATTTTAATTAAACCATTTATGACTACGCGACACGGCACTCGTATGGGAAATGAAGTGTCGCATCGTTCCGCCGCGTAGTTTACTACTATTCGTAGAAAAGTAGACTTAAGTTCGTAAACGCTAAGGTCTGAAATAAAATACAAGTAAAATAATGATACATTTCTGTCGTCCGTGCGACGCACGCTCGTCTTGAAACCAGTATATGATGCGAAAGTTATCGTGCACTAACTACATAATTTTATAGATAACTCATACTATATATATCTTTATAACAATCTTCGATAATGTTGTAAGGGGCTAACTTTCTTTACATGAAATAGGCTCCAGGAACTTAAGTTATAGAAACCATTCATTTTTCAGGGATCACCTTCGCCTTATAACAGTTCATTCCTTTCCTGGATCTCAAAGTTACTCTGTTCTGTTACGAAAATTAGGTTATGGGGTTAAAGTTTAAGGAAACAGATACTTAATTAACAATTTGCAATTAATTAACATATTTTATAATACCTACCTATTTGTACAATCGTTCAATTATAAACGTACAATTAATGTTAAATCCAGGCTCTGACAGTACAGTGGTCGCAAGAGGGCCCTCAGAGTGAAAGCCCTACAAATGTGTCGCTGACAGGGCGGAGATTTAATGACAAGTCTTACCTTCAAATTATGAAGGTTTATCCATACCTCGTTATGTAAAATGTTTTACCGCCGCACGAGACATTATGACTCCATACATTTTCGGTGAGTTTCTTTAAAAAAATATTTGGCCCCTAGCATTACTATTTCCTACGCAATATTGCGTAGTGGGCATTCAATGTGTTAATCAAGAATTTCACAGAAAATGTATGGAGCAGAAGACAAAATCTTCACAAAATTAAAGTCAACATAAAATTTCTTAGTGTGTCAGAATTCAGAGTACAGCCGCTAGTCTCGATTATATTAAAAGTATGGAGTGTAGATGGAGGAGAACTATGTATCTTATATGAGGGATATTTGAAAAAGTGTCCAGCTGTACGCAATAAATAACAGTTGAAAGTGGCGCTAGCTGCAGCAAAGGGAATGAATGTAGCCGTTGGTGACAAAATACTTAATAAATAAATAAAATAAATAACAAAATCAATAATCCAATATATTTTGAAAAACATAACCTAAAATAGCTGAAATAAAAGCTGCTAAATGATTTAAAATTTACCCTGTTGCTATTGTAGCGAAACCCTAATTTCACCCTAATTTAACGCATTTCAGCGGACAATTTTTACATACAGAGATAGTTCTCCTCCATCTACACTGAATAGTTAAAAGATATGGAGATACTTCAATAAGTTCTAAGAAAGATACTATAAATAAATGTATATCACATAAATCTTATGTATAAAATGGATTTTCAAATGTGTTAGTCGCGCTAAAACCCGAAAACGGCTGAACGGATTGGGCTGATTTTTGTCTTAAAATATTCGTAGAAGTCCAGGGAAGGTTTTAAAGTGACACGAAGTTCACCGGGACAACTAGTCTTATATATAAAAATGGATTTTCAAATGTGTTAGTCGCGCTAAAACTCGAAAACGCCTGAACGGATTGGGCTGATTTTAGTCTTAAAATATTCGTAGTAGTCCAGGGAAGGTTTTAAAGTGACACGAAGTTCACCGGGACAGCTAGTCTTATATATAAAAATGGATTTTCAAATGTGTTAGTCGCGCTAAAACTCGAAAACGGCTGAACGGATTTGGCTGATTTTAGTCTTCAAATATTCATAGAAGTCCAGGGAAGGTTTTAAAGTGACCTGTGACACGAAGTTAACCGGGACAGCTAGTAGATACCTCCATAAAAGTTAATCTCGTGCGATAGGCGAATTTTTGCACAAAAAAGTTGCAAGAAATCAATAATTAATATTGAAGTTTTTAGGAATCGTGAACATAGTTAACAATTACTCTAAAATAAGTTCGGAACTAGCACTCGTTAGCCAATTTTATTTATTTAAACATAATATAAAATTAGTGTAAAAGATTTTTATGCATATACCTATAATTATATTCACCCTAGCTTAAAAATTGCTAGCTTTGGCTTAAATATTTTACCTTTTTAGTCCGCTTTCAAAGGCTATCACCCTGCGGATTCAGAAGGTGTCATTACATTTTTTCTGAATTTCAATTTGAGATTCAAGATTTCTGTGAAAAAGGGTCGAAACGTCTTTGAAGTACGACACTCCGTAGGAATTCGGATGATCAGTTGTATAAAATACTGCTATCATTGCCTCTTTTTGCTTTCTATTTTTGGAGTCGAAACTGAAAAAAATACTATTTTTACGCTTAGAACGCATAATAAGGCAAAATTAAAAAATTAATGCTACTTTAAAGACCTTTAATAATTATCAGCAATTCTAGTATTTTCAACAGAAAAGCTGCCAATAATAGTATGGGAAACGACTCCAGAGAAATTCATACATAGGCAGGTTACAAACTTCCCAATTTACAGGTTACATTCAACCTCATACAACCATAATGCGTAAATATAAAATACAAAAAGCATGAATTTTACATAAACCGACCGTAGGCTGTTTCCTAAGGCCGCTCAAACCGTCACACATACATTAACGTGATTTTAAAAGATAACTTAAAAAAAGCACAAAAATGTACTTAAGCGAATTTGATTTCAAGAATACTGCTGTAACTACTGTGTATATTTATATTATGCAGCCTTTTTCGGGCAGCTGTGAATATTAATTTAATTTGGGAATATAAATAGAAACGAGTAAACAAAAAGTTAAATTGCGAACAACCGCTGTTAATATTAGGTAAAGTTTGGGGACGCCAGAGCGCCAAAACATCCCCGACAACTACCTACACTTAAATATGTCATTAAACTATATTCACTATAACCAGTCTTCAATCATCCATATAAAGGCGAAAGCGTGTCTCTTTGTCTGTTACCTCTTTACGGCCAAACCGCTCGATTTGGCTGAAATCGGTATGGAATATACTTTGAGTCCCGGAAAAGGACACAAAATACTTATTAAGTATTCCTAAAATTTAGTATTGTGTATAAAGTATTTAAATGGTTAAATGGATTTAGTTCCTTAAAAAAGATAAGTACAGAATTATTTTACTGAGGGCAAAATATGTGGTTTCTGCACCAACAGAGTTGCTTCAGTTTAGTAAAAAGCAGCTGGTGGCAAAGAACTGGCCCTTTGCCAACATAGGTCGCAAATATTTTTAGCAGACGAAATAATGTTCTATAAGTCTTACATGTATACTCGTAATAACATTGTTTTAAGTCGACGCCTTGATAATTTTGCTGTAGCGATGCCGATTTTTCTCAGCAATGACTAAAGCTAAGAAATTGAAGTTCATTGTCAGTATTCATCATGTCCTTGTCTTTGAATTGCCCATAGCCTAATACGATTGGACAACTTTTATAGCACAGAATAATCAATCGAAAAGACCTCTGTAAAAAAAGGGATTCCTATTTTTCCAACAGAGGAGAGTGATTTAAGGTTCCAAAATTTGTACATAAATTGGTTCAAGCATGCACTTTAATTTATACTTACTTATATTAATTTACACTTATATGAAATGTATTTATGGTTTTTAAATTATGCGACAAAAACCATTTTGTCGCTTACGCCCTTTCCATTTTTTGCTGTTCCATTGCTTGTTTTCTATGAGAGGCCGGGCCGGCCTCTCATAGAAAACAAGCAATCTAAAACATATCCAACACGGTTTCTTACTTTAACGCTGCGTCACCTTAAGCGCCTATAACCCTTTCGCAAATGCTGTCCTATTTTAATCGCAGGCTTTATTAGTACGCATAATGCAGCTAACGTCACAC
Organism: Polyommatus iphigenia; assembly: GCA_963422495.1. Classification (NCBI taxonomy): domain Eukaryota; kingdom Metazoa; phylum Arthropoda; class Insecta; order Lepidoptera; family Lycaenidae; genus Polyommatus; species Polyommatus iphigenia. The sequence continues at coordinate 5,424,943 of OY730188.1, forward strand.
ATTAATAAACGGAATTACTGATAATGTGGAGAAAATTATAGCGTTCACAGGACAGCATGGCGGAAAGCTGTTAGCTGGGTATCAGATTAATTAGTTTAGCGAACGGTGTGCCGGTGGCTGTCCACTTTGCATTGCTAAATACATAGCGATATTGCCGTGTGCAACCCTAACAATAAAATACAAGGCTTACTTCGCCACTGAATATTTAGGGCTGGCACACATTTAAATTATTTTTTTACCGAAGAAAAAATCATTAAAAAAAACTTAAGACAGACAGAGCAGTGAGACAGCATGGGCTCTAAAAAATCAACGTATGTGTTTGTAAAAAATTTCAAAACTGTGCACACAAATCCATACTAGTAATATTATAAATGCAAAAGTGTATCTGTCTGTTACCTCTTCACACCCAAACCACTGAACCGATTTTGCTAAAATTTGGCATGGAGATACTTTGAGTCCCGGGAAAGGGCATAGGATAGGTATTCTTGTTCCCATGCGGTAAACGAATTTTGGCGCAACGGAGTTGCGGGCATCATCTAGTTAGGCTATAAAGGATTAAAGATTTTTATTGCGCAGGTACTGCGGATACAGCTCCCATTACACTACTCACAGAACTAGTTTAGATGACTGTATTCAACATAGAAATTAGTGTGAAAGCTATTAATTAATGAGTAACCCCCTAAATCTATTTTAGGTTTGTCCTTGTTTTTTTTGTGACGTTTCCAATATGCCAGAAAAACACAAGCAGACCCTATAAACTCCTACTTGCCGTGATTTTTTTTAGCTGGAACAGAATTAAATGTAAAATGTTAACGCTGATAAAATTGATTACAGCATTATCTCTTAATTTGATGGACATCGATAAGAATCTTCGTTTTCGACGGCGGAGGCGCTCTCAATCAAATAAATGTGTTTATTGGCCACTTAACACAAAAACCAACATAAATAAACGTCAGGAACACCGTCCGACGAATTCCGACGAAAACCTTTTTGTACAAACTATTAGGAATTTGCTTTGTTTCGGGAACGAATCAGTACCACGATAATATACCTAAATTACTAATATAATATTTTGTAACAGTCGTATATTTCCCCGTGATAAATAGTTTTATCTATGTTGTTCTACTCTATGTATTTGTTAAATTTCATCGAAATCAGTTTCGTAGTCTATCCGATGCAAACAAACAAAAAAGTTTTACTCTATATTATAGTATAATATTATAGAAATACAGAAGAGCATCTTCATTGTATAATCGGGCGCACACACACATATTAGTACGCTTCCAGATAACTTTAAGTTGCAAAACAACGCAATCACGTCTCACGCGCTTTGAACTGATTATAGGAGAATTTGTTTATCTTCTGTATTATCAATCCAGAAGATAAATAGTTATCCTACCTTTTTTATTGCTTATCATTACATAATATACCATTTATTAGGGTTTGTTGTTGTTTATAACGTCATTTTGTTTCAGAGGTGGAAAATGTGCATGAAAAGCTACTACGTGCCAGCCCTAGGAAGCCATTAGAGCGTTTTAGTATTGTAAAAATGTTTTTTATGTAAACTCGCCGGGAATGAGAAAACTGCACGAGATAGCTGGCACAAGCAAACACATTCCTATTTATGATATTTATAATTTTTCTTTGCGAGCTCGAACAACGGATCTGATTTCCAAAGGGAAAATCTTGAAGTTTTTTTTCTGTTTTGTTTTAAATTGCCGAGAGAATGTGGAATTTTCTCGAAAGTTGAGAATGAATTTGTAACTTTATTTTAATATTTCCATGTGTAAAGAATGAAGATAGCCTAAAATCATAATATTATTATCTACCTACTACTCTACAACTCTATTCAGCCTTGAAATCAATGTCTCTGAGTGCAGCCGGTAATGGGTTCCCGTTTTGGCTCTTTGGGTACGGAACCCTTAAAGATACTTTTATTACTTCTGTTTTATAAATAGCAAGTAAGCACAGTCGTTTGTTCTCGCGTTCTCGCCTCACCTAACGACGGAGCGAGAATTAGCGCGGAGTTAATTATATTTTATTGCGGATTCAATGTTTGGGAAGTTAATTTTATTCGTTTTATCTCGTCCAATCTTAACTGTTTTCAGTTAAAATTAATTAATCCTTTATTTCCGCTTCGGGTCTCTGGTTTGTTTTAGGATCTAAACTCCGCGTGTTGTTCTTTAATTTATATGGCTTTGTTCAAAGTAAGGTAAGATAGCATTTCAATAGAGTCAGCCTAAAATAGAACATTTTATAATGCGTGTAACTTTTTAATCTATTTTGCCATATCCTCAGTTCTAATAACACCATTCCTATCGGCTTATATCTTTAAAGACCGACGCCAGAGCTCCTATCCTTCAGGTTAGGGCTTCCCTCTAAGAACTAGCCTTCGCGTGGTTCCTAAGCATCCGTGTTTTAATTATATGATATATACATATTTTGATGCGGAATTATCTTAACGTTTGAACTCCACCTGAAAAGATCAACAAAAGATAATTTTGCGGAAAAAATATAAGAAAAGATGTGCGTGAAATCAAGTTTTTATGTGTGTCATCGAATAGCTATGTCCACACTGTGCCTTTTTTGTTCATTAAGGGCATAACACCATAGCGCAGTCAACAGCGCACGTGAGGCATGCCCACGTCGCATGCCCTCCGACCGTATCTTTCGCTTTGTTCTTTTTTTTCTGGAATTTCTTATGACCAAATAAGGCTCACGTCATATTCCACCCAGTAAAAATATTATGTTCTCGTCGCACATGTTACAATAAGCTGACAGATACTGCAACTGAACAAAAATGACAATGTTGGTGTTGCGTTCGTTGATGCATTCAATTATTGAATGAGCCAATATGAAAGTTGAATGAAAGAAGATGACGAAAATTGAAGATGAAAGTGCACAGTGTGGACATAGCTAATAAGATTCATCAAACATGGATTACAATCAAACATTTTGTATAACAGGATATAGATAATATATAGACATATGTACAGAATACAGATATATAGATATCAGTGTGAAGTGATCTGGCAAATAGTTTGGTCGATACATTTGGGCGAGATTGATTCCCGCGCCCACACACTCTAATATTGTAAAGAAACTTGTAAGTTCTACTTTCACGGATTATTTCATGTTGTTCTTGTTGGTGTGTGAATTCCCTAAGAAATAGTTTGCCATGTGTGTTATTGTGTAATACTATATTGTACTCGGCGAAACAAGGCGGTAGCGGTCATTGACTCCCTGTCAAAAAACTTGTCATTTTCTATATAAGCCGCGGTTGACAACATCTGACACTTCATTGTCAATCGCGGTTTAAATAGAAAATTACAAGTTTTTGACAGGGAGTCAATGACCGCTACCGCCATATTTCGCCGAGTACAGTATAATATTTATTCTACACCGGATCCTTAGTAACATTATAAACACAAACGTGTGTCTGTGTGTCTGTCTTTCTGACAGTCTGTCTGTCTGTCTGTCTGTTACCTCTTTTTTACCAAATTTAACTAAAGTAACCTACATTTTATTTTTTAGAGCTTAAAGCGAAAGCTCTGAACCTACATTAGTTAAATTTTTTATGACGATACTTTAGGTCCCGGGAAAGGACCCGATAGTGACGCAAATATTATTGATTTTAAAATTATATTAAACCATACCAGATATTATAAGCTTTGTCCACACTGGGCCTTTTTTTGTTCATCAAGGGCATGCGTTATAGCGCAGTCAACAGCGAACGTGAGGCATGCCCGTGACGCGCGTTGAAATCGTAGCGCTCGCTGACACTTTTCTTTTTCAACGCGGGTGGATTTTGACGCATTCAATTATTGAATATGCCAAACGAAAGTTGAATAAAAAGAAGATGACGAAAATTGAAGATGAAATTGCATAATGTGGACATAGCTACAGTTAAACATTTTAAATGTCCATTTGGTATAAACAAAAGATATAGAAACGAAGCGTCTGCAGTGGCCCACATTTAAATTCAGCGCCTCAGGCGACAACACGTTCTAGAACATTCAAAACGTGCCGACATATTTTATTTTTAAATTCGGAACGCTTTTGATAGTTTTTTTTTTAATTAAAGATTGTGATTAAAAACTTTTTGGTGTGAAAATAAATTATTATATGGGGTAAATGGGCCACCAGTCACAACTTGAGTATAATAAAACCATAGGTACATTAATTGTCCGAATAAAACTATCTCATATTATTTTGCGGATTTTAAAGACAATCTGAAACGCTCAGCGGTGTTTAGCGTGTAGAGGTTTATTTATAGACACTGTGAGTTGTGATATATTTTATCATATTCATCTAATTGATATTGTAAAATTGATTTTAGAACAGCCTAGCAAAACTAAATTTTGGGAAGCCTTTTTTCAGTGGGCGAAACTAAACAAGGGCGTCGCCAGCCGATGGGCGCAGGGGGGGGGGGGGGAAGTTGACTTTACAATTCATACTTTTCTCATTCTCTATGAATTAGAGTGGAATTGGTGAATTCATTCGAGTTTCGACGTACGGGAATGATTGTTCAAGGCTTGAACTTCAAGCAAATCAACTCAAAGACAATTAGGACTTTGGTTGCATTATATTTGGCAACTTTTTTAGAATCTCTGGGGGGGGGGCAGCTGCCCCTCCCTGCCCCCCCTTGGCGACGCCCATGAAACTAAATAAACTTTTGATTTAAGTACCGCAAGACCTTATTCTGTCTCTCAGCGACCGAGCTATATTAAGATATATCCCGGCCCCGCCAGGATGAAAAATTACCACAATTTAAGGAACAATATAAATCTTTTTCGAGTTAAATGTCTCTCGTCTCTAAATCATTTGTCCCTGTTACGTAGACTTCACGGGATTGCACTTTCTGAAATACTAATTATTACTTAATTTAAATATTTTGACATATAGCCTCATAAGCTTTATCCACACTGTGCCTTTTTCTGTTCGTCAAGGGCAAGCGTTATAGCGCAGTCAACAGCGATCGTGAGGCATGCCCGTATCCGACCGTATCCAAAAAACAAAAATGACAATGTTGGCGTTGCGTTCGTTGACGCATTCAATTATTGAATGCGCCAAAACGAAAGTTGAATGAAAGAAGATGACGAAAATTGAAGACGAAAGCGCATAGTGTGGACATAGCTACGTATAGGTACATTATCTGTCATGCCCTATACATTTTAATATGCCAATTTAGCTGGTATAAAGTTAGCCCTGAGCTACTTTTCTAGAACGAAGAATATATTATGTTACTCAAACTCTTTGATAAGTGTTAAAACTTTAGAACAAACCACAATATGAACTGTCGATTTCTGGCGTATACTTTGGGACGAGCGTTGTCCTAATATATTTTATATTTAACAACAGTGAACTCACTTAGAAGTGTAATTTAATCGAGCGAAATGTCGCTTAACCCATCTAGTTTTCAGTTCTAAGGCTGCGTTTCCACTAGAGATGTGTTGCGAGGAATGTGTTTTTAATATCCAACAGAATCGCTGCGCTGAGCGAGGTCTCGTCAATGAAGCGATTCTATTGGTTCTCAAAAACACATTCCTCGCAATTACACATCTCTGGAGGAAACGCAGCTTAAGGCTCGACTATGCCCTAGTGTAAATTGAACCTAAACCGCCAAGTATACTTGTCTCCAAGAGTGATGTGAAAACTACCTTTACCTCTATAACGTAAAAAAAGATCAAGAGCCTTACATTTTAAGAAAAACTTATTAAAAAATCCGTGCTATAATCCGAGCGAAGCCGACGGGCTAGTTGTACAATGTACAATAAACCTCAAAAGCACTCGTTTAAACATTCAACTTCATTATAATTTAGTTTTGTTTGTCAGAGCCGGAGTTTACATGAAAAGTTGGACTCTTTGTCGGCCATCTTGACACCACTAATTATAATATTGTGATGTAAATTCGTTGCTTAGGGCGTGTTTTAGTGTTTTCGAATTGTTTCACCGTAAAACAGAGTGCATTATATACTTTGCGGTAAGTATAATAATATTAATATCATTAACTGATGAACTGACTTGGTGAACTTCGTATCACTTGTAATATAAACGTGGACTTCTACGAATATTTCAAGACCAAAATTAGCCAAATCGGTACAGCAACTCTCGAGTTTTTAAAGACAAAATTCGATATACATTTTTTATTTATATAAATGCATTTTCTTTCGTGAACACTAAAGAACTTCACAACCGAAAACCTCCTTCTTTTTTAGTCGGTTACAGGTATTTAATTAGCTGCTATTATTTATACGGTATTGGTAAATTATCGTCCGATTTTTAGCTAAGTCCTAAAAAAATGGTTTTTAATGTAAATTCAAATTGAAATGTTCAAAAATTCTAATAATTAAAAAAATAAACTTTTTTTTCATTGACTTAACATAATATTATTATTATTATCACTTATTTCAAAACTTCTCCAAATAAAAATACAACGATTTTGACACGTGTATAAGACTTTTTTATCTCCTCGAAGTTAAGCTATTAAAGTAAAAAGCTCTCAGTGAAAACTCTTAAGAGATTCCACGATTTTACAAATTTACGTTAAGCTACGTGGAAGATACACTATTAAACAAAATATAGACTCGTCTAGTTTATGTCTTTGAATTCATTAATTATCCAAGTAAACTGTACTTAAGTACTGTGTTTCAAATATTCTTCTAGAGCAGTGGTTCCCAACCTTTTTAGAGCTGTGGAACTGATTTTACCCCTTCCCCCCCCCCTCCCAATTAAAAACAACTTTATAAACTCGTAAATTCGCAAGTTTTTTAATATAATAAGGTTCAGACTTCAGTTACACTTATCGCGCATCTCATATCATGCTCCACGTTCAGACGGTTTCTTGCCTTTTTTTAATGTTACCAGAGTTGAGAGGCCGCTCTCGCATTTACAAATAACAGCTAACGGTACCAACATTTTCAGATCTCTGTCTGCAATGATAGGGTATTCTGTAGCTGTGTTTCTCCAAAATGTACAGACTACAGAGTTTATAATTTTTTTCTGCCAATTCATCTATTTTAGGTACCACCTCTGTTACCCCTTTAGAATAGCTATTTTACCCCCACGGGGGTGATTATCCCCAGATTGGGAACCACTGTTCTAGAGGCTGAGAATCCACACTTTCGCATTTCGCATTTATAATTTTATACTAATATCATAGATGTGAAAGTGTGTTTTTCTGTTTGTCACCACGTTACGCATAATATACAGCAAAAAAATTTCTGAAATTTGGTATGGAAATATCTAAGGTCCCGGAAAACAACATAGAATACTTTTTATCCCGAAAAAAAAAAATGGATTTGCGCGAAAAACGAATATTGACGCAACGGAGTTGCAGGCGTCATCTAGAGTCCCGCTATCCCCAACCCGCGGCCCGCGGGCCGCATGCGGCCCGCCGGGACTTTATTTGTGGCCCGCGTTATATTAAACCATTTTGAAATTCACGCCCACCGGCAAAATAATGTAAAGTCGTCGTGATAGTCGTGAAATTTTTTCCACTTTTAAATCGTTAATTTTAAAGAATATTATTTATTAGCCCTAAAAATTTTTGTTGCGGCCCGCGACACCAAGACCAAAACATGTTTGTTGCCCGCGTGAAAAAAAGGTTAGGGACCACCCCAACTAGCAAAAAGTGTTCTTATAATTATCTCAAGACAATTAATTTTTTACACTAAATCCTATCTCCAAGACCGCAAAAGGGCCCTTTTTATTAGACTATTTGCTCTTATACCATGCTAATAGAATACTTGGTCAATCCGATTTACACTTGTAATGACCTTGTATAACCAAAAACTAGTGTTTTATAAAACTGAATCGGACTATAACAAACTTAGGCAAGCGAGTGATAAAACTAAATGAGAATATTTTGCACTTGTCAAGTGGAACGAGATTAAAATTTAGATACATTTCAAAGGTTACATGTATTATTAATTAATAATATTTTTGGTTTCTTTTGTATTGTCGATAGTTGCTTTACATTAAGTGTGTTCGTAGGGGAACGGGAATTTATTGTAAAGTATATTAGGGTATAGCCCAAATTTTTAATGCGCCTCGCTAATTCGAAATATTTACAATAAATATTTATTCAATTATTAAGAATCAATTGCATTATCAGCCATATTGTTTCTACTATCATTTTGAAGAGTGTTATAAGTATATTATCAGAAAAACTAGTTCTATAGGGACTTTCTCAAGTGTCTTACAAAACTCTCTCCCGCCATGTTGCGAATTAGCGATTGATTAGGGTTCTGCAGTAAATATCTACCAAACAAACCATTTTTCTGTATCGTAATTAAAATATGCAAATCAAGTAATAAAATAACTATACCTATTATAAAACAAAGTTTTTCCCCCTCATGTCCCTTTGTTCCCTTTAATCTTTAAAACTACGCAACGGATTTTGATGATTCTTTTAGAGTTAGATAGCCCATTTATATAGGAAGGCTATAAGCTATATTTTATCACGCTAAGACTAATAGGAGCGAAGAAATAGAGGATAACGTGGGGAAAAAAGGGGAAAATTATTTGAAAGGGCTAACTTGAACGCGCTAATCTCGGAAGTACTGGTCCGATTTGAAAATGTCTTTCAGTGTTAGATAGCCCATTTATTGAGAAAGACTATAGGCTATATTTTATCACGCTAAGACTAATAGGAGAATGTTGAAAAAACAGGGGAAATTATATGAAAGGGCTTATCTCGCGAACTACTGGAGCTATTTTTATGTTATTTGGAACAGATAAGAAATAGACCATGTAAAAGATCACAGGCTATCGATTTTAATAATTTGTTCAGTGGCTATATATTTAATACCCGTGCGACGCCAGGGCGGGTCGCTAGTAAGTAATAGTAGTTCTTTCACAATTGTCACTTATATTATAATTCTGTACAGAACCCTCATCACTTCGAATGATATTGTGCTTGCTAGATCCACTTGTCAGATGAGAACTCCTGATTTGACAAGTGGATCTAGCAAGCACAATTGAAGATTAAATAACCTTATAAGAGTTTTGGTGGAGACGATTAAAGATAAATTGTACTAACAATACTCTCGCATATTGCTCTTACCAATACAGCTGATGGAACTTATAAAGGCCAAAACATGTTGTCTTATAATAGCTTACAAGCAAAAATTACTAGAGTAAGTACTCTTAAGTCTAGTAACTCTTTTTTGACATGTATAACTGTCATCTTATAAGCTACTACAAGAGCTTATTATAGGAGTAACTGTACTTCAGTATGTTTACTAATAAGGGTTAGAATTTTCATACGCATAAAGGCTTATAAGTGTAATTGTAAGAATAAACTGACTTGAGCACAAAATGCATTTTTCAAAACTATTAATAGTACAAACAGCATATGTCAAAACTACTATAAGTAATCTATAAGTGCAGTACTCTTATAACGTACGTAGGTTGAGAGAAATTTGCTAGTTGGGACTGATCTAGACCATTTTTACATTGTGTCCGGAACCCCAAAAGCCGGTTTGAAGGCTTTGGCATTGTTCTCGCTCCAATTGCTATGGTTTTGCCTCACTTTGTGTTCCAGACAAAACGCTAAAGCTGAGCTGCCTTTGATGTAACTTAATTATAACGTCAAACGAGAAAACGGATATGCATAGAACAGGAACTGATAGGTAATTATAATATTGCGATATTATAATATTAGATGTTGCTTGCTTCGTTGCGGCAAAATTCGTTTATAATATACAAAATCGTAGATTTTCCGGGATAAAATTATCCTATATCCTTTCATGGGACTCTAAGTATGTTGATACCGAATATTATTTAAATTAGTTCCGCCATTTAAAGATTGAGATGAAACGGATATAAACACACTTTCACATTTATAATAATAATTATTAAAACGATTTAAATAAATGATATTGTGACGATAGTACCTAATATATACGTTTTACGTATATAACATAATAATGAAGTATGCTGTAACAGGAAACATGAATGCTTATTTCAATTAATGAGTGTTGTTAGTAGTGTAAAATACGTTATAAATGAACATTCATTGACCATACATAAATTTTAAAAAACTAGCGGTACTACGGAACCCTATATTGCGCGTGGCTCGACATGCACTTGGCCGGTTTTTATTATCTTAGATATTATGTCTCTGACATACGATTGTTTTCCGATCTTAAAGGTACAATTCCGTGCATCGCGACAGTCGTAAGCCGCGCGCGGCCGACGACTGTCGTCGGCCGCTCGCGACAATAGTCATTGTATGAAAATGTATGGCACCGCTTCCGAGGCCCGCGACAGACGCGCGCGGCCGACGACCGTCTTAAGCCGCGCGTGGCCGTGTCTTGAATTTTCTTACGTGTCTTGACGGCCGCGCGGGGGCTACGACTGTCGTCGGCCGCGCGCGTTTGTCGTAGGCCCCGCGCGACCGTGTCAAAGTATGACACGGTCGCGCGCGGCTTACGACAGTCGCGATGCACGGAATTGTACCTTTACGGTTATCTATCATAGGGCTGCACTCAGAGTCATTTAATGATAATAATATTAAACTTCAATTTATTGAAGAGTTTGACATTTATTGTAATGGCAAAATCTTAATTTTTTAGTGCAGCCAAACGTGTTATGCCTGTACACATTTATCCACAAAAATGCTGTATTTACACGGTCATAAATTATCATAAAACTCAAAAACACAGCAATTATATTTTAACAATGGCTCCGTGCCACTCGGAACCGCGATATCATTTTTCACGACGACGTATTTTCGCGCCATTTCAATTTAATTTTCTATTGTAAATAAGTTATTGTCAGCCTTTCAGTCACTGTAATAGCTTCGCAAAACTCGCGCGAAACGCTTCTCAAGTAAAAAATCTTCTATCGACATTTTTTTCATTGTGTCTTCTACCACTTTGAACTGCATAATTATATCTCTAATAAGCGACACTCCATTCTGCATTCTTTTTCGGTACAGCTCTTTTATCCACCAACGCAATTTTCGTTTCTCCTTGTTCTTATTTATAATACTGTGAATAATTACGAAAGCTGCTGCTGCCCGTACCCTGCTGGCTTCCATGATGAACGGTCAAACACTGGAACGATTGCCATGGTCATTCATGGCGCGCGCGCCAGGAGCGCGAAGTCGATACGCAGCTTTAAAGTTAATGCTCGAATTAGTATCACGTTATGGTCATGTGGGTCAAGTGTGCGCAGCGTCTAAGTGTGCGCATTGTAAATATCTCGAAAAATATATGACGGTAAGGAACGGCAACCCCGAAGAGGGGTCTTCAATGTGGGTTACGGGACGCCCTGCGAACTGCTCGTGTCCCAGCAACTTCGCGCACGCCATTTTGGAATGACAGATAAATGAAGATTTTTGCTCAAATATTTACGATATTTTGTAAATTTTGATGCGTAATCTTTTGAAATTATAAATTAGCTTCTGAATAAGCTTTTTGCTGTCGAGTGCAACATAATATCAAGTTTGTTATTTGCCAGTGTTTAGTATATTCTGATGATGCAGGAATTAAGGATATTCGTATAACCCTGTTCCTATGCTTTGGGTTAAGTGTGCGCAGAAGCCTTTTCCCTTATGTCGCGAACAGTATTCTGAACCACCGACTGAAGATTGGATTGAATGAAGCCTTTGTGGAGTCTGGTGGCAAAAACAGTGCACCAGCTCCGCACACGGCACTTTTTTTTTGTATTACAATTTACATGTATGACAAAGTAACTCAATATTTCTAAGTGAAAATTATTGTTCTCATATTTTGATTTAAGACTATTTTGTTGATTACTTTAAGTAACTATAAGTAGTTACAAATTAAAATTATAAAAGAATATTCTTTATGTTCTAAAATGTATATATTTTGTTGTTGCGTACACTTACCCAACGTGCTGCGTACACATACCCCGATACTGGGGTAAAAGTGCGCAAATGAAAGGGTTGTGGTTTTCTAAAGTTTCTTAAAATATAAGCTATTGAAAAATACTATTGTTGTGCTTAAGTTGGTGACAAATAAACAGTCTTACAAATGAACACAGTTTTGTTTCATTGTACTAATAATATTTGAGTTTTTTAAAGCACCAAAGTTTAAATGCGCACACTTGACCCGCATGACTCTACCTCTTTCGTTTTCCATAATTATGTATGAATGAAAAGACTTGATATTTTAACAAGCTATTAACACTAACAGACGTTGGTGAAATTTAGCCTTAGTATTAGAAAGGTTAGTCCGTAGTTTTGCCTTTTTACATTTGGATCTTTATAAGACAACTGACGTATTGTTATGTAGTTTTCACCAGAAAAATAGATCGTTATAAATTTAGACCCCGCAAGTAGTAGAAATTATCATAGCAAGTATTTTATGGTAGAATGTAGATCTACATAATGTTGTTAGGTTCTTTTTAACCTGATATCTGATGTTCTACTTATGTTGACTGTTGACATAACCCAACCATTTATTGAAGGTCTTCACTTGCCTAATAATCAATGTCACTGATGGTGTTTATTTATTACATGTTACTTATATATACAGTGTGTAGCAAAAATAAGTGATAATACTTTAGGGTGTGTACGTGTTCCTTGTAGAGAGTTCACTGTGAAAGTAGTAGCGCTGAAAGACGAATTTTTTTTCACTTTTGTATGGGCAAGGGCCCGAGCGTCACGAGTTTCCCCATACAAAAGTGAAAAAAAATTTTGGTCTTTCAGCGCTGCTACTTTCACAGTGAACTCTCTACAAGGAAAACGTACACACCATAAAGTATTATCACTTATTTTTGTTACACCCTTAATATTACATGTTAAGAAAGTAAGAAAACTTCTTTCTTTAAGCGTGTTAGTTTTCTTTAGGCGTAGAACTTTAAACCCTAAACAGATCACGTACCTATTATGTTCCCTGACCCTAAAAAATAACATGTAACAAATGCGGCCCTCAGCAAAGGGGTCCCTAATTCACGTTAAAAGCCGACAGCTACGGGTCCCTCGGGCGACGTACCCGGTAATCACTTCACACGAGGCGACCTGTGAGCTCGATTGCCTTATTCTCGCTCTCCAAAAAAAAACCTTATCTTAGTTGAATTTTACTAGTGCGAGCTAGTATATAACGTAAGTTTAACAACGTAGCTACGAAAAAATTGAGAAGGTATGTTTTTTTGTTTGTTTCCGTTGGGCTTATGTTGATAAAATTTGGCATAGATATAAAGAAGAACACAAAGAAGGATATGGGCTACTTTTAGGCTGCTAAATATACTGGGAGCAGTTCTTGTAACAACGTGACGCGTCGATGCAATGTGATCCCGTAATAAATGAACCTTTTAAAGCTTTCATAGTCTTTTTGTAGACTGAATCTGACAAATATTAACGCTCTAATGTTATGTTATATGTATATTGCTTTATTATTGATATAGGTTTCATTTTCCAACGACATTGGTCTAGCGACCTCCACCACTGCTTTGTAGTGGCGTAGAGCAATACCTATAGCCTAGAAACCTATAGCCTAGGCCATAAAGTATCATTTTAATTGAATTTTTGTCGGTTGCGGTCGCTTGTGTCAAAGATCGGCTGGGGTATCACGTAAAATAGCGATCAACAATCCACTAGCAATAATTGCGCGAGCGATTGCTGGGTGTCATGAATGTTAAAAACAATGGTGTCATGTATTAGTAATAAAAAAAAACAGGTACTTAGCACGGGGCCAGACTGACGTTGTGTGAAGCGTCCATAGATATTATTATATTATTATAGTGATCGATTGCAATCGTATTGTTTTGGCTGATACGTGATACGAAATCGCGATTTTGGAGCAATTATCGCGCAATCTATCGCATTGCTCTCGCAAGATACGTGATACGGGGGCGGAAAGCCTCCTGAATGATATCATAAGTAGTATTCATGCTGTTTTAAAAAACAGAATCGGTGTTTGCCTCGCAAGAAAACAGCTGGCAATGCACCTGCAGCTCTTCTAATGTTGCGAGTGTACACGGGCGACGGTAGTTGCTTTCCATCAGCACCCGTAGCATGACTACAGTAGAAATACGAAAGTATAGACAAACAACGGAGATACACTGAAGGTGACGTTCCGATCTTTACCGCAGCTAGCCGCGATCGACGAAAATTCAATTAAAATGCCACTTTACAACATTGACTATAGTCTACGTCATAAAGTAGGATTTTATTTGAATTTTTAGGACTATGGTCTATGTCATATATTTGTTTTTTTTGTCGATCGCGGCTAGCCGCGGTAAAGATCGGAATGGCACCTTCACTTTATCTCCACTGTTTGTCTATCCTTTCATATTTCTACTGTTATAGCCATGCTAAGGGTGCTGGTGACATATTTGCTCGTTGGCCCCCTTTTTATAAATAAAATAAAAAAGACAAGGATTTTTCAAAATAAGAACAAACGAGGGTTCAATTTTATATCCTGTGGAACTCTAAGAGGTTATTTAGTTAATGAAGCAGCCACTTTTCCTTTCACGACAATTACCGAGCACTTAATTACACTAATTACTTAGCAGTGTAGTATTAACAGGCTTTTACCAGGGTATTTTTCGTTATAAGATGTATAAACCTGATTATAAGGTTCAACTTACTAATATACATTCTAATTTAAGTGAGTGTGTTTGTTTCTTACTAGTTATTTCACGTCTTAATAGCTTTGTCCACACTGTGCCTTTTTCTGTTCGTCAAGGACATGCGTTATAGGGCAGCCAACAGCGACTGTGAGGCATGCCCGCGACGCATGCTCTCTGACCGTCCATAACTTTCGCTTTGTTATTAAAAATGACCATTGGCGTTGCGTTCTTTGACGCATTCAATTATTGAATGCGCCAAAACGAAAGTTGAATGAAAGAAGATGACGAAAATTGAAGACGAAAGCGCATAATGTGGACATAGCTAATGGCTAAGTGATTTTCCTGGACATGCTAGAATCTAGCATGTCCATGCTAGAATCTAGCAGCTAGATTAACGCATAGGCTAAATTTGACTGCGGATTATCAATAATATGTTTTTTGAAATCATACTATTTTATTTTTACTTTTAAACAGCGGGTAGCACCACGGGGCACAGCTAGTAAATACTAGATGGAAGAGTTGTTAAAAATGTTTGACGATGTGCACACCTAGTGAACCCATTCGGACATTTCAGACTCGGATCGGTCATACCTTTTTCGCTGCCATGTTTTTGTGACAGTAACTGGAACCATAATTTAGCGGTCGAATGTATGAGAGTAAGGGCTTGTTTCACCACTTCCTGATAAGTGCCGGATAGGATATCCACAACTAAATTGACAGATGTCAAGTTAAGTGCCAGATAGGCTATCCGGCACTTATATCAGGAAGTGGTGGAACAGGTTATTGTCTATAGTGTTTTATATTTTAATGGGTTCAACATAAATAATCATGAATACTTGGCCGCAAACTATGTAATATTATGTAAAAATCTGTCTGTCTGCTACCTCTCAATTTTTTATGTATCCAGAGGTTGTTGAGTGCTTTGAGGCTTAGAGGTAGGCGCACATTACGATAAAGTGCAGCATAGCAGGTTGCATTTCCAATTTCCATACCTTAATTTTATGTACCAAACCCGCGATAGGTCTTTATATGTTTTTTTTATCCAATGCGGCCTGTCATAATGTACACTTATCCTAAAATATGTAACACTACACAGTAGCTCTAGCTACCACAATAATATAAAAATTAAAATGTAAATTGCTTATTATTTTACCTGTAAGGTAAAACGGTTCTTCAAAGGCTGTCTGATATGATTTTTCACGGAAATAATTCGTAGATATTATATTTGAACCATTTTCTCATGAATTTCCTTACATTGTTTCGTTTTTCATTGTTTCGTAGAAAAAGCTTAAAATTAAACAATGTTTCACAAATGATTAATACTCGTATACAGTATGTAACTGTTTTGTAAGCATTAAGATTGCATGATCTTGCTTTACATTGTTTAGTTTTAAGGATCTACTACATGCTTAAACTTATGAGTAGCTGAAACCAAAAACATGGGGATTGGGGCTATTTTGACATTAAAAGTATGAAATTGACATAGATGGAGTAACATTGAAGAAATTTTTATCAATCTAATCAAATTTATACATTCTAGCAAAACATGTTGCTTGAATTCTCAAAAACACGTAATCATAATCCATATCCGATATTATGTATTTCGTGTTTTAACTCCGAACAGTAGCGCAAATGTTTCCTACTCGTTATTTCCATATGAATTGCCTAAATGCCAAAGTATTCGGAGCATAAGCGATAAATCAGGCTGAATGTTTGTTATTTAATCACAAGTTGTGAGTTTGGGCTCACGTGGGGTCAGTGGTGTTACGTATGCGTTGAGTGGAACAAAGTTATGAACATTTGGGATTTAGGTATTAGTATCTGTGCTAACTGAATTCTTATGATTTTTAAAGCTACAGTTTTTTCATAAATAGGTCTACCAGAATCTGATGGCAAATTTTTGCAGATTTTCAAAATTATCCTTGATCATTAGATAAATTTAATTAGTTGCATATTTCACACACAATATCAGCCACTAGGTATAAGGAAAAAAAAGGATCGAAATGATATATTCCAATTACCCCGATATTGCTAGAGTCAATTTATTTTCTCACTTTTTGCCATCAGATTGTAGACCTAATGTTTATCATTTCAGTTTTAAAAAAATTATACGTGGGAGAGCCATGCTTCGGCACGAATGGGCCAGCTCGACCGATAAGTACGCGTGGCACTCGGGGAGTGCCGCGGTAAAGCTTATGCAGTGAACAGCTAGCCTGCATACGTCTCTAAGTCACATGCAGACAAACACCGTGCTGAGGTCTGTCGGACTGAAACGATGTTAGACGAGTGCTAGGTTTATTTTCGTTACGGAACTTCTTGATTCGGTCGCCGCACTCAAAGCCCGCGATAGAAGCTATGTAATAGCTTAAAAATAATAGCAAGTAAAATAATATTAAGAACTAGATGACCCGGTGAACTTTGTATCGTTCCTCTCCTAATATAAAACTTTCTTGGATTGACATAAATATTTCAAGATTTAAATTAGCCAAATCGGTTCAGTTGTTTTCCAGTCTTAGCGAGACTTTCAAAATTTAAAATTCCTATTTATATCGATAGAAGATAGAGTTTAAATAACATAGCTGACCTGACAAAAAGAAAAAACTAAGTTTCACGATTCTCAGACCGGCTCGAAAAACACAAATTAAAGGTTGTACGTAGGTTTTAAGTATGTTTATTTTGGCATAGGTTGTATGCATTTAATTTATAGTATTTTAGAAACGCTTAGCCATGGACGTATAAAAAAAGGCGGACGGAGTCCCACCATACACAGCACTGTGTCCTTAGAGTCCGCCAGGCTGACTGCATGTACACGGTCCGCACGCACACATTCTTACGCTAGCCCGGCCATAATATGACAGGCGTAAAAATGTGTGCGTGGCCGATTCTGAAGACATAGTGCTGGACTCCGTCCGCTTTTTTTTACGTCCATGCTCTTAGCTTATATTATGACGACTTGTTGGCTCGAACTTGGGCGGTTTACGACAAAGTGCTCGCTATAAGTAATTTCAATCGCGAGAGAATTTCAACTTCGTTCAAGTCTCAGGGCCAAAATAAAAAGCCTAAGAAGGTGCTTTGTAAAACAAACTTCAAACTGTTGTAACAAGTATCATGACTAGTTAAATTTGTCAGGCTTTCCGCCGCCCTTTTTGTACAGATAATAGCGCGCTGACGTACGTGATAAGAAATAAAGCTGGGGAAAGGGCATCTTTTTTAACCGGTCGCATAATAGGATGAAATGTATATTTTTTTGTAACGTGTAAGTTTTAGGTTATTAAGTTATGTGATAGTACGGGAGCCCTACAACAAAATTTTATTTGATTACTTTGATAGTAATCAAATAAAATTTTGTTGTAGGGCTAATTATTTGTGAGTTTTTACAATATTTTTACTAGCGAAAAATCTCGTTTAGGTTCCGTTATAGGGTTCTGTAATCAACCAAACTTGGTTGACTACTGAACCCTAAAACGGAACCCTAATAAGCTCATAAGCTGATTTTTTGTATACTGATAAGTTAATAGTATATATAATTATAATTTAAGAGTAACATTGTCCTACAAATAGAACAATCCATATTTTAAGACCATCAAATCAAAGTATGAAATCCTTTCTATTTCTGTTAGCTAGTATTAGTATCACTTTCGTGATTTTTCGCTACTAAAAATGTTGTTCGTCTTATCAAAATGAAGCTACTCACAAAAAATGTAGCTTGATAGTAATAAAAAATTTGTTCTAGAGCTCCCTGACTATAATAAAAGTTCAGCCTAGATAAATAGTAGAAACGTAGGAATGTACCATCAGAGAAATTGATAGTCTATCGTTTTGGTGAATTTTATCATCATCAGTCTTATCGAATCTTTAACTTAAAATAATTTTATTCTTTTATATATATATATACGTGGGAGAGCCATGTTTCGGCATGAATGGGCCGGCTCGACCGGAGAAATACCATGTTCTCACAGAAAACCGGCGTGAAACAGCGCTTGCGCTGTGTTTCGCCGAGTGAGTGAGTTTTCCCTTCCCTACCCTCCCCTATTCCCTTCCCTTCTCATCCCTACCCTCCCCTATTACCCTATTCCCTCTTCAACGCACCTGCAGCTCTTCTGATGCTGCGAGTGTCCATGGGCAACGGAAGTTGCTTTCCATCAGGTGACCCGTTTGCTCGTTTGCCCCTTATTTCATAAAAAAAAATCCATGCAAAAAGGTTAGTAAAAATAGCAAAGGACATGGTTTATTCGCGTTGTTTCTGAAGATATTTTTGTAACATTAATAAGTAGTTAAACTAGCAATAGTAATTATAATTACATTATTTCTACACATACTTAATTATTATGAGCAAAGTAATCAAAAGTTTTGTAGCAATTAGTGCCTAAACTATTTTCTTTAGGGAACTAATTTAGCAACAGTTTTCAACAGTCTGATGCCAGAAATTTATATTTGCTTGACATAATTTACAGACTGCAATACACTGTTTTTTGATACTAACGACTCGATGGACCTTATCCCATCATATCTATAAGTTTTGAGTGTCAAAATGTAAGGTGTGTAACATCATGTGAAAAAATTCTTTACAGTGGTCAAGTATTTTTAAGCTTTATGATTATAAACGTCACTTTTCTTTTTTACCCCATAAGAAATATCTTCGTACTTTAAGAAATATACTGAAAAAGAGAACAAAATCGGTTTAGCTGCTCTCGATATTTGCGCTTTCTTTAGTCCGACTGTTTTAATAACTAAAAGTTCTAGTACTTTAAACAGCTGATAGACTTAGCTACATCTAGTCAAACTTAGTCCGAAGTCTCAAAGTCGTTAATTATCCAGGTCTTGACCTGTCTTGGGAGCTCCAGGTGCCAGCTGCTTGGTATTCAGACCACTTCGCCGGCAAATTAAACAGTACCTAGTATTTGAACAGTACGGTACCCACTGTTTGAACTTCTACAAATGCTCAAAGTTTGTTAAGTTTGTTGGATATTATTCTTTTTAGGGGCTTAGCGCATCCATTTATCGAGGAATACTTTAGGCTATAATACAACGTCACTTTGCAAACATATATATAAAATGGTCGTATATCCTCGTTTCGAGGGCACATCTTTAACCATCTCCCCTAGCATTGAGATACTTGGCGTCAACATATCGAGCGAAGTCCAGTTCCGATATCATCTAGAGGGTAAGGCCAAACTAGCCTCGAAGAAGCTTGGTGTTCTTAACAGAGCGAGACAGTACTTCAGTCCGGACCAACGCCTACAACTCTACAAGGCGCAGGTTCGGCCTCATATGGAATATTGTTCTCATCTTTGGGCGGGGGTGCCAAAATACCAACTGCTCCCTCTGGATCGTATCCAACGAAGGACCGCTCGAATTGTTGACTGCCATAGTGTTTCTAACAGTTTGGACCCCTTGGAATTACGCCGAGATGTAGCTTCACTCTGCATCCTCTATCGATTGTATCACGGGGAGTGCTCTGAGGAATTGTTCGGAATCATACCACCTGCAACTTTTCGCCATCGTCCCACGCGAAAAACATACCATCCTCATCACCTTGATGAGTGGCAGTCTTCCACAGTGCGTTTTTCGCGTAACTTTCTGCCGCGCACTGTAAAACTCTGGAACGAACTGTCACCAGCAGTATTTCCGGACCTATACGACCTGCAAACCTTCAAGAAAAGAGCGTATTCCCTCTTAAAAGGCCGGCAACGCACCTGTAGCTCTTCTGATGTTGCGAGTGTCCATGGGCGACGGTAGTTGCTTACCATCAGGTGACCCGTTTGCTCGTTTGTTTATTTTTTAATAAAAAAATAAAAAAAAAATAAAAACAATAAGAAAATCACTAGAAAATATGTGGAAATCACGGGCAAAGTTAATACTCAACCTTGTAATAATAATGCTATTAATTAATTAATTTATTTATTTGACGCAAACGAAGTCACAGGCTATGATAACTTGAAAGTGTGTATTTCCGTTACTTTTTCATGCTGAAATTGACTAAAAGTGAAATATACTTATTAATTTAATACGAAATAAAACCTAAAAGCTCATGAACTAAAGCATAGTATTTAAAACATCCTACTTTATGTTTCTTGTTAATTGGCGTTAGTAAAGAACTCCTTTAAATTATTTTAGTAGTAAAATAGGGCATTTCCTAGTTTTATATTATGTTCTGTTATTCGTCCATATAATTGGCTAGTACTGTTCCCGTGCGGCGTGGTCGACGTACATACTAACAATATTGCTATACTGTGCTAATACTCAGCTAGCACGCGACTCTTCAGAGACAAACCGTAAACTTAAGGCTGCCTTCACACTAGCGTTTATCCAGCGTCGGCGTTCGATGAATGCGGCGCGTGCGTCGCGTTGTCGTGATTAAGTGTTTACGGGAAACTGGTACGACAACCACCACCTAGACGAGTTAGCTTGTGAGTTAGTGACAGAATGAAGTGAATGGCGTATTTTTTATGCTTCAAGAATCAATGGTATTTTGTAAAAATAATGTTTTACACACCCTCTTACCCACCAAAATTGGAATTTGCGAGAAAAATAAATATATAATCCTATTATTTTCATATTATCAAGACAAAAGAAAAGAAAATCCACGCTGCCTTGCCTGTCTTCGTGAATAATGTTTTTCTGGCTTCATTATATTTTATTATCGTGAGTCGTAAGTAAAAATATTGTAATTCTATATCAATTTGTATGGAGGTCTCGTAATGCCATTTTTCATGAGCATTTCCTGAAATGCGAAGTGACGCGCTCCCAGGGGCTTAACTATCAGCGGAGTGACAATTTACACGAAACTCCTTGATTCAGTTAAGAAAGTAGATTAAGTGATAAATCTTAGTAAAAATGTAGCTTGCGTTTTAAAGTAGTTAGCAAGTGTGGTATGAGAAGCGGTCGGTTTGGGCGGTCACAGATTCATATTCCCCTGCCTACAAAATCCAGGTAATAAGCTTACCCATTAACATTCGTAACCATGCAACCCAAAATTTCAGGCAACTTTCTGCTTAGCAAATAACAAATGCGACTGCTGTAAGATTTCCTAAAGGTACAATTCCGTGCATCGCGGTCGTGCACGACCTACGACTGTCGTCGGACGCTCGCGACCATAGTCAACGTATGAAAATGTATGGCACCGCTTCCGAGGCCCGCGACTGACGCGCGCGGCCTACGACTGTATAACTTTGACACGGTCGCGCGGGGCCTACGACTGTCGTCGGTCGTGCGTGACTGTCATAACTTCAAGACACGATCGCGCGCGGCTTACGACAGTCGTAGGCCGCGCGCGTCAGTCGCGGGCCTCGGAAGCGGTGCCATACATTTTCATACGTTGACTATGGTCGCGAGCGTCCAACGACAGTCGTAGGTCGTGCACGACCGCGATCGATCGCGATGCACGGAATTGTACCTTTAGAGCGTCCGTGGCCTAATGGTTCTTAATGGTAGAACTTTGGTTCGCGGGTGCATGTTCGATCCTGGGTGGAGGCGTGTACCAATGAGACATTTTCGGATCTCAAGTTCATATTATTAATACGAACGCTCGTACTGTGAAGGAAAACATCGTGAGGAAACCCGTACATAGTTGGTCCCAGACGTATTGACTAGTTCTTTCCTCTGGACTAGGCCGACTATGTTGCGAGAATGTCGTATGTGCTTGGGCAACCATACGGTCATTTAAATCTTGTCCCAGGCACTACAGTATTTGAGGAGTGATTACTTCGCTCTGAAAGTACTGTATAAATCATCCACAACGGATGCAAAGGCCTAGTTTTAAAATTTCCTACACGATATGAATATTAAAAACTTTCACATTGTTTAAAGTTTCGAACGTGAAAATCTTCTGCACAAGTCGTGAGGCATTCTGACATTCCAGCATATTATTATTATCTCATCTTTTCTTTTTCAAGCACAAGTTTTCAAACTACCTTATTCAGAGCTAGTTGCCTCACTCTATGAGATATTTTTGGCATTACTCAGATGTAACTTGTATCACTTTGTATAGCTTTTCATTCTCCAACTAAGCAACAAAGTGAAAAGTTTGAAGACAATTTTCCGAGCTGTTCAGGGAGTATTGAAAAGTAGGGATGTATGCGACAGCGCTATGCATATTTTACGGCAAAACCGTCAACCGCCGTCCTCCTGGGATGCCCAACCCATTTGCCGCTAAAAATGTTTTCGGAACGAACTACATTTCACGTGATATTAAAGTGTGATGCTCCACCCTTCGTCAGATTAATAATAATTACATAATCATTTCTGGCTAAATTACTTAAACCCTTACTATTAAAAATATTTACACAGGGAATTTACAAGGTTGCATTTGTCTGGCACATTACGCTGGCCGAATACACACGTTTTCCGTATTCGAGTTCCGAATTCGTTTTCCGTATTCGGAATTCCGTGAGACTAGCGCAAACGTTCTTTTCAAGCGCTAAAGCGCCGGCTTGCACTTTAAACGTACGTGCTGAATTCGTTCCGTTCGGAAAAAAGGGAACGTTTGCACCAGTTAATGTATTTTCTACTGATTCTATGCATTTGGATTTCCGAATATGGAAAAAGAATTCGAAAATCATATTATGTAACGGAAAACGTGTGTATACGGCTAGCCTTAGAAAAGTCACGTAAGATTCGAGCGAGTGAGCCTTGATTATTTGAATACGCCGGGTAAATGAATTTATTAGTAAAAGGATGAATTATACGATGAACAACATTCTTTAGTGGTCACTGGTCAGTGTGACCCATCCATACTAATAATATAAATGCAAAAGTATGTCTGTTTGATACCTCTGCACGCTCAAACCGCTGAACCGATTGTGATGAAATTTGGCATGGAGAGACTTTGGGTCCCGTGAAAGGACATTTGATAGTTTTTATCCCGGAAAATGTACGGTTCCCGCGCGATTTATCGTGCAGTCGTTTATGACTTTAGGCGCAACGCAGTTGCGGGCGTCATCTAGTCTTCTAAATATATAAAATTGCGTCATCTACTACTAAATAAGTCAAGTCTTTAAAATATAGATAGATAAAAGGAAACCGAGAATACTTAGGACCTGTTTCACCACTTCTTGATAAGTGCCGGATAGGCTTTCCACCACTTAACTTGGCAGATAGAGCATGGAGAATTTGGATAGCCTTTAGCTTATCCGGCACTTTATCAGGAAGTGGTGAAACAGGCCCTTAACATCTCAACAACAAGGCTGTTGAATAGATCAACTGTTAAGAAAAACCTCATAACCCTTTAATATTTTAGTTTGTTCATTGGATGTCCTAACTTAACCGTAGTATCTTTGATAGATTCAATTATAAACTTTGATTGTGATGTTGAAATAAAAAGACAGAAATTGAAATAAATAATACGATTTTTTAGATATCACGGTTAAGGAGATACTACCTAGTGGCTAGCACAAGAATGGACACAAACGTCTCAGTGCCGCTTTACCATTTTACTGAAAACCATTTATACGAACTTGCAGTAGCTCAAATCACTGAACAGATAAAATACGACCTGTTCCAATATAAGTGAAATCGGACTCTTTGACCTCTCAAGGTAAATACCAGCCTTACCGGATCGCCGAAAGAGATCTTTGACTTGCACTTTTATTGAAAATCTCGAACTTTTCTGTAACCCTCGAAAAGCCTCCCGAGTTTTTTATTATATTTTATCATTATCAAAAAAAATTTAAATGTTGATATATTATTCATTTTCATGTAGGTAGTTTGAAAAACTTTACATCGAATACTCATAAAAACAACCCTTAAAAAGTATTGGCAACATAAGCACCTGCATTCAATTAACCGAGCACCGATCACCTTTTTAAACCGGCTGACCACATTTACACGGACACTGACACATAATAAACAAAACACACAACTCACCCTATTCTAAGTTAGTAAAACACTTTTCAACGCGTGACTGTGCCCGCGCGGCTTCCGGCGGCGACTGAAGGGGGAGCTACATACCCGCCCCTTATATACCCCACCGTAAGGCCATGCGCACATCTGTTGAGATTTTTTATAATTTATGGTCCAGTTTTTGCGGTTCAAAGTTGGACAGACACGACAGGAACTATTAATTTTGTGTACTCAGCTGAAAGGGTTTGAAGTAAAAGTTTAAGTATTTTCTCGCTACTTTAGTTTCAGGGTAAATAAAATTTACTTTATATAGGATTTGTTAAACGAGTAATTTTGATTTTTAAAATAAAATACACGTTTGTTGTGCTAAAATTTTATCTCGAAACCGTACATTTTGTCAGGATAATAACTGTCGTATGGTTTTTCCTTTGGCTTATTCTTTTCGTAACTGTATATGGTATACCTAATATAATAATCGGCCAAGTGCGAGTCGGACTTGCGCACGAAGGGTTCCGTACCGTTATAGATCAAAAATAGGCCAAAAATGGTGTTTTTTGTATGGGAGACCCCTTAATTTTTTATTTTATTTGAATATTATTATTAATTAATAAAGTAGTAATATAATTAAGGCTTACGTGAAAATTTCAAGTGCCCACCTATTGTCATCATTGATACCGAGCAAAAAACGTTTGAAAAATTACGTTTGTTGTATGAGAGCCCCCCTAAAATATTTAATTTATTTTGTTTTTAGTATTTGTTGTTATAGCGGCAACAGAAATACACAATCTGTGAAAATTTCAACTCTTTAGCTATTACCATTCTTGAGTTATTTAATTGGTCTGATCATGTCAATTCAATGTTAATTGTGATCTGTCAGCTGGGTTTGACGGTTTGACGTAACGTGACTAAACTACTTAGGTCCCCCATCAGCCTGGGAATCAACTTCTCTGATAGTACCTTTAAAGAAATAGATCTAAGTAAGTTATTTAGTCAGTTTTGTTAGGTCAGTTAATTTAACTACAGGACCGTAAATACTGATACTAATTATGCCCCTACAGTGGGGGTCATTGACCGCACATGTTTCGTCTCAAACAAAAGTCATAAATTCGGCCGTCAACGACTTGAAGTTCGCGGCGAAATGAAAAAACTTGATGATATTTTTTCGTTTTTCTGACTTTTATTTGCTATACAGAGCCGTATTTGCTTGCACTTTCAAAGTTTTATCATTTCCCCTTATTTTAGAAGGAAAATATACCTGTACCCACCTTCATGAGAAAGTAATATTAGGATTTTTTTACTGTAAATTATACTTTAAAAATGAACCTGAAAATAAGTAAAGGGGCCACTTGATAACTAGCTAAAGCAGCGTAAACGCTCATAATACCACAAAGGTCTCAGCACAAATATTAACACGGAAAGGGATCGTCACCGTATATCCTCAAGCCGATTAGCTATGTCCACATGCAATTTCATCTTTAATTTTCGTCATCTTCTTTTTATTCAACTTTCGTTTGGCATATTCAATAATTGAATGCGTCAAAATCCACCCGCGTTGAAAGAAAAGTGTCATAGCAAGCGCTACGATTTCAACGCGCGTCACGGGCATGCCTCACGTAACACGTTCGCTGTTGACTGCGCTATAACGCCCTATGCCCTTGATGAACAAAAAAAGGCCCAGTGTGGACAAAGCTAATGACGGTAAGAAGGTTCCATTTCCGAGTTGACGTTGTACTGTGACGTATCACGTAAGGATACGCAGTTATCTCTACGACGCTACGACGTAGCCCGTAGCGTATACGAAGCAAGCTCTACATGCTACGACGTAGCTTACACGTAGCAAGCTCTACACGCTACGACGTAACTTATACGTAGCAAGCTCTACACGCTACGACGTAGCTTATAGATAGTGGTCTATTTACAAGCGACGTAGCTTGTACGTTGCAAGTTATATATTGCTACTAAAAGCATTTCCGTAGCAAATTCTACGACGCTTCATAGCAGCTCTAAGACAAATGAAAAGAATGTTATAGCTCACTTAAAATGCATCGCAACGCCTCGCGACGTTGCAATGTAAATTGACCCTTAGTTACATGTTTTACTATATTTATGTCTGATACTCTTTTTTGACCTGAAACAAAGCACGCATGTACAAAATAAAGTTTCAAGTTCATTGAAACAATTTGAACTTAAGTGAAATTGTGTGTGGAATTAAAAATGTAATAAAACTTGTTGAGAGCGTTGTTCTTTGTAACAACCGAACATGAGTTGATGCTCTGTTCACTACACTTTGTTTTCTAACATTTTAAACATATCTCTCTAAACTTATATGTAGAAGTGAAAGTGTACTACACTAGTTACGGAAAAGGAAAAAATACTTTTGACTCTGGAAAAATGTACGATTCTTAGGGGTAATTGAATTTCTGAGCAATAAAATTGCAAAACTCATCTAGTAAGTAAAATGAGTAACTAGGTAGCACGTACTACAAGAACTCACAACGTAACATAATAATGAATGTCCTGTATATTGTAGAAAATCTAACTTATACCCAATAATATTTTTTTCATTAATCAAGTATATGTATATCTGTCTGTTCGGAGAGACTAAATAAAATCTGTTAAAAATTGTAAGCCTTTTGACTTCAATTCCGATCAAAAAAGAGCATTTACTAAAACTACTGGCAAGTGTTACTGCCAGCACTGGCCTGGCGTGTGTATCTGGGTCAACAATATGATCAGATTTTGGGTCTGTTTTTAATTATTGCCCTCGGTGAACTTGTGCTATTCGATACATTACTCGCTCAATTATTCATGCTATACCTAATGCTCAACGAATTGTGATGTAGTCGTTAACTGATCCGCTTAATTGAGCACATCACACATGACGGAGATATTATAGATTTCATTTTATCGTATACTAGCTTTTGCCCGCGGCTTCGCTCGCGTTAAGAAGTATTATTATATACAATCTTTCATCCCCTATTGTATCCATTTAGAGGTGGAATTTATCAAAATCCTTTCTTAGCGGATGTCTACGTCATAACACCTACCTGCATGCCAAATTTCAACCCGATCCGTCCAGTGGTTTTTGATCACCATGTCAGTCAGTCACCTTTAAGTTTTATATTATATTATATAGACTACATGACGCCCAAAACTCCGTTGCACCAAAATTCGTTTATCGCGCGGGAACCGTACGCTTTTCCGGGATAAAATGTATCAAATGTCCTTTCCCGGGACTCAAAGTATCTCCATGCCAAATTTCAGCAAAATCGGTTCAGTGGTTTAGGCGTGAAGAGGTAACAGACAGACAGACATACATACTTTCACATTTATAATATTATTATAGATATAGATAGATAGAAGACTAGATGACGCCCGCAACTCCGTCGCGCCAAAGTTCGTTTACCGCGAGAACCTTATATTTTTCCGGGATAAAAAATATCATATGTCCTTTCCCGGGACACAAAAAGTATCTTCATATCTCACAGAATCGGTTCAGTGGTTCGACATGAAGATGTAACAGACAGACAGACAGACACACTTTCGCATTTATAATATTAGTATGGATTAATCTTAATATCGCTCTTTATAATATTTTGTTACAAAGCAAATACGTGTATGTCTGACTAAGAATAACAGTCATCGAGCTCTAGAACTATTTTTTTTTATTACTAACAAGCGATTTTTTTGTGAGTAGCTACATTTTGATAAGACGAACAACATTTTTATTTTCGAAAAATCTCGAAAGTGGTAGCTAACAGAGATAGAAAGGATTTCATACTTTGATTTGATGGGCCTAAAATATGGATTGTTCTATTTGTAGGACAATGATACTCTTAAATTATATAACAGCTATTAACCTACCAATATACAAAAAAATCTGCTGGTTAGGGTTCCGTTTTAGGGTACCGTAGTCAACCAAGTTTTGTTGATTACAGAACCTGGTAAAACGTTTCAAAAAAATTTGTTCTAGGGCTTTCCTCACTATAAATCTGTTTGAGTGTTCATCTGACTGGCTATCCGTCTACCAGCTGTCTGTCTACAT
Source organism: Polyommatus iphigenia (assembly GCA_963422495.1). Classification (NCBI taxonomy): domain Eukaryota; kingdom Metazoa; phylum Arthropoda; class Insecta; order Lepidoptera; family Lycaenidae; genus Polyommatus; species Polyommatus iphigenia. Next base: position 5,453,375 of record OY730188.1, read on the forward strand.
TTTACGCTTAAGCTTCTGAACCGATTTAACGACATTTTGTATGAAGATACTTTGCCGGCAAAGGACCCGTTTCCTTACTTTCATGACACAAATCTTGAGGAACTTACTACGGGCCATTGCTTAATGCTTAAGTTTAAAACGCTCAACAATTATTTATCTATTATAATCCTTCTAATTTGTCTAATTAAACCACCACATCCGAATAATGGTACCGCATTTAACAGACGATTGCGAGCACCTGTTGGGATATACAGGTATGTGAGGATTAGTAGTATCAAGGATATTGATTCATGGTGCTACGCAATTTGACCGATTAAGGGTTGATTCAGACCGCAGCGCGACGCGTAGATGCATTTATAAATTTGTATGGATTTGACAGATTCGCAAGACGTCTCACGCAATAGAAATCTGTCAAATCCATACAAATTTATGCCGCGCCGTGCCTCGCCTCGCCTCGTCGCGTTCCGGTCTGAATTGACCCTTATGTCATCTGTCTGACTATGAATTTCTTTGATAGTATAAAACCAGACGATACACTATTATTTTTTCATTGATGGTAGACGAAATATAGAATATACATCCATACTAATATTGTAATAAAAAAAAGACAGACTGACACACTTTCACATTTGTAAATGTGAAAGTATGTCAGTCTGTCTGTTACCACTTCACGCCTAAATCGCTGAACCGATTTTACTGATATCTGGTATGGAGATTATCCCGTTCCGTAATAAGATCCCGGAAAAGGACACATAGTGGAGTTCCCAGAGCGTAAAGTCGTGCAAACCTCCGATTTTTGCAATAGTGAATGAAAATTGAAAAGAAAAAAAGGAATGTGTAGCTGATAACATAAATAATAAAGTTTACCTATTGAAAAGTTGTGCTTTTGATTTTTAAATTATTCTCTTCCACTTCAAGTAAACTCATAAACTGTAAAATTTTGAAGAAAATTTGCATATTTCTTTCTTTTAATAATATAGCAAAATAATAAAATATATTATTTTTTTTATTTGTATCGTTGCCTATATTCCGAAGAAAGAAAATAAGTTGAAAAAATGTATAATTTAGATTTAAAATTAATATTTTTGTATGTAGATGAGCATACCTCCAAATGTGCTTGTTGTGTGCCTCGCCAGGTAAATGGCGTTCCTATTTTTCTTTGGTTTTAATTAGGAAGTTTAAAATTATTTTTTAGGCTTAACAAAGCCTTCTGTTTCTGAATGTGTATAACTTTTTAGCTCTTACTTTATTAAATTTTCTGAAAATGTAGCACAAACTTTTCACGGATATTTCGGGGAAAATCTGTATCTTTTGGTTAGGTTTTTACAGAATAAAATTGATTTTTTTTTTCATTAATTATATTTGCTAAAATATACTTAAAGGAAAAAAATACAAATTAGGTTAATAACTGATATTTTTTGTATTCAGGTAAGCATTTTCCAAACATAGGTCGCAGCATGCGTCTTTAGTATGTACGTGAGATTTGTAGCACCCATTTTTTTTCTGGCTTTACTTAAGTAGGAAGTTTAAATTTGTTTCAAAGACTAGAAAAAGTCTTTCATTTGTCGATGCATTTAATGTTTTGGCTCTCACTTAAATAAATTTTCAACAAATATAGAAAAATATTTTCGGTCTATTTTACACATTTTTGGAGATATTTAAACGTTTTTAAGTACTTAAAAGTTATAATTTCTCTAAAAATTAAATACGCACAACAAGTCAGTTTAACACACTTTTCGTTACAACCCTTAAATCCACCCAAACCCTTTTATCTTGGTTACGACGAGCGTTAATCTCTAAAAACTTTGCAAAAACCTTATAGTTGTATTTAGCTTAGCAAAGCAAACTTTCTTTTTTAAAAATTGTGTATTTGGTTAATTTTCAACGTAAACAATCGGATAAGAGTCATTATCAAGTAACAATAACAGTAACAAGATTTTTTTTTTCTGGACCGGTTTTATATGGTGAAATATTAATTTTTAATTAAGTAACTAAAAAATTTAAAGCACAAAAAAATTTTTGGTAAACTTTGCAAGTTATAGTGTAAAAAAAGAAAATGACACCTCAAAAACAAAAATCCATTCACTATTAGGGCTGGTTTACACGTATTAAGTAGATAAGTAGTAACTAAATTTTAACTTAATTTGAAGTGCTTGCCCGAAATGTGTCAAGACGTGACAAGCCCCGCCTGCCAACTCAACAGAAAATAGTCAAAATTCTAATTTCCTTGTTTAGTACTTAACTAAATTTTAACTTACTACTTGCAACTAAATTGTGTGTTTACATGCAATAAATAACTTAAAATTAAGTTAAAATTTAGTTAACTACTTATCTACTTAATACGTGTAAACCAGCCATTACACTTTTCGGAGGTTAAAACCTCTGGCGACTGCACTAACATAATTATTATTATACTTTTTTTCTTGAAAAAATTTACGGTTTTTGTAAAACCAATTTCGGCGCAACGGATATCCGAACGTCATCCAGTTTTATATAAATCAATAACTTTCAAGAAATTAACCAAACTTATTTAAAAAAAATTAAGTACAACCATTTTAACATAATATATTGTTAGTATGTTATTAAAAATACATTTTGCAGCCAAGCCTACACGAGTAAATCATGCTGAGCCGTATCTAGTCAGGCTTTGATAATTTAAAACTATGAATACCCAGCGGCGCTCATGCGTCGCGCGTGATCAAAGGACGTGATCAAAGTGGTCGGGCTTAGTGAGACGTGGTCGGTAACGCGATCTTATGCCCGCTACACACGTAAACACGTAAACAGGTACGCAGTGAGCAACAGGTTGTTTTGCTGATAATATTCGCGTAAAGCGAGTCGTTGGGAAAATTACAAAATAAGCTACATAAAATTCATTGTAAATGACTTACTTTTATAAGGTATTACAAATTAATACCTAAGTGGAAGAGCACGATAAGTAACAGTAAAAAATTGCCGTTTTTTTGCATAAATGGAGACTTCAGGGCCGAAAAATTATTTGAAAAAAAAAACTGTGGATATTATAATATGTAGCAAGATATATTATCCAGGTGATGAAGTAGATCAGTCATAAGGTTCAAATTATGAGGGAAATAAATTAGTAAATGTCCGTATGTTACAAAATGTTACTTATCGTGTTCTTCAATTTACGTCTTCAAATATAATACCCTACATCGGAGAAAAAGTATTTAGCAATAAAATAGATATAAAAGACAATAATTTATGCACCCTGCAAAAGCGGTTCGATTAAGCGGTTTGGCGTAAAGAGGTAGCAGACAGATAGACAGACTGACTCTTTGTTGTGGAAAAAGGAACTATTCCCGCGCGATAAACGAAACTCGGCGAAACGGAGTTGCGGGTATTATCAGACTCTATAAGGTCATTTTTTTCAAGTGTGACAGTAAATTATTATAATTTGGTTACAATATTTTAAGTAAATCTTTGTGACATTATCTAATTAAAGGTTAATTATTTAAGTACACTATAAACACAAAATATCTGTAGTTTACTTCCACCTTATATAATATTATTGATTGAAACTACTTAACACCCTGAACACATTTAGAGTTTGAATTCCAAATGAAATTGTCCTTTCGAAATCGCATTATCCGTAATCCGGCCCGATCGGGTTTCGCGATTCCTCAGTCCTCCCAACTGGAACTTTCGGAGCTCACTCACTTTGCTATTAGCTAATGACGTCAATTTGGACGAAATATGATCATTTTTGAGCAAATAGGCCTAAAAACCACAGAACAATAGTGCTAAAAACTTAACAAGGTTTACGTAGGAGCTATTTAGTAATCTGTAACCTGCAGTGACCTTGGTAACCTGTGCCTGAATCTATGTTTTTTTGCTTTAGTTTACCTATCCAATAGTGTTGTTATAATTTGTTAATGTTTAAATTTATTATAAATTCCGGTTCGAAAATCTCCAAAAGAGAATATAAGAAAGCTTGGGTGTCAATTTAACAGTCATAATTTGGTCATAATATTATTCGAATGTGAGATCACATACTGACAAGTAAGAAATGAAAACCTGCTAAAACCAAAAGCGTCCTATTTGGAAATAGTATAGGTAGAGCTCACACACATTTACTAACACAAAATTTCATTCCTCCCGGACTTTTAAAAACATTTTCGAAGAAAATTTCTCCATTTCCCATGAGCCCATGACACGGCCCACTGATCTCGCATCACCCCAAAATTGCGCAATCTGCTCCACACCGTAATTAGGTCACACACTACCCCATATCTTGCAGTGAAAAATTCAAACAATATTTTTACAATATTAATATTCTACCCCTTTGTAAATTTGTGCAGCCGAGTGTGAGGACGATCAAAGAGGTCGCATGTGCTCGATGGGACTAAACTTATTATCTGTGGTCACAACCCTGACCAATCATTAGACGCGCTCGCCGCGTTCCTTATTTAAACTCACGTCAGAACGGTCATTCGAGCGGCGACCGCCGGCCGAGCAGCATCTTTTGATCACTGAAGGGTAGTTAAAAACATAAATAACCCTTTGTTGAGGTAATGAGGGAAAATTTCCAACCTGATTATTTTTTAATGGTGCGTTGGTTAATTAATACAGCGGACTGGAAGCCATAAATAAAACTTGTTTTTTTTTTTATAAAATTAAGTACCTATATTCATCAGGACAACATTACTCTACAGTTTTAATCCAACATTAATACAGATTCGTTATGGTTGAGTAGCAGTCTCGGTTATAAATTCATGAAGCCCCAAGCGGCCACATCCGGCCGCGATAACAATGAAAAAGCTATTGTGTCTCGTTTTGCCACGACTGATGGGTAAACCAACTATCAATGTCAAACCAACTTGTACGTTTTAATTGGTTAAAACTCCAAATATCTATCATTTGAGGTATGAGAGAATACAATTTTAAGCTTGAATTAAATTGGATTTCTAAAATACAATTACGATGAACGCAAAATTTAAAAGATTTGACGGAAAAGCAATTGTTTATTTTACGAGTTACTTTGTAGAAGCATTTGAAGGAAGCGTTTCTTTGAAGCCCCTCCAGACTCCAGTATACCCGCATACAAAGAAACACAAAGTAAGTAAGGCCTCCCCGTGGAATATGCCAGAGTGAAAAGTAACTTATATGCTAATGAAGGCTATTGTCAACTTCTATCCCTACATCTAAAATTGTTTGATATTTCAGTGATGATTTTCAATGGGGTGCCGCATCTTTAGGTATTTTTCAAATTCCTTTAAAAATACCTACAAGTATACAAACATTATTACCAACTGAAACGTATGTACCATCGAGGAAATTGATTCCTAGGCAGTTGACGGACCTACGTCATTTGGTCGGCTTATGTAAATTCAATGTTAGTTGTGGTCGGTCAGATGGGTTTGACTTAACGCGACCAAATTACTTAGGTCCGTCATCTGCATAGGAATCAACTTCTCTGATAGTATACTTACATACTTAAAGTTCTCGTATAGTAATTAATGTGAAAAGTAATAATGTGAAAACTAAAAAACACGCTTTTTTTTTCAAAATATTGTTGCATAATGCATTGTCATTGGCTCTACGCTACGAATAATAAAAGGCTCTACGTATGTAAAGTTTCGAATTAATTAGATAGGTAAAAATCGCACTATATTCCGTTACATATATACAGTCCAAGCATTTAAAAGCGTGTCAAAAACCGGAGATACCTTTAATAGTCCTGTCACTCCTGGGAAAATACATACCTATAATTTATAAGTTTTTACCCCAGCAAATAAACGGTACCTAAACAGCAAACATGTCATTCCTTATAATAATTGTTTTAAAAGTGTGCACGGAACTGTATACTTCATAAAAGTTAATAGAGATTTTGTCATGACATCATAAATCTATTCTGTAAATAAACTACACCTTTGAGCCTTTGAGCTACAGTCTTTGAGGCTGAAATAATTTTGCAAAATTTGAGCATGTTATCACAAAATATAATATCCTGTCCCACTTAATATATTACAAAATATTCGCGAGGCAGCGTAGATCCGACTACCCCACATCAGCAGCCTTCCACAGTAATCCCTACCCTTCAGGGCTACCTACCACATGAATATATTCAACATAATAATTTCATTCTTGCGAACAAAAGGTTGCGATTTTCGCAGCCCTACAAGCGCCATCCCTATCCCAGGGTTGGCACACTCGCGTCATTTTCCTTATTTATAACAATCAGATACGTCCACAAAAGGTTTAGGCGTAGCCAACCCTACGCCAGCGAGTAATAATTTAATTAAATTACATAATATTTTCCCTCGCTCGCAGGGGATTTGAATACATTTAGTTAATTTCAATTTTCGTGCCTCAAATTCGGAACTAGATTTAGTTTTGATCTGGGATACGTTATAAATTTAAGCATATTTGAAACTACGCGAAATATTATATTAATTTAATACTATCAGACATTAGTTTAGATTTCAAATATTGTATTATTAATTTTAATGGTAATTTCAACAATTCGTGCAGTGAAATTCTATAATTATTAATACAATACAGTAGCCATTCACTGCATTAACAATTATTGTTTCGGTGTAGTCAAAATAATAACCGATAGAGTTGGATTTAATAGGTTTTAAAAACAGAATAGGGATGTTATTAACCATACTATATACTTATAGTACGCTGAGCTTCAGCCTACAGTACACTACACTACACTACACAGACAGTAATGAAACACCTGCGCTACTGGTTATAGCAGTATTTATTGTTGTCGTTGTTGACGCACTCGCCGCACAGGTGCGGGAGGTACGGCGACGGCACCAGCACCACGGTCTCCGCACGCATCTTGTACACTATCACCCCGGAGGCCGGGGCAGCTGGCGCTCCTACTACACTACACTACACTACACAGACAGTAATGAAACACCTGCGCTACTGGTTATAGCAGTATTTATTGTTGTCGTTGTTGACGCACTCGCCGCACAGGTGCGGGAGGTACGGCGACGGCACCAGCACCACGGTCTCCGCACGCATCTTGTACACTATCACCCCGGAGGCCGGGGCAGCTGGCGCTCCTACTACACTACACTACACTACACAGACAGTAATGAAACACCTGCGCTACTGGTTATAGCAGTATTTATTGTTGTCGTTGTTGACGCACTCGCCGCACAGGTGCGGGAGGTACGGCGACGGCACCAGCACCACGGTCTCCGCACGCATCTTGTACACTATCACCCCGGAGGCCGGGGCAGCTGGCGCTCCTACTACACTACACTACACTACGCGGACAGTAATGAAACACCTGCGCTACTGGTTATAGCAGTATTTATTGTTGTCGTTGTTGACGCACTCGCCGCACAGGTGCGGGAGGTACGGCGACGGCACCAGCACCACGGTCTCCGCACGCATCTTGTACACTATCACCCCGGAGGCCGGGGCAGCTGGCGCTCCTACTACACTACACTACACAGACAGTAATGAAACACCTGCGCTACTGGTTATAGCAGTATTTATTGTTGTCGTTGTTGACGCACTCGCCGCACAGGTGCGGGAGGTACGGCGACGGCACCAGCACCACGGTCTCCGCACGCATCTTGTACACTATCACCCCGGAGGCCGGGGCAGCTGGCGCTCCTACTACACTACACTACACTACACAGACAGTAATGAAACACCTGCGCTACTGGTTATAGCAGTATTTATTGTTGTCGTTGTTGACGCACTCGCCGCACAGGTGCGGGAGGTACGGCGACGGCACCAGCACCACGGTCTCCGCACGCATCTTGTACACTATCACCCCGGAGGCCGGGGCAGCTGGCGCTCCTACTACACTACACTACACTACACAGACAGTAATGAAACACCTGCGCTACTGGTTATAGCAGTATTTATTGTTGTCGTTGTTGACGCACTCGCCGCACAGGTGCGGGAGGTACGGCGACGGCACCAGCACCACGGTCTCCGCACGCATCTTGTACACTATCACCCCGGAGGCCGGGGCAGCTGGCGCTCCTACTACACTACACTACACTACACAGACAGTAATGAAACACCTGCGCTACTGGTTATAGCAGTATTTATTGTTGTCGTTGTTGACGCACTCGCCGCACAGGTGCGGGAGGTACGGCGACGGCACCAGCACCACGGTCTCCGCACGCATCTTGTACACTATCACCCCGGAGGCCGGGGCAGCTGGCGCTCCTACTACACTACACTACACAGACAGTAATGAAACACCTGCGCTACTGGTTATAGCAGTATTTATTGTTGTCGTTGTTGACGCACTCGCCGCACAGGTGCGGGAGGTACGGCGACGGCACCAGCACCACGGTCTCCGCACGCATCTTGTACACTATCACCCCGGAGGCCGGGGACAGGTACCGCTCTTCGTGCGGCACGTGATGCAGGCTCCTGGAACAAATGGGATTTTTGAGATAAATGGGATTTTTGGGGTATCTGGGGGTAATTGCTTTTTTTGGATAAATAGATTTTTGAAGTGAAAACTTCTTTAGCGGCGTTGAGCACTTTTAAACCGAATGTACAACGAATTTCTGCCCACCCCTAGTAAAAACTGTGAAACTCGCGTCAGATTCTCGTGCTGATCGAAAAACCTTGGAAAAACCGTAAGACGGTTGGAGAGTGGTGTTTTGTGTCGAACTCGAACTCGAACTCGAACTCGAACTCGGACTCGAACTCGAACTCGAACTCGAACTCGAACTCGAACTCGAACTCGAACTCGAACTCGAATTGATTGTGAATGTTTCGATTAATTAAAAAATAAATTAATTAAAAATCAAAAAACTCGACTGCAAAAAATGTTAACTAAAAAGAACGAAATAAGACCTAATTCTGCCGGAGGCAGCGAATCCATGTTTTAATTGATACGACTCTTGCTTACGAATTTCATGCCAGGATAAATAGAAGGTTACATAGAAAAATGTAGAAGAAGAAAGTGGATAATAAAATGCAGTCGGAGCCATGTCGCACCAAGTTTAACATTAATTCATAAATCATAAAATATTATGCCTCCGACTGCATTTTATTATCCACTTTCTTCTTCTACATTTTTCTATGTAACCTTCTATTTATCCTGGCATGAAACTCGTAAGCAAGAGTCGTATCAATTAAAACATGGATTCGATGCCTCCGGCAGAATTAGGTCTTGTTTCGTTCTTTTTAGTTAACATTTTTTGCAGTCGGGTTTTTGATTTTTAATTAATTTATTTTATTTGCGACTTTTTAGTTGTAGTCATCTAACCATTTCGACAATCAATCTAATAAAAAATTGAAAAACTACCGTGCTGATATAACCATATATCGTAGGCGGGCGAATATTTGAGAGAGACAAAATTCATGTCTTTGAAGTTGGGTCCAAAACGCCTTCGTAAATTTGATGTAACATTACACATTTCAATGTCTAATTAACTTACGAAAATGCTGCTAAAACTATTTTAAAGTAGAGTTAATATTTCAAAAGTTATTAAAAAAAAAGTACCAAATTGTGAAATTTTTGCGTGTCGTTTCGATACTGCCGCTTACAATTTATTATTTATAAAAAAAATGAGCTAGAAAGGATAAAAAACTTAATGTTAATTTGAAGATAAAGAACTAATAAACTATTCGATACCAACAAATAACACATCAACTTACATTAAATAACTAAAAATTCTATTTTTAAAATGTTTATAAAATTCACGTCATTGTCCTGCGCATTGTTTGTTTTGAATGCCTTGCCGATATACTCTACGTGACGGGTTGAAACCTATTTTGCGATAAAATCTGCTGGCTCACTTTATTTGATCGCAGTGCTTTGGTGTGGATAGAGGTCTTCGTTTTATGCAGGTGAGTCTTTGAAATACGTTCTACAAAAATTTCCAAATAAGACGTCATTTACCTTTCTCGATGTGTGCCAACATTTTTTATACCAAGTTATAAAGGCCCGTAACATTTCTAAGTTCTTAATAATTTTCTTTGTTTTCTTTATATCAATACTTAAATATTAAAAGAATTTAGTGAATCCGTCATTTTCCTGAACGTCATTTTCCTGAATAGCCCTAAAAGCATGATGACGGTCATTCAGAATAATGACCAAATCTGTAACTGTATTTCTGGAAAACAGGGATAAATATATCGAATCGATGCAATGTCGATATTATAATTAGGGAATTATTTGACACCTTTTCGAAAAGTGGTAGTAGAATAGTAAGAAAAGTAGTAAAAATTTTATCTATACTTCAATATTATAAAGCAGGAGAGGTTGTTTGTTTGTTTGAACGCGCTAATCTGAGGAACTACTGGTCCGATTTGTAAAATTCTTTCAGTGTTAGATAGCCCGTTTATCGAGGAAGGCTATAGGCAATATTTTATCACGCTAAGAATAATAGGAGCGAAGAAATAGAGGAAAATGTGGAAAAAACGGAGGGAAATTATTTGAAAGGGCTTATTTGAACGCACTAATCTCAGGAACTACTAGTCCGATTTAAAAAATTCTTTCAGTGTTAGATAGCCCATTTATCGAAAAAGGCTATAATGAATATTTTATCACGCCAAGAATAATAGGAGCCAAGAAATAGAGGAAAATGTGGAAAAAACGGGGGGAAATTATTTGAAAGAGGGCTTATTTGAACACACTAATCTCAGGAACTACTGGTCCGATTTGAAAAATTCTTTCAGTGTTAGATAGTCCATCTATCGGGAAAGGCTATAGGGCTATAATTTTTCACGCTAAAACTAATAGGAGCTAAGAAATAGAGGAAAATATGGAAAAAACGGGGGAAATTATTTGAAAGGGCTTATCTCACGAGCTACTGGAGCAATTTTTCTGTTATTTGGTACAGAATATAACTGATAAGAATTAAGAAATTGACCACGTGAAGGATCATACGCTATTTTTTGTGGACTAATTTGTCTGTGAAATATCTAATTTACGCGAGCGAAGCCGCGCGGAACGTTTGGTAATAAAATATTATTTGAGAAATAATAAATATGAGAATTATTATTTAACAGGTGTACATTTTTTATTGCAGGTGACTCGAAAATGTAGAATATTTTTTTTAAAGGTAGGTTTTGGTATTAGCTATATTTTCGGGAATACATTTTTATAATAAATCAATACTTTTACTAACATACAAGTTTTATTGAAAATCCTATTTTTTACTTGTAATAATAATAATAACCCCCACACCGGTTTCGGTGACGGTGGCTGGTTTCATTGAAACCAGGCAAGTTACGCAGGAGTAATTTTATAACGCCCAAGTGTGTGCGCAGTACACATGAGCACTCTCTATTCCTTTTAACTCTCATAACCCAGTGAGACGGACGACCGACACGACTGGCGAGAGATCAGGCGCAGGACCGACTTTTACATGCCCATCCGTGATCCGATGCATGGATCATCTTACTTGTCAGACCTTATTTTCCTGTTCTGAGTGTCAGACAATCAGGTGATCAGCTTGCAATGTCCTAACCAAACTTGGAAATAACAATTAACAATATGTTTCCAACGCGGGAATCGAACCCACGAGCTCTGAGTCAAGAGCCACGCTCTTAACCACTGGACCACGGAGGCGTTTATAATAATAATAATAATATAATCAGCACGAATATGGATAAGATTTTTAAAATAATCATTATTCTCAACAAATAGTCATTATTCTAAGTAAACACGTCATTTTCCACAAATTTCGTCATTGTCATGAACAACAGTTTTTACTTAATTTTAAATATCTCTTAAATTATTTAATTTTTTTCGTGACTCTTACAGAAAGGGAATTCTATTTCGGTGCCTTTTAACACCAGAAACATTCAGAGCAATATTTAAGGGTTTTTTAAAAAACACAATTTTTGGCCTAAAATAACATTTTGAGTAGATTCACCCACCGTGTACACTTAGAAACGTGTACCTACAATACGTTATAATAGGTCTTTACATAGGTTTGGTACTGTTTCAATGTATGTTTCTAGTTTTAAGTACCAAATCATTGTTTTTTTTAATAATTTGTCATTGAATTTTCATCTTGTTTCAGTAATGTCAGTTAATTTTTAATTAATATTGGATTTATCCATGCAGGCGGATTTTGGTTTTTTCTTATTTTATTACTAGCGGCCGGCCGCGGCTCCGCCCACGTGGATGTCGGTGAGCTCTGCAAAAAGCATACCCAGGAAAGACTCGGTCAGCAAAATGATTCCCAGGTCAATTCACAGACTCCGACACTAACATCGACGACGCAGTCATTATACGCAGGCTGCACCCTGCACAAATTGTCTTCCTCCCGCACGCGCACCCGCCTTGTGACGCCAACTATCGTAATATTTTAATTTCGCCATAATTTCAAAACCAAATGTCCAATTTTATTCATTCAAAGACCAAATATTATCTACATAACCTGTACTTAGTAATGGAATAATTAATTTTGATAAGGATTAAAAGAATGAGTAAAATAAACGTGTTTAAATGTAGTCGAAAAAAATATCAAGATTTTTAAATAAAAAAATGGTTATTGTGCCTCACTCGACATAGATAGGTATAGTGTGTCGCGGACTTTTTTATAGATATTTGTAAGTTCTACAATTACTTAGAATTTTATGGTTCTATCTTTTACAGTTTAGGCAGCGTACGTAAAATAAGTAACTTTTCTTGTTGATTTTTTACACCTTGCGTCCGAAGAACCCAAATATCTTACGGAACCTTATTTTTTCCAAAATAAAATTCAGCCTATGTTCAGCAAAAATCATCAATCAAGAATCCCAATGGTAAAAGAATTTTTCAAATCGGTCCAGTAGTTTCCGAGCCCAACAAACAAAAAATCAAATCTTTCATCTTTGTACTATTAGTGTAGATTTATCGTTCGATTTAATATTAAAACTGCAAGTTTATAACTGCAATATACATATTTAGAATCAGTGTTTAAAATTCTTTATTTTGATACCCCACTATGCTTGGTAGATTTTTATTTTTGTTTACCTCACGATATGGCGTCAAACATCCGCCATTTTGGTTTTTTCTTAATGTCACCTATCTAGGAACACTCGGGCTATTAAGACAAATCTAACGATACCTCAAATGTGAAAATCCGTTTAGCCGTTCTGAAGATACGAGGTAATAAAGAATATTACACACATAGAAGATACGCGCTAAACACATAACCCTCCTGGCAGTCGGGTAAAAAACAGACTATCCGATTCCGATTCGGATTCGGATTCGGATTCGGATTCAGATTCACAAAAATCCCATTTATTTAAATGGGATTTTTGTGGAATTAACGGGATTTTTGAGAGATAAATGATAATTTTGTGGTGAAACATTGGATCATTTTAGAACAATGGATAATACCCGCAAAATCGATGTTTAGTTATTAGATTAAGGTACATCCATTTTACCCTATTCTTTTGATTTTACTAAGTACAGTGTGATAAAAAAATATATAATGATTGAGTTTTCTCAATCAGTATATATTTTTTTATGAAGTAAGGCGTAAAACTACTATGAAACTATGTTACAAGACAGTGTTACTATACTAAAATGGGATTTTTATTTGCAGCTACGGGTACATCACAAGTTGCCTCGGATGAATCGGGAAACATTCCTCTCAATTTGAAAAAGCTTCATAGGGAATAATTAAACAGATTAAACGTCAAAGCTGGTCAGCGCGGCTATCTCTGACAAAGGATCGGAGCTGTCTGGAGCCGGCATGAGGGTAAGCGTTTGATAGTTAATCGTCTGAGTACAAAGCACATGTGATTGTATTATGGTATTTTCTGACAGATATCTACAGACCTATTAGGTTTTTTCTATGCCTGGGCCCTGGCCAAACCGAGTTTTTAATTCGTGACATAATAATTATTATGGCTATTTGTCACGAAAAACCTATTGCTATTTGCTACATAGCTCTGCCTATTGGCAGGTGGTAGGAGAGTCATAAAATTCTTATTGGCAGTTTTGAAATACATGAGTCTACAAGGCAGCGCTTCGTGTCTGAAGGGTCTGCAGCCCCGGATTTTAAATAGGCTGCTACAGGCCTCGGTCTAAGGGCGGCTGCGACCTATGGGCGACAGCGTCCATAGAGGCCTTTAGATTAAGACGTACATGGGGCGACGGAAATGAAGTGGACTACTCATATAAAAAAATTCGGCACTGAGGGTCTGGCCCCTAGCGAGAAAATAAATATCGAAAATATTCATTAGAATTTATGCCATCATGTTATAAAATATCACTTGACAGCAGCTTTTCATTGCCTCCGATCAACATGATCAAATCCTTCGATCGCGGATTCTTGGAAATGCTATTGTATTTTATTGTTGTCGCGATCACCGGTGCTCGTATTAAAGTCTTAAAGGATTTCCACTCGGAATATCTCGTTAAAGGATTAATATTTTGCATGTAAGTATGTATATTTACTTAATTATTCTGTTTATTATTCAATTTTATTCTTCTATTATGTGATTTTTACCTACACGCCAAAATTTCTTTAAAGACCTAGTGATTTCAATTTTTTTGCCCAATGTCATAGGTCAATGTTTCCCAACCTTTTTTCGTTACGGGCCCCTAGGAAATCAAGCACAGTTTTCACGGACCCCCTAATGAAATAAAAGCAAAAAATATCGGATTATGTATGGTCCAGAGATGACACCGCGGACTCCCAGGGGTCTACACGTTGGAAAACACTGTCATAGATTGTTTAAAAGTCCGATAAAGATACTTACGAATTGTTCGCGTCTCCTTCAACCGCCGTATGTATCACGAGCTCTCCGTTCTTATCACGCAAAATGGCGAAGCTGAAATGTAGATACAAGTAGATATTAGTATAGGCCCAGATATTTAAACTCAGCTATTCAAAGTTCTGTGAAAATATTTTTATTTAAATGTTTGGCAGTTTTCACCCCCAACGAAAGAGGGGTGTTTGACGTGTCTGTTTGTTTTCGAGTGACACCTGCGCAGACATACCTGCACAGCCCACAGGTGGCCTCTCCGGTAGACTATACTATAGTAATAGCATGTACGGCTTTCATTAGGATTTATAATATAATATGTTTGTCCGTGGCATCGTAGCATCTCAACGAGTGGACCGATTTTTGACCGACTTCCAAAAAGGAGGAGGTAATACGTTCGGCTGTATGTATCTTTTTTTTTTTGTATGTTCAACGATTACTCGGCCGTTTGTTTTTTTTTTTATTAAATATGGGGGCAAACGAGCAAACGGGTCACCTGATGGTAAGCAACTACCGTCGCCCATGGACACTCGCAACATCAGAAGAGCTGCAGGTTTGTGGTCCGATTTTCAAAATTATTTTTGTGTTGTATAGGGTTTAACTCGAATTTGGTACCATGTTCACAAAAGTGGTGATCTGATGATGGGATCCTTGAGGAATCGAGGGGACTCCTTGAAATTTGTATGGAAACATAATATAGTGATTTCGATTCTTTCTGAAGCATTCGAGGTGAATGCTAACAAAAAGTAAGACCTCGCACCAGGTTATACCCTGGATCCGAAGGTACCGAACAGAACTTTTGAATGCTTAAAGGTACAGGTTCGGGGATTTCGGCGTTGTTTAAACAACTGAGAGCATAAGCCAACACATCAATTTGATTGATCATCATTATCACAACCATAATTATATTATGTCATCACACTATGACCCAATTTTTGGTACCTTTCGTGATATTTTGCATCGAAGCAGATGTTTTTGATGATGATTTCGTTGTTTGTGGACCGATTTTCAAAATTTTCGTGTTGTTATATAGGATACTAGATGATGCCCGCAACTTCGTTGCGCCAAAATTAGTTTAGTGCGCGAGAACCGTACATTTTTCCGGGATAAAAACTATCCTATGTCCTTTCTCGGGACTCAAAGAATCTCCATGCCAAATTTCAGCAAAATCGGTTCAGCGGTTCGAGCGTGAAGAGGTAACAAGAGGTAACAGACAGACAGACAGACAGACAGACAGACAGACAGACGGACAGACAGACAGACAGACAGACACACTTTCGCATTTATAATATTAGTATGGATAATCTTAATTTTATATAACAATTACGAAAGTGGTGAGCTGATGATGGGATCTATGAGCAATCGAGGGAAATCCTTGAAATATATCAAAACACTCATAGTGGTTAAAATGCTGTTTATAGTAAGTTAAACATATGTTACGAATAAGAGAAATTTCATACGAAGGTGTCTCTTGGTCCAAAGGCACTGAACAGAACTCCTGAACCTTTAAAGATAAAAGTATGGAAATTGCAGCATCGCTTTGATAACTGCAAGCATTTACCACAAAATGTGAATAGTTAACATTCGTATTGGTTATTTACGCATAAAGCCTTATTTTGTAGATAACTAAAAAGAGTGAAATTATTATTTTTTACAAAAAAAATTAAAACTGACTTCCAAGGTAAAAACAATAGTAATATGAAGTAAAAAGTATTAAATAACTCTTTCTCTTTAATAGTGCCTTTTTCAGAATTCGTCTAAATCTCAACTATTTCTGTACATACTTACTACAGTCTTCATTAGTTTGAAGTCGGTGTGAATGATAATGAAGACTGTAGTAAGTATGCACAGAAATAGTTGAGATTTAGACGAATTCTGAAAAAGGCACTTTTAAAGAGAAAGAGTTAATTAATAATTAACTCTTTCTCTTTAATTGTGAAATAAGGAAATAAATTATTAATTACTATTATTATTATTAATTAATACTTTTTACTTCATATTACTATTGTTTTTACCTTGGAAGTCGGTTTTAATTTTTTTGTTAAAAATAATTATAATGATCTGGTGTTTTTTTGTTTGACAACTGAAAGGGTACAGAGTGTTTTAATCAATAGTTGGTCATTATCAGCCAACTAAGTAATGAAAAGGTGTTTAATATCTTATTCACAAAAGGTGGTAAGCAAGTTCTAGTTATATTATCAGGTCAATATTTTGCACTCTGATTCCTAACACGTAGATTTTTTTATCGTTTTTTTTTTTCTTTCAATATATTCTCTAGTTAGAAGTCCCATAACGTTAGTTTTGAAACCTTTGTTTCTTACGAGAAACAACAGCTCCTGTAATAGCCGTGCACGTCCACACTGTGCACTTTCATCTTCAATTTCCGTTATCTTCTTTCATTCAACTTTCGTATTGGCGCATTCAATCATTGAATGCGTCAACGAACGCAACGCCAACATTGTCATTTTTGTTCAGTTGCAGTGTCTGTCAGCTTATTGTAACATGTGCGACGAGAACATTAATTTACTGGGTGGAATATGTGCGCCTTATTTGGTTATAAGAAATTCCAGAAAAAAAAGAGCAAAGCGAAAGTTTTGGATACGGTCAGAGGGCATGCGTCGCGGGCATGCCTCACCTGCGCTGTTGACTGCGCGGCGCTATGATGCATGCCCTTAATGAACAAAAAAAGGCACAGTGTGGACATAGCTAATAGTCAATGTCAACAGCTATTAATACCACTTGGGTGCACAATGAAATGACAAATGAAAATAATTGGCATCAACGATGTTTCAGCTCACTTCATCAGCGCAGCGAGACGATTGCACTACAAACTTCAGCGTTACAGCTTGCCGTTTCATTGTATGTCTACAAGGTCTTAGGGTTGGGCCACAATACTACGTTGCGTTGTCGCGTGGTGCGTCGTATCGCAAATATTACTTAATTGAATGAATGATGAAATAGCATTCTCGTAATATTACTTAATTAAAGTAATACATAATATCCAATATAACATTCATTTTATTATATTATATTGTGTAGATAACTAATTTATTTAAATTTACAATAACAATAATATACATAAATAAAAAATAATTTAACAACGATAATAATTAGAATTTAAAAAAAGAAGGAAAAACTAAAGATCTTAATCAAAAAGGCCACCCCGCAGCGTTCCATGCTCAAACGTCCCCATCACACTGGCCGCGTTACCGCGCTGAATGGCTAGGGAGACGTGTTGGGCCGGGTATCCAATATTATTATATCAGCTGATTTATCGCGATCAACAGTTTTGGTGTGCAAACAGCCTTATAATAAGGTTCGATGGTAAAAGATTTCTTAATTAACAAGAAATAAACTGTTTGAGTCGACTTGTCAAATTGTATGTTGTATGTTAGTTAATTAGAAACAAAGAGCCAATTACAACTTTTGTTTTGTACCAAAAATCATTTTTGTAAAAAACATTTTGAACACACTTTTTTTATGTTGACAACCGTGTGGTTAAGCCTGCGGCTAAGACATAATACGGACTCAACTGTTGCTCATGATGGACAATACATGTAACCATGAACATGACATAGAAATGTAGACAGCGTCTGGTAAAAGTGATGCTTATAATATTATCGTCGGCACAAAGCTACCTGGGTATCTCGGAGCAGTCCCCCAGCACGAGGCGCTCGGTGCACGCCAGCGGCTGCAGCTGCTCCACGGTGCCCGACAGCGTCTGGATGGTCGACGTCTGGAGGCGGCATTCACCTGGACAACGGAAGTTATGGCTAAATTGCAAGAACATTGAAGGGTTACATTATCTTTGATTACTGGTTTCTGAGGCGTTTGATTTGCTAACATTGAAAACTTAACCAATCACAAAGACTCAAAAACATGGGCATCAGCCCTTTCACGATACGCGAGTGCCACCACTTACGTGCAGGAAAGTGACAGTCAAAATTCAATACCTAATGGCGCGTCCGTACCTGGATACAACTGCATCTTTACAAGATGGCAGCTGCAGGGCCCGATCTAAGGTGGGCGAGCCGGGCATTTTCCCAGAGCGGCAGAAAATTAGGGGTGGCTTAACTTATTCCTATCTTCCAACCTAGCTATTAGCCACCACCACCTAAGTTTGTACCTTCCACTTTTCCCAGAGCGGCTAAATAGCTAGATCGGGCCCTGGATAGCAGCCTTAATTATAGTTCTTCGACAAAAAAATCCTTGTAGTCCACTACTCACGGTAGATCCCGAATCGCTTCATGAGCTGCATGGAGGTGAGGCTGTCCATCATCCAGCCGAAGTTCTCCACCTCGAACTGGATCTCAGCGCCCCCGTTCACGCTGATCGACGCCATGCCGTGCTTCTCCTGTATCAAAGGTGCAGCTTGATTATATGTAGGGGAAGCCATAAACAAAATAGCCATAAAAAATTAAGAGGGGCTCCCATACAAAAAACACCATTTTTGTCCAAAATTTTGCTCTATAAGGCGTGGTACGGAACCCTTCGTGCACGAGTCCGACTCGCACTTGGCCGATTATTTGTGTATTTGTAACTTCTTCACGCGAAAACAAAATATATAAACACGCGTAGTGTTCCCTTTAGATGTCATGTTTAAGCGGGCCGGTTGACCCGCGGACAGAAACTACTTATATAGTTTTCCGAATTCAGTATAACCAATGTAACTACTTTTATTATTATTTATTTATCGTAATTCATATTCATTCAATAATCAACTTCGTCAAAGCACCTTGATGACAGCGGTGGTGTTGATGGTGTCCTTGTCGAAGCTGCCCAGCAGCTGGGACACCGGCGTGTCGCCCAGCTCCGTGTGGGACAGGACACCGAACCTGTGTAGCTAGAACAATTTGTGAGTGTGAGTAAAGAAAATTGTGATACGTGGTATAGTGTTTAAATAGTTTATATTTGTATGTGCATTTGTATGAGTAAAGAAAGGATCCCAAGCACTTTGCAAACAGTCTATGGATACTCGCAACATCAGAAGAGTTGCAGGTGCGTTGCTGGATTTACGCTTACACACAGTACATTTAGCAGTTCATTATATTATCTAAGAATTAAAAATTCCGTCCACTCAGAACAAATCTGATGCAGGATAATCTATTTGTAATCTGTCACTTTTTTCATAATGGTAATATATTTTTTACTCGCGTTTAAGAGCGCCCAAAATCATTTCTCAGACTTGAAAAGTCAACATCCCCCAAATTTATGGGAACTTCAAAAATGTAACTGGAAAAGTCTTACACCGAAACATTCGATGAAATATAAATTCTGTGGTCTGCTTACAATATTAATGCTACAGACAAACTTTGGTCTTCTGCGGTTTTGTGGAATGTTTAAAATTTAAAACAAACATTGTTGCATTGACATATTTAGAGATCTTTGCATTGCTGTAATTTTATGGCTTATAAAATTATTATAGTAAAGTTTATTTTCATTGCAATAAGAAAATTAACTGAAAAAAGTGAAATAATTGATAATTTAAAAATCAATCAATTGGTAATCATCATGTGGAATATATTCCAATTGTATACTTTGTATTCGAGGAATATACATAAATATTTGTATTCAAAACTATTTATAGATCGAATGATTAATGATATTGTAAAAATATAGATTAAAAAAAGCATTACACATAATAATGGTTTCTTCTTACTTAATCGATGTTTATAGGTCAACTAAAATTACTTTTAAGATAAACTTTTATAATGTCATGACTGTTATTACAACAGTTTTTACAAGAAATAAAAGCGATGAAACGGCTTAACATTAAAGTTAGGCGTAGGCCGTACAAAAACACTTCACTGTGATCATTTCAAAACATTGAGATACTTGGCGTCAACATATCGAGCGAAGTCCAGTTCCGATATCATCTAGAGGGTAAGGCCAAACTAGCCTCGAAGAAGCTTGGTGTTCTTAACAGAGCGAGACAGTACTTCAGTCCGGACCAACGCCTACAACTCTACAAGGCGCAGGTTCGGCCTGCTGCTCCCTCTGGATCGTATCCAACGAAGGGCCGCTCGAATTGTTGACTGCCATAGTGTTTCAAACAGCTTGGACCCCTTGGAATTACGCCGAGATGTAGCTTCACTCTGCATCCTCTATCGGTTGTATCACGGAGAGTGCTCTGAGGAATTGTTCGGAATCATACCACCTGCAACTTTTCGCCATCGTCCCACGCGAAAAACATACCATCCTCATCACCTTGATGAGTGGCAGTCTTCCACAGTGCGTTTTTCGCGTAACTTTCTGCCGCGCACTGTAAAACTCTGGAACGAACTGTCACCAGCAGTATTTCCGGACCTATACGATCTGCAAACCTTCAAGAAAAGAGCGTATTCCCTCTTAAAAGGCCGGCAACGCACCTGCAGCTCTTCTGATGTTGCGAGTGTCCATGGGCGACGATAGTTGTTTACCATCAGGTGACCCGTTTGCTCGTTTGCCCCCTTATTTAATAAAAATATATATATATATAGGAAATTGTTAAATGAATTAACAATTTCCTTGTGGACCCTCTAGACGGATCGGTCTTCGGCGTTATTTCAATCTACCCACCACATCGATACAACTTATTAATACAGTAAAAACAATAAAATCCGCTAGCCCGGAGCGGTACTCCGGTCTAACAAAAATATTTTTTAATATCACTTATTATTTCTACGATAACATTTCACGAGCAGGCGGCTGAGGGGGGACTGCCTAGGGGGAGGGGAAGGGTTGATGTACCGATGCTACTGAGTTTAGTTTATATTGGATGTTGTTTCTATTTTTTTGTTTTATCCCCTCCGGGAGTTGAATTCTAACATGATTTTAGTACAAAACGTCAAAAAGTTCTCGTTTGAAAGCAATAAAAAGCTTAAGCGGGGTTTATAAAAGAATATTACAATCTCTTTAATTTTTGTTTACCAAACAAATACTCGGTGTATTTTGTTGTTTTTGTAATGAAAAGAACTGAATACTCGTGCAAATAAAAGGATGAAAACAAATATCACATTGTTGTGCGTCAAATTGTTGGTTTCCTTTTTCAGTCAACCATCATTCAGAATTTTAGAGTATCAAAATTTTTTTGTAGGCCTCTGCACATATCATTCGAATTTAAAAAAATACAGTAAAACTCTGAAACGAACTGTCGCCAGCAGCATTTCCGAGCCAATGCGACCTGCAAACCTTCAACAAGAGAGCGTCTTCCCTCTTAAAAGGCCGGCAACGCACCTGCAACTCTTCTGATTGACATGGCAGTCATTTTCTGTAATAACAGATTTGCCATGACTAAAATCTGTCAGTGCTTCTATTCTTTCCCATTTCTACTGTAATCAGGCTAAGGGTCAATTCAGACCGCAACGCGACGTGTAGAGGGCTAGAGGCATATTTTCTAAATTTGTATGGATTTGACAGATTTGCAAGACGTCTCACGCAATGAAAAACTGTCAAATCAGTACAAATTTAGAAATGCTACGCGTCTTATTGTGGTCTGAATTGACCCTAAGCCTGCAGTTGCAGACCCTAAGTTGCAGCCTACAAACTCACCTTCTCTCCCAGTATATTCACTCGGACGAGTCTCTCTATATCCCCGTTCACGTTCTGCGGCGTGCCGGTGTAAAACATGGTGACGCGGCTGCCGTCCAGATGGCTGCAGTCCCGGAACTCGGGGGTCGCACTGTACGCGATGGTGGTGCGGCCCTCGTACGACGCGGGATGGGCAGCTATGTCCTGCGTCTCGGAGGCGTGGCTTATGTCTTGCAGTGAGAAGCATAGCTGGAAAAATGTATAACTTTAAATATGGCTGCGATACTCAAAAGTAGAAATTAATAATATTTAACGCCAATTTTGAATCCAGACATTTAAAGCAAAACAAATACGGCAATACATAATTTATTATATTAAGGCACCGCGCCGTACGCCTCAATAATTCAAATAGACGGCAAGATTATCTTCAATAGTTAGTTTGAGAGTTTAGATCTTAGGATGTAGATACGGAGTAACTTAAATTATGGAGTACACAATACTCGTATCCAGCATAATGTGTAAGCCAAAGCGTCCTATATTTAATTATGTTTCAACACAAATTAACATCAACTAGTAAAACTGTGATGATATTGAACATTGTCAATTGGGACTTAATGCTCTTTTAAAGGGTCCATTCACTATCGTGCATTGCAGTCCTGCTGCAGTCCGCCGTGCAGGCCTGCAACACCATTCACTATCCTGCGTAAAGCGCATCACACACGGTGAAGATAATATAATATTTTATCTTAAGATGCCCAAATATAAAATATTATAGTATCTTAAGCTATCACACACGGCTAAGATACAATAATATTAAAAATCTGTTCATTTCCTTACGAGTCTGCGTTGGTGCCACACGTATTCCTTGTTAGAGTTCTATATACAGGGTGATTGACTATGAGTGATAACTGATACTGCCTTACTTCTTGATTTGTTAGACAACTCCTCAGACGATGATTCTGATATAGAATGTGAAATGCAGATTGTAGTAGCACATTCCAAAAGGAGAAACATTTGGATAGAGCCTCACATAAAAAAGAGAAAAATCTGCGGCGAATTTAACCTTTATCAATATCTGTCAACGAAGAAGTTTCAGGAGTATTTTAGAAATTCAAGAGAAACATTCATTTCGATTCATGAGCTTTTTAAGCAATAATAATAATAAAGCAATAAATTATAAGTCAATTTTATTTAAAATTATCCGAAATGTTACTTTTTCCCTCAAAATGTTACTTTTCGAATGAGAGTAGGTATGTAACTTTCTAACATACAGCACTGGCAACACTGCGTCCACTAGTGCGTCCGATCACTGATGAGCCCGCTGCTCGACACAAAAACATCCTGTGCCTATTCATAAAGATATATTTCGCATCTTAAGATAACATATTAAGATACGAAATATATATTTCGTATCTTAAGATAAAATATTAAGATATGAAATATATATTTCCATATCGCTCGGTATCTTAAGATACAAAATATAAAATATAAATTAACTTCGTCGTGTGTGATGGTTCATAGGATTTCTATGGTGAGCGATATTCTAAAATATGCTCTAAGATAATATATATTTTATATTATCTTCACCGTCTGTGATGCGCTTAAGCCGGCGGACTGCACGCAGGATAGTGAATGGTGTTGCAGGCCTGCACGGCGGACTGCAGCAGGACTGCAAGGCAGGATAGTGAATGGGCCGTTTTATTCTATTTTTTTTTTTTTTGTAATTACTTTATTTTTTTTAATTCAACGTGTTTCTTACCTAAGCTTATTAACAACCTTTAATAAAAAAATATTTTACCAGTTTAATCATCAATTAATTTTGTCGGTAGCAACATTTAAGTGCCCTCATGATATTAGAGAATCTTATTGATTTTATTTAATAGCGGTGCTCCTCGCGTTTCGGGTTTCCACGAAAACTTGACACTAGGCTATTTGACCAATTTTTTTCTTCATTCTAATCGCTTCTTAATCATTCATTTTCACAAAAAAAAAACTAATATTTTAGTATTTTAAACAGTATAAACCAATAAAAAAGTTGATTGAAAAATATGCCTTTTATATGGCGCCGAAAACACTGTCCGCCATTTTACCGCCATAGTGTGACGTCATGTTTTTTGTATTTTACTTATACTTTCTTTATTGAAAAAGGTTTTATGTGCTAAGCGTACGAGTCTTATCAGTGCCAAAAAATAAGAAAAGAATTTAGAAATTATTTGTAATGTTGAACACTTTTGTAGAAAAGTTTTGGCCATTTCATTTCCCAACTACAATAAATGGAGATAATATATAAAACTGATGTATTATTTGAACTATTCAAGAAAATATATTTTATAAATCTTTCTAGGCTTATTCATATTATTTATGTACAAATAAACTTACATATAACGAGCGCGATAAATAAAAGATATTAAATTACAAATGGGATGACGTCACATCCAAATCGGAAGTACCGCAAAAGCGTTTTCGTCAGTACAATTCCTATTTTCATAAAATCATATTTTCAAATCAACTTTATTTATCAATCATAAGCTTTTATTTGATGATAAGGGTGAAATACGGTTTCCTAGGCCAAGTTCTACTATAAATATGCATTTTTTCAAATTAAATATAGGTCAAGTAGCCTATTGGTTGAGAAAAGCAATTTGATACATATAACTTTATTATAAGTTGTTTGTTGCAACATTTACAGTGTTTGTACGAAATGCATAGATTTTAGGGTTCCGTACCCAGAGGGTAAAACGAAACCCTATTACTAAAACTTCGATGTCTGTCTGTCTGTCTCCAGGCTGTTAAAAACTCTTTTGCAGCTATAACAACATTAATACTAAAAACAAAATAAATGAAATATTTAAGGGGGCTCCCAAACAAAAAACACAATTTTTCTCTTTATTTGCTCACAATGGAATGCCTCGTGCACGAGTCTAACTCGCACTTAGCCGATTTTTGAAAAACTATTGTATCATTATCGTCATCCAAATACAACAGCATAGTCCGATAAGTCTCATACTTGTAATTTTATTCCACTCGAAAACAAGGCCCAACGTCTTCCAACGACATATTATTTTGTCTAATTACTCAGAACAGGAATATAATCTGTGTCTAATTATCATAATTAGTTAAGAGTCCGTATACGAAATTTGCCGATTTCGCTGATTTTACAGACGTGATTTAACAGTTAAAATACAGTATTTCTATAAGTTTTAATGCACAACATGTAAGATCATTTCAATTATAATCTAATGTTGGAGCTAGATTATTTATTTTTTTAAGTATTTTTAAATAATCCAACTCAAACCCGCGACAGTTTTGTGATTTTTGCTGTAAAAGGTTTAGAATATCACCTGTTTATGGATTGTATTGACGTCTTAACGGTATGAAAAAAATACAATGTACTGTTGAGAAAGTCGTCTATAAAATGTTGGAATTACTTTTTACCACTTTAATATGAAATAGTTGAGTAAAAAAATATGTAACTCGGCAAAATTTTAGAGAAAATGGGCAAAGAATTGCTGTTAATTTCGGCAACTTGGAGCTGTAATTCATAAAAAGAAAACGACAGAAATAATTTATAGATAAAATTCTATCCAATTCGAGAAAAAAGAAAAAAAAATTGGGCCAAAAAAACACGATTCAAAACAACCTAAATCTCACATTATATTACTCGCCGCAAGTTCGAGTCGGCTTTCCGCGCTTAAATATATTTTAAATCTAATAATTAATATATATATTTTTAAATCCAATAAGGGGAAAAAACCTAATAATATTTCTGTAGCGAACCTTTGCAATTTCGGCAAAATCGGCAAAATTTCGTATACGGACTCTTAAGAAGTCATAATGAAACTGATGAACAATCATAGCCACGTGCATAATTATACAAGTCAAAATCATAACCCTCCTTTTTGCTTCGGATATAAATAAAACATACGATGTGTGGGCTTAGCAGTACCAATAACTCGTAATGTCTGTCATTCAACCTAGTCTGCAGTCGTTGCGGTTACCTTGAGGAACCTGTCAGCGGGTGGTTTTGATTACGAGCTGTCAATTCCAAATATATCGTCTGTCATTCAACCGCGTTTGCAGTCGTTGCGGTTACCTTGAAGAACCTATCGGCGGGTCTGGTTTTGGTTACGATCATTATTACGAGCTGTAAATTCCTAATATATCGTCTGTCATTCAACCGCGTTTGCAGTCGTTGCGGTTACCTTGAGGAACCTGACAGCAGGTGGTTTTGTTTACAATCATTAAATTACGAGCTGTCAATTCCTAATATATCGTCTGTCATTCAACCGCGCCTGCAGTCGTTGCGGTTACCTTGAGGAACCTGACAGCAGGTGGTCTTGATTACAATCATTAAATTACGAGCTGTCAATTCCTAATATATCGTCTGTCATTCAACCGCGTCTGCAGTCGTTGCGATTACCTTGAGGAACCTGACAGCAGGTGGTTTTGATTACAATCATTAAATTACGAGCTGTCAATTCCTAATATATCGTCTGTCATTCAACCGCGTCTGCAGTCTTTGCGGTTACCTTGAGGAACCTGACAGCAGGTGGTTTTGTTTACAATCATTAAATTACGAGCTGTCAATTCCTAATATATCGTCTGTCATTCAACCGCGTCTGCGGTCGTTGCGGTTACCTTGAGGAACCTGACAGCAGGTGGTTTTGATTACAATCATTAAATTACGAGTTGTCAATTCCTAATATATCGTCTGTCATTCAACCGCGTCTGCAGTCGTTGCGGTTACCTTGAGGAACCTGTCAGCGGGTGGTTTTGATTACAATCATTATTACGAGCTATGAATTCCTAATATATCGTCTGTCATGCAACCGCGTCTGTAGTCGTTGCGGTTACCTTGAAGAACCTATCGGCGGGTCTGATTTTGGTTACGACCATTATTACGAGCTGTCAATTCCTAATTATATCGTCTGTCATTCAACCGCGTCTGCAGTCGTTGCGGTTACCTTGAGGAACCTGACAGCAGGTGGTTTTGATTACAATCATTAAATTACGAGCTGTCAATTCCTAATATATCGTCTGTCATTCAACCGCGTCTGCAGTCGTTGCGGTTACCTTGAGGAACCTGCCAGCGGGTGGTTTTGATTACAATCATTATTACGAGCTATGAATTCCTAATATATCGTCTGTCATGCAACCGCGTCTGTAGTCGTTGCGCTTACCTTGAAGAACCTATCGGCGGGTCTGATTTTGGTTACGATCATTATTACGAGCTGTCAATTCCTAATTATATCGTCTGTCATTCAACCGCGTCTGCAGTCGTTGCGGTTACCTTGAGGAACCTGACAGCAGGTGGTTTTGATTACAATCATTAAATTACGAGCTGTCAATTCCTAATTATATCGTCTGTCATGCAACCGCGTCTGCAGTCGTTGCACTTACCTTAAGGAACCTGTCTGCGGGTCCGGCGTGCGGCTGCTCGACGTACAGCCGCCAGTCGATGCTGACGTTGCGGCCGTCGCTGCGAATCATGGTGCTGGAGTCCATCTTCAGGTAGACACCCTCGTTCTGTTCTACTAGGCTAAAAGTATGTCAATGTTAACATTAGACGCGCAAAATCTTAAGATCGCTTAGCAAAAATGGAAGGGGTAGAGCAGTGTTCAATTTTTGGAATAAAGTTCCTTATCGCGCATAGCAAAAGGGGGCTAGACAGAAAAAAATAAGACGTAAAGTTGTACCGCACGGCTTACAACTATAGCAAAATTGCTTTAGTTGTAAGCGTGGTAGTGCGTGTTTCTCTCTCTCACTCGCATTGAACAGTGTCGTGTAGCGAAGTTTTTTTTTCTTTTTTTGAGTGTATACACAATGATGTTTTAATAGAATCTCATAGTGTATACACGTTTTTTGTAACTTCGTTCCATCCGGGTTGAAACCTCTCAAGTTTTATGTCTTTTTGGTGGGGCAGGGAATGAGTGGGGCGATACGCGGAGGATACGCTATTGCTAAATCAGTAATCAGACGATTCTTATTGGTAGATCACTATTAGACGTTGACACGTAATCGGTTGCTTTTGTGCCATTGGTTCCAGTAAGTGATCTTAAAGACTACTGTGTAACCGCACAATATGTCAGCAATGCAAAAGCAGATTCACTTACTTGTAACAGCTCAAGGGGGCTAAAATGGTCACATTTAGCAATTCCTCTCAGTCAATTCACAAAATGAATTGTCAAAACTGTCAAACTGACGAATGTCAAATTAGTACGAATTTTGACATCTGAATTGCAAATAGAGTGACCATTTTGCGATTATAAAAAATTAATTACATTATTATTTATATCATGATTCTCCACGACCATTTTAATCCTCGCTGATGAGTGTAACCTATGCGTATATTATAAAAGCTGTACTTACCTATAGTAGCTCAGCAGGAAGCCGAAGTTGAGCTCGATGCGGTCCACCCTGGTCCAGGAGACGTCACCCAGGCTGAGCCGCACCCTGATCACCTCGTCGTCGCCCAGCGCCGGCCGCGAGGGGGGCACGATCACGCCGCACGCGGGCGACGAGATGAACCGCTCTATGTTGTTCAGGATGGACTGGTGGGTGGGCAGGATGCTGGAATGATGATGATTGGGTAAAAATACGTGTGGCACTCGGGAACAGCCGCGGTAAAACTATTGCATATCATTTTTATCAGCTTATGCAATTATAATTCACAATAAGTCTAGTCACGCAAAGCAGAGCAGGGTGCCGAAGTCTGCTGAACTGAAACTACGTAAGACGATGCACGGCAACGCCGCACTGCTGTGCCGGTCGGAGTGTTAGGTGTCTTTCGTTACGGAATGTCTTGATTCGCACATTTTGTTTAATAATTAAACTTCCCTATCTGAGGTCCCAAATAATATTTTTGCCTTAATTGATTTGGCCGCTTGGTCGTGAAGATAGAATATGAAAATCAATGGCAGAATCAGAAATTCTGAGGCAAGATTTTCCTTGCGCTAGTTGAAAACCTACGCTTACTTAAACATAATATTGTAGCGTTTCAATGATTATGCAGAGCATACTTAACTAAATAACTACGCATTCAACAAGTAGTGAAGTTAAAACAATGTATTTTACCGTAATGTTATAAACTTGCCAGTATATTTTTTGTCCATTAAAAACTAATTTCAGTTACATTTCAAGAGCTTATGAAAGTTTTAAAAGCTTTTAACTGCTTATAAAGCTCATTTTGAAGAACGCTTTAAAGAGGTTTATTTTAAACTTATTTCAAGTATTTTATACGTTCACGATATTGTTTGTATTATAAAATATTTCTAATTGATTTGTAGTCGAGTGGTTTTCAAACAATAGTGCTTTGAATTTAATGAGGTCTATAAGAACGTACATATTATTTTATTTACTTAAGTAGATAATATTATATTAATTTACTATTAATAGCGAAAACTTAAATATTTCCTAAAAGTTTGTAAACTTGCCTAATAGGTATGTAATGACTAAGTACCTATACGAAAAAAAAATCTTTCAACCTCGGAAAATTCATTGATTTTAGCTGAATGATTGCAAGAAATAGCATTGTTCCGAATACTAGAATAGTATATTGGAGCCACATTGTAGAGAATAGAGATTTGCTTTCGAAGAATCAGACCGCACTGAAAGTGCTATTTAGGCATACTATTAGGAACGCAGTAAATTGTTTCTATTTAAGCTTATTCTCAAACGTATTTTCAAGACCACTTTGGTTGCGATTTATTGATACGCCCTCACTCGTATGACGGTCTTGGAGAGGAGATAAAATTATTTAAATCTATATAAACTATATAATCTATATAAAATAAACTAATTCCATTCTAACGTATTATGATGTACCTAAGTCCTTCAAATCGGTTGCGTATGATTAAGGGTTTATGGCACACTCACTCGTAGCTGACGAACTTGGAGAGGAGATATTTCTCCAGCACCTCCCCGCCGGAGATCTTGCGCTCGCAGTCGAAGAATATGCCGTCGTCGTCAGATATCTGAAATGTATCTAAATTATTAATATTATGGGAGAGCCTCAAAAGACCTAAAAAGAGCTGTAGATGAATGCTAGGTCTCATATAAAATCGTTAAATATCGCTATAATTATGACGTGTTGTAGAGTCAGAGTACCATGATCAAAGGTCTATTGGGAATAATTATAAAAGTCAAGAATGCAAACGGGTGAGACCGTGGATTTTGCCACTTTTTTTAAAAGAAAAGTGTCTCATATGTTCATCATAAAATAAAACAGAAAATACCAGTTAAATTGTAACACTGATCTCATATATAACTTCTTTCAGTTATATTTTATATCTTTTAGGATAGTTTTAAGCGGATTTTGGTAAATTATCATGTTAAAACGCCAATCTGAATATTTCAGAGCCCTAATTTTAGATAAAAAAGCGATGTCTTTGATGGCAGGTTACTTACTTGTCGCTATTTAACTTTTTTATTTTACGAGTCTACTGAGCAAATTTAATTGAATCTAATTGTCTGATAGTTGAGACACAATAAAGTGGTTTTAAACTATTGAAAACATGCATTAATCAGTGATTTATAAACATTTAAACATTTGTCTCATTTTTTTCACTTCTACGTTACTGTTTTCTTCGTTACCAGTATTTCGAGACACAAGCATATAAATGTAATTTTAAGTATAAATTCGGAATTATTATGAAAACACCGAGTTATTGGGCCAAGAAAAAAGTGAAAAGTCACCATCTTGTTTGTTAAAATTTGTGACAAGTTTACGACGCGTGTTTCAGCAGCGCAAAATCAAAAGAGTTTTTTGGTGAAATTAAAGGTAAATATCGACTTTTTAACTATTGTTTACGTAAAACTATGTGTCGAAATGGATTTATTCCAAATTTGGCTTAATTTAGAAATTATAACCTGCAATAGCCTCGAAAATCGAGCTTCTATGTTACTTAAACGTTACTTCTATGTTACTGGTAACAAATATTCTATGTTACGTAACGTAGAAGCATTGTAAAGACTAATGCATATTGTCAATTTCACACATAGTATTTTGTATCCAAAAAATTGGCCATGCCTTTTTTTTGGAAATCTCATAAAGAAATGTTCTGTAAATAATTGATTAGTAACAATAAAAAACACATATTATTTCAATAAAATTAAAAATTTCCATAACTTTTTAAATATTTAATTAATTGTCTCCTTGATTATTCTGATCGACAATAATCAAAAAACACAAACAATAAGCTTAACAAAGCAACACCGTTACTTTCGCGTTACTTTATTGTTACTGTAACGTAGAATATTCTGCGTTACTATACGTTACAAAGTGGCAAAATCCACGGCCTCACCCAAACGCGTGATTTCAGCAAATATGCAACTTACTGCAGTCGCCAGGGGTTTTAACCTCCGAAAATTGTAATGGTGAATGGATTTTTGTTTTTGAGGTGTCATTTTCTTTTTTACACTATAACTTGCAAAGTTTACCAAAAATTTTTTTGTGCTTTTAATTTTTTAGTTAATTAAAGATTAATATTTCACCACATAAAACCAGCCCAGAAAAAAATTTTTTTTCTTATTCCTGTTATTTAATGACTCTTATCCGATTGTTTACGTTAAAAATTAACCAAATACACAATTTTAAAACAAGAAAGTTTGCTTTGCTAAGCTAAATACAACTATAAGGTTTTTGCAAATTTTTAGAGATTAACGCTCGTCGTAACCAAGATAAAAGGGTTTGGGTGGATTTAAGGGTTGTAACGAAAAGTGTGTTAAATTTACTTGTTGTGCGTATTTAATTTTCAGAGAAATTATAACTTTTAAGTACTTAAAAACGTTTAAATATCTCCAAAAATGTGTCAAATAGACCGAAAATATTTTTCTATATTTGATGAGAATTTATTTAAGTGAGAGCTAAAACATTAAATGCATCGACAAATGAAAGACTTTTTCTAGACTTTGAAATATATTTAAACTTCCTACTTAAAGCCAGAAAAAAAATTGGGTGCTACAAATCTCACGTACATACTAAAGACGCATGCTGCGACCTATGTTTGGAAAATGTTACCTGAATACAAAAAATATCAGTTCTTAACCTAATTTGTATTTTTTCCCTTTAAGTATGTTATAGCAAATATAATCAATGAAAAAAAAATACATAAAAAATCAATTTTATTCTGTAAAAACCTAACCAAAAGAAATAAAATACAGATTTTCTTCGTAATATCCGTGAAAAGTTTGTGCTACATTTTCAGAAAATTTAATAAAGTAAGAGCTTAAAAGTTATACACATTAAGAAATAGAAGGCTTTGTTAAGCCTTAAAAATAATTTTAAACTTCCTATTTAAAACCAAAGAAAAATAGGAATGCCATTTACCTGGCGAGGCACACAACAAGCACATTTGGAGGTATGCTCATCTACATACAAAAATATTAATTTTAAATCTAAATTATATATTTTTTCAACTTATTTTCTTTCTTTGGAATAAATAAGCAACGATACAAATCAAAAAAATAATAATATATTTTATTATTTTGCTATATATTCAAAAGAAAGAAATATGCAAATTTTCTTCAAAATTTTACAGTTTATGAGTTTACTTGAAGTGGAAGAGAATAATTTAAAAATCAAAAGCACAACTTTTCAATAGGTAAACTTTATTATTTATGTTATCAGCTACACATTCCTTTTTTTCTTTTCAATTTTCATTCACTATTGCAAAAATCGGAGGTTTGCACGATTTTTATGCTCTGGGAACTCCACTAGTATTTTTATGTTGTTAGACAGTCACGTACTATCACATGGCCTATCTACTTGTTTCCTGATAAATAAATAGTACAAAATATATATAATCATATTATAACTCAAAGGTGATTGACTGACTGTCTTGGCATGCAGGTAGATGTTATGACGTGGGTATCCGTTAAGAAAGGATTTTAATAAATTTCACCCCTAAGAAGATAAAATAGGGGATGAAAGATTGTATATAATAAAATTTCTTAACGCGAGCGAAGCCGCGGGCAAAAGCTGGTTTTTTAATAAAAATAAGTATAACAAACATCCTCACATCAGTGTTGGCGGGCGCGAGGGTGTGGGCGTCGCGGCCGCGCGGGCTGTTCACCTCCAGCTGTACTCGCGAGTGCAGCGCCATGCCCGCGCGTTGAGCGAACGGGTTTAGCCACGTCAGACTGAAAATATTATTGAAATCAGACCTCAGCTATACAGAAATTAGATTCATATAGTGCCCCAGGTACGTTATAATCAAAAACACTCCATATAACTGTAAACGACCAGTGGGAGATCATCTACCCATGGAACATAATATTCTTTCTTTCCGATCGGGTGACTAGCCTTCATTTTCGAAGCAGCAAGGCAAGCAACAATATTTTTCAGACAGGAACCAAGCTCTAAAATCTAATTACTGCACCACTAACAATTGACAACAATGGTATTCTCATGCTTAGTTCGAAATTTTATAAGATGACCCTTTTATACTTCGAGAGGAAACTGACTGGATTAAATGAGTCGATTGAATGGAGGTACAAGTAAAGGGCACAGACTCACAGCTGTTCCCCTGACGATTTTGTAGATTTTGTATCGACGGTCAATGACTGTCAAGCAGCCTGCAGGCGGACTGTTAATGTGCTGGGCCCTTCAGGAAATAATAACTCACGCGGTGGACTTGGTTGCCTGCTGCACGGTGACATTGAACTTGATGGGCAGGTGCGCCACGAACGATCGCTGCAGCCGCACCACGTGCTCCGACGACAGCAGCGGCGCGAACGTCGACAGCGACGTCACCGATGTACCCTGGTATCTGCGACAGAGGAGAGGAAGCGTTTGATCAACATAGGCCAATGATGCACCAATACTTAGGGCCAGCTGCTTCACCACTTCCTGATAAGTGCCAAATAGACTATCCACCATTTAACTGTCTGTCAAATAAGTTGAGGATCTATCCGGCACTTTATCAGGAAGTGGTGAAACAGGCCGTCAGGGGTGAACAACGCAATCTTAGGGTATCTATGACAGAATTTCTAAGTATTGGAATAAAACTCATAAACCTTTAGTTGCAAGAGTACCTTGCCAATTGCCAAAAATTAACTGAAAGCAACAACAGTAAAATAAATTATTGTTGTCACCCTGTAATACTGAAAATAAATTACCTTATGTGAAGGTCATTCTCCCAATCTAGATCATCTTTAGGATCTGGAGGTGCTGTCAAATTTCCTCTCACAGAAGTGAACGCCACTACTGACGACTGGAAGCGAATTGGTGTGCCTGTAAAATTTTAACGTTTTAAAGAGTACTCAATGGATTATAGATACGGGCCAAGAGCTGATCCAGCGATGCAACCAGGGTTCAGAATTCAATGAAGAATGTTAGTGTATTAAACGTGAAATAGCACTAGTTTATAAACTTCCCTTACTTAGTTGTAAAAAAATACAATTTACTAAGGCCGCGTTTCCACTGACGGAGCGGAGTGGAGCTTAGCGGTACCGAATTGACCAATCACCATGCTCGAAATCTTCGCTCCGCTTCGCTGTC
Organism: Polyommatus iphigenia; assembly: GCA_963422495.1. NCBI lineage: Eukaryota > Metazoa > Arthropoda > Insecta > Lepidoptera > Lycaenidae > Polyommatus > Polyommatus iphigenia. The sequence goes on from OY730188.1 coordinate 5,488,059, forward strand.
ATTCCGCTGGAATAGCACGATTGGTCAATTTGGGCACCGCTAAGCTCCGCTCCGCTTCAGTGGAACGCACCCTAAGTTCTCTCGAAGGAATTTGCTGGATGAATTAAATCAAGGTACTTACCCAAAGCCGTGTGTTCATGGACGTCCAGTTGAACAGGGTAGTACACAATTTGCTGGTTAATGTGACTACCGAAGCGAAGGAATTCCATTATTGACTTGGTCACTGCAAGAATTAAGACCAAATTATTTCAAGTCAAGGACACGGCCTTGGCAACATGCGTTGTAAAACTTTAGCGGACGAATTTTACGAACATTGTGGACAAACTTTGGTCCCTCATTAATTTCTATTTAGAGTGTTTTATAGAGCCTTTTAGACGAATTTTAAATTAATGAGAGTATTTAAACGAATTCTGTTAAAGTGCTCGCACATTTATCAGCACGCGCACGCCGAACGCGCCGCATTTTAAAATTCGTTTTAAGATTTGATATGAAACCTCGCACTTAGTTTTTGTGAACTATGCGGTGCGTTCGACGCATACGGCACGGCGTGGTGCTGACAAATTTGCGATCAGCTTTAATTAGAAGATTCATGATCTTAGTACGTTATAATGCCCATTTTACTATCACACATTGCAAAATTCTATTTACGAAATATCAGTGCCGTAGGTTTATCATTAGATGAGAACTATACTAATTTACAACACGACATAAAAAGCACTGGATCAAAGAAGGATCAAAGCTGCATTTAAATGCAATAAAATAGTAGACAGTACCCAATTAGTGCCGATTTCGGGGTGAGTATGGATTTCACTAAGGTCAAATACCATTGTTGTTTTCATACCCTCATGGCCTAATCTATTTTAATTTTGGCACTTTTATGGTGAAAAATCTTTGTAACATTTTTCCTACCCTAAAGCCTAAATTTTTTTAACTAGGGGGTGAATTTGATACTTTTAATAAGGTCAAAAATCTTTGAATTTTTTTTTCTACCCTAATAGCCCAAATTTTTTAACTAGGGGGTGAATTTGATACTTTTAATTAGGTCAAAGATCTTATTTTTGTACCCTCATGGCCATTCCAGCTCTCGAAGCGCGTCTGGTTGACGTGCGTCGCGAATACCGTCTTGTCGTTTATCTTCATTACGATGTCTATGTGGACCTGAGGAAGATGGATTGCGATTTACAACTCATGAAACTTTAAAATGAACGCCAAAATTAGGAGTTCCGAAATAGGCATAATAAATAATGATGGCATTAACACAGCAAATGAGCATGAGTATGTAAGAGTATAAAAAGAACTAGAGGACGCCCGCAACTTTGCTTTCGCCAAAATTCGTTTCGTGGGAACCGTAGTTTAGTGGTTTGGGCGTGATTAAGGCTGTCTGTTTTCTCTTCACGGCCAAACTGCAAAACCGATTTTGCTGAAATTTGGTATGGAGATACTTTGAGTTCCGGGAAAGGGCAAAGGATTATTTTTATCCTGGAAAAATGTACGGTTTCCGCGTGATGAACCAATTTTGGAGCAATGGAGTTGCGGCCGCATCTAGTTATGATTTTCTAGTATTGTGCCAATTCTTGGATTACAATTTTACAGATTCTAGAAGATTAAAAAAAACGGTTGTCTGTAAAGTCGGTTTACTGACGATAGTTGAAAGTGACAACGTCATAGCCTTAACCCCTCAGTTCCGGGAAAAATCTATGCAAAAAAGTTGGCAGGTCAATGTGCAAAAAAAAATGGCGCCCGGCCTACCCTCTTTGTAAAATTAATGTAATATGAAATATCCTTACATACAATCCATATGTTATGTTTGTGTGAACTACATTATAATATATGTTAAATTTTCTATCTATCAAGCCATCATAATATAGTATTTAGTCCGATGTGATATTAGTTTCTCAATTATAAACTTTCGAAAGTATAATTAGTGACTTGTTCAAAAGAAATAAACGAATACTTTATTCTTATCTCAATGATAAACTCCTATACTAACTATTTTTGTAAACAAATCGACGAATGATGTTGAGATGTATAAAAACAAACTACTTGAAATAGGACACTCCTCTGCAAAGAAAAAATAGTCCGCAAGCAAACATCGACCTTAGTGCTATACAAATAAATTTCAAAATGGCCGTGGCCGGCAGAAAGCCCTTAAACATATTGTGTCAAATGTTTATCGGTTCCCTGCCGGTCTGTATGCTTAATAGGGCAATAAATAATTTCGTACAATAGTGACTAGTAGTTTTACAAGCTTTTAACGTAATTTATTTACAAACATAATAAGCAAATCGCTTCTGAATCTCTATAAATAGAAACAAACTTTTTCGATTGTAACCTAAAGTTATTTCGATGTATTTCTTTCAAATGATTGTCTAAAAATATTTATAATGAGTAAAATAAACTATTCGCAATACAAAACGCTACATACATTCGTGAAATCCAGTAAAATCTTCGAACAAAGCACAAGTCATACCTTGACACGTAGGAAATAGAGCACAATTTTGAATAGCCGAAATAATACTAATAGCTCACAGATTGTTTATTTATTTTTCATTCAGAGTGTGGTCAATGTATCAAAGGTTATAACTAACCAAACTTCTTCATACAAAAGTATTCTCTAAGTCATCGAAATACGTAATATAATCGAAACAAAGAGCGCGGCCCAGGCGGGCCTTACGGTTGTTGAGAGACTTGAGAGGATAAATGGAACGCCTCAGAGCGATCAGCGAGGTAACGCCGCATATTGCGTCATGTTTTTTCGTGCGCGCAGCCCATATCGAATTATAAGACGTTATCACGTCAAAAACTGACCGCTTCCTGTGACTTCAGGTTGACCTTCAATTTCTCCATGATGTGGATCAGCTGCTCCACGTGCCCCTTCTTGGACTTGGTGTTGAAGAACTTATTGAACAGGTTGGATGATACGCCTTCAGTGATCATGTAGATCTGAAAGATTAAAAGTTATTTTCCAGTGTTCAGCAGAGTAATAACCACATTTAATTTAATCACTTACGGATTTTGTCTTTTTTCCAGCGGCCATGGTCATGGGAATGAGGTGACAGACGTCCAAGGCAATATTTCCACTTTAAAAAGATACATTCACTAAAAGTACTTACTGCAGCCTGATACGGCCTCCTCCCGGGAGTGGACACCCTCAGCCCCGCGAAGGTGGGTATCGGCTCCCCACCCACGCTCATCATCTGCACCCAGGCTCCGAGCTTCTCCTCGCTGGACACGATGTAGTTGTTTGTCGCCCAGTACGTGCTGTCCGGGTTCCTGACTTGCTTAGAAACGAACGGCACGTAGTATGATCTGAAATTGTACAAAAAGTTTTTCTTCTACTCTTTTCTCTTTTAAATTCTAAAAGTCGTAAAAAATGGAATGAATCCTAAATAAAAACAAGCCAAGTACGTAAAGTCTCGCGCATGAACAGTTCCTTACAAAACACTAATATCTAAAAACTCATGTTGTGTGAAGCCTCTTTAAATCTTTTTTATAGCGGCAATAAGTATCAACAAAACTTGGTTGACTACTGTACCCTAAAACGGAACCCTAACCAGCAGATTTTTTGTATATTGGTAGGTTAATAGTTATATAATTTAAGAGTCCTACAAATAAAACAATCCATATTTTAGGACCATCAAGTCAGTATGAAATCCTTTCTATCTCTGTTAGCTACCACTTTCGAGATTTTTCGAAAATAAAAATGTTGTTCGTCTTATCAAAATGTAGCTACTCACAAAAAATTAGCTTGTTAGTAATCACAAAAAAAAAGTTCTAAGGCTCCCTCACTATAATGTTTAACTACATGTACCCTGCAACCTCATTGCGCTGAATATTCATTTAAGTCGCAATAGCTTCAAGAACTATCCTACGAGTATGTCCTTTCTCGAGATTTAATAATCTAAATACTAAAATCGTTGAAATCAGTTTATTTGTTTAAGCGTTAAGAAAATAACAGACAGATAGACATTAATTATGCAATTATAATATTAATCCCTCGATCGTGGAAAAAACGAGACAATAAATTTGTATTGTCATTGCGGTGGCATGCGACCGCTTGGGGCTTGAAGTATTAATGGATGATAATAATCGATGAAGATTTTGAAGGAAATACACTCACGCAGACTTATACTCGCTGAAATACTTGTTGGTCTCCAAGCTCTTGACGGTGGAGTACCAGAACCGCTTGAGGGTGTTGCAGTTGGAGCTGGTGATGTAGTTGTGGATAAACATGAAGTCGTTGGCGCCGATGTCCTCGCTCAGGATGGAGTGGAGGGCGGCGACTCGGAGCTGGATGTGCTCGAACTCGTCTGTCAGGATCGGCAGGTAGGATCCCAGGACCTGAAAGAAGGAAGGGGAACTTGCAACGATCTACAGGGTGTAACAAAAATAAGTGATAATACTTTAGGGTGTGTACGTGTTCCTTGTAGAGTGTTCACTGTGAAAGTAGCAGCGCTGAAAGACCAAAATTTTTTTTCACTTTTGTATGGGGAAACTCGTGACGCTCGGGCCCTTGCCCATACAAAAGTGAAAAAAACAAATCAACAAAAATAAGTGATAATACTTTAGGTGTGTATGTGTTCCTTGTAGAGAGTTTACTGTGAAAGTAGCAGCGCTGAAAGACCTTTTTTCACTTTTATATGGGCAAGCGCCCCAGCTTTATGAATTTCCCCATACAAAAGTGAAAAAGTCTTTCAGCGCTGCTACTTTCACAGTGAACTCTCTATTATCGCTTAGTTTTGTTACGCCCCGTATACAGTATGAATGTTATTCTGATTTGAAAGAATTTTTTGAAGCTACTTTAAAAACTACATTGGTCACGTAGACAAAATTTGATGGAAAAGAAAATATGTGCTATGTTTTCACGTTTCGACCAACTTTTGATGATATGATCAAAATATAGTAAATATATAATATGTATGTTCTAATATTCTGACTTCTTGGCATTTACTAGCAATACCTTACTCTAACAATATCATTATTTGTATTAATCAATTGGATGTTTGATAGGAATTTCCAAAAACATACCGTTATTCGCCTTTGTAATTCATCTGGTCCTCTCGTCTCTTGGGCGCAGGCCAGCGATGCCCACAGCCGCTCCCGACGGTTCCTGGTCTTGTCGCGGTAAATAGTCCGGATATAGGACTCCGCGGTATTGCCCAGACTGCACAGACCCTGCAGCCACACCATGCGGTCCAGGTATTGGGGGCAGTCTGTGGAATGTTATGGTATGAGAATGGTAAACATGAGGTTGGAAGTTCTGGAAGTGACTGCTAAAGGCATTACGCTAAAATGGCTGTAGCGTCTAAGAATGCATGAAACGTTATATAAACTAGCAGGAATAGGCCGCTTACAACTTAAGGCTCGCTGGCCAAACATAGACAGGGGATCGACTTTGGAGGGCTTCTTAGTAGAGCTAGGGTATACGGGGCGAGTACGCGCACGGTCATACTTGAATATTGGTAGATCAGTCATCAGACGGGTTGTTATTGGTAGCTACAGATAGTTGAACACATGCTTCTATTGCCCACTCCAGAATCATCAAGCGATTCTAAGTACAGTGGCGCGGCCTATAATAATAGTAGTATCATGAATCGCGTTTGCATGTAGCCTTATTTTTTTTAAAGTTTGTCAAAAATCTTATATCTCATCCTTTAGTACCTTTTTAAAAGCTAATGTTACCACATTCATGTTCTCCCAATCTTACCATTATACATCTTGAAGTACTTTACAACGATGTTATCGAAATAGTCTTGCTTGGTCCTGCCCGCCTCCGCCGTCTTGGAGGCTAACACCGCGAACGACAGGATCCCTGCATGACGGATAGTTTGAGGGAAGTCGAGGCTCAACTTGGTGAACGTCTCCAATTCTTCCAGGAGGTTCTGACTTAGATTCGCAACGTTGAACGGCAGTTTTCTGATCATGGAGATTATTGTCGCATCTTCCAGTTTGCTCTGGAATGAATTTTAAATAAGTGCTGTTGATGCTGATCAGTTGACTGACTAAAGTGATTCACAATAATTTTGTTTTGGATTTAAGTAATACTAGATGTTGCCCTAACTTTATTCACAATCATAATATTTTGGATTTAATATAATACCTTATATGGTATACTTACCAGATGTTGTCTATAACTTCATTGCAATGAAATTCGTACAATTCGCGGGAACTGCACATTTTTATGAGATAAATACTATTCTATGTCCTTTGGTAGGTACCTGAGCGCGTCCTATGTGCATACAACATTTTGTCAAAATTAGTTTTGCCAAGTACCTAAGCAAGCGAGGTGATACATATAATAGAAAGACAGACACTTTCGGATTTATTATATCAGTAGGAATCCTATATACTAACCTTCTCTTCCAAAACCAGATGTTTGATGAACCTCGCACAAGCGTCACTTCTGGCGTGCGGCAGAACTTCTAGGAATATGTTCCTGGCTGTCTCCAGGTCATAGCTGGTGCCTAGCACTAGGTCCTCGAACAGTTTGGTCAACGTGTGATACGATAGTCTGGAGACTGTGCTAAAATTTGTAATGTCAAATTATCTTTAGGAATTGAGATACCGATACGTGGCATAGACGTAAAAATAAGTGATTGAATATATTTATTCCGCAAATGAAATAATTATGTAAAACATCCCTACATAATATTTTAGATTCATCCTCACAAACTTTTCCATTTTACAGCTGTATTTTGTTATTCTTTTTTTCTTACTAGAATTTATAAGAATATATATTACACGTAACTTTAAAAAAAATATAATGATTATCCTTCCGGGGACTCAAAAAATTCATCATAACTCATCAAAATCAGTTCAGCGGTTTAAGCCTGAAGGTATAACAGACAAGCAGACAAACAGGCAGACACATCTAATATTAATATGATTCAAAGTACTCACTCTAATAACTCGACAAAATGTAGGCTGTGTATGTACGACCCATTCCTTATAATGTTGTCAGCGTCGATGCCCTTCGTAGCGATTTTGAGAAGAATCTACAAATGAAATAAATTCAATCACTCTATCGGTTTCCCGCTAGTACAAGGGTTTCCCAATACCTTTTCAATACATTTGCGAAAGATTAGTTTTCCAGGGAAAAAACTATTACGCTGGAATTTAATTTGGAATGAAACCGACAAACGAACTTCGAATTACCTGATGATAGGCGTTTGCGGATTCCTGCTTCATCGGAAGGGTATAGAGTGCGTTACGAGTTTTTTAAACTACTGAAGAATTGTATTTACCCGCCTAGTTAAAAAAAAAAGAAACAGTATTTACTATTTTCTTTTTTATTAAATTAGGGGGCAAACGAGCTAACGGGTTACCTGATGGAAATCAACTACACAACAACATGCCGAACGTTTAGAAGGCCGGCCTTTTAAGAGCTCTCATCTTGATTATTATTTTAATCTTCCTTATTATTATTGCCTATTATAAACCCATTCTTAGCAATTTAGTATCAGCACCGAGGGGAAGGAAGCCTAAAGCATAACGTTTAGCTTTATTGTCAACCCACCTCATAAGTCCTGTTCCTCAGCTCGCTCTGAAGCGAAGGCTTGAGGCCGTTGGTGGGATCCTTGAAGTCCTTGGTGTAATGCACCGAGGTCTTGGTTACATTCAGCTTGTCGACGCTGATGCCTGGTGCGTCGGAGTCGAAGTACATGGATAATCTGTTAACATAATAATAAATAATAATGCTAGTCATTGCGATGTTTAACTGACATCGCCAGGAACAGGATTGGGGTTTGAAGTGTTTGTAGGTATGGTAGGTAGGTTGGGATGTTCACAATTTTGGAGCAAATCAGGGTATTATATACGTGTAGCTCTACATGCGATAGTGTGCAGCTTAAAGGAGTTTAATCCTTCGATCGGGGATTCTTGGAAGAGCTATTGTATTCAATTGTTGTCGCGATCACCGGTGCTCTTATGGGGCTTGAAGGATTAAAGACTTTAAGTGCAGAGAGACTACCATGATTCTGATGACTGATGGCACCTTTCGTATCGGGTGTAGCAATTTCGTCGGGATCCACCATGTGAAGCTTTCTATAATCACAATTGCCACCGTGTGAAGCTGTCTATAAATTGCATAGTTGACTTTATTCTTGTGAAATATTCACATCCCTTCCTGTGTTGGTACATCATGACATGGAAAGGTTCCTCGCGACTAACACGTAAGCACACTGTAGAGCAAAGGGACTGTGACTTACTCAGCATTAACAGCCAGGATGTGGGCGTCGACTCTGTACTGGACGGTGGAGGTCATCACCAGGTCGTTGAGGCCGGCGGCGCTGAACTCGTACGTCCGCTCCTCCGTCGCCGTGTTGTCCAGCTGTGGGATAAAAGCCTTTAATGAAGCTGTAGTCGATACGATATCGAAGTTAGAGATCAAGAATGTATGGGATATGGCACCTGCGATGTGTTACGTCAAAACCCATAAATGTTTGATTTCCAACTTCGCTGTCGAGACTATCGAATGCACGTTGTCTAAACACCAAGGTAAAGTTCGATCCCGAAGCACGAAGAAAATTCGTAAATTATTTCATCGCAACTTATATATACAAGATGTTTGTGTAAACACCGTTGTCCTTGAAACCATCAAATGAGCCCATCAAAATGAACAACTTTTTCTATGAGAACAATGCTGGGAATTAAAAAAAATCTGTCTTCATACCCATACAAATTGCCGATCCGGGCTTCCATATGTGTATGAAGACGGAATTTTTTTTTGAGTTCCCAGCATTGTTCTCATAGAAAAAGTTGTTCATTTTGACGGGCTCATTTGATGGTTTCAAGGATAACGGTGTTTACACAAACACACTATATATATATATATATATATATATATATATATATATATATATATATATATATATATATATATATATATATATATATATATACAGTGTGTTTGTGTAAACACCTTATATATATATATACAAATATATATATATATGTGTATATATATATATATATATATATATATATATATATATATATATATATATATATATATATATATATATATATATATATATATATATATATATATATATATATATATATATATATATATATATATATATTGTGTGTTTGTGTAAACACCGTTATCCTTGAAACCATCAAATGACACATCTCGTGTCACAATGTTCGTTCCCGTACTCCTCCGAAACGGCTTGACCGATTCTCATGAAATTTTGTGAGCATATTGAGTAGGTCTGAGAATCGGCCAACATCTATTTTTCATACCAAAAATTATTTATATGGCAAAACAACGTTTGCCAGTTGCTAGTAAGTATATATATATATATATATATATATATATATATATATATATATATATATATATATATATATATATATATATATATATATATATATATAGAATCGGCCAACATCTATTTTTCATACCAAAAATTATTTATATGGCAAAACAACGTTTGCCAGTTGCTAGTAAGTATATATATTCTCAGACCTACTCAATATGCTCACAAAATTTCATGAGAATCGGTCAAGCCGTTTCGGAGGAGTACGGGAACGAACATTGTGACACGAGAATTTTATATATAAGATATATTATTATAATTTACAAAAGCTAAAAGATTAGTTTGCAAACATGATTGGTGCGGGATATCTTCATACCCGACTGAAAGAGACAAGAAGCAGATCACACTTTATGACTACATCTTAGTCATGAAGTGTGACCTGCATACTCACCACATGGACGATACTCACCACATGGACGGTGTAGTCGGTAGACCCCGGGACTGAACTCCAGGACACTCCGCCCAGAAGGGACTTGCTGGTGAGCGTGGTGTACTTCTTCACCACTGAGCCCTTGGCGGTGTACACCATCGTGCACGTCTCGTATAGACATGGCTGAAATACAACAATACTGAGAATGAATCTGTCTATTAAACAACTATATATTTCCAAAAATTTGTCAAGGCGTATTGAGTGCCTGGTCTGCCGTTATCAAAATAAATATCTTGTTGCCAATTCCTACTACATCAGTCTGCTACTGTCTTATAATTAACTCCTACCAAAGCCCATGAAATTTCCTCTTAATTCTAATATCCTACGTAATTGTAGTTTTTTCGTAATAATATCAAAGGATAATGGATATTAGAAATATGGTTCGAACAGTACTATGGCTCTTTACCCACTTATCGTCATAAGAATATGTCTTAAACTAAGAATTAATATTCTTGGTTTAAGACATAGGCTACACGGTCAGTCTGGCATCAGTTCAGTCCATCAGTTTGATCCAGACTGACATGACGGAAGAATGATCGTGTAACGTTCTGTACTTATGTACTTTCCGGCCATACTTGCGTCAGTCTGAGACTCATGAATTACCGAACTGATGCCAGACCGTACTCTAAGGGTAAAGTAACATTAAATACCTCATTATTAACAGCAGTTCCTGTTTTGATCTGGAAGTTGACGGCGAGGGCGCGCTTGATGTTGGTCGACCACAGGGGCTCATCGCCCACATACAGGGCCTTGATTATACCGTCCGCCTGGAGTTACATAGGAAGATTAGACACCAAAATGTTATGTTAGAGTTAATGAATATTTCATTAGACTAGCTAGAATAAAAGCATATTAATTGAGAGCTACCTATAAGTAGCCCTAAATTAATATGGTACACATACTTCAATTAAGTATACTTAAATCATAAAATCGTTAGGCAAAAGTATATAATATGTCTTGTAATAATAATTGTTTTTACCATTTAAAAAGATTTAATACGTTTTGCAAATGTTTGATGGTGATTGGATTGGCGATACGACTCGTCCTGACTCCTGAGTAAGGCCATAGGAAAATGTTTACTCTGGCGAAATGTAGGGTAGCGCGACATCTAGTCTAAGGGCTGGTTTACACGTATTAAGTAGATAAGTAGTTAACTAAATTTTAACTTAATTTTAAGTTATTTATTTCATGTAAACACAAAATTTAGTAGCAAGTGGCAAGTTAAAATTTAGTTAAGTACTAAACAAGGAAATTAGAATTTTGGCTATTTTCTGTGTAAACCAGCCATAAAACACTTACCTACTCAAATAAAATTCACAACCAACGTCTTACTAAATTATTACATTTTTAAAGGCCATAATATTTTTCCACTATTTTTCAAACATTTGGAATTGCTTACGAATCCTCATCATTATAATCAGGGTTTTTCCTATTTTTGTGAGAAACTATAAAATAATATGTGAGGCTTAAGCGCGTTGAAATTGTAATTTAGTACTTACATTAAATATATTTTAAGTACTAACAATATTTAAATGCACAGTAATTGTTTACAAAATACATAAATAATAAATTAGTATTTCAGCAGAGTGCAAAATTTAAATTTGGTGAAACATTGAAAAATATTTTCTTAATTTAAAATGGCGCCAACGCGTCGGCCAATCGGAATGCGTTTGTATTTTTTTCGACGGGTGGTTACAGGCACGTATTTATATGCGTGTTCAGCCTGAAGTCTGAATATACAATTCAAATAAAAAATAATTCTACAAAGGCACAAGATGCAAGTGCAACTATTTTATTTCCCGGATAACTTTTAAACTCTGATAATAATAATATAAATATATTATCTATATAGCTATTTGTAAGAATGTAAAAAATTTGGAGTATTTTACCTCATATTCGACTTCCCAGGGCAGCTCCAAGTGTTTGGCGTCGTCCTCGGACTGGTACGACGAGAAACCCGCCTCCTGGCTGTACACTGATGTCTAGGAGAGAAGTATACCAAAATTAGTAGTTACATATATTTTTAAATGAAATAAGGGGGCAAACGAGCAAACGGGTCACCTGATGGAAAGCAACTACCGTCGCCCATGGACACTCGCAAAATCAGAAGAGCTGCAGGTGCGTTGCCGGTCTTTTAAGAGAATACGCTCTCTTATTGAAAGTTTGCAGGTCGTATAGGTCCGGAAATATAACTGCTGGTGACAGTTTGTTCCAGAGTTTTACGAGGTGATGAGGATGGTATATTTTTCGCGTGGGGCGATGGCGAAAAGTTGCAGGAGGTATGATTCCGAACTCAGGGCACTCCCCGTGATACAACCGATAGAGGATGCAGAGTGAAGCTACATCTCGGCGTAATTCCAAGGGATCCAAGTTATTATTTGAAACACTATGGCAGTCAACAATTCGAGCGGCCCTTCGTTGGATAGGATCCAGAGGGAGCAGTTGGTATTTTGGCGCCCCTGCCCAGAGATGAGAACAGTATTTCATATGAGGCCGAACCTGCGCCTTGTAGAGTTGTAGGCGCTGGTCCGGACTGAAATACTGTCTCGCTCTGTTAAGAACACCAAGCTTTTTCGAGGCTAACTTGGCCTTACCCCCTAGATGATATCCGAACCGGACTTCGCTTAATATGTTAACACCAAGTATTTCAATGCTAGTAGAGATTGTTAAAGAGGTGCCCTCAAAACGAGGGTATACGACCATTGGTGACTTTTTAGTGGTGAACGCGAAGACTTGTGTCTTCATACTAAACCGCCTTGATCGAGCCAACGCACACATAATATTAAAGTTATTTCAGATAACTTAGTTGCAAAACACTGCAGCTGTAGCACGCCCTAAAAATTGTCTTTGCACTGATCGAATCGCATTTTAAAAACACTGTAGTAAACATAATAATATAATGTTAGTAACAGGTAAATAGCTCCAAATTCATTATGCAATAGCTTGCTTGCATAGAGCTCTTGCAAAAATACTACCAGTACCTACATTCCAAAATAATAACGTTATAATACCACAATCCATTATAAAATGTGTCTTACTGCCTCATGTAAAGTCGGAAAAATAAAATTCACACTGATATCACGGGTGGGTACCGCGGCCTCCGCCCCAGGGGCCTAATTCTCGTACGTCCGCGGTCCTCTCCGCTCTCGGGCCCCGGGGTAATCGAACTTACTGATGCTGGTGACGTACATATTATTATAACTTCATGAATATATAATACCCATGAACTTCGATCAAAGTAAGAGCTTAACCAGGCATGCCATGAAAAAATAAATAGTGCCGTTAAATCGCACACATTATGCCCAATGCTCATGGGACACGTATTTAACGTGTCCACTGTCCTAAATAGTTTCTAGATAGTTAAATAATAAAATTTTTGAAACAGGTAGAACAATAACTCGATGTATTATTGTTCCACCACAAAAATACTTAGATTCATGCAGGTACGTCTACGTTATTCGGTCGGGTTATGTTCTTCCGCAATTCAGCTAAATTTAATATTATCTCAAAGTGTATAATATTATGTTTTATCCTTCACCCTTGGTTGTCATGACTTGTCGGCTGAGCCAAACACGACCAAATTACGTAGGTCTGCCATCTATAAATCAGATAGATCAGCTTTTTGTATAAAGTGGCCCCGTGCGAGTTTCTTACGCCGGTTCTTCTCGCCGGGTTGGTTCCCTAACTGGTGACAGGCTCCAGTAGTAAGGATGTTCTAAAAGTATTAATAATTTTGATTGAATCATTTTTTTCTGGCTTGTTCCACTTACATTCAACTCATCCAACTGCAACCGCGCCCTTGTATAGTTATCATACACGTGGACGCATAGCCGTCCTTCGAGCGTCCAGTACGTATCGCCGTCCACAGTGCCCGTGGACACGTTGCTCTTCACCACATAGTAGTACCGCTTCAACTCCGGGAACAGCACGCTCACGCCGGTCGGGGATGCCACTGAGAGACCTGGGAGAGAGAAAAGAGTGAAAACCTAGCAGATAGATCGTTTATTCACACTCAGGAGGCCTCGAATAAGAGTGGGTGGGAGAAGAGTGAAAACCTAGCAGATAGATTCATATTCGGGAGGCCTTAAGTTCTATCCCAGATGGTAACATTCATCTATAGCACATAGGAAATTCTTCTCAGGTTCACTATACGGAGATCGGTACGGTGAAGGAAAACATCTTGAGGAATCCCACAAACAGTTGTTTCCAAACGTTGGCCTGCTCGCACCTCTGGACTACGCCGGCTATGTAGCTAGAACACAGTGTACGTGCTCGAGGTTGACAACCTTAGGGACAGTAAAAATAATCTTCCCCAGGCATTCTAGTATTTGAAAAACGGTAACTAAGAAAATACAGCTGTAGAATAATTCATAACGAATGCAAAGGCTTTAATTTATATATGTATTATGTTCTTCAAAACAATATTTTTCACTTACAAGTCAATAATAGAAGACCGAGGCTGAACATTCCGACGGGCACTGAAACAAAGAATTTATTTAACTTTTACAAACAATCTTAAAAATAACCTCTTACCTCTTCTACTAAAAACATTTAAACTTTAACCTTTAAACTTTCAAAGAAGCACTAGAAAAATATCTGCAGTGTAGGTGTAGTGGCCGATCTGAGAGTATTAACGATTATAACCCCCTTGCCAATAAGAATATTTATCAAGGAAGAAAATATCGAGTTTGCTAAAAGTCTCTTATGTGACTTTTCCATGTCCATCAGATAAGAACAGTAGTCATGAAACCGTATTAGGTAGGTATTCACTATAAAAATATTTTGTCTATTAGCAAATACAAGTTGAAAGCGGTTTCGCCCGCGTAATAAACAGTACCCCGCAGTAAAGTACTCTGGTACATTTCCCGCGATAAAAAGTAACCTATGTCCTCAAGATTTATTATTTATATTATATTTCAATGATATTGTCAAAATCGGCCCAGTAGTTTCGAAGTCAATAATTACATGTATTAAACAAACAAACAATAATATTGGTCATTGTATGTTTACAGACACCAAGCAGACAGTTATATAGCCATTGCAATGTTAAAACATCTTTCAACTAGCAATTCCAGTGATTTAATATTACTGATATTAAAAAAAAACATTTTTACTTGTGTAATTGAGTTAGGTGTCTAGATTGGTTTCGAAGGCTGAGGCACTAATTGGAGCCTCTTAGTCCATTAGCTAAGGACTAAAGATCGCAGGCTAAGGTCACAACCCATAGCTGTTACGTTCGTTTACGTGATACGCGTTATCAAGTTGGGGACAAATTTTAAAGAAAAATAGAACAGGATGAACTCTGAGAGTGCTGGCAGAACTTGAATACATAATATTATGAAGATGCGGGGATATTACTTCCTTCACTATCTATACTGTGCTGACAATCTCGTCTCTTTTCCTCAGACTCCATTTTACGAACATAAGTTATTTTTTTCCTCTTTTATTTTATTTACAATTGAGGCCGTCTAAGGGGTTTTTTTCGATATCATTTTTTTGTTATTACTATCTTATAGGTTTTCGCACCAAGGATTTGTTTTTTCAAATTTTAAAACATACGAATTACGAACTAACGTCACAGAATACATATTATTTGCTAATGTTGTAATTAGGTGACGTATCGTAGCGGAAGCCAAATAAGTATTTTGTTTGGGCAAATTCATGACGATAAAGCTTTTTTATAAGAACATAAAAGTCAAAAACTGTACTTAATCCTTTCAGCGCGGCTACTCTCATAGTGATCTCTATGTAGGGCATAATATGTAGGGCCTAAGGGACACAACATAATATGTGCACACCCTAAAGTATTAGGTCCGCCATATGTCTATGTATCAACTTCTCTCATAGTACTTCATTATTGCATGCCTAAACTATTAGTTATACAGTACGAGTCTTTTTAACTTAGAACTCAAACGCTTTGTTTAAATTTAGATTTGAGATCATAGGCCTGGCTTAGAATGAATCCGGCGACAGTCACCGAAGTCAGTGTGGAAAGCATTATTATAGGTAACTACGTATTGGAAAATCAGTCAATCAAACAAGGATAATAATTAAAATGAAAACAGTAAGGTTTTATAAGTTTGAGTCTCTGTGTAGCTGTAGCTCTTACACGGCTAAAAATTTTTATCGATTAATATTCTATTCGAAATTGAATTATATTCAACGACTCACCAGCTACCTCATTGTACAATTTTAACAATAATTGCAGTTTCGGTTTCGGTGAAGTATTAGTTTTTACTTTTGTTTTCTTCTCTTGAAGTGCGGCTAAATAAGAATAACAATTGTTTTGTCCTACCTTAATTAATATTCCAGTCTGTCCTATCAATTGTTTAAACACGATTATTATAAACAATGCTTGTTTATGCTTTATCAATGACTTTACAACATTTAATTGTTTTAAACACCATTTTAATTTTAAAAAATATCTACAAAACTGCACAGTTTCTTCAAAATATAAAAATATTATTGATTATTATTTATGTTGTAACTTACAAAAGTTATGTTTCATGAACACAACACCACACAAAACTATCGTAACGTGCGTACCATCTTCACTAACTGTACGAGTGTTCTCTCTAAACAGTCGATAGGCAAAGCTACGTAACCCTAAAAGCAAACTAAATTGAACCAATACAACGAAAATATTATGTCCTAGATGATTTATGTCCAAGATACGTTTATTTCCTAAATACAATATTATTGTTACGGTTTTTTTTTTGACGTGATAACGTCTTATAATTCGATATGGGCTGCGCGCACGAAAAAACATGACGCAATATGCGGCGTTACCTCGCTGATCGCTCTGAGGCGTTCCATTTATCCTCTCAAGTCTCTCAACAACCGTAAGGCCCACCTGGGCTGCGCCCTTTGTTTCGATTATATTACGTATTTCGATGACTTAGAGAATACTTTTGTGTGAAGAAGTTTGGTTAGTTATGACATTTGATACATTGACCACCCTCTGTATGAAAAATAAATAAACAATCTGTGAGCTATTAGTATTATTTCAGCTATTCAAAATTGTGCTCTATTTCCTACGTGTCAAGGTATGACTTGTGCTTTGTTCGAAGATTTTACTGGATTTCACGAATGTATGTAGCGTTTTGTATTGCGAATAGTTTATTTTACTCATTATAAATATTTTTAGACACTCATTTGAAATAAATACATCAAAATAACTTTAGGTTACACTCGAAAAAGTTTGTTTCTATTTATAGAGATTCGGAAGCGATTTGCTTATTATGTTTGTAAATAAATTACGTTAAAAGCTTGTAGAACTACTAGTCACTATTGTACGAAATTATTTATTGCCCTATTAAGCACACAGACCGGCAGGGAACCGATAAACATTTGACACAATATGTTTAAGGGCTTTCTGCCGGCCGCGGCCATTTTGAAATTTATTTGTATAGTACTAAGGTATTTTATCTACTATTTTTTCTTTGCAGAGGAGTGTCCTATTTCAAGTAGTTTGTTTTTATACATCTCAACATCGTTCGTCGATTTGTTTACAAAAATAGTTAGTATAGGAGTTTATCATTGAGATAAGAATAAAGTATTCGTTTATTTCTTCTGAACAAGTCACTAATTATAGTTTCGAAAGTTTATAATTGAGAAACTAATATCACATTGGACTACATGCTATATTATGATGGCTTGATAGATAGAAAATTTAACATATATTATAATGTAGTTCAAACAAACATAAAATATGGATTGTATGTAAGGCTATTTCATATTACATTAATTTTACAAAGAGGGTAGGCCGGGTGCCATTTTTTTTTTTTTTGCACATTGAACTGCCAACTTTTTTACATAGATTTTTCCCGGAACTGAGGGGTTAAGGCTATGACGTTGTCACGTTCAACTATCGTCAGTAAGCCGACTTTACAGACAACCGATTTTTTTTAATAGTAACATCTTCTATTATCTCGTAAAATCCCTTTTAGTTACTTAAAAAAAGAACAAAGTAATTTCTAATGGAAATAGTTTGCTAATCGCCTCTTAATTAGCTAATTAGTGGTTATTTACTTTGATGGCTAATCCCCCTCTTTTAGAAAACTAAAAGCTTTTTCACTGAGCATGTATGGGGCGCTCATTGAGCATATAATCGGACGTTGACCCGCGGTCTGCCTTTGTCATCTGCACGTATTCTCTCAATCGATGCTAAACTAAAATACCACGTGAAGCAAGCCCTGTTATAATATAAATTAACAAACAAATCTAATTAAAATCTTGAGCACTAACAGACGAATAATGATTATTATTTTAACTGTAATCAAATAAGGATTTTTACATACGCCCCATACATTATTTGTTAAAATTTTCATTATATTTCAACTTTGAAGTTTAATCATCGTTCAACGCCAAGTTCGACCTTAAGTTAAATAAAACCTTAATTTACGCAAAATTTTAAAAACATAATTTAAGACTTAGTACACTTTGGCGCGCCGCCTTATCTCGGTTTGTTGTCGCTCATTTGCACTCTGACCCGTAGAATTAAAGATTCATTAATACACGAACAATATAAGTAGACCCCTGTCGATAAGAGGGCTCGTTGTGGATTGGCTTCTCTCGCCTGTGGTGGGGGAAGAGGGGGAGGTCAGCTACGCTGGTCGGGAACAGACAAGGCTGGTGTTTGCAAAATTTACTCTCATCTATTTATAACGATGAAAAAACCATTCATAAGGCGTGATTCACAGTCATCATCAGCAGTCTGCGCACAGCTTGCTAGAGGGAGACCACATTTATCTGCTGCGTTTTAGGCTGCGTTGCAGTCGTTGCAGCGTCAAAGTTGCGCCACATTTATCTGCTGCGTTAGTCACTGCAGTGTCAAAGTTGCGACGTCTTTACAAACACATGTATGATAGGACGATTTATTATGTTTTGACGGAAAGCCGAACGACGAGAGGTACAATAGGTTGGAAGCCGGCGACATGAAGCGGCAGCAGACGACGTGTCGTCGCGACACTGGTGCAGTGGTATGTATTTCTATGATATACCCAGCGCAGCTAGCGATACGATTCACGAAGCTAGCGACACTTTTCATTGACATCGAAACCGCACCCGCATTCCCGAATCCGCATCGATTTGAGATGCTAAGGTCTTAATTAGCAGGGTTTGGGCTCCGTAGCTCGTACAAATGTCCTGCTGAATCGGCTAATTTGGCGATCTGGTCAACCCTATCTCTGACGTTGCACAGTATCTGTGTGTGGCGCTATAGTGATAGCCGCCGAACACATACGATAAGCGAGACATCAGGTGATCCGTTTGCTTATTTGAAATTCGAAACGAAACCGGTATTTCATACAAAAAACTGTATAATTCCTTCTGTAAAATAATATGCAAAATTGGGATATCACCCCTTTTAGGGTTTAAAAAGGGTCACACATTATACAAGCTCCAGAGCTACTACGTATGGTTTGTTTCTCGTTATACTATCTATCGATTTCAGAAAGGTAAGTAAGAGGTAAGTAATTAGTCCAGATGCGCATAGATTATAGTTTTTTTCGAAGAATTTTATCGATTGGACAGCGTTGTTAATAATTATATATAGTCCGCGCGGAACTAGTTGGCTGCGCCTTAGGTAGGGACAGGGGTGAGGGGGCGGGTTGCTTGCTGCTCGCAACGCACATGAGATTAGACAGTGACGACCAATCTTGCGATACCGTGAACAATAATATTATTTAATTATTGAAAAGAATAAATTAAAGACAATTGATCAGTTTTATATTCTAAATTATTGACATCGGCTTCCCGTTTTTTTTTAATCTATGCACTTTAATTATTATTTCCTTAGATTGTCTTTTTATCGGCGGACTTATCTTGCTATTGCAATATCTTGTGTTTTTTGTCTAAACTAGCCAGAACTATCAAAATCAAGCGCCCCCGCCTCTCCGTACCACCGCTCACATACCTAATAGTAGGGGAGGTCGCGCTCAGTTTAAAAAGTCATTTCATACCGAGCGAAAATCGTTACAATAATAGTATTCCACTAATACATAACAGCTTTGATCGTCAGCCACTTCATAATGGGTGGAATAAGAATTGAGAGCATCTCAAAGTTGTTGTTGGGAATCGTATTGAATTGACATTAAAAAGATCCCAATTCGCACCCAATAAAGGTTCATATCTAGTTTATACACGTTTAGGTTCGGTAGGTGTTATTTTAGTTTTAGTATATAACAACAGACGGCGCTTTTAAAGTAAAATGTATATAATTCTTCTTCACAAATATTGACTATCGAATTAATTACTTAAAATTGCTATGTGAGATAATTTTATGGTTAATTCAAACGAAAATCGCCGTCAGCTGAATGTTTGCAGGTGGAAATGTCGTCTACGCGACGCCCTAGGATACATTGAGCGCGAAGTAGGGCTATATTGGTCATAACTTATATCGCTGGCTGACGGTTTTTCCACCATCGTATTAGCGACTGACGGTTTTCTTTATTATTTACACAGTAGAAACATTCACCTGTATAAATTTTGTACGGTATAAAATGACTTTATATTCAAAAAAATTTTACCAGTTCAGTAACGCGACTGACGTTGAATCACCCGTCTGCAATACGGCTGACGGTGATTATTTGGTTAAACATGACCTCAATAATCATCCATCAAAGTTTCATTCGGTATAAAATCACTTTTCGCAACTATTTTTTTTACAACTTTGAAATACTCTCAGTTAACATTCCACCACGGGTGCGGCGACTGACGCTAATTATATTGATTAATAAATATTAAGCTACCGCTGGACAAAATTTGGTTGGTATGAAATGACTATAAGGCGCGGCCAACTAGTTCCGCGCGGACTATAATATTAATATTTTGAAGTTATCCAGTCAAAAGTGTAAAGGCGAGTCCGCACTAAAGCGACCTACACTGCAGCGGAGCAATATTCTTTATATGAAATTGTATGTGTGTGGTAAACCGCACTACGCGGCTGAGACGCTTCGCGGAACAAACGTTAGTTCCATTGCGTCGTTTAAATACTAAGCCCTGTTGGACAGGGAAGTGGGCAGCGTGAGAATGTAAATAGTCACACGCGCTGTCACTCGTCATGCCGCTGCCGCTACCCGACGCGGCAAGTATGTACAATAGACGGCTGAGTGTGCCGTTACTGCCACAGAAGTATTCAGGGAAACATTTCCGGCAGAGGCAGGACTCAGGAGCAGCAGAGGAGAAGCGTCGCGTCGCGCCGCTGCAGCGTAGTGTCGATTTGTGTGGTCTCACCTTTAGCTTTAGTGAAGAGGTAAACTGTCAAAAAGATATTAGAAACCTAGCATAAGAATTTAGCAGCAGGTAAAATGAAGTGCATAATATTATGTAGGTTAGTTTTAGTTTTTAGTCATATCTCTTAATAATGGTGGTTACGCAAATATAAGGGCCAGGAAATTGGGCATCATTTCACCCGCATACATTCACATGATAGGTAAATAGCTCGACAGTTCCTACTTTTAATTTGACATGAAAAGGATACAGCTGAACTTTTAGGGTTGGACCTTATCTGGCAGCACGGAATCGCCTTTTTCCGTCGCCCTTTCTCTTTCTGTCGCTTAGAACTGCCATTTGCTAGACCGAGACAGAAAGCATAATGCGATAGCCGCGAGGATTCCGCCGCGTGCTATCGCATTATGCTTTCTGTCTCGGTCTAGCAAATGGCAGTTCTAAGCGACAGAAAGAGAAAGGGCGACGGAAAAAGGCGATTCCGTGCTGCCAGATGAGGTCATATCCTTAATAGAATCTCCTTATTTGGAAGTAGATTAATTATGCTCAAAATAGGACATGTCCGACATCTAGTGGACTCATGAAGATTTTCTTCGTGTCAGCTAATATATTTCTCTTAGACTAGATGGCGATTTATTTCAATTTTACTGATAAGCGCCATCTAGTCTAAGTCAAATGTTTTACTTACGTTTTGTAAAAGGTTTAAAACTTACTCGTTCCTTTATCCCTTGCCTCCAAGATAAAACCTCATTGAAGTAATCCAGGGAATCTAAGCCTCAAACCACGCAAACAAAATAAGTAAATTGAACTTGACTCAACCACTACGTACTCTTCCAAGATTTTCCATTCCTTGAAAACTTAACTTATCTAAAGATAAAAGAGTTTCTGCAGCACATTATATCTACCCTTAAAAATTTCGGTTCAATCATGGACTAAGGAAAATATATTTTCCAGTCTATGGTTCAATTCAATTTTCCATTGTAATTCCAATATCAAATGATCAACAAACAGACAAGCATATCACCGTGGTATGCAGTATTGTGTGTGTATTTAAAAACTTGTGATAAGGAGGTGTGTGTCACACAATGTACTGGTCGCTGCTCGTCGTTCTGCTCCTCGTGAGCGCCCACGCCACAGAAACTTCACGACAGAAACGGTACCTTTTAAGTAATTTTAACCCCTTTTAAGCGGGAGGGAAAATTTATATTTTTTTTTTATTCAACAATCAAAATGCAATTTAAGCTCTATAACGCAACGCTTCTAGTTAATGTTATTATTAGTGGAGGCAGTGAAGGTTTTCACCTCGGATTTCGTTGAACCTCCATCGATTTTAATGAAAATTGGTAAGTAGGTGGAGGATACCCTAAGAAACAAAAGTGACATAGTGCCAATTTGCGCTTTTGCCCTGGGGGTGGATGCCAACCCTTCTCAGGGGGTGAATTTTTTTAAATAAAAATAAACCCAGGAATCAATAGACACACAAATTCTAAGCAAAATTTGTTATATAAAGTTTTTTGAATAAATCAATACTTTCGGAGTTATTAAAGATCAAAAATCATGTTTTTGCGTGTGAAAAATACTTGTCTTAAAGCGGTTTTTCATAAATAACTAAGAAACTATAGGTTTTTACGAAAAATGTGTAATTACCAAAATTAAAGCCAATAAAAAAACAAACTAACATCTTTTCTAAGATGCCTTCCTATAGAATATTCAAAGTGAGCCATAGGTGATTGTATTTATATTTTCTTTCGGCGAGTACCTAAGTCTAAGCATTTAAACTTAAATAACGGTAAACCGATGCATTTTATGACATGTACTTCCTTACAACTTTTTAAAGTGCTCAAAAATACCTTTCTAATAAGCATTGTAAAAAGTTAAAAGCATCAAAATTGAACAAGTTATGATAAAAATAAGATGACACTTTCAAATTGTTTTGGAAAAATTGAAAAATAAAACGTTGACCATTTCTACAATAATTCAAATTTATGGTTATCCCCAAAGACTTTTCTTTATTTTAGCATAAGTAATAAACCTCAAAAAATTTTCTTGGTTTATAATGCTTAGTTTTTAAAAACAGAATGATTTAGTAAAATTGAAATTATTCAAATTTTCGTAAATATCATTTTGTTTAGAACATAACTTAGAAAATATTAAACCTTCGTAAAAAATTATAAAAGAAGAAAATTGTATCCATTTTCTAGGAAATATTTCGGGTTCTTTTTTATTTTCATAGGAACAAAAATAACCAAGATAAAGACGTTTAAAGCCTAACTTTTACTGCGAGAACCATGAAACCGGGACCCTTTAACCCTTATTTTTTTTAAACCAAGGGCTTTAAAAAGTATTGTTTAAGTTGATCTTAAAGCTCTTTAAATTATCTTTAAAATGGTCCATAAATGAACCCGATAACTTAAAAATTAACAGAGCTATTGTGATAAAACAAAAATATTTTTTTTGAAAACAATTTTGCATAGATTTGGGATGCAAATATTGTAGGAAAACCTGTCAATAGGTACATCTATACTAATATTATAAATGCTAAAGTGTTTTTGTCTATCTGTTACCTCTTAACACCCAAACGGTTCAACCGATTTTTCTGAAATTTAGTATGAAAATACTTTGTGTCTTGGGAATGGATATGGACATAGGATACTTTTTATCCCGAAAAAATGTACGGTTCCAGCGCGATTGCAGGCGTCATATAGACCTTACTAAATATACGCTAATCTTTTCAAGTCTTTCAATATTCAGAAAATAAACAAAACGGTAAATGTCGACTCGACAAGAGAAGCTTTTTATAATGATGTGCGTCTATTAAATATTTCAGTGTAGCAGATTCAGCCTTTGCGTCAATTTTTTGCACAGAGGGTAGTTTGAAATCGTTATTTGAATATTTTGGACTAAATAATATCAATATTTGAAATATATTAATAAAATGTATCATAATCTATGAAAAAATATTCGAACTCATTAAAGCTGATAAAAAACTTAAAATAAAAACTTAAAGCTTATTTTTCAGACATGGGGTAGTTTACAGGGGTGACAAAATTTCGCAAAAAAAACTTAATAAGAAATTAATACTAAGTAATTAACCTGAAAAAATTGGGTTCAAAAACATAAGCCTATTAAGTTTTTGAACCCAATTTTTACCGTGATTCCGCAATAAAGGGGTACTTTTAGGGGTTTATATTTCAGTCCTATCCAAAAATTATACCATAAATATTAAACAAACTGTTTAAGTATACAATGTAAATATGCGATTTTAAAGTTCAGAAATACGAAAAGTGTTTTTTCACGATTAAAGGGATGGTTGCCATAAGGGTTGAAAAATTAATTAAATAATCATAAAATATCATGAAAAAAACATTAAAACATTTATTTTATCGAATTAAACCCAATTAGTTAAGCCAGAATGGTTAAATCTGCATTTTTTCTATTTTCAACAAAAGGGGTGGATTTCACCCCTAAAATAAAAAAATCGCAATACGAGCGTATGTCACTTTTAAAGTAGAGGGCTTAACGTACTTAATCCCAAATTTTCATCCAAATCGATGGAGGTTCAACGAAATCGGAGGTTGCACCTGATTTTTGCCTTCATTTACTGTACTATATGTCAATGGATGCCAGTCATAAACAATATAGGTACAATATCCGGCAATAAATATTGCACATCGACCTTTGGAAAGAGACAATCGGCTAATTTCAGTTTCATAGAGCGTTATTTTTGTAGCACACACCTATTTGACATTATGTCAGTCGTTGTTCAAATTCAATATAGTGCAGTCGCGTCCAATTCAAAATATAGGTATATCTAGAGTTGTTAACACCCCTAAATTTGCTACATCTGTAATTTTCCAAAATAATTAAAATATACGTAAACATAATTTGAACTCGCTTTTTTATTTTATTTTACCCGAACCTAAAGCCATAACTTATAGAAAATTTGGTGTATTTTATACAAAGAATAATAAAATTGTCAAAAGAAGCAAACCATAATAATTATGGTTTTTTTAACAGCTCCTAATATATACCGGACTTTTTGTATTTCGTGCGTAAGAGATAACGCTCTATAAAACCGAAATTAGCCGACTGTCACTTTCTAAAGGTCGATGTGCAATATTTATCGCCGGGTACTGTACATAATATGTTTTGTATATTTTGTCACAAATAAATTTAAACCCACTTCCGCGTCGCTTCATGTTACGATAATTAGATTAAGGTCTGCAAAATAATTTGAAAATCGGTTCCTTATTTAGAAATTTGAAAACTTTACAGACTTGCGCAAAGTCTAAGTTCTGACAATACGATTTACCTTTTTTTTAATTTCCACTTATCTCCTACCAGATGTATAGTAGTCCAGAAGCAGTCGGGGACCCACGGTGACAGCTCCGAGGGCGAGGACGGCTCCTCAGAATCTCGGAAGCCCATCCCGGACAGACGACTCATCAACAGACAAACCAACTTGGATGTCGAGGTAGGTGTAAGTTAGTTACAACTATTTGCTTAAATTTTTTATAATCTCTAATATTTAATGTAGTTTAAGACAAAATCGACATATAATTAAAGTTAAGCTAAGTTAAGTAATTAAATAATCTCTGTTAGTGCGATCGTTAATATGTTTTACTGTATCGTTTTCTAGCCTAATTTAATTTTGAGAAATTAAGCAGGTACTGTTATTCAGATGTAAATGAATTTAAAATAGTATGACTCTTCAACTGGGTGCTTGGTGACATCAAAAATATTTCGCTACAGACATACAACGAAATAGGCTTTTTAGGGTTCCGTACCCAAAGGGTAAAAACGGGACCCAATTACTAAGACTTCGATGTCTGTCCGTCTGTCCGTCTACCTGTCTGTCCGTTTGTCCGTCTGTCCGTCTGTCCGTCTGTCTGTCACCAGGCTGTAACTCAAGAACGGTAATAGCTAGAGAGTTGAAATTTTCACAGATTATGTATTTCTGTTGCCGCTATAACAACAAATACTAAAAACAAAATAAATTTGATATTTAAGGGGGGCTCCCATACAACAAACGTCATATTTTTCACAATTTTTGCTCGGTATCAATAATTAAAACAGGTAACCACCTGAAATATTCACAAAATACTCAGTTTTATTTAAACTTTAATAAAATTTAAATAAAATTAATAATTTATAATAGAAATATTTATAATAAAATTTAAATAAAATTAATAATTGAAGAGGGCTTGACCATACAAAAACACAATTTTTGGCCAATTTTTGCTCTTTAACGGTACGGAACCCTTCGTGCGCGAGTCCGACTCGCACTTAGCCGATTGTTTATTGTTTGCTCTCTTGGAGATTTTTGTTATTTTATGTATTCTTCGCTAATGTTTAAAAAGAGAAATATTTTTTTTTATGATTGTTAATGAAATAGGTTCAAAAAGGGAAATAAAATACTTACTTATAATTTTGAATGAAATAGATATTAAGCCTATAAACATGTTTGTTATATTACAGGAAATTACACCTCAACCTGCGAAGTACATAACGAGAAGACCTTCAATACCCAGACTGAGGTATAAAATCAACCCTTACAGAAATCGACTGACCCACTGAATGTATATTTTAAATAGGCGGACAACGACTGACTTTCTTTAATGATGGAACATTAAACTTTCTTTATTCTTATTAAGTCTTATTATTTATAGCTCAAAAGAAGAATACATAAAAATATTAACTACCTTACTAATAAAGATTTTTATTTTGCGCATAGGTAATTAATCGCTGTGTAAATACTTTCTAAAGTAAATAATAATATTATAGGGAAGCTTCAGAAATAGTGAAGAGCAAAATTGGTCTTTATTCTTGGTCTTGGTCCTACTTTTTTGCAAATCAAGGCCAATTTTGCTTATCACTATCCTGAAAAATTAGGATATTGTGAAATGAAAAATAATGTCCAAATAACACAGTTTTAATCCAAACCCTCACTTAACAATCTCACACAGTTACCAAGTAGTACTATAAAACATCTTAAAACACATCTGATGTTTTAACATAAATATTATATTTTGACAAATAATATAATTTACACATACAGAATAACATATAAGATAGAATAGATCAATAACACATAATAGATTTTATCAATTTATAAAATTCAATATTGAGACGATTTACTATAAAATTACTTAATAATATTATATTATATTTTTTTATAAAATATACAGTTGGGGTAATCTGGGGCCACGGCTGTGCCACCGACAAGTCTTTCCCGTCGAATCACTTGTCCCATGACAGCATTATTGAATATCGAGTGAATATAAAATTTGACACGTTTTAACTGTTAACATTTTGGAATTAAAACTATTTAAAGTTGTTTTTGAAATGAAATACATACGGTCCGCTTAATAATACCCGCTAAGACAACCTATTATACAATGATCAGTCCTTGTTTTTTAAGGTTGTAAGAAGGATAAAATTATATTATAACTAGATGACGCGCGCAACTCCGTTGCGCCAAAACTCGTTTATCGCGCGGGAACCGTAAATTTCTTCGGGATTCTATGCATTTTATGTCCTTTCCCGGGACTTCAGGTATCTCCATGCCAAATTTCAGCAAAATCGGTTCAGCGGTTCGGGCGTGAAGAGGTAACAGACAGACAGACACACACTTTCGCATTTATAATAATATTAGTATGGATTTATCAAAAGTAGTGATTTCGAAGCGCCACGTATTTTGTTACGTTGAATTGCTATTGCTTTAAAATTATTGCAGATTTTGTCACCGCATTACTTAATTTAAGTTAAAATTAAGAGTCTATATTTTACACTTATTTTATACACCAATAAAGATCTTTTTATACACACAGTTTAAAAAACTTTTTGTTTTACATTTTACTTAATACAACGGCGTCCAAATCACAAAAACTTTGCCAAATATCACAATAGAATTTATCCGATTTTTACAATATTTTGGCATTCACTAGGAGAAGGATTAAGTTATAATTTGATATTATTTAGTTTAATACATCGATGACATACCCACAATAACCATACAATCCAATAAATAAAATCCTAACACACTTTTTTACAATATGCAATAAAAACCACGTAACTTTTCACTGTTGCTTGTTGAAAAAAAAAATTAAAAATATAAATACCGTAGGCACAAGTCGATGTAGAAATATTAAGGACAGCTTATATTGACACTGCTACTGAGTACACAAAAGCATAACAATCCAAAACTACATAGTCCTATAGAAAATTTCATTTGGCATATAAAAATACAGGGTGCAGTTAGAACTCTTTACAGAATTAATATTGTCAGATGGGGGAAGGCTACGTATTAATAAAACGCTCTCAAGCCTCTACTTAATTCCAATCTTGGCTAATGTGATCTCAGCATCTTAAATGGCCTTTAATTATTATTTTTTAGTTTGATATTGAAAATGTTTACAACAATTGTTGTAGAACTTTAACTAATTTGAACACACTCAAGAAACAGCTTCTTAAGTAACTTTAAGACATTGAAGTTGAGTGCTTTGTTAAAAAAGTCAGTCAGTATGCCTCACGAAGTCAGTATATGGTTCTTAAGTACGTATTGCTTAAATCAGCATCCCAAGAATGGTCTTGAAAAATATAATATTGGTAACAGTGGTTTATTAATACGGGCCTATGATCCACTTGCCCCATCTCACCTATATGAGTTTTAAGACTTTTAAGCACACCCTGTATATAA
Organism: Polyommatus iphigenia; assembly: GCA_963422495.1. Lineage (NCBI taxonomy): Eukaryota > Metazoa > Arthropoda > Insecta > Lepidoptera > Lycaenidae > Polyommatus > Polyommatus iphigenia. The sequence continues at coordinate 5,516,740 of OY730188.1, forward strand.
CCTTAGAGCTATGCAATCCGCCTTCAATGTACATCTAATATAACTAAGTATATACATTTACGAACGAAGAACACAATATTTATTTGTATAAACTCTTACGATATTATTTTATATTCGTTATTTTATTTTAGTTACGTTGGGGTCTTCTTGGCTTACATTTTCTAAAGTCAATTAAGTTAGTCTTCAAGATCGTATTTTCCTAACTAACCTTTCAATATCAAAAAGCAGCTGTTGTATAAAAATTATTCTTGATTCCCTTCATTCTTACACTCAATGAATAAATATTAAACGTTTCGTAGCCAAATTGCTTCATAAAAAAATATTATAACAATATTAGGTATCTTCCGGCCCACTTCCGCGTGAGTTTAAGCCTGTTGTTCCAGGTAGCAAATTTAATGTTTGTTTAATTTAAGACAGATATATAAATTTGCTACTCTTTGAACTAAACTGTAAACATTTATTTCAATATTTCTAGCTAATAACACTGAATGGTACTCACTTTGACAAAACTTTTTGCAACCAGTCTAGTTTTCTAAGGCTTCTCGATTTTTGAACCTTCTATTTTGATGACGTATGGGAGCTAGCAATCTATCGATTTCGGTACAAAAGTCTAGTGTTTACAAAATCTACTCTTGGCTGTTCTACACTACGCGACTATTTGAACGTGTTTCTTCTCTTTCGGCTCCTTGAACACGGTGCGCCGTATGGCACCTGTAGAATCTGTTGACAAGCGACAAACATAAGGGGCTGTTTCACCACTTCCTGATAAGTGTTGGATAGTCGATCTACAACTTGTCTCACAGATACTCCCTAGTCTGCCAGATTGTGGATAGCCTATCCGGCACTTCTGAGGTAGACCACTACCTCAGAAGTGAGAAGTGCCGAAAAAGGCCCTTAGACTAATTAGAATTGTTATTGTTGTGGCTTCGTGGCTTAGGCACATTGTTATTTATTTTTTACCACGTACCACCTGCCTTCAGAACTCTATATCAATTGGATCTTTGTCGTGTAAAAAATCTCTGAAGTCACTTTTTTGTGTCCATGCAGTAGGTATGCACAGCTAAACCATACTACCATACTACTTCCATAATAGTAATATACATATATACATAGTAATTAAATGCACACTCACTACACAACGAGGGAGGGCGAAGCGCGGCGGGGCGCGCGGGGCGGGGCGAGGCGGGGGCCGAAGCCCCGCGCCGCGCCCCGCGCTACGACCACCGCAACTCCTTCAGCTCCACCGTACTCGATGCCTCCGCCTGAAAATGTTATAGAATGGTCTTGGCTGATGCACTACCGTGCCCCCTAGCTTAAAGGGTGTTTAAGCTGTTTTTGTTTCTAGTTTCAGCATTAAACTAGACGGTATACATTTTTTACATGGCAATCAATTCGAAAAATAATACAAAACAAAATTACATTCACACACTTTTCTTCTCATGCAAATGTATTAACTGTAACTATACAACCGCACGAACGTACGATAGAAATCGCGATAGTTTCCCTGTAGTCATTGTTTGTGAAAAACTTTAATTTTGTATGCTGTGTGCATCCTAAGTCATTTTTAAATATTGCATGTCCTTTGGTGAAGGTAATCGCTTCCTATCAGGTGCACAGCTCGTTTACCTCGTAGCTGGAGGGTCCGGGCGGCACGTGCGTGGCGGGCGAGCACCGCGAGCAGCCCGCCCGCAGCACCGTGCGCGATGACCCGCCCCGCATCGCCGTACGCAGCTCCTGGACAAACAAAACATTGAGGCCCAGAACACACAGACACAGATGAACCCTAATTATAACTTTCAAGATTACTTACCTCGAAAGTTATAATTAGGGTTCATCCATAAGTTGCGGTGGGTTAATCGTGCCCGTAACTATGCCTAAGCGGGGAGTGGAGCACAATGGGGTTCTAGTGGATAGTTTCCCGGAGAGTCCCACATACCCCGGCCGATGTCCCCAATCCGCCGGGGATCCGCCGCTTGTGTGAAAAAAAGGGTTTATCCATACTAAGCATTCCCGGCGGATTCCTCGTGTGAAAAAAAAGGGTTCATCAAACACCTATACTACGTTTCATGAAACATACTAAATCATTTCCCAAACCTGTCCCATTTCGCTGCAGAGCGACTGTCTGCCCTGCGAGGCGTTCTTCCGGGTGTTCCAGCAAAACTCCAAGATGGCGACCACTATCGCCAGCACCAGCCCACAGAGCAGTGTCACGAACACACCACCTGAAATGTATCAAATATCAAATTATATTTGACGTCTGTGGGTCTATGTCAGGGGCCGTACTACGAAAGTTTTGAGTGCTACGAAAGACTCAAACGAACGAATCGGAATGCCGCGTGTTACTCTAATAACGTCATTTTCACGTTTGTTAGAGTTAGACACGTTAATCTGATTTAAGTTTCAAACGGTTTCGTAGCATGCCTCCAGGTTCAACTGGTATGTCCAAAGCCACAAGGCAAGCCACATAATATAATATAAAATTATTCAAAGTAAAATTTTGTTTAATATTTTATGATGATAAATGATCATTGTGGAAAGTTTCACACTAGAATTACTTGCTTTCAATCCCAACCAATGCTCACCAATATTCTGAACACCAAGCGGATTGGCCTTGCTGTCTTTCCCGTCCCTGTTGCAAACATCCCCGGTGTTTTTCCACCACTTGTCGTACAGGATCTGGATGACGCCCTTCTCCTGCAGCTCGAGGATGGCCAGCGAGATCTTGTCCCGCCACGGACTGCCCTTCCACGTCGCTATCCCGTACCCCTGGAATAGGAAAAATCAGGAATTAGCATCGTGTTTCGCGTCATAGATCGAAGAAGTTCTTTCATCTGTCCCTTCAACTAAGTAACGTTAATTACAAAGTAATTTTTAAGCAAAAGTTACGAATTTTACCTAATCTCGTCAACGGGCTTGCAGCACTATAGACAATGGCATAGCGAGATACTTGTAGCAGTATGGATCATATCATGGCATGGACAGTACACTGGCCAGTGCGTCTAGATTAGATTTTATTGACTACACTGAGACGTCGTTAGCTTTGTCCACACTGGGCCTTTTTTTGTTCATCAAGAGCATGCGTTCTTCCTCTTGAGAAAATGTATCACTATATAGTCACTATAGGTCTACCAGAATCTGATGGCTTTTGACAGCAGATTTTCAAAAAATATTTCATGTTATGTCATTTGCATGTTACACACACAGAATCAGCCGCTATAAGGAAAAAAAGGATCAAAATGTTTTATTCCAATTACCCCGGTATTGCTAGAGTCAATTTACTTTCTCACTTTTGGTCATCAGATTCTTGTAGACCTATAATAACGACGAAGATTAGAAAATAAATTATGAGTCTCTTGATAGGATCATTTAGAGTAATTTAAACAATACTATATTCTTTGTCTAGAAGGACTTTTTAGTATTATTACTGTAGCTTAAAATTAAGACCTACCTTAGAATCCAGCAGTCCCCCGATCTGCGTGAGGTTACAGTCCCTCTGCACCCTATGATCCAGCATTGTGGACTCCATGAGGAACGCGTAGTTGCCTCCCAGCACTCGTTTCACCCCCTCCTCGTATGACGACACCAGCGCCGGCGGGCTCGCCGTCGACATGTACTGCCACATCTTCTGGTAGATGTCGATATTCGAATCCTGGATAAGAAAGAACCTTGAGAATGCTATGATCCTATGGTGGCGGATGACTTTTTTTTAAACTAGACATCTATCCCACAAGTTGAATTATAAAATAAATCCTATTTAATAAAGCAGTTAGCACCCTCAAAGCCAACTCAAAGCCCTTATAGATGACACCAATATCAATTTCCAAAAAGATGGTATCTCGGAATTTTCTCTGTCGTTTTGTATTTGATGTAGGTAATTTTAATACCCAGGACACTTAAAAACATTAAAACAACACATGTCTCTTTGCATTCAAAAAGGAGAAGGCAAGTATCGTACGCTGTTGCTATAACTCAAGGAACTCACCCTAAAGAACGTCATAGTGGAACCACCATTGAGCGTCCCGTACTGAACATTGGTCTGAGCGGCCAGGTCCGCCGCGCTCTGTATGGGCAGGACCGTCCGCTCCACCGTGAGGAAGGCGGCCAGGTTGGCGGTGTACGACGACAGGATGATCAGAGTGAAGAACCACCAGATACCACCCACTATCCTGGTTGAGGTTGCCTGAAAACGGAGAAACATACCGTATACGGTTCAGTTTAGTCCATAATATTAACCCACAAGTCGCAACCTTATTGTGTGATATAGGGATGTAACGGCGACAGTACTACTTGTTGATCTATCACGGGGTCAGAAACGAGCCCAACCGTCCCAGCTTTTATCAAATGCTTGGAACCAAATTTTCTCTGAAAATAATTTTACCTAATAACGCCAATATAAGTAGTGCCTAATAACAAGTAAACCAAAGAAGTACTCTTGTAAACAAAACAGTACTATAATTATTGTCGTAATTACCTTTGGATTCAACCCTGAGCCCTGTCGCAGGAAGGTGCCGGTGATGAACCAGAAGGAGTTGCACATGTTGAACTGGTTCGTCAGCAGCTTCATCTCGTGACCGCACACGTGGGTGCCTGATGACCTAAACAAAGAAGGAAAGCCTAATGCTAAGTACTGGCATACGGTTTTGCTCGATAGTTTTACTCCATATCGAGTAATAATTACTGTGTGGACCGCAAAACTGACAGCTCGAAGGCTCGCATCGAGCCACTCGAAGGCTCGCATCGAGCCAGCTTGATGGAATTAAATGTATCGATTTAGAGTAAAACTATCGAGCAATGCTGAATGTGTGGACGACAGTCCGAGCCGCGGGTTTTGCATGACGTTATTGCTCAAACGAGCAAAACCGTATGTGAGTACTTAGCTTAAGAGATACAGAATAAAATCATACAGCTGATATTTTAGCTGAACAATGATTTAAGAACTAGCTTATAGCCACCATATTTAGAACTCTTACTGGAGTGGAACATTTTTTTTTTTATAATTTTATAATAATATCTATGGACGCTTCACACCACGTCAGTCTGGCCCCGTGGTAAGTACCTGAAAGACTTGTGTTACGGGTACCAGACAACGGAAATATATTTAATACTTTTATACTATACATATATTTAAGATTTTTATTATATTATACACATATTTAATACACATCCATGACCCACGAACTTTGAAAACTTTTTGTTCCATCGGCGGGATTCGAACCCGCGACCCCCGGCTTGAGCTACCGACAGCCCACCCACTGAGCCACAGAGGTCGTCTATACATTAATTACTTAAATGTAATTAACTCAAAATTTTGACATAAGCCCCATACATTATCTGTCAAACTCTTCATTAAATTGAAGGTTAATCATAATTAAATGTCACTGAGTACGGCGATTACTAATATTTCAATGTCGCTTTTGTAAGCTGTATCGCGTGTTTCAATAAGACGGCACCACATACGCGAGTGAACAACCGATCCTATCAGTTGTAAGAATTTCTACAATGCTTTACAACAATCAACTCAATATATCAATTTAGAAAAGGAATTCGATACTAATAGGCTTTTCAAAATATACACATTGACATTCCATTTTGAGATTAATTAATCTTACAATAAAGAAAGTTATACCACTCGTAAGGAGAGAACCGCGCCATGACGAATAGAGTGAAGGAAACGAGGATGTATGCAGCCATCACGTACAGCCAGATCTCTATCGCCAGTGGGTTGAGGAAGCTGAAAAGCCTCGTCGGTTGTGATGATGGGACCTTCAATAGTAATATAAGCATTAGCAAACTAACGTCTTCCACATCGGGAGTTATTTTTAAGAACTTAAATATATTATAGTCAGTTAAATATAGGTATACCTAGTGCTCAGTAGTCAGTGTTCCCTGAATCTATTGGGACTGGTTGACCGACATGCCTGGCAAGAGATTAACTTTTTACATGTCCATCCAAATCATGTTTCTTGTCAGACAATCAGATGATCAGCCTACATCGTCCTAACCAAACACAGATGAAATAAATAAATAATTTACCTTAAACAATATCCCAATTCCCAAATTCATGAAAGGCTTGGTGAAATCAATGACAGCTTCTCTAGCGTAGTTGATTGTCATCGATGCAACTGCTATGTCTGCGTTCTGCAAAATGATCAAATTAAGAACCACACCAAAAATAAAAATACTTATCTCTGACGTTAAAGTGTCTCTATTTTAACTATTAAATTCGTCTCTCATCACCACCATCACTAGCTTAATTAAATAAAAGATACGGAATTTCATAACAATCTCTTTCTAATTCATGTTGCCCATTAGCTTTCTCACAGTAGTGCCCTTAGTATTGTCGGTAACGAACCACTTGAAACGATAACGCAAGCCGTTTTGTAAGTCTATGATAATACAGTCAAGCCAGATCAATGCCACAGTAGGTTCTCGTATGTGAACCTTCATTATTAAACTTACCCTGTCCATCAACTCTCTCACAATTCCGTTCCACTCCCCTGATTCAGGGTCCCTGGCACCGTACATATTATCAGGCACCAGTCGCAGTCGGTAATGAAAGCCCGCCCGCGCCGCCACACGAGCCAACAGGTCAATACAGAAACCCTCAAAGCGAGCGTTGCCTTGCAGATTCCAGCCTTCCTTTACCATCACGTATGGTTTCTCCTGGAATTGATTATGAATTTACATATTTATTTATCATCACCTCATGCTCTGCTGTATGTGAAATAACTGTTAGTAGTCCGGTTAACGAATGACTCAAACGAGGGTATAGAGTGCGTGAGCGGGAACCTAAGCGATTTCTGCTGGAACTTATTCAGGGTGATTAGGGACAAAACATTATAAAAGTCCTGACGTCTAGGAGGTGAGCCGGCGGGAGGGGGGGCGACAAAGGTCAAAATTTTTGGTTTTTCGTTAATAACTAAAAAACTATGCGTTGTAGCAAAAAATATTCTATGATGACATAAAAGCTTATTAAATTCTCTATAAATCAGATTCTATACAGTTTTTCCAAATTCTCATCCGTTTTCGAACTACACGCTCAGGAAAAGTGAAAATTCAAAAAAGCTTTCTGGCCGCGCGACCTGGCCGCCTAATGCACGGGGGTCTAAGGGCCCCCGCGCATTAGGCGGCCAGGTCGCTGCGACCACCCCGCGCACTTTGCGGCCACGTCTGCGACCACACTCGTATGAGTAGTGATTTGATGAGTAAACTTTGACAATTATTTTGTTTTCTGTATACAAAAGACGTGTGGCCGCGGCGACCAGTGCGCGCACACTGAGTAATTTCATACAAATTCTCGTATCTCGTTGGCCGCGGCGGCCAAGTGGCCGCGTGTGTGTCGCGATGTTTTTCATTGGCCGCGCGACCAGAGCGTGGCAGCTGGCCGCTGGTCACGTAATGCACGCACCTACATATATCGTAGAAGAATTAGTTGGCCCCAGCGACCTGGCCGCGCGACCTGGCCGCCTAATGCGCGGGGGGTCTAACTGGACGCTGTTAAGCATTCATGTACTAACCCACAAAAAATACAGGTTGAGTTATGAATGTAGTTTTGTTCTTTAAATAATTTAGAACAAGACATGCATCCAAAATTTAACAACATAAATACAACCCTCTTTCACATTCAGGCAAAAGGTTTCTTCAGAGAAAATGCCTTATTATTTACAGCTAAAGTTACCTCAACGGTAACCACAGTGAGGGTAACATTAGGAGGAGGGTCTCGTCTGTACGCAGCAGGGTCTGTCACCACCAAGCCGTCATCAGGGGTCCAGGTGCCCGCCAGAACAGCACCACCGTTCTCTCCTCCCTCCAACCGCATCAGCTGCAGGTGGAACGAGGTTCGGACACCCTCGTTGAAAGCTATGGGACCAGTCAGACCGTGTGCTTGAACCTGAAAAATCAAACACATCTAACATTGAGACGACGTTGCCTTTGGTTTTGAAGTGACGTCATTTTCATATAACATCAAATGGCATAATATCTATAATATGAAAGCGAAGGTTATCCAGAACAAGTTTGCATTTTTATACGACACTGCACTTTCTCTGATAGGTATAGGTATTTAACAAACCTAATCGTATTTTCTCCTTTTTTTTAGCACGCGTTAAATTTACAGTCTTCTTATACCTAAATCTCCTAAAGCTAATGAAGAAATTTTGTTTTAATTTTCAGTGACTGACCTTTTAATTTTCAACTGTTTAACTGAAACACTTTATAATTATATTCCTCTTTTCCTTCATCGTCAATAATATTATTTACCTTATTGATATTCTCAATGAGTGTCTGTCCATGCGCGATGCTGGCGTCGGCGTCACAGCTGACGTTGTGTGCGCGCATTTCAGGCGTCGAGCCCAGTGCCAGCGCCAGCACTTGCACCGCGTCGTATACTAGCGCTGGCTCAGTCTGAAAATTTAAATGCTAAATGAGGATATGGTTTTATAGAGCACGAGTGTCATGTCAAGAAGACAACTCAAGGGTCGGAGTGCAGAACAGTGATTATTTAGACACGGACAACACACTTTCGGTCACGATGTAGGTATGTTAGGGTAAATTCAGACCGCAACGCGACGCGTAGCTTCATTTCAAAATTTGTACTGAATTGAGAGATTTCAATTGCGTCTTGCAAATCTGTCAAATCCATACAAATTTAGTTTAGTTGCGGTCTGAATTGACCCTTAGGAAGAAGCCAATGTAATAATAGGTAATTATAGTAGGGGAGGGGAAGGTGCTAATTTTGTAGTCACTCGAGCGTCATGGAGACCTAGTAGGTTTTTTACATTACGTAAAACTGATAAAAAAATAATAAGAGCGTTTTTTATTTTAGCGGTGAGTTCAGAAACTGCGGCCATTTTAAAGTTTTGAAAAAGAAAATATATTCAGAAAATTGCTTATTTCGGTCAGTTATTATTATATTTTAGACAACAAGGATTAATAGTCGTGTGCGTACAAGACAAAAAAACGAGGAATACGGCTTTTGCTGAACCAAAGATTTCCTTTGGTAGGATTGATCTTTATATACCTAAGATGGGTTTACGATGTGGAGCCACCTGAATATTTCATGCAGGTGGGGGAGGGGGGGGGGGGGGTTTAGCTTTAACAAGGTATGAGGTCAATAACTGCGTCGGATTTAGGTATATAGGCGAGTTTGGTATCATTTTCGATTGAATCGAATGTTTAAATGCCAGTTTTTTAATAATATTTAGATAAAATATAGTAAAAATGAAATAAAATAAAAAAATTTGAATATATGATTTTCAACCAACTAAAACGCTGTTGACAGGGCTTAATTAATATAAGGAGGCTGATAGCCGCATTATTCTGCATGCCGAAGACATGGTGATGAATGGAGCAATAAACATATTAATATTACTAGACGTACCGCGCGGCTTCGTCCGCGTAAATCTGAAATTTCACGGAAACCGTATATTTTTCACAAATTAATAACCCATATCTCACGTAGTCTACTTGTATATTCGTGTCAAATAACATAAAAATTGCTCCAGTAGTCTGTGAGATATTAGCCCTTTCAAATAATTTTCCCCGTTTTTTTACATTTTCCTCTGTATCTTTGCTCTTGTTGGTCTTAGCGTGATAAAATATAGCTTATAGCCTTCCTCGATAAATAGACTATCAAACATTGAAAGATTTTTTCAAATCGAACCAGTAGTTCTTGAGATTAGCGCGTTCAAACAAACAAACTAACAAACAAACTCTTCAGCTTTATTTTCACATATTGCTCTGTATCTTTGCTCCTATTGGTCTTAGTGTGATAAATATAGGCTATAGCCTTTCTCGATAAATACGCTATCAAAAACTGAAAGACTCTTTTAAATCGGATGAGTAGCTCCTGAGATTAGCGCGTTCAAAAAAACAAACTCTTCAGCTTTATAATATTACTAGACGTTCCGTGCTGCTTCGCCTGCGTAAATTAGATATTTCACAGACAAATTAGTCCACAATAAATAGCCTATGATTCTTCACGTTCCTACTTTTTATCTGTGCCAAATAACAGAAAAATTTTTGAAAAAATCGTGAAATAAGCCCTTTCAAATAATTTCCTCCGTTTTTTCACATTTTCCTCTATTTCTTCGCTTATATTAGTCTTAGCGTAATAAAATTTAGCCTATAGCCTTCCTCAATAAATGGGCTATCTAACACTGAAAGAATTTTTCAAATCGGACCAGTAATTACTGACTCATACTAAGATTAGCGCGTTTAAATAATTCTTCTTCTTCTTCTTCTTTTTACGTTGTTTAACATCTTTATCGTGCAAATATGAGTCCTAAAATGAATTTAGCATTCTTAAGTCATCCGAATATGGTACCGAACTTGGAATAGTACCATAATTAATGCCTCTATACAGATTGAGACTCTGTTTTCCTCCAGAGCAGAAGCTGCTAAAATTAAAAAAAAACTAACATCAAAAATTGCGGTGGCTCCACATCTTAAATCCATCCTTGGACCATAAGGACCAATCCTACCAAAGAAAATCTTTGGTTCATTAATAGCCGTATAATTCACCGTACACACGCAACTATAAATCATTTAGTTTAGTGCAAAATAAAATATCTGCGAAGTTTAGTTAGGAAAATATGAAGGTTTATTTTTTTATATTTTAAAATATTCCTACAGGCTTACCTTATCTTTGAATTGTCAGTGCTTTTTATGGAAGCTTCTTTGGGGTATACTAAACATCCCCTATCATAATCTGACCGATTGGATGACATTTCAATATTAAAAAAAATTTTTAACCCACCACGTGGGAAATCTGATTTCTATACCATGATTACTAGACACATGTCGGAAGCTTAATCTGACACGCTCGAGCTACTCCCAAAATCCCCTCTTCCCTTCCTCTACTATAAGAAGACGTAGATTTTGGGTTTGGGCGATACCCACTCTCTTCACACAGCTTGTCTATTATGACTGTTGCTGTTATTGGTAGAATTAGTTTCTTTATTATTATCATTAGCGCCAATTAATTCATCTACTTTCAAACAATAATACTACTTACCTTAATATGACCTCCACTTAAAATAGAAGCCCCTATAGGATGAAACTTCTCCATAACTTGAAGCGAGTCTTTAACTTTATCAGATTCTCTATCTACCAGTCTCCAACCGCTCATATTCACGCGATTGTAGAAAAAGTCTTCTAGATCAAAAAGTTCCATATCCTGAAAACAAAAATATTAAATTTAGCCATTGCTCCGTTATCATAAAGCGTTTATTTTGCAAAGATGAATTTGATTGCGATAACTATAATATAAGTACTTACAAAAGATGTAAAAATATAGTGATAGTTTTCATTGTTCATCTGCAATTGGAGAATCTGAAAATGAAAATTTTACATATTTTTATTTTTGAATTAGTTGTTTTACCCTCAACCACCATATAAATCACTGAATATTTTCATACTTAAAGCTTTAACTAGTAAACAGGTATTTAGGATCAACTGTTTGATAATAATGATAATTGTCATTTGTATTTTAACACGAGCTGTGTTACTTTAAATTCATAGCATTTTTCCTACCTTTCTAACTTATAATATAATACCTATGTATATTTACAGCTCTAGCTAGAACTTATAAGTGCTTAATATCTGTATCACAAATGATATTCGTGATTATTTGATCTTCTAGTTGATTGCAGACCTAAATCTGTAGCTCTATATTTCTTAATCAATTTACATAATATTATTTGGACATTGCAAATTATTTAGACATTACGAATTCTTAGTTGTATACTCACAGCTCTAGCTAGTATTCGTAAGTGCTTAGGATCAGTATCGACTATGATATGCGTGATCCTCTGCGCCTTCAGTTGTGAGAGCGCACGCCGGTACTCGTGCGACGCGCAACGCACCGCGTACATGTTGCGGCCGTCGCTACCCAGCTTCACTATGTTCAGTTCACCTGAAATCATTATCATTACTTTTATCGTCTGTGTTATTCGTTTTATCGTCTTTGTAATAAATATATGTATTTGCTCTTAACGCTTTAGGCTGTGTTTCCACCAGAGATGTGTTGCGAGGAATGTGTTTTTAAGTTCCAATAGAATCGCCGCGCTGAGCGATATCATGGCAAGCTCACGTCAATGTAGCGATTCTATTGGTTCTCAAAAACACATTTCTCGCAACAAATCTCTGGTGGAAACGCAGCCTTAGTGGGCCATAATTAGGAGAATTGCTCATGAATGTAAGAAAAAAATGTAGTAATAATAATATTATTCAAGAACATGGAAGGATCACGGATGTCAGTTACATTGATTGATACTTCCTTATTAGATAATGTATTTACGTCTTCATCGCTAAATACAAAAATTAGGTATGACGTCACAAATCATGACGTCACGATAATCCTATCAAGTTTCTCATCTCCTCTATAATCCAATTTATAAAATGAATCTAATATAAAACAGCTAGTAAATAAAGAAAACATGCTTAGACCTTCCTACGCCGCCTGTTTAGTTAAAAGGTAATCGCGGTTTAAGATCATCTCTATACATACATATTATAAAACAAAGTCGCTTTTTTTCCCTCATGTCCCTTTGTTACCCTTTAATCTTTAAAACTACGCAACGGATTTTGATGATTCTTTCAGTATTAGATAGCCCATTTATCGAAGAAGGCTATAGGCTATATTATATTTTATCACGCTAAGACTAAAAATAGAGGAAAATGTGAAAAAAACGGGGAAAATAATTTGAAAAGGCTAACTTGAACGCGCTTATCTTAGGAACTACTGGTCCGATTTGAAAAATTATTTCAGTGTTAGATAGCCCATTTATTGAGGAAGGCTATAGGCGATATTTTATCACGCTAAGACTAATAAAAGAATGTGTAAAAAACGGGGGAAATTATTTGAAAGGGCTTATCTCGCGAATTACTGGAGCAATTTTTATGTTATTTGGCACCGATAAGAAGTAGACCACGTGAAGGATCATAAGCTATCAATTTTAATCATGTTTTCAGTGGCTATATATTTTATACCCGTGCGACGCCGGGGCGGGTCGCTAGTTATAATATTGGCAGAAAAGACGGCATGGCATTTTGTCACAAACAGTTTGGGCTTTCCTAAACTAGTGCAAGTGGCAAGTAAAATATGAAAATACCAGATGATGCCCGCAACTCCGAAATTCATTTATCGCGCGGGAACCGTACATTTTTTCGGACCTACTTATGTCCTTTCCCGGGACTCCAAGTATCTCCATGCAAAATTTCAGCAAAATCAGTTCAGCGGTTGGCGTTTGGCGTTTGGCGTCTGTCCCTCTGTCTGTTACCTCAACAGACAGAGGGACAGACAGACGAATAGACAGACACACTTTCGCATTTATAATGTTAGTATGGGAAGTATGAACAAGATCTCACCAGCGCCATAGTCTTCGTAAATGATCCCCATCTTAGTCCAGTTGAGGTAGGCTGTGAGGTCGGCGAAGGCTCGGTCGAGGACGTCCCTGGCCGGGTACAGGTTCACAGTGAACGTGTCTGAAGAGTTCACAGCTGAAATTTATAGTTTGATATTCAATAAGATTGGCATCATATTTTGTACTCGACTGCACTAGAAGAATTTTTGTATGTTTACTTTTGTGACGCCCTGTAACCTAAATTGCTTGTCGCATTTGACCTACAAGATTATCATTAGATTTTTTAGTGTGACATGTCAAGGCAATCCAATTTTTTCTCCCTTTATCACTTTTACTGTCTGATTCTAAGAGATCCCGATCCATTTGCTAATTAAAGAAAGGTAACTTAAGTATTAGTAATTTCTTTGTAACAACGGCGTCAGATGTCTAAGAATGCGAACCCCTTCAAGTTCTAAGAATTATCTTAGTGCCTTATTTCCAAAGACACTTCAAAGCTCTTTTGTAGACACGAGCCAAGTGCGGAATAAAAAGGCACGCCATGCTATCTACAAACAAAATCTTGACAATCTTAAAAGTAGTTTAATTTAACCTATTGTCTCTACGCTTTTGTGTTATGATTTGAGAAAATGTTGGCACATCCACATACAGCTGTTAAAATTCTTACTTAATTAAATTAACTTAATTAAATATTGATTTTACGTAGGAATTAAGACATACCACGCTATTCTTGCGCATATTATGAGTTCGTGGAAGTTTTCTAGTTGTTTCTTTCGCTTTCTTACTATTTTACGCTCATGCAAGTAATGCTCAATTTCTAAGGATTTTTGAGGAGAAAAAAAGATTATCCAAGACGATAATTTTAATTCCTCCTTTGCCATTTGCTACCACAATTGCTTCTCGTCATCATTGTTACATTATGGATGCAGAATCATTTTTTGGTATAGATTGGCGGCTGCAATCGCCAACTAAGGTAGTGTTTGACCAGTCACCGATGGCGATCGCTAGCCGAGTCAGTCGGACACTCACCGTCGATGAAGTACGGTGCGATGGTGAAGTGCGGCGCGTGCAGCGAGCGGCACATCGCCGCCAGCGTCACGTCCAGCAGCGGGCCCGCGCTGTCGAAGATGGCGATCGCTAGCCGAGTCATTCGGACACTCACCGTCGATGAAGTACGGTGCGATGGTGAAGTGCGGCGCGTGCAGCGAGCGGCACATCGCCGCCAGCGTCACGTCCAGCAGCGGGCCCGCGCTGTCGAAGATGGCGATCGCTAGCCGAGTCATTCGGACACTCACCGTCGATGAAGTACGGTGCGATGGTGAAGTGCGGCGCGTGCAGCGAGCGGCACATCGCCGCCAGCGTCACGTCCAGCAGCGGGCCCGCGCTGTTGAAGATGGCGATCGCGCCTGACTTGATCTGCGTGCACGCTGAAATGTGACGTCATCGTTATAAATATCCACTTATAAATATTTTTTAAACAAGGCAAAGAATTATTTTTGATGAGCTTTTGTTCACCTTATATTCAAACCACTGGTTCTCCTGTGTCGGTAGGTAGACAGCAGCAGTAGGTATAAGGCAAGAGCTATATGGGCAGTTCCATGTAAAAGTCTACCATAAACTAAGAAAATAAATACCTGATTTTGGTATGAAAATTCTTAATTATAGTCACAACATTATGGTACTATTAAGATTTTATAGAAGCAACAATTTCTAAGCATTACTTTTCTAGCAAAGCTGCCATTTATGAGATGATGTCGTGAGCTCGGCTGAGTGTGGTTTTGTGTGATGAAGTTCTGACTTAGTTTTCACGTTATGTATTTTAAATTCTTGTCATATTTTGTTACTCATTGATTGTTCACACAATTAAATACCGATATAGCTTTTGAGATTCGGGAAAATTCATTTTTAAAAAGATATAATAGGCTTGTAATATGTCGAGTTGTAGTGCCGGTCACATAAAAAACATTACTTTTGTCTTTAACTACAGTAAAATTACTTTTACGTCAATAAAATTAGAAACTTTCCTACGTGACGGCGTTACTCAAATGATACTGGCATTAAAATTTTGACATCTTTTGTTACCTTAACTCTAAAAAATATTTGTGTAGTGTCAGTCACATTATAGGGTTGTTCACGCCCAAAAGTAGCGTTTTGTTTGTTAGTTTTGCTGATAGATGGCGAAAATAGCTATAGAAAACAGAGCGAGAGAAGCATAAAGCTAAATTATTATTTTAAGAACCTGCCAGACCACCTCAAAGTCAAATATAATCCAAAATTTAGCGATGTCTGGAAATGGGAAGCAATTGTCACAAAAATTTGACAGTAGAATATGAGATTCTTACAGATATCGCAAGAAAATAAGATATAATTATTAATCTTTAAACTTTATTGAACGTAAGGTAGACCTGCAGAACTGGAAACCTTCTAAAGTAACAGCGACCGAAACTCCATAGTGTCTGGTCGTTCTTACCTCTATAGGGCTCATATTAAGGAAAGTTTTTAGCTTAAAAAAATGACGAAAGTCTGCCTATCGCTGGCTCTTGGGTTATTATGTTAATAGTTTTTGAGAAGATTTCGTGTTGAGTTATTTTTTGACAAATTATTAGCGATTTCGTTTTTGTGATGTCTAAATTCAAAAAAAGCATTTTAATGAATGAACTAATTACTGATTTGCTTTTATATAATTTTAGAGTTCATATTGTACGTGCTGAGATACATAAATTTTAAGGTGTCATGTAAAACTACCGACTTTTACCTACACAAAGTGAGTGTAGTGTCGGTCACGTTTTGGGCTGTAGTGTCGGTCACAATTTCTTTTGCTAATAAATATTTTTTTAAATAACTTACAGCTTATAGGTAACCATTTTATAATAGTTTGTTTCATGCACTTTCGATAAAAATACAAAGTAGAGTTATTTAGCACACAGAGAGGAAGATTATTGGTGTTTACAAACACTCTCGGAAACGACTTCCTTTTGCATGTAGTGTCGGTCACGTTTATGTTTGACTAAATAAATGCTATTCGAAAACAACAGTGTATACCTTTTTTTCTGCATAAGTTAACTTGTTTAATCTGCTACAAAGCCTCCTTAAAATTGATATTAACAACATGATAGTAACCATAATATATGACAAAATAAAACACAAGTCGTATCAAATGTAGAGTCAGTCACATATGGAATTGCCCATATGTATAACGTTTTATCCTTGTCAGTTACATTAGAAAAGTTAATTAACAGACAAAACAAAATATTATAATATTGCTCATTCACCATTCTTTTAAGCAAGAGTAAAAGTGTATAACACTCTGCATTCTAAGTCATCATTTTTACGAACAAAGATTTTGTGCTAGGTACTTAGATGATGACATTGTCATGGGGACGTATATGCTCCAAATCCCATTTTGTTTGCAACTGTCTATCAGGTTACAAGACGACGATATACTCAAAACAATAGGAACGAAACTGACGAGACATGAGCCAAGCTCGACTAGACCACAGGAAATGCCACTATCTGATCAAAACTGACGTTTCGCATGTCACTGAAATATTCTATTGAATGCTCCACTATTCCGTAGCTAGCCGTATCACTTTTTGAATGTTGATATTCAATATGCCTTTGGGGAGCTGGGTATTAGGTCAACTTGTATACGATAGTTCCGACAACGAAGTCGAAAATCATTTTTTTATTTTATTTTGCGCATCGCACGCTCCATGTCACTTTTTACCCCTTTATAGTCAATTCCGATTTCCGCTATCAAAATTATTTAACACAACTTGACTAAGTGCTGTGTAAAAGCTTAGTTCTGAGCGATTCCCTAGCCTGTATTATAAAGCTATATATTGTAAGAAAATATTTCAGAAGTTATTAATGTTGGGTGTCAAATAAATCAACAGCGTAACCTCTCGCCGCTCAGAGTACTTTGGAGCTCCCCTGGGATTCAAGGGGGATGATAAATTTTTATTTGTCTGACATTTCATTTAAAATAAATACCTGAACGACCCTTTGGGCCGTTTGTTCGCCGCCAACGTCACCGGGAAGGCACCGACAAAAATTCAATTAATAAAATGCCACTTCATGAACTTACTATATTTTATATTGACTACTCAAACGGCGTTTCATGTTGAGTCACGATGGATATCCATGATTGCGAAGCTATGGACCGACTGTGAGAGCTAGTCCACATGGCGCGGACGCGTTGCGTCGACGCAGCGCTGCCGTTGCGTTGCTTTACATACAATTTACAAATAACCAAGGTGTTCACACGGCGCGCTGCGTCGTCGCAACGCACACACTATGACGGACAGCAGCCCCGACGCAGACGAAGCGGGAGGGGGTGTTGACGATAAGAATGCTTCGTAATAACACTGCGATGGCGAAGCGCCGGTGTGGCCGGCTATGCGTCAAAATATTTGCGTTGCGACGACGCAACGCAACGCGCCGTGTGGACTGGCTCTAAGTATCTTTTGTCGCGGTAACTTTTGGAATACCGCCGACTTGTAGGGGCGTAGCTACCGCGATACCGTACTATCAATTATACGCGGCCCCCGGGCCACGGGCCCCCAATGTGCGTTAGCAAAAATTGATAGAAACTTACCATTTCTTTTATTAAATTCCCAAATATGAGAAAAGTAAAAAAGGCAACCTTTTCTAAGGGCCACAAACAAATATATATGTGGGGCCCCGCTAAGGCACACTACGCTTCTTAGATGTAAAGGATCACATAGTACGATATATTATATCATATAAACAACGATTCAATACAAGGTGGAAACAGTTATGCCTCTATGACAATATGTCATCTGAGTGCAAGGAAATACCGAGTTTTATAAGCTGAAGGAGGCTCTCCAATCCTTGCCGCCGACCGCGACCGAGCTAAAGTGGCATTTTATTTGAATTTATGTCGGTCGCGGTTGCTTGCAGCAAGGATCGCAAAGCCATCTTTAGAACCTAAAACGCTAGAACTAGATAAGACTTTAATAATGAAATAATTTTTAATATTTTTATTATATTATAGTAAGGCAAAGCCGTTAAATGTTTTATTTTTTCATCTACGGATTTGATGATCACATTATTAATAAAATGTGCCATAAACATCACATTCAATTCAAGCATGAGCAACACTCGAGGCGTAAAACATTATATTAACATAACGACATAAATGCATTGTTATGACTTCTTCTAAATTGTCGTCATTTTATAACGCCTAAAATTATGAGTAAATGCTTCACGTCCTAAACATTTTTTCATATTAAAATTGTTTATATTATACAACCTACAAACAAGCTTTAACCTACAAGCAGCCGAGGATATGTAAAAATATTATTTGGAAGGAGCAAGGAGCTTTTGCCATACAAGCAAGTGAAGCTGGCTTGTACGGCAAAGGGCGTTTTCACACTGCGACGGTAACGACACGACACGATACCACAGAATAGATAAGGGCCACCGCACACATTTCAAGTTGGCCGACTATCGTACAAACTAAATCGCGTAGTGTCACAATTTAATTGGACAACTTCATCGTGTACGCTGCCAGCCGCAGACTTTTAGTTGGTAACGGTGTTGCTAGCCTAGCGACGTGCGTGTTAAAATGCGTAAAAAGCACGTTTTTGTGGCACTAATAAAACGAAGGCGAAAAGAAAGGAGAATATTTTGGGTGCATTCAATACTAAGTGACAGATTCGAATTAGTACGATAGTCAGTTTGTACGATAGTCGGCCAACTTGAAATTGTATAATATGTGCGGTGGCCCTCTATTCTGTGGTATCGTGTCGTGTCGTTATCGTGCAGTGTGCAAACGCCCTTACGCTTCTAAAATAAAATAACCCAAAAGTTTACTGTTTGGGGAAGTTTTTCTTTTTATAATTTTATAATTTTGTGAGTTTCTATATATTTGTATATTTTATTTTAGTTTGTATTTTTAGTAGTGAATTTTTTGTTTATTTGTTAAGTACTTACTTATATTTTAATGATAGCTATAATATCTATATCTATACATATTATAAAACTGTTTAGATTAAATAATTATGCTTCCCAAACTATTTTTTTTTTAAATATCTTCAATTATACTGAACTGCTCTACATTTTCAAGCAAGCCACATTCGTCCTTTCGTTACGGAGCGTCCATAATTTTATGTAAATGTAGCGGTTATCCAATTCAATTCAATATAATATTTTCTTCAATACAACGTATTGGCGGCAAACCATTGAATAAACCCATAATGTACTCTGATTGGTCGACACTCTTCTGGCTACGCCGCTCCAGGTTCATCAGATAATAATAATTATACTTAATTAATACTCGTAATAATTAATAATAAAATATATTCGCCAACGTTATATTTTGTTATAACTCATAAGTTATACGAGTACGCGATATAACAAAACAAAATGTTAATGCTTAAGTGTATGTATGAGTCCCCTTTATACATAGACTAGCGACCCGCCCCGGCGTCGCACGGGTATAAAATATAAAGCCACTGAAAAAATTATTAAAATCGATAGCCTATGATCCTTCAAGTGGTCTATTTTTTTATCTGTGCCAAATAACATAAAAATTCCTCCAGTAGTTCGCGAGATAAGCCCTTTCAAATAATTTCACCCGTTTTTTCCACATTCTTCTATTAGTCTTAGCGTGATAAAATGTAGCCTATAGCCTTCCTCAGTAAATGGGCTATCTAACACTGAAAGAATTTTTCAAATCGGACCAGTAGTTCCTGAGATTAGCGCGTTCAAGTTAGCCCTTTCAAATAATTTTCCCCGTTTTTTCCACATTTTCCTCTATTTCTTCGCTCCTATTAGTCTTAGCGTGATAAAATATAGCCTATAGCCTTCCTCGATAAATGGGCTATCTAACACGGAAAGAATTTTTCAAATCGGACCAGTAGTTCCTGAGTTCAAACAAACAAACAAGCAAACTAACTAACAAACCTTTCCGCTTTATAATATTTTAATATGTATATAGATAGATTTCACCGTCAAAGTAGCAGCGCTGAAAGAGCATTTTTTTTTTTTTTTGTAATTTGTTTAGGCAAGCGCCCCAGCGCCCTGAGCTGCGTCATGAATTTTTCCATACATACATTTCAAACAGTTACTTTTTCAAAGCTGCTACTTTCACAGTGCACTCTATACTGGGGACTCATACACATCCTCAAATATTATTATCACTTTATTTTGTTCATGTATATCGCGTCATCTCAGACGCAACGTAGAATACATACAATATGATACAACGCTACTCCGTTGCTAGAACGCAATTTACCAGAGCAATATAGCCCCACAAACTTAAAAACGTCCCCAATCCAGAGAAGACCCTCTAGCATTTTCTATAATAATTTCAGCTAAGACGTAATTAATTTATCATTATTCATAACGATTAACGTTCACGTAATTACGCGATTGTTCCCGTAACGCCGTAATTGATAACGTAATTTACGTGGCGTAATTGACACTCTGATTCCGTTGTCGCTGCCAATTAGTTGATAACGTACTACGTGACACAATATGACTGCCATAATTCATTTTTACGAGATACGTTGTTTATTAAATAACTACACGGTACAATGCCTTAAAGAGAGCCAGCGACAGCCAGGCTTTCGTCATTTTATAAAAGCTGAAAGTTGTCCTGTGTACTACGAATAATAAAAACTAAGGAAACATAACACCCATACTTCAACCGTTTTGAATTTGGTTCTTTTTCGCACACTAAAATATGACAATAGCTACAAAAAACTAACATTCAAATTTAGTAAATAAAGCCGTTGACAATAATTGTCACTTGTATAAAAACACAACATTTTTTACCGAATACATGCATAAACTATGCATGTATTCGAGTCACATTTTGTAGACTCGCGGACAAAATAATTGACACAGTTACTCTTCCTTACTTTTTATTATTCGTAGCCTGTATAATATGACCCCTGTAGGCTGTAGAAGTTAGAACTACCTGCAACTATAGAGTTTCGGTTACGTAGTATCTATTTAGTAATCTGTGGTTTCAGTCGCGGTTATCAAGGTATCTAGTTATGAAGGTATTCCTAACATTTGATTAAGTATAAAGCTCATTGTTATCTAATTCTCTTCGAGTTAACTGTGGGAATCTCGTCTCGTCTCGTAGCTTGGATCTTAGTCAATGGAGTCATAGTGAATGAGATAGTTCTAAGTTCTAAGGAAAATTCCCTCTAAAATATTAATTATATTTTAGCTTGAAAGAAAATAGTTTCTTTGGGGTTATAGGTTGAGAGGATTTTTTATGTCCATACCAAATTTTACCAAGAGACGTTCAGTGGTTTGGACGCGAAGAGGGAATAGACAGACACATTCGGCATTTTAAATATTAATATGGAAATTGGCAAGCAAAGTTATATCTTCTGATACCAAAATATTATCTTAGTTAAAATAGTTACGAAGTTATGAAGCTCGCCAGGACCGCAGTCTTTGCATAACTGACATCGACCGAGCGAGACTATGGACCAAGTATTTCCCAACTTTGTTGTGACACTAACATATAATTAGTTCATTAGATATAATTTACCAACCATAGTTGGAGGTCCCAAGATTTGATCAAACTTCAAGGTGCGGGTATTAACTATTAAGGTGACGCCACGTTAAAGTAACAAACCGTGTGGGATATGTGTTTTAGATTGACGCCCTTTACATTTTTTGCTGTTCCATTGCTTGTTTATATAAAACAAGCAATGGAACAGCAAAAAATGGAAAGGGCGTAGCGACAAAATGGTTTTTGTCGCGTAATTTAAAAACCATAAATACATTTCATATAAGCTATGGGCAAATTAAAGTGTATGCTTGAACCAATTTATGTACAAATTTTGGAAGCTTAAATCACTCTCCTCTGTTGGCAAAATAGGAATCCCTTTTTTTACAGAAGTCTTTTTGATTGATTATTCTGTGTTATAAAAATTGACCAATCGTGTTATGCTATGGGTAATTCAAAGACAAAGACATGATGAATACTGACAATGAACTTTAATTTCTTAGCTTTAGTCATTGCTGAGAAAAATCGACATCGCTACAGCCAAACTATCAACGGCTCGATTTACTCGTATATGCGTCCGCTTGGCGGCTATAGCGCGAGATCACATGAATTAATTATTACTATTATAAATGATAGCGCGACCACGCCTAATAGGGGCGTGGTCGCGCTAAAATATATAAATCATATATATAATAAATAAATATAATATATAATAAATAAAGTAATATACATAGGCTGCTATTTATGTATCCGGAACTGGCCACTTACAAGAACAATATTTAAAAAGTAATTACAACATTTGAAAATAGAACTCTTTGGTTGAAGAAAACATTTTGTTTCATGTGACTGTCAATTATTTTTCCATTGTGGCGTCATTTTGAAAATTGCGTGTCTTCATTTGCCATGGATTTAACGCGTGAACATTTTCGTGCAATGATTTACTACGATTTTCGGCGTGGGCCAAATCAACAACAGTGCTTTATTCAACTCACCGCAACTTTTGGAGATGAAGCACCATCAAAAACCACTGTTTATCACTGGTACAGTGAGTTTAATCGTGGGCGGTCTATGCTCACGGATGAAAATAAAGAAGGTCGCCCAAAAACAGCTGTTGTCCCACAAAATATAGATGCTGTGCGGGAACTAATAATGCGAGATCGTCATGTTACATATCGCGAGATAGAGGCGTCCTTAGGCATAAGTATGACGAGCATACATAAGATATTACACGAACATTTGGCTGTAAAAAAAATATGTTCGCGTTGGATTCCGCACAACTTGACAATCGATCAAAAACGGGCTCGTGTCGATTGGTGCAAAAAATGATAAAAAAATACAACCGTGGTACGTCAAAAGCCGTTTATAATATCTACACAGGTGATGAATCTTGGATCTATGCATATGACCCCGAAACTAAACAACAGTCAACGGTGTGGGTGTTCCAAGATGAGCCGAAACCAACAAAAGTTACTCGTGCAAAAAGTACTTTGAAGCAAATGGTCGCCTGTTTTTTTGGAATTAATGGACATGTGGCTACAGTGCCATTAGAGAATCGTAAAACGGTTAATTCTGAATGGTATACGACCAATGGTACCAGAAGTCTTTGAAGAAATAAGAAAGGACAACCGACAACGCAGAATCATATTACATCACGACAATGCTAGCTGTCACACCTCAGCTGAAACAACTCAGTTTTTGGAGGGTCAAAAGATCGAATTGACTGGTCATCCGCCGTACAGCCCTGATTTGGCACCTAACGATTTCTTTTTATTTCCATACACGAAGAACAAATTACGTGGTCAACGTTTTTCGAGCCGCGAAGAGGCTGTTGATGCGTTCAAAATGCACGTTTTGGAGATACCTCAATCAGAATGGAAAAAGTGCTATGAAAATTAATTCCAGCGTATGCAAAAGTGTGTCGATCATCGCGGCGAATATTTTGAAAAGCAATAAAACCATATTAAATGATATATGTTTGTTTCTTTTTTTAATTCCGGATACATAAATAGCAGCCCTCGTATAATAAATAAATCGTTACATACATTTGCTTACTGCGCAGGAATCTATGTCCTTTCTCGGAACTAAAAATATATGAATACCAAATTTGAAAAAAATCTGTCCCAAACGGGCGTGATGAGGTACAAGACAATCAGATAGACACACTTTTGCATATATAATATTAGTATGGATGTCAGTATGAAAGTTATTATTCAGATTATAGTTAAATAGTCAGAACGCACGAAAATGGCAGTTTACTAACGGGGATCAAGTGTAGTGTTAATCCTATACAACTTCCGTATTGGGGTCAGAGCTACGGTCAGAGCGAATACTTGATACCTTGTCAAACATTAGTATTAGCCGAACTTGTCTTATGGTCGCACTTACACCAACTAACTTTAATTTAACGAAGAGTTTGACAGTGTGCCTTGACAAAACGAGTGCGAGTCTGCATGCTGTCGTTAGCTTCTATATTCCCGTATCAATTCATTTTGGATGGACATAATACCATCAATTTCATAAATGAACATCGTGTTTAAAAAAAAATATTAGTTTGATAGAAACTAACGTGGCAAATAATACTTTAATTTCCACTTTAGTTTATATAATATTATTAGGAAATAATATATTACGATTTACAGCAATGTTTTCACCCTAGAGGCAGCAGCAACATTGACAGTAAACAAAATAGTTTTATTTATTTATTTTTATTTTATTTATTTATTTAAATCAGGCATCTTGGCCCATTTAATATGACTAACATACATAACATTTATACTAAAACTAACACTAAGCACTAAACACGTATTGTCTGCGACGAGGGGCGCGACGTGTTCGGAAGTCGTCCTCGGACCCTCCTGTAGACGACTCCAATCGGCCAGATCTCCTCCTTCTCGAAGGTCGGTAAATGATGCGTCGGGACCCTCACCACAAAGGAGCTGAAATTGACTTTGTGGCGGGACTCCAAGCGCTCAACCCTCAGGACGAAGTGGGTCTTGCTCCTGATGTAGTCCACGACCGTCGTTTTGTTCGACGTTATTGCTATTATACGTATGCAACATGTCGGATTTTGGTCGGATTATTTACTGTATGTACAGTGTATACCCTCTGCTTTGACCTTTCAGATCAAAATACATTAAAACGTAGCGTATAAAGGCCTAGTAGATTTATCACAATCTCAAATATTCGTATAACGCCCTAGATACAACATTAGTCATGGTGAGGCCATAACGGCGTCATAATGGCACCATAACAATAAGGGAATTCCTTCCCTAAGTGCTTAACATTAACGCGTCTTATGGCAATTGTCTCGAGACGGTAAATGTTACTTTATATCTATGAAGGCCTCCATAGATATAAAATAACTTTTATCCGTATATTCTTTCTTATATTGGCGACCACCCTGGCTTCGCACAAGTGCAAACTTCTAAGGGGGTTCACACACAGAGCAGGTAATGTATATTAATATAAGTAAGATGTATAGCTTTACATTATATTAATGTATCACACACACAACAGGTAATGTAATGTATCTTTCCCTATATTTCAATGGTAGCCTTGACGCACATTTCAGCTGCTGAGGTGTTATACAGGCTGTTCTGGTTTTTAATGTCGTAATACTATGGACCCTTCAAGTAACTTGCTATTAGATTTACTAGTTAGTTTATCAGAAGATGTTTCGGATTGTGATTTTGATGCGCGCAATTGTTACAATATGTGCTCAAAACTGAACGATATGGATTGAAGATATTTGATTGAAATTTTTGGCTCTGGGGAACAGACTGCCTGCACTACCTGCTGTGAAGTGCTGTGCTGAGGTGGTAACACTGTGTGTCCCTGTCTATCATACATATAGTACAGTAACTGAAGGCAAAAATCAGGTGCAACCTCCGATTTCGTTGAACCTCCATCGATTTGGATGAAACTTTGGGATTAAGTACGTTAAGCCCTCTACTTTAAAAGTGACATACGCTCGTATTGCGCTTTTTTATTTTAGGGGTGAAATCCACCCCTTTTGTTGAAAATAGAAAAAATGCAGATTTAACCAATCTGGCTTAACTAATTGTGTTTAATTTGGTAAAATAAATGTTTTTAATGTTTTATTCATGATTTATGATTATATTATAATTAATTTTTAATCCTTTTAGCAACCATCCCTTTCATCGTGAAGAAAACATTTTTTGTATTTCTTTTCTTTAAAATCGTACCTATATTTGCATTACATAAAGAGTTTGTTTAGTATTTATGATATAATTTTTTGATAAAACTGAAATATAAACCCCTAAAAGTACCCCTTTATTGCGGAATAACGGCAGAAATAATTAATAACTTAAACCTAATAAGTTTTTTAACCAAATTTTTTTCAGTTTATTTACTTAGTATTAATTTCTTATTAATAAGTTCGCTTACTAAATTTTTCACCCCTGTAAACTACCCAATGTCTGAATAAAAAGCTTTAAGTTTTTATTTTAAATTTTTTATCAGCTTTAATGAGTTCGAATATTTTTTCATAGTTAAGATAAATTTTATTAATATATTTCAAACATTGATATTATTTAGTCCAAAATATTCAAACAACGATTTCAAACTACCCTCTGTGCAAAAAATTGACGCAAAGGCTGAATCTGTTAGACTAAAATATTTAATAGACGCACATCATCATAAAAAGCCCCTCTCTTATCTAATAGATATTTACCGTTTCGTTTACTTTCTGAATATTGAAAGACTTGAAAAGATTAATAGGTGTTATAATAGGTATTTAGTATGGATTAGATGACGCCTGCAATCGTGCTGGAACCGTACATTTTTTCGGGATAAAAAGTATCCTATGTCCATATCCAATCCCGAGACTCAAAGTATTTTCATATAAAATCTCAGCAAAATCGGTTGAACCGTTTGGGTGTTAAGAGGTAACAGGTAGACAAAAACACTTGAGCATTTATAAAATTAATATATATGTACCTATTGACAGGGTTTCCTACAATATTTGCATCCCAAATCTCTGCTTCAAAAATGTTTACAAAAAAAGCCTTTGGGGATAACCATAAATTTGCATTATTGTAGAAATGGTCAACGTTTTATTTTTCGATTTTTCCAAAGAAATTGTAAGGGTCATTTTATTTTTATCATAACTTGTTCAATTTTGATGCTATTAACTTTTTAAAATGCTTATAAGAAAGGTATTTTTAATCACTTTAAAAGGTCTTAAATAAGTACATGTCATAAAATGCATCGGTTTACCGTTATTTAAGTTTGAATGCTTAGACTTAGGTACTCGCCGAAAGAAAATATATATACAATCACCTATAGCTCACTTTGAATGAATATAAGAAGGTGTTTCAGGGAAGAAATTTGTTTGTTTTTTTATTGGCTTTAATTTTGGTAATTACACATTTTTCGTAAAAACCTATAGTTTCTTATTTAATTATGAAAAACCGCTTTAAGACATTTGTTTTTCTCATGCAAAAACATGATATTTGATCTTTAATAACTCCGAAAGTATTGATTTATTCGAAAAACTTTATATTACAAATTTTGCTTAGAATTTGTGTGTCTATTGATTCCTGGGGTTATTTTTATTTAAAAAAATTCATCCCCCGAGAAGGGTTGGCATCCACCCCCAGGGCAAAAGCGCAAGTTGACACTATGTCACTTTTATTTCTTAGGCTATCCCCCACCTACTCACCAATTTTCATGAAAATCGATGGAGGTTCAACGAAATCGGAGGTGAAAACCTTCATTGCCTCCACTAATAATATAATCAGAGAAACTTTTGAACGTCCTATGAAGAGAAGAGAATGTATATTTTACACGGAAATGTAGTAAGATGTATTTTTTAGATATATCAAAATGTATATGTATATTTTCATAATATAGCTCTGTATCTTAAGATATTACGAAGATGTAAAAATATACATTATAGTTAGTTGTTGTGTGTGGTCTCCTGATGATTTCTATAGAAAGATGTATCGAGATGTATCGAGATGTAGCGTGCTATAATATACATCTTTACATTACCTGCTCTGTCGGTGACAGCCTTGAAAATAATGATATATTTAATGTTTATAATAATATGTTTAATTCGAATTATATGCGTCCGCGCGAACGTGCGGCTTGGCCGCTACACCGTGAGCGGTAAATAGCGGCGCAGGGTGAGCTGTCATTTTGAAAGGCAACTAAAGCAAAAAATCAAACATCATCCTTCTATTACGCTCGTCTTTCATATGCCAAGTGAAAAAGATGATGCGAAATCAGCGCCTAGTTTTTTTGACGTGATAACGTCTTATAATTCGATATGGGCTGCGCGCACGAAAAAACATGATGCAATATGCGGCGTTACCGCGCTGATCGCTCTGAGGCGTTCCATTTATCCTCTCAAGTCTCTCAACAACCGTAAGGCCCACCTGGGCCGCGCTTTTTGTTTCGATTATATTACGTATTTCGATGACTTAGAGAATACTTTTGTATGAAGAAGTTTGGTTAGTTATGACCTTTGATACATTGACCACACTCTGAATGAAAAATAAATAAACAATCTGTGAGCTATTAGTATTATTTCGGCTATTCAAAATTGTGCTCTATTTCCTACGTGTCAAGGTATGACTTGTGCTTTGTTCGAAGATTTTACTGGATTTCACGAATGTATGTAGCTTTTTGTATTGCGAATAGTTTATTTTACTCATTATAAATATTTTTAGACAATCATTTGAAAGAAATACATTGAAATAACTTTAGGTTACACTCGAAAAAGTTTGTTTCTATTTATAGAGATTCGGAAGCGATTTGCTTATTATGTTTGTAAACAAATTACGTTAAAAGCTTGTAGAACTACTAGTCACTATTGTACGAAATTATTTATTGCCCTATTAAGCACACAGACCGGCAGGGAACCGATAAACATTTGACACAATATGTTTAAGGGCTTTCTGCCGGCCGCGGCCATTTTGAAATTTATTTGTATAGCACTTAGGTCGATGTTTGCTTGCGGACTATTTTTTCTTTGCAGAGGAGTGTCCTATTTCAAGTAGTTTGTTTTTATACATCTCAACATCATTCGTCGATTTGTTTACAAAAATAGTTAGTATAGGAATTTATCATTGAGATAAGAATAAAGTATTCGTTTATTTCTTCTGAACAAGTCACTAATTATAGTTTCGAAAGTTTATAATTGAGAAACTAATATCACATCGGACTAAATACTATATTATGATGGCTTGATAGATAGAAAATTTAAGATATATTATAATGTAGTTCACACAAACATAAAATATGGATTGTATGTAAGGATATTTCATATTACATTAATTTTACAAAGAGGGTAGGCCGGGCGCCATTTTTTTTTTTGCACATTGACCTGCCAACTTTTTTGCATAGATTTTTCCCGTAACTGAGGGGTTAAGGCTATGACGTTGTCACGTTGAACTAGCATACTATGCATAGCATACATGCTAACATAGCCTTATGACGTTTTCACGTTCAAATATCGTTAGTAAACCGATTTTACAGACAACCGATTTTTTTTCTTGATAAATAGTAATATTTTAAAAATCCGCCAGGACCCTCATTGATAGAGTTTTATACAATGAGTTAAAATATTAACTCAGTTTAATGCACGGTTTCATCTATATTTTCTAAACCACATGAAATTATTTTTAAAATGCTCGTAATGTTGGGGATGAATTTATTATGATTATTCTCGTTCGCACCCCATGGTGTGGGTGATATTGGCTTGATTTAAATAATTAATAAAAAATACTTTTCGCTCGTCAATAAAGCGCACAACTACACACTTCTAAATTCTAATTTACCAACTACACATAAACTAGTAATTAATATTTTTTTCATAAAAGTTCATAGTTGTGAACAGAAAGTTGTATAATTACAAACTGGTGGAGTCGCACACCGGAAGTGCTCCACTCGAGAGCAACATGGCGGCCGGAAGTGGCGCGCACTTGTTCACGACTTATATGTGACGTTCACATTTATGTAAAACTGTTATTATGTGTTCACATTACACGAATTTGCACCTGTAATGGGCATGAGGCTCGATTTGGCCGCTACACGAAGAAATAACAAGCAATTGTATGGACGACTGTCTTATGATTTCGTTATGTAGCAGCCAAACCGCTCTGTCACGCTGACGCATGTAAATCAAGCTTCAGACGTATTGAGTAAAGCTTTCATCTGATAACCTATAACTATGTCCACATTATGCAATTTCATCTTCAATTTTCGTCATCTTCTTTTTATTCAACTTTCGTTTGGCAAATTCAATAATTGAATGCGTCAAAATCCACCCGCGTTGAAAGAAAAGTGTCATAGCGAGCGCTGCGATTTCAACGCGCGTCACGGGCATGCCTCACGTTCGCTGTTGACTGCGCTATTACGCATGCCCTTGATGAACAAAAAAAGGCCCAGTGTGGATAAATCTTATGAGTTAGGTTAGTGCTAACTTGCCTTTATAAACATTTATAGCAAGATACACACATCAAAGATTTTAAAGCTTTTCATATGTATGTGTCTATGACAGAAATAAAGGGTTTTTCTGTTTGTGTTATTGCAGGGTAATTCGACAAGTTACATATGCGGTAGTTTCGACAATTAAGTTATAGATATCAAATATTTTTCAAAGTTCTACTTATTTATAAAAGAAATGTATATGGTATTTCTAGTAGATAAAAATAAGTAGAACTTTGAAAAAAAATAGAGTTTTGAGGTTTGAGAAACTCAAACCATATAATATCAAATATTATTATGACGGGATATAAAAAAGTTACGGATTTCTCATAATACGTAGGATGTGTAAAAATAATAAAAATATATTCTGCATTAGTAAATAGTGTTTTAGTGCGCGCCGCGTTTTACTACTAATGGACATGTAAAAGCTTGCGTTAAGGGCCTTCCCTACGGATATTCCGTAATTTACCGTATTTAAAGCCTTATAAACTCATAAATTGAAAGCTACAAAGCTATAATAAAAATACAGCAATAATCTTCAGTATATCAACATTCCTTTCCCGTTTTAAATTTTCTATTTTTGCTTATTATACTCATGATATCAGCATCCAAAGTAAAACCAATTTATTAAAATTCAAGCATACATTCAGCATCTCCTTAGGATTCACAAATTACTTTCTTAATATTTGAAACACACGCCAATAGATCGACAAAATCATAAACTACATATTCCCCGTTTTAATTTTTTTAGGACAATTTTGAGCTAAGATAAGTAAAAAAAATGGGATTTTGGTGCGATCTCGGCAACGCGGCAAATGTATGGCCAAGGTCGTTTGCTCGGGGGACGGCCTTAAGACGTCGCTTCACATCAGTTATACTACAGACGGATATATGCTTGATGAAGAAATATTATTACATATAGAGATTTTATATATTTCTGCATATAGAACAATGTTTTTTAACCTGTGGGTCGTGACCCTCTGGGGGCAATAAATTAATAATAAAACATTGTACAAATCGACTCCTTGGTCCAGTGGTTTAAAGCGTTATAGCTCTTGAATCGGAAGTCGTGAGTTCGATTTCCGTTATACCTAACAAGCTATTTCTAAGATTGGTTTGGACAATGCAGGCTGATCACCTGGTTGTCGATCAGTGTGTCGGATGGGCATGTAAAAAGTCGCGCGCGATCCTGCACCTGATCTCTTACGTCGTCTGTGAGTCGTGTCGGTCGTCTATCAGTGGTTTATGAGAGTAATGGAATGAAGAATGGCTCTTGTTACTGCGCACGCACTCGGGCACTATAAAATTACTCTTGCGTCACGAGCCTAGTTTCAATGAAACTGGCCTCCGTCATCAAAAACTGTGTGGAAAGTGTGTTTCAATATTATCTAGATACATGAAGTCAATTTTTGTGCAGTTCGCAGGCCGCTATTCAAACGTAACTCAGTTGCAAATTGAGCTCTCGCAAAAAATAATATTAGAGTTTTGAAAAAATTTCACAGCCAATTCTATATTATAAGAGACATATACAACACCCTGTATAAATCGAGTCTCAAACATTGACTTGACATAACCCGCCCAAAAATTTACGCCCGCCATCTACCTATGAACCTCTTATGGTAAATTCATAATATAAACCTTATATTGAGTAATAGACTCAAGTGTAACCGAATTGGAACGAGACGCACTTGGAACCGACATTTTCGAACGAATCACAAGTGGCCGCTCTTAAGCCTTCATTTAATTTGAAAAATTGAGTATTTCGTTGCGGAATATCGTTCTTTCATACATCAGATGAAAAGACACTCACTAAGAACACACTCAGAAAAAATGTATTTTAATAACTAAAAATCTTTAATTAAATTTAAGTAATCATTATAAGTCTCTGAGTGCGACTGTCAAAGTTGTGCATTCGTTTGTTACAATTTATAATCATTATTTTTAACATATAACTATCAAAATAAGTACATAAACTAACATAAATATTAGTATTTAGGAGCAAAAAGTAATGCCTTACATTTACCATGAAATTCTCCTCAGAGTTTTGAAAGTTTTGTAGGACTCAAAGTTACTCTTACAAAATTAAATATTTTTCATTAAAATTAAAGAGATTTTAGTTTAAAGCTTATTCCGGTAAACCAAATAGTTCTATTAAACGATACTTGGTAATCATCAATTTTCTCACTCAGGTATTTAATATACTTACAGACTTATTTAAACAGAAGAAAGTGACAACTGATAATACATAAAATAAGGTATAACAAAGGATCTAACTATATCTTGTTTCGAATTCCGACTAGCTGCGCATTATTGATTAATAATTACGCTTTTTTTTCTTTGTGAACTCCGAGCAAGAGAAATTTCAAACGCACGAATCAAACCCGCGTACGTGACAAAAACAGGATAGCTCTAAAAAAGGTCCCAACGTCCGTCGGTTTTTACGAAACCATTTTGTCACAATACTAACTACTTGCCCAGTATACGCCACCATTAAGCAGAGTAAACAGCGGGGCTAAAATGGTCACATTTAGCAGTTCCTCTCAATCAATTCACAAAATGAATTGTCAAAACTGTCAAACTCACAAAATATGTCAAATTAGTACGAATTAGACATCTGAATTGCCAAGATACACAATTATTAGGCGATTTTAAAATAAGAATTCATCTTATATCCTAAGATCCGACCGTAAAATCCTGCATGAATCGTTTTTTTCGATCAAATATATTTTAAAATAATCTTTAGAACGTATAGAATGGATTAATGTTGGGTTGCCTTGTTAAAAGTAGCCGCAAGTACCTCTAATTAAGCAAAATGAAAGCCCGTAATACAAACTTGCGTGTATTCAATAGAAAAGTAAGAACTAAGAAGCAATGACATTGAGGAATGACAGGACACTACGCATTAAAATAAAAACGCCTGTTAAGTAAAAATAGCAATCTTGCGGGTTCTTGACGTCCTCAAATCCTGCCAGGCATAATAATTGTAGGCCTGAACATTTGTCATATACAAAAGTGATGGCAACCCCAGTTTGCGGCAATCGTGCAACTGGCAAGCATGGATATTCATGTACAAAATGCATAAAACTTTAATTTTATATCAAAATTATTAAAAAATCGATGCTTCAATTTTGATAAAGAACTATGTCTGTTTACGGGCTGGCAACCCTAGGTTGCGGCCGACTTAGAGCTGGCAACCATTTATACCTTATTTTGTATCGTCATTTTCTTTCAAATGATGTAAAATTTGTTGAAAAAAAAGATACGTGCAAATTTATGCATTTATCTCATGAACATTAAACTTAATTAGAGGTACTTGCGGCTACTTTTGACAAGGCAACCCAACATAAATACATTCTATACGTTCTAAAGATTATTTTAAAATATATTTGATCGAAAAAAACGATTCATGCAGGATTTTACGGTCGGATCCAATAGTATTATGATCCATAATATCATTCTCCAAAGCGACCATTTTAGCCCCGCAGATCTAACAGAAGTTACTTCGGTCTACTCTGCATCTAGTGAGATACACATGATATAGGATGTAACAAAGCAAAGTGATACTTTGTGAATTTGTGATACTTTAGGGTGTGTGAGAACTAAGAACCCTTGGCTTGTACAGTTCACAGTTTGTATGAATACGGCTGGGGCGTTTGCCCATACAAATCACAAAAAATTGCTCTTGAACTACTTTCACAGTGAACACTATGTGGTCGCTTTTAAGCATACTTTGTTTAATATTCCACAAAAAAAAATGGTGATATTTTGTGGGATGGTACCACATGCTTGACAGCGTCAAATTATAAGAAACACATAAGCTCTCTAAATTATTATCACTTTGTTACACCTGTATAGTACACGCCAGTATTATAGTAGGTACTCTGTGGTACCAGTAATTGATATAACTAGGTTTCACAGGAGAGCAGTAGATAGCTAGGGTGCTCTTCATAAGCGCCATTCGTTAGGGACTCAAAAACACTCGCTTTTCAGGATTTCATTTCAGAACTTGAGAGCCCTTGCCGCGGTTATTCTTAATTTGAAATATTTTAAAACAGTGTTACTTTTACTCTTGCTTTGGCATTGATAAAATTTGTGGAATAATATTAGCTCAATGATTCTAATATATCAGATGTTTAGAGAATGCACAAAATGGGTTCAAAGTTGGATGCTTCAGCATAAATGTGCTGGCTCAAACTCAAAGAAAACCAGCTTAAAACAACACTTAAATTGTATTTCTGAGTGAGCAAAGACTAAAAGTAACCAGCTGCTTGGGGTTGGGTGAGGAAGCGGTGATTTAAGGACCAGAATTCAGAAATAACTTGCAAAACTAGACCATAATTCGTATGTTGTTGTGAGTGTCCACGGGCGGCGGCTATCGCTCTCTGTCAGGTCATCCATCAGCTCGTTTTTTGGTTCAATACAAAAAAGGTACAGGCTATACGGATGAAACGTAATTACATATCCCGGAGGCCGGAACAGACAAAACGCTGTTGCTGCGAAAGTCAATCTATTAAATAACTAACAAGAATGAAACCAAAAACCAATGATTAAAAACCATTTCAATGAAATTCGCGTTCCCCACAAAACAGTTTCGCCCATTGACTCCAGACAATGACCCTCCAACAATAAGGACTATTGAAAACGCGAAAGTCCTGCCAATATTTTAATTAATGACTAAAAATCGAACGAGAAAATGAAAAAGTGAAAACATACAATTCCCACTGGCAGCCTATTGGAGATACAATACTATAAATTCAACAAAAATGTACTTTACTTATTTCATACAGAGAGGAGACAACAAGCGTCGCAGCTATATTATGATAGACTTATTGCCTATACAAGAATAAAAAAATTAAATTGCGAGAGTTAAAATTTCTATCTTTAAGTAACGGTCTGCGTAGCACGGTACCGTATTTGTAAAGAAACAGACATCTTTTTG
Source organism: Polyommatus iphigenia (assembly GCA_963422495.1). Classification (NCBI taxonomy): domain Eukaryota; kingdom Metazoa; phylum Arthropoda; class Insecta; order Lepidoptera; family Lycaenidae; genus Polyommatus; species Polyommatus iphigenia. Next base: position 5,551,991 of record OY730188.1, read on the forward strand.
ACTGTAGTGATAAAGTTAGGACTCACCATGTTAAAATGGCACATCTTTTATTATTCGTAGGTCACGTCCCGTTTCGGTGTAAGCTAACTCTTCATCTACATAAATATATGGAACGATCTACGAATAATAAAATGGAATGATCAAACAAGATAATTCCTGCCGACAAGACGACAAAATCTATGGTCAAAAACTGTTCTGAGGTCAAAAATGTATGGGATTTGACATAACGTATCGCCAAGTGCCAGGGCGCTTGCGAAGCGTTGTGTCAACTTATGACCAATTTAATAGAATCACTGATCAAAGCGTGACAGTGAGCGTTCGATAGTATGAAAGTGACGTTCGACTCGTGTTATGTCACTTGCATACATTTCGGCGATTGTATAAAGAAGCGATAAATAGAACGTCTTGGTTAAAGCACAATAGACATCAGGCTCTGAACCTATACGTCATCATCTTGCTCAGCTATTTACCTTTCTTATACGAGCGGAAGGTGTCCCGGGGTGTGGTATACTGTATGTCGTACACCAGCGTGGTGTCCGGCAGCACACTCCGCTCCTTGTTGATGCGATACACCGCGTACTTGAATGCCAGCTCCGCGCTGCCGCCGCGCGCCTCCTCCGTGAATATCGCGCCTGGAAACAGGTTACCTTCAGATGAGGGGTTCTAATGAGGGTGTTTGGAATTCTGGGAACAAATTATCTGACGCGTCCGTAAGTCGCGGCTGATGGACGCGGCTTAACAGTGTACACGTTTCACGTTCATACTGTCCGCGGACGCAAAAACATCCAACCAGCCAGATCCTGTTCGGACGTCCTTACGCTCAAGGTCGCGTCCGTGATTTTTGACAAACAATGTGCACAGTTCGGTATATTTTGTATTAATTAGATAGAAAGCCGCGTCCATCAGCCGCGACTTACGGACGCATCAGATAATTTGTTCCCAGCTTACGCCAATTATTTCTGAAATGACTGGCCAGACGTCCGAAGACCCGTCGTCCTACAAACGTGCACATCGTTAAGCCGCGTCCGTCAGCCGCGGCTTACGGACGAGTCCGATAATTTGTTCCTAGCTTAAGACTGGCCATGGACGGAACGCAAGTAGCAGTCGGGACCGACTGCTCTAGAGCGGTCGCGTTGAAATTTGCACCAACCGCTCAAGAACAGCTCTAGCGGTCCGTGCATTGCGGATATGAATTTAGTATGAAAATTGCAGATCACCGTGCGGCAACCACATTTTGCAGTCGGTTTCGACTGCAAGATGCGGTTCGACTATGGCCGGCCTAAGGCTAAATAGAGCACTTGGGCAAATAGAATTTAAAACACCCTCATCACTTACATCAAAGATACAGCAGATTCAGCAGATGCTACACTTGATTTGGCGTACTGTTCCACCTTATTTTCTTAACAATCCAAAAGGAGGTCAGAGGTAGAATAATTATAGCGTAGAATGAAAGACGTGAGTGAAAGAACCAGATAACTAACATTTTATAACATAAGGACAATTACTCATTCCGTTCCGTACTATACTCACTCAGTTCCGTACCCAAAGGGTAAAAACGGAACCTTATTACTGAGACTTCGATGTCTGTCCGTCTGTCCGTCTCTCTGTCTCCAGGCTGTAACTCAAGAACGGTAAAAGCTAGAGAGTTAAAATATTTACAGATTATGTATTTCTGTTGCCGCTATATAAACAACAAAATATACTGAAAACAGAAAAATTTTAATAATTAAGGAGGCTCCCATACAACAAACGTGATTTTTTGGGCTTTTTTGCTCGATATCAATAATAGCAACAGGTAGGCCTTTACCTACTTCATCGTTCGACTATTATAATTTTATTCGTATAAGTACATGAAATGCCTCCATTTATGCAAAAAACGGCAATTTTTAAACTGTTACTTACCTGGTTCCTTCACTCAACTGTTCAATTTATATAAATTGTCTATAAATTGATTTAGCTTTATACATGACAGGAACAAAAAGGAAGGAAACAAAACATGGAACGAGAAATTACATCAATGATCAAAGAGGTTGGATATACGTCGTCATATGAGAATTAGGAAGTCGGTTATCCCGTACCATATTTCGTACCCCACAATGGGGATTGTCCATTTTTTTTTTAATTTTGCTCATTACAAAAACATTTCGAGGAATAAGGTCATATACTTATAAACGAAAAAAATACCCATTAGTTACTTATATTTTTGAACAAATATGTTTAACCTTAGTTTGACCTTCAATGGCGTTAAATTAGCAATAAATTCGACCAACATTACGTTTCGAACTTTTGGTAAGCTTCTCATATCAGCTTTCACATAATGAGAACTTGCATTTGACGAACCAGCCATTATAAATAAGATTGAAAGGAAAAAAAACATACTGCAGAGGTCAATTGGCCGCCGATGTCATCATCGGCGGCCAATTAACCTCTGCAATTGACGTCAGAGCGAAACTTTAAAAATTGATTGAGAAAAAACTAGCCAATGAATTTCAAAATTATTTAATTTGTATTCTTAAAATACCCTATTTAAACGAAAAAAAATATAAAAAGTACATGTGATTTTTTTTTGGACAATGCCCATTGCGGGGTTTGTATCTTTAAAACCAATGATGGCCCACCGCAGAATTAGGTTTCAAGGACTCGGCTTCAATGTCAAACTCGGGGGCTAGACCTCACCGTTTTTTTATTGCATAGCTTTTATAAACGTAACGAAAAAACCTAACACACCTCACTCCGACCGGCACAGCGGTGCGGCGTTGCCAGACTTCGGCACGGTGTTCGTGTGCGTGTGACTAGACGTATGCGAATTTTAATTGCATAATTGATAAAAAATGCTATGCAATAGCTTTACCGCGGCAGCCCTCGAGTGCCACTTGTATGTTTCATCTATAAATGCAGTTCCGCATTCCACGGTGGATAGCCTGCTACCGCGGATATGCAGTACTCTCTGCGACCGAAGAGATGGTAGTACGCAGACCTACCCGCTAAAACTCTGCGGTAGGAACACCATCACTGAACTTGCCGAAGCCACGGAGACAAGGCCAGGCTCCAGGTCACTGTTCCTAAATATGCCTACAAGCAACTAGCATCTTCATACGGGCTTACCAATCTTAATGACAGGGGAGAGTGCGGCCACAGCGTTCAGCGTCACCACGAGCCAGCGCCACTCCATCCACATGGTGGAGCATCACACCCGCACCCCGAGCACCCCGCGCACCCCTCGCACCTCTTCACACCCCTCACAACCCCTTCGCGACCTGCGCAAACAGATTAAGTGTCATTTGTATACAGTAATTAATATTCATACGTACTGATGTACTTTTCTGTGTATAGTCCGTGCAATCCACGAAGACGCGCCCCACCAATTTTTGGGTGAGCATCTTTCCCTTTGACCGCGTGACGCTTTTTCTTAATAATTGGTAATTAATATTTTTGATTATTGGTACAAGAACCAGGAGAATGTTGTAAAGAGACCACTTTTGGTCTCGGGCTCTCTCTAACGTGTACAAATGAAGGTGTGGAGTTAGACAGGGTGGATTAACTTCTCCTCGTCTGTTCAACCTTTACATAAATAAGCTGATCGAGGAGCTGAGCAACACTAATGTCGGTTGTTCCATGGGCGGAGTGATGCTAAACAACATTAGTTACGCTGATGAGATGGTGCTGCTCAGTCCCTCGGTCAGTGGCCTCAGAAAACTGCTAGGTAAGTGTCAAGCGTATGCAGAGGCCCAAGGACTCAAGTATAACTCTAAGAAAAGTGAACTACTTGTTTTCCAACCCCGTCAACATAAAGTTAGCACAATACCACCAATGTTTCTAAATGAAATTCCACTTGCTAGAGTTCACAAATTTAAATACCTGGGTCATTGGGTAACTGACACGCTTGCGGACGATGTAGACATTGAGAGGGAGCGAAGAGCGTTGGCCGTGCATGGGAACATGTTAGCTCGTAGATTTGCAAGATGCTCTGTTGAGGTAAAAGTGACTTAATTTAAAGCTTACTGCCAGTCCTTTTACACATGCAATCTATGGGCGAGCTACACCCAGCGCACGATAAATGCTCTTCGTGTTCAGTACAATAATATCTTTAGAATGCTGTTTGGACTACCAAGGTACTGTAGTGCCTCAGGCATGTTTGCAGAAATGCGCACTGATGGCTTTAACGCCATTATAAGAAAAAGAGTGGCGTCATTAATGCAGCGTGTCAGAAGTAGTAATAACAGCATTCTAAGGGTATTAAGTGATAATCTTGTTGGTTTGGTAAGGCATTGGATAGAGGTTCACGTTAAATAGGTATAGGCTCATTAAAAGTTCCAATGCCTCACCATTCCTAATGGCTTTAAAACACAATTTGTTACTATTGTTGTTTGATAATATTGTGATACAGTACTACGAGTAACATAGTTTTAAGTCTCAATAAGGGAGATCGCACACGACAGACTTTTGTGCGATCAAAGTCTGCGGCTTCCATACAATCTGATGGCGCGCGCCATGCGGAATGTATGGATGCCGCAGACTTTGATCGCACAAAAGTCTGTCGTGTGCGATCTCCCTTATATTTACTAACACTATGGATTTTTATTGTGATCCGAAATAAAAAGTTATTTTTGTTATTATTATTATTATTAATTTGTCTATTTATTGTAGTGTGCGCGTGCACTCATAGGTAATTAGTGTGTACCTACCGATAACACTCAAACATTGGCGAAAGCTTGCACACATATACTATAAACGATTAGGAGGATTAGTGGGGCGCGTTTTCGTGGATTTTATATAAATACATATAAAAATCTTTTTTTTTTACTTGAAGCAAAAATTCAAATGTGAAAATCCAATGATTACAATAGATTTTAAAAATGTGTGTACATAATATTGAGAATGATTTGCTTAGGTAGGTATTTATAGGTAGTCTTGAAACATGCCAAAAACAGAGCAGTTTTGCCACAATTATTGACCTGCATACTCTGCATACTAATAATATGAATCTTATTTTCAATACATTTTGATTCTAATAAGAACAAAATTCAACCAAATTGATATTATGCCATTAACAATAATTATTACAATTACTTCTATTTACGAATAACACTTCGATTAGCAGCAGTATAGCCGTCCAAAATATAATTACGTTTAGATCAAACTAAAGCGTACCTAGTATTACATGTACTAGGTAAATACCAGATGATCTAGATCTTTGTAATTAATGACGTAAATGCGTAGTATTAGCATTTATAGCACTGGATTTACATACTACAATAGAGTCAAGGGTAAACTATAATGCGCTTACAAGCACGTAGAGATTTCTAAAACAAAAATGTCTGTTTAAGTTGTTTCAGAAAATAATTCGTATTTCTTTGTTAACATACAGGGTGTAACAAAAGTAAATGATAAATGATGTATATTATGTCCTTTATAATAAAGGGCTAAGGGTTCACTGTGAAAGTATCCGCACTAAAGGTTAGAATTCGAGACTTTATCGCAGTTAAAAAAAAAGGAGAACTTATGTAATTAAAAAATCGGCCAAGTGCGAGATGGACTCGCGCACGAAGGGTTCCGTACCATTATAAAGCAAAAATAGGTAAAAATGTGTTTTTGTATGGGAGGTCTCCCTTAATTATTTGTTTTATTTAAATTTCATTATTAATTTATTAAAGTCTAAATACAACTGAGTACTTTATCAACATTTCAAGTTCCTACCTATTACGTTACTGATATCGAGCAAAAAGTAGCAAAAAAATTACGTTTGTTGTATGGGAATAATATTTAATTTATTTTGTTTCTAGTATTTGTAGTTATAGCGGCAATAGACATTCACATCTGTGAAAATTTCGGAAATCCAGCTATAGCGGTTCTTGAGATACAGCCTGGAGACAGACAGACGGACAGACAGACATCGAAGTCTTAGTAATAGGATCTCGTTTTTACCCTTTGGGTACGGAACCCTAAAAACGTGCATCCTGCAAAACCTAGGTAGATTGTTATTTCTCACCCAAAAACCCCTAAAAATTTCTTGCTGCTACATGCAGTCGCTGCCGACAAACTGATTTTTAAGTAAGTAGTTATTTAAAAATCAGTTTTTCGGCAACAAACAAGAGCGTCGTTTTCAAACGATAAAGTGTAAGATAAATAATATTTTGTTTCAGTAACAGTTCTTGAAATACGAGTACCAAGCCGAAAGCCAAATCTCTAGCAATATTATTTTCTACTCGCGTTGCCAACTCGACGAGTCAATATTTATAACAAAAACAACAAACATTTTATCGTACAATATTAATAAAAATAAAAATAAACAGAATTGTAAAGGAGAAAGTCTCAGTATGAAACTGAATAGCTAGGAAACCTTTTGTTGTTTCCCTTTCGAGAGCGCTGATATAAATACTTTTGTTTTATAACTATCATTTTACACAGCCTGAATTCACGTCGTTGCGATACAATCAGTTTCATAAAATGCAAAAGGAGAATAAAAAAATTAGGCCTGTTTGGTCAAATTTTACTTATTTTCTTTTATTATATAATCATCTCAATACAATATTACCTAAACTTTTTATGGGGATCAGGCTATAAACGTTAGCACTGGGATTTCTGGTTTGACTCTTAACTGGGACCCGATTGTTATGCCCAGCAGCGGCGATAGGGGGGCAACGCCAGGCGATCGCTTAGGGCGCCAAATGCAAACAAAAAGGCTTTCGGCGCCACTTTTTTATATCTATCAGCACCTTGGGCGAAGAAATGTCGTCCAGGTGCTGGTAGTGCTAAAACCGGCACTGGTTATACATCGCAATGGCGTCGCCAGGCTAATGACTAATAGGGAGGCAATGGAGGATAAAAAATATGAATGCCTGGTACAGTCGAGAGCTTGAAGCATCACAATTTAGAATTCTTTGTAATAATCATTGTAATAAGAAAAGTTCTACTGCCAATATCTATTTATAAAACTTTACTACATCTGATCTCTAGGAGGCCCCTGCTTGTCTCTCTCCTTCGCATTATAGTACCGTCCCCAACCCAATGCTGCTCATAAATATATCGACAGGGGTTGGTGCCACGAATTTCCTCTGTGGATGAATATTCGTAGTGACCACGGTGCCTGTTCCCGCTCTGTAGTAGTCAGTAGAGCAGGACAGTCGAGGATAAGGTGAATAGGTGTCTCGTCCTCCTCCTCACAGAATCTGCAAGTCGCTATGCTACTAACCCACATTCTGTTAAGGTGTTTGTTGAGCTTGCAGTGCCCAGTTAGGCTTCTGGTAAAGATTTTTAATTAGTTCCTATCCCATGGTGAGCACTAATTTTGATAGTTCGTAATTTTGTCGCATCAGAAAATGAGCTGACACAAAACGATTAACATTCAAGCTTTTAGTAAAGTTCTATAGAGCCTTTTATTTCTCCAAAAAAGTTCCGAGTCCTTACACAATTCCCAAGACAAAAAACTGAAATAATGTTCATGTTATAATAGTTGTGGTCACAATTTTCACTAAAAGTGTCACGCTAAAAAACTTTCGGTAAACCTCCTCGGTTGTTATCGTGAAAAGGGTCAGGAAAAGCGAGTAAACTACAATTTTATGTAACAAAAAACAATGCACAGTAAAGTGAAATTACAGTTCCCGGTAATGGTATTAAAATCCCCGCCACACGAGAATAAAAAACCGGCCAAGGGTGAGTCTTAAAATGAAATTGTGATGTCAGTGAAGTTGTGCCTCAAAAATTCAGTTTTATTGTAAACCTTAAGGTTTCATGCCGATCGTGATTTCTTTTTCAATTACCCGCCATTTTGGGCACATAAGTAATCGCTTGCATTGGTCCAACATGGATCAAAGTGACCAGATCACCAGACCTCATGATGGGCAACTTCGTTTATCGTACAGGAACCGTGCATTTTTATGTGTTACAGGATAAAAACTACCCTATGTCCTTTTCGGAATTCGAATTATCCCTAACCTTTCATTCAAATTGGTTGACTGGTTTCAGCGTGATTAAGTACTGAAAACAGACAGACAGAAAGACCCACATTTTTATAACTTAGACGAATTTTGTAAATATTAGTATTACAAATAGACACAATTCTCGAAAAACAATAACCTTCTTCTAGCACACTCTGATTAAATTCATGTCGACATAGTCAGAAACATTTATTACCAATCGGTTTTAAACAATCATGATAGTTCCAATCGTTAGAAAGTTCTGGATGTGCTGAGTCTACGAGCGTTAATTCTCTTATCACTGATTTAAAGGAAATATATTTTTCTCGCAACGTTTGCCGTTTTGTTTGGCGTCGCTAATTTACTTTGAAAATAGCAGTAGCCGACTGCAAAAGAAGGGTTACGTAGTGCTAGTATTTCATGATTTATATACCAATAAAAAAATAATAAATCTTATCTAATGTGTGTTGGTTTCATTATTTCTGCCTGACCGAGTATAACACTCGCTCGGTCGGAAGATCTTCCTTTGCGGCCTCCACGCATATTACCACAACTTTTACCAGCTTTACATGCTTTTACATACAGCATTTATCCCACAGGAATATTTTACTTTTTAACCGACTTCCAAAAAGGAGGAGTTATAATTATGTTCGGCTTTGGATATTTTATATTTTTATTTTTTCTGGATAAGTTCAGTAGTATTCACAAAAGTTACAAGCACACATACTTTATAAACATCCTTTATAATATTCTGATGTATGTCACAAGGCCCCTCTACATGCACCATTTAAAAATGTAGTGGTGTGCAGGCGTTAATGTGACGGAGCCGTAATTACTTGGCACGGAGCGTGACGCCTTTGTCGCTGACAGCCTTTGCACTCACTACTCATGAAATTCATGGGACCACAGACATTTCCAGGATTTAGTCCTTTATATTAACTGTGTATGTAGTGCTAGATCATGGAGCTAATATTACCTCCGTGTGCTAGATGCCCGCATTTCCATGTACTTAGAACCGTACATTTTTCCGAAAAAATAACTATCTTATGTCCTTTCCTGTTTTTTTAAGTACCTCCATAGTCCATACAATCATTATGAATCGATTCAGTTGTAAACGTGAAGAGGTAAGAGAAAGACAGACAGTACTTTAGTAAGAGGAAACAAGAAAAATAACACTTTCAACAATAAAAATAGACTTCTGTGCGTGTCTTTGGTTACCCAATGGTAGTACTAAAGAACGTAAAGTAAGTTACTAACACGCCAAGTTTTAATCTTCCGTTCTAGGACAAACGTATACAGAAGTTTACAACGATCGGCCTACCGACCTACATAGCCGCGATCTTACACATATTAATGTCGGTATTTCCTTGCAATATCGAGTTTAACAAAACTAGGTAAAACAAACAGCTAGTCTTTTGCACGGAACATTTTCAATTTGAAAGTTTTTAAGCCAGAAATAATTTGAAACCGACACGCGAGTGTAAAAGTGCTTTGTGCGCGCACTTTTGTTGTTGCGGTGTCGAAATCAAGGGTTCCTTCAAACTGAGGGTTTTAAGGACGAGGGCGAAACTTGGCGATGTCAGCTTTATGGCCACGTAGTTTATATCCTCTTTGTTTATGACAACGCTTCTCAAGTGCGCAATAGTTTTTAATGCTTTTTTCAGACTCATGAATTTATGACTTAAGAAGTATAACAAGCAGATGATTATCAGGCACCGATGCAAGATTTCGATCAATGAAGACAAAAGAAAAGAAAACTAAAAATTACTACTTTCCGTCGAGTGTCGTACCATGGACGTAAAAAAAGGTTTATTTTAACGTCCATGTATCGTACAATAAAAAAATTCTTACTTACATGGTTTATGACTAATAATAAAATAAGTTACAAATAAATTGATATTGTAAACGTGAATAATAATTATTGCGAACAATAATTGTAAAAATATATTTACAGAACTGCTTAAATATCATTAACTAGGTAACTGTTCCAATTTCGAATTTATCGACCGAGCAATTTTTTTAGTTTTTGTGCGAACAAGCAAAAGGAGTTGACAGTGTGATTCCGAAGTCATTAGGATTTTTCTTGTCATATAAAAACATATGTGATAGCCATTAAATATTTTATTCAGTATTTTAAACATTGACATAAGAGATCTTTGGTATTAAATCATTTTTAGTTTAAAAAACTAACGGCTAGCAGCGGAACCTCTCTAAATAATTACTGAATCCAACAAAATTATATCAAGAATAATATTTTGTAGATTTTATCTATATGGGCGATTCTCTGTAAGCTCGTAAATGGCTGTCCTGACCGATTCTTTCAAAAAGTATTTGAATAATTAATAAAATAATCACTCCTAATGAAACTCGAACCTCGAAACTTTACACTCCCTTTGTTTTCAGAACTATAACTGTTTTAAGTTTTTTTCTAGAAGCGATAGAAGGTCTGAAAATACAGTCCCCTGGCTGTCCCCAGCACTACCGTCACCACCTAAACTGATATTTACGAAGAAGTTGATGAAACTACATACATAAGGCGGTTAATATTACAAATAATAATGATTAATATATAATATTTTCGTAAAACAAAGTCTCACTGCCAATTTATATATTTAATAGGCTTCTGTAAACTTTGTCCCCAGAATTTTTAAACAGTCCCCTGCCAAAAATTTCAATCCATCTAAATGAAAAACTATAATATTTACGAACGTTTTCTTGATTGAAACAAAACGTAATTAGTGTGCAAATGGCAACCTTGTCGAATGCGGAGAAAGGACGAGTTTTTTTTTTTGTGTCACAAAGTCATTTGTAAGATGAACACGTGTTTGGACCGCTATCACAAACAGTCCTCTGGTAACTAATAAAAGGTGTGTTAATTATTTTACGAATTGAATTTTTAGTTTATTGTTTGTATTATTCATGTCTAAACTGATTAGTAGATTATTTAAAAACTATTTTACATCCGTTTAGGATATATCTTGAAATCTAACCGAAATAAACAGTACCCTGGCAACAGTCCCCTGTCTTAAATTGTACGATTTGATTGGATATCTCGATTTTTAAGCGAAAAAACCGTTTTTAAGGTTCCGTGCCCAAAATATATAAACAATACACTATTGTTAAGACTTCGCTGTCTCGTCTGTCTGCCTGCCTGTCTATCCATCAGTCCGTTTATTTATCTCTGAGATATATTTCAAGAACTGCGATAGCAAGGCAGCTGAAATTTTCACAAATTATGTATTTCTGTTTCCATTATAACATCAAATACTAAAAACGAAATAAAATAAATATTTAAGGAGGGCTCCCATACAACAAACGCGATTTTTTATTTTTTTGCTCGATATGAATAATGGCCACAGGTAGGCACTTGAAATGTTCACAAAATCCTTAATTATATTTGTACTCTAATATTAATAATAAAATTAAAATAAAATAAATATTTTGTGGGGGCTACCATACAAAAATCTGTCACACTTAATAGTCCCCTGTCACGCTTTTTAAGAGAATCCAATACCGAAACAATAATACCGAGCTCTTAATAAACATTTGCCTACAATGTCTTTGTGTCCAAATCTTTAAATAATTATTATAGACGCTCGACAAGACGTATTTTCTTCGAATTGTCCTCAGTATTATTATGGTGTGTTACTACGAAAGTCTAGTTAATGAGATTTTTCCGAAATGAATTATCGTCCGAAACATTTTCCCCGGGATTATTAACAGCGATAAAATTGCGACGGGGATATAAGGATTTTTGTTTTGCTTATTATTCTTCCTAATCTATGGCTTTTTTTAAAAGGAATGGACAAAATAAACAAACCGTTTTCATCATAATATATATAGGCAAGGTATACCATACGGCCACGCTCAGAGTAATTTAATGATGATTAAACTTCAATTTGATAAAGAGTTGACAGATAAGTTAAGGTGGCTTTTGGATCTTTGCCGCAAGCGACCGCGACCGTCGAAAATACAAACGAAATGCCACTTTATGACATAAGCTGCTATAGATTTCATTTTACTCTATAGCAGCATAGGTCGAAACGCAAATGTCAGTAGAAAATAACACCTATATTCTATGTCTTAAAGTAGCATTTTATTTTAACTTTTACCGGTCGCGGTCGCTCGCGGCAAAGATCCGAAAGCCACCTTAAGTAAGCATGAAATGGTCGTCTCTGAGTGCGGCAGTAAGTTATCAGAAGCATTATAAAACAAAATCAAACTCAGCACAATATTCTTTATCGCTCAAACCGCTGAACCGATTTGAGGAAATTTGGTGTGGAAATACTTTGAGTCAAGGGAAAGGACATAGGATACTTTTATCCAAAAAAAACTAATTTTGGCGCAACGGAGTTGCGGACATCATCTATTTAATGATATTAATGTTAGTATTGAGCCAGGGATTATCGTCAGAGAGTGCAACGGGCGTTCTCTAGGCGTCTATACTTATATCTAAAGTTACCACTTATGACTTACTCCTTCTAAGGTGGCTTGGCTAACGGCCATGCTGAGCGTACCGTGTGATGATGATGAAATTAATCTTTTATAACTATACGGTAGCCGTGGTCACGAGGTCACTGTATCTCCCCTAATCAGATTATATCTTTAAAGGCACGTTAAGCATGAAATCTATAAAAAACATATTTTTACCCGGTATTTACCTACTTACGTAATTTCAAGATTATAAAGACTAGCGTCTTCGGCTGATACTGCTCTAGTTCTATATTGTGCTGATGACTATGATACTACTGTACCAGAGTAGAAAGAACTAAGGAGTACCTCGACTTTAAACAAACGGGCGAATATACGCGAGTTGGGCACGACTGTCACTTTCAACACGTAGCACAATAGCTTTGTCCACACTGTGCCTTTTTCTGTTCAGTCAACAGCGAACGTGAGGCATGCTCGCGACGCATGCCCGTATCCAAAACTTCAAAAATGACAATGTTGGCGTTGCGTTCGTTGACGCATTCAATTATTGAATGCGCCAAAACGAAAGTTGAATGAAAGAAGATGACGAAAATTGAAGAAAGCGCCTAGTGTGGACATAGCTATTGCTGAGTAACGCATTAATTAGTACGGCGCGAGCCGGCCGATTTGACATACCTACTACGTCAAATGTATAAATTTCGATATCTCTTCTAAGTCGGCCTACTCGTTAGTTCGTACGTACCGAAAGATATATTTTAATAACGGTTAAACTTCAATTTAATGTATAGTTTGATATATAATATATGGGGCTTATGTCAAAATCTTTATTTAGTTACAAATATGTAATTAATAATCGTCTGTGCGTGCTGCAGTTAGTGTGACGCGTCGTCATGACATAAGATGCTTCACTTTGGATCATGATGGATAGCCTGCATGGTTGCAAAGCTGTCTATGCATGCACAATCAACGTCGATCATGGACAATCATAGAGAAACATAATACATACTACGCTCCTCTACAATAATAATAATATGTTCGTAATTTTAAAACTTGCAATTGCACACAACTTGTTCGTATTGTTTTTTTTTTTTTTCTTCTTCTTTTTTGGCAACTTGACACAAAGGATGTGTATGTTGTGCCACAGACAAGGTAAAAAGGTAAGGAATATGGAGGGAAAACCATATTCCTCCTATTATAATTTTCATCATCGTTTTCATGTATCGTCAGGTCTAAAGTCTAGTCAAAGTCTAAGTAAAAGACATTACAGTCAAGGAGTCAAGTCGGTCGATTCAGTAAAGTGGTAGACGCTTTACTGAAACTTTTGATGGAGTTTTGGAGGGAACACAAAATAGCAAGTTTCTGGATATTACATCACTTTCCTACACTTGTGCATGAACACGAATATCTAATGGTTAATATTCTACCAATATTACACACTAAAAACCCAGTTAACACAATTTTAGGAAAATAATATAAAAACACAACAGCACCCTTTTACATTCCCGGCAAAACTCCGTATTGATTTATCATTTACCAATTTTTATATTAATCGTTTTTAACGTTATAACATTTTGTTTCAAGCAACTATAGCGTCGCTAATTTAATATCCACCCCAATTCCCAGCGAGTAAATATTTCTTAACGATCCGCCCCCACGTTAAGAAAATAATAAAACCTTTAATAGATTTATAATATCCTACGCGCCGATCTTGATATAAAAATTTAATTTGGATAATGCGAGTCACATAATATTAAGACCTCTCTGGAGGGCGCTTTGGAAAACGAACTCGTTCTCGGCGATACCTTAATGTCCGCCTCAGGGAAATATATTCATGTTTACGATCCACGTTATTGGGGACAATTTAAAAAGTTTTTTTTATCGTTTTCATAAATTCGAATTTCGAAAATTGTAATTGGACCACGGAGTTATACAATTTATGTGTTTTGGTCGGCTTAGTGGATTGGAATAATGTTTTATTCCAATCCAGTGATGGATTGCTACTGGAATAATGTAAACGGGTACTTACTGGAATGTACTGGAACGGACTGAATTGCATTCCAGAGCCCGTTTACATTATTCCAATAGCATTAATCCAGCACTGGATTGGATTACTGGGTTGCAATTATGTAAACCGGTCATAATAGGCTGTAGTATATACTAAAGACTTTTTATGCTGGAAAATGACTTTCCGCATTCCGTGGGGGATTAGGGACTCCCGCCGCGGATATGTATGACTTGCTACGCCTGAAGACATGGCAAGTGGATACAGCTCTACCCACCATAACGGCTGTGCTTATCGAGAAAATCTTATATATAAAATTCTCGTGTCACAATATTAGTTACCGTACTCCTCCGAAACGGCTTTACTAATTTTTATTAAATTTTATATGCATATTCAGCAGGTCTGAGAATCGGCTACTGGCTACTTTTTATATTGATAAGTAGTTTTGTTGAATAAATAATAGTAAATTATTACAACTCATGACTGACAGCGACCATTGTTTGTGCGACGGGATAGCGATGAACGTTGCCATAGTGCCATACTTATTTAGTCACTTTAATAAACTAATATCCAGGGCGAAATACTTTATATAGCAAAACAACGTTTGCCGGGACAGCTAGTATTAATATACTTATGGCCGCACTCAGAGACATTGAATAATGAAACTTTGATTTCAAAAAAGAGCTTGACAGATAATGTATTGGGCTTCTTTCTTTCTTTCTTTTTCTTCTTTTTTTGGCAACTTGACACAAAGGATGTGTATGTTGTGCCACAGACAAGGTAAAAAGGTAAGGAATATGGCGGGAAAACCATATTCCTCCTATTATAATTTTCATCATCGTTTTCATGTATCGTCAGGTCTAAAGTCTAGTCAAAGTCTAAGTAAAAGTCAATACAGTCACAGGTGTCAAGTCGGTCGATTCAGTAAAGTGGTAGACGCTTTACTGAAACTTTCGATGGAGTTTTGGAGAGAACACAAAATAGCACGTTTCTGGATATTACATCACTTTCCTACACTTGTGCATGAACACGAATATCTAATGGTTAATATTCTACCAATATTACACATTAAAAACCCAGCTAACACAATTTTAGGAAAATAATACAAAAACACAACAGCACTCTTTCACATGCCCGCCAAAACTCCCTGTATTGGGCTTATGGCAACTTCATATAATTACAGTAATCAGGGCAAGCGAAGCGAGCCCTATTATATTAATATGATACATCCCACATCTTGAACATTTTGTGGTACACTTTACGAAAAAACTATCACGCCTATTGATTTGTGCTTTAACATAGTAATTTTTCAATCAGTCAGTCAAGGTGTGACAACGCGAGCCCTCACAAAGCTCGGCTTTTAACTAGTTAAGTAATAAATATTCGTCTCTGAATGCACCAGTTGGTTCATGTTTCGGATTTATACGCAAAACTAACGCACCGCGAAACAACTGAGCAATGTGGGCTGTGGCCCTACAAAGACTAAGTTGCCAATACTAGAACAAAAATATACTTAGATAACTTAGAAATTGCCATCGCAAAATTCTTAAATACACTTAATTAAGAAACGAAACAGACAAAGTTTTCAGATGTTTTAATTAAGTTTTTTGCCGCCAACTTTGAAGCGGAATAAAAATTAACCTGATTTCGTTCTGACATCGGAATAACAAGAATCTTGAATAATATTAGATTTGTACTGTTAAGGCTGGCCGCATACGCACGTTTTCCGTATTCGGAAATCCGTATGCATGGAGTCAGTAGAAAATACATTAACTGGCGCACACGTTCGCTTTTTTCCGAACGGGACAAATTCCGCACTTACGTTTTGTAGTGCAATCCGGCGCGTTTGTGCGTGAAAAATACGAACGAGTGCGCGAAATTCCGAATGCGGAAAACGAATTTGGAAAACTTACGTATGCGGCCGGCCTTATTGTGTTGAATGATATAAAATATTTGAAGCTATTGATTTGTAGATACAAATGCATTAAAATTATGTAAACGAAACACATAGTACTTCTATTACCTAAAAAATTTTATCTCTCCCTAGTTGTCAAAACTTGCGTTTATAATATGGTTTATTATTAGCAAATTTTTAAAATTCTATACGGTACTGTAACAAAAAAAAAGTAATAATAATACTTTAGGGTGTGTACGTGTACCTTTTAAAGTGTTCACAGTGAACGTAGCAGCGCTAAAAGCATTCTTTTTTGGGATTTGTATGAGCGCCCCAGTATTATGAATATGCCCATACAAAAGATAAAAAAGTTACTCTTCCAGTGCTTCTACTTTCACACTGAAGTATAATCACTTTCTTTTGTTGCTTCCCGTTTATAAATTGTAATCATAATTCTATCAACTTATTTTACTATTATATCTTTATCTTTTCTTACCAGTTAAAAATTATCTCGTCAGTTTTCCAACATCAACATTCAACAGTCATTAAACATTTTAATTAAAACAAAAGTCGAATGATGATTTATTCGTTTGCAGGTCGTCGGGAGTCTTCGGGCAAGTTTAATTATATTTTGCAGATTTAATCGCTTGGTTAAAATTTGCTTTATCGTCGCATTATTAATTTTGTCCTAATTCGGAGGCGAGGTACAACGCCTGCACGTTTTATCTGTCGTAATTAATGAAATTTTATTTAATAATGTGATAATTAAGAATAAAAATTAATTATTTATGATTTTTTGGTGCACAAAAATAATACAAATAGTAGCCGTGTACTACGTAGCACACGTAGCACACATAACATAAGCTACGGTCACGTAGCACATCTACAGATTCGTAGCAGTTCTACGGCCACGTACCACATCTACAGATTCGTAGCAGTTCTACGGTCACGTAGCACATCTACAGATTCTTAGCAGTTCTACGGTCACGTAGCACACCTACAGATTCGTAGCAGTTCTACGGCCACGTAGCATATCTACAGATTCGTAGCAGTTCTACATCCACGTAGCACATCTACAGATTCGTAGCAGTTCTACGGCCACGTAGCACATCTACAGATTCGTAGTAGTTCTACATCCACGTAGCACATCTACAGATTCGTAGCAGTTCTACGGTCACGTAGCATATCTACAGATTCTTAGCAGTTCTACATCCACGTAGCACATCTACAGATTCGTAGCAGTTCTACGGCCACGTAGCACATCTACAGATCCGTAGCAGTCCTACGGCCACGTAGCATATCTACAAATTCGTAGCAGTTGTACGGCCACGTAGCACATCTACAGATTCGTAGCAGTTCTACGACTAAGTAGCAGGTCCAAATGAGTGTAGCAGTTTTACGGTATTTTTACATTTTCACTGCTATGTAACAGTATAGCTTGTAGCAGTTCTGCAGCTTATAGAAATTCTAGCGCTTGTAGCTGTTCTATATTATAGCTGACGGTAATATAGCTACGAATTTCATTAAAACTTATTTCTACCAAGCAAAATATTTACATACAAAAGTTTTCTTAGAATTCATCAGCCGTCATGAATAAGAACCAATTAGGTCGATGCGAAAGAATTTATTTCGTATGAATGGCCAGGGTGACCTGCGGCCATACGTGGAGGCATTTCAATAGGTTTGAAAAATAACTCAGCGTACGTTCTAGGACGTTACCATCCTACGTATACATACATTGTATAACATCACCATTCACCATATATATAGGAAAATATATACCGCCCGCAACTCCTCAAAAATTGTTCCATTGCGCGGGAAATTTTTGGGATAAAAAGTATTCTACGTACTTTCCCGGGAGTAAAAAAATCCCCATACCAAATTCCATCAAAATCGATTCAGCGGTTAAGGCGTAAAGAGGTAACACAGAGACAGACACACTTCCGCATTTATGATTAGATATTAGTATGGATATCACCATATAAATATGATATACCAAATTGACTTACAAAGGTTACAAAAAAAAAGAAGAGGTTTCACTCAGGGAGTGCTGGCAGAAGTGAAAACTTGATTATTAACGTTGTGCATTATTTTTTTAACCCATTTTTTATGAAAATCGATTTTAAAAAAAACGATCGTTTTAATTTATTAATCGAAACCCTTACAATCGATTAAAAAATATCGACAGTCGAAAAAAAAAACTGCTATCAGACAGACTGTCAGACACTTCTCGCGACAGTTGTCTTGCAGGTGGAAACGCGGCCTTAATCAGCGCGTCTGCTAAAGAACTCATTTCCCCGACTGTACATTTCTGCTAAACAACTCATTTCCCCGACTGTACATTTCTGCTAAACAACCCATTTCCCCGACTGTACATTTCTGCTTAGCACAATTTTCCCCGACTGTACATTTCTGCTAAACAACTCATTTCCCTGACTGTACATTTCTGCGAAACAACTCATTTCCCCGACTGTACATTTCTGCTAAACAACTCATTTCCCCGACTGTACATTTCTGCTTAGCACAATTTTCCCCGACTGTACATTTCTGCTAAACAACTCATTTCCCCGACTGTACATTTCTGCTAAACAACTCATGTCCCCGACTGTACATTTCTGCTAATCAACTCATTTCCCCGACTGTACATATCTGTTTAGCACAATTTTCCCCGACTGTACATTTCTACTGAGCAACTCATTTCCCCGACTGTACATTTCGCTGAACAACTCATTTCCCCGACTGTACATTTCGTTCGAGTTCGAGTTCGACACAAAACACTACTCTCCAACCGTCTTACGCGTTTTCTATGGTTTTTCGATCAACACGAAAATCTGGCGCGAGTTTCACAGTTTTTACCCATCCCACAAAAGTGCTCAACGCCGCTTAAGAAGTTTTCACTTCAAAAAGATCGTAACATTTTTTGGAGTTGTAATTTTTATGGCGGCAACGCACCTCCGTCTTTGTGGGTTGTTCAATGTTCATACGTTGCGGCTATCTTTTTTGCCACCCTTTGTTTTAATTAATTAATTATTAGTACACATTCATAGATTTATAAGATTAATTATATTACTTTCCAGGATAACAAGTAACCGGCGTAGACTATACTTAGTTTTACCACAATGCTCTCAGTACTCTAAACTCACAAACTCGGCTTTTTAACTTAAAGGCGACTTATTTATGAATGAGAAAAAAGGGCTTACCTACTACTTCTTTCTTTTAAAAGCTATATGGGTCCTGCTATCGTATGGCTTGTACATTTACAGCTTACAGCTTAGTCCTGGACTACTCGAGTCTAATCTAGAATTCAGGTCGAAGCTTTATATCAAAGATGTGCTAAAAGTCGTCGTTTGCATATTTTTGCATACTCTACATGCGCTCTAATGTAAGTACTCTAATTCGTTACTTAATAATATAGCTATTTTGCATTTATGCTTTTGCATCGCGTAAAAAAATTTAAGATTTTTTTATAACTATTTAAATTTAGAATGTTTTTATTTTTTAACCTTTGAATATTATAGAACAGGTGGTGATCGCATTATTCAACCATTACCTATTCTATTCATTCATTAGATATTGCTGTCCTGAAATATTCACAGATTGATACCCATAACTCAGTTGCGCAGAAATAAGTTTACAGCGCGGAAACCGTACATTTTTCAGGATAAAATCCTATGTATTTTCCTGGGACTGCTTACGACTGGGACGACTATCTCCATACTATATTTCACCAAAATTATTTAATGGTTAAAGCGTGAAGACTGAAGAGGTATTAGACAGACAGACACACTTTTTCATTTATAATATTAGTATACCTACATTTTATAAACGAGTAATGCACTAAATAGTATATTTCACATTATAATAGCATTACAGCCTACATTACTAGATAGTTATCTAGCGTTATACACGGTTCAATAATTATCAGTAAAATAACTCTATCATTAGTTGGTTAGAAAACTGGCTTTAGTAAAACGCTCGTGGTAACAGTGGCACACCGCACACTGCCGCTAATTTTTCATGGCAATGTGTATCAAATTATACTAACATGTCATTGTCACTTTGTCTCGTAACCACTCGGAAACCCGACTATACTGGCCCTGTATCGGCTTAGAATACTCCTAGAATGAACCTTTCTATCGATAAAACATAATTTCCATCATAACGTGGTAAAAAAATTATCCGACCAGTGCCAACGACACGTCAATCCAATTAACGCTACTCCTTAATTTTATTACAAGAATAAAACTCTCGATTCAAATATTGGGAAGACTTACCATGAATATCGGTTTTTTATCATAGAATCATTGCATTTCGACCGCAAGGAGCGCACTTTACATCGTCCCCGACCGATCCCAGTTCCACGAATGCACTAACACAATCATACGATCATAAAAATCCACGATACATGATAATAATGAATTTAGGCCAAAAGTGTGTTGGAGGATGTCTCGAAATGTTTATGAAACGCACACCCCGCGCGGAGGACAGAAATCTACTGATTATTTCATGGGGATACATAGATATAGTTAACTTTAATAACATACATATAATTGCGACGGCCGACACGAAACTCTGTTGTGATCGTGGTAAGGTTGAAAATGCAGTAGAGCGAGAGATACCCACCCCATCCCCTAGACTACGAGGGCTGTAAACTACGATTACCGCCTTATCGATGTACGGCAGCGAAGCCACGATAAATTTTATCGAAATTGGTTCGATATTGTAAAATTATTAATATTATAATATTATCGCATGGCCCGTCGCGCGTCGCTATAGTATATTTTAACAAAGCATTAAAATGTAACGTGCAGTCACTGACATATAAGTACTACGTACGTAGTACATAATAAGTCTATGCGTGCAGTAGATTAAAAATATTTCAATTTAAGCTATAATATTAGTAATTAATGAAATTCAGACAAGTACCTACCGGTCTGGTTGGATATAAATTATAATATAATAATAAAATAGCTTTATTAATTCCACAGTGTAAATTAGTACTACGAAACAGTTTTGTAATTTTTAGCTAGATGTGGACCCCCTCAGGGTAAAAGCCTCCTCCAAATTGTTCCATTGTTCTCTATCTTTTGCAGTGATAAGCCAATTTCTTCCTGCGCTGGCCACAATCTCGTCCTGCTACCGGGCGCACGGGCGGCCTCTCTTTCTCACGCCATGCGGTCCTTTCCATTTTGTGGTATTGACAGTCCATCGATTATCATCGTATCTGGCGAGATGACCAGCCCACTTCCATTTGAGTTTTTGAGCGAACTGCAGAGCATCTTTTATTTTTGTTCTTTTACGTATTTCTGTGTTTCTTACTCTATCTTTTAAAAAAAGATAGAGTAAAAAAAATATAATATACTTACAAATTAAACTAACAAAGAATATATTTACGCAGCGTAACTTCATGGCTATTATGGATGGTTCGGTGTCTTCGTTTGGCTTTGGCATGTGTTTGTACCAGAGAACATAGATGTTAATACAATAAGGTCATGGGCGTATATATGGGGGGTGTCCTGGGGGTCCGGACCCCTCCCCCATTACTATACATCGTACTTGTCGACAATAATATATTATGTACCTCGCCGATTAAAATCGGTGCGGTACATGTACTTTAAAAAATATTTTGAGTTCCTAAGCATGTTGCCTATTTGCTGCTGTGGAACCCTTCATGGGCGATTCCAACTCGCACTTGGCCGCTTTTTTACATTAGGGACCCCCCCCCCCCCCCCCCCCCTTATCAAAGCTATATATACGCCCGTGAATAAGGTTATAATTCTATGCCAGAGAAAGACAAGCGGCCTTGTATTCGCTGTGAAAATATTTTTACTAGTAAGGGGGTTTTCTCTATAAACTGTTATCGGCGCGTAAAGAATATTATTTAAACTTTACCTAAAAAACTCAAACATCTTCCCAACCCTAGGACAAGTACTTATTTTATTATTTCGTAACAACTCACTATCACACAAAGTTTTCTAAAAGAGAAAGACAAAATCTAGTATTTGCTCTTATTTGTTTCTAGTTGGCGTCACTTCTTATTACAATGCACTCTCCCCGACAAATCTTGTTAAAATGTTAAAATAAATGATGGTGGAATTTTATTAAAAATTTAAATAATTATTACGTTGCAGCGTGGGCCTATAAACTTAGCTTAGGTGTACATTCTGCAACTTTGTGCTGCATAAATTCGTGTCCGAGAACTGTATATTATCTTATACCTAGGTATTATCCTTTCCCGGGACTCGAATTATTATTATCTTCATACCATAATATACCTACATCTAAATTAGTTTGAGCATGAATATATAACAGACGGGCCGCTCCACTTGGACTTTTATACAATATATTATTAGAATGGATTAGCTATACCTATCTTTACAAATTTATTCTACTAATAGAATATTATTTTATAATATTAATTATGTGAAGGGAGATGGAAGGGAGTTTTAAGTAAATCATTGTACTGTGTAAACCGTTATCACTTATCACTAATGTTTTAAAACGATAAGCTGTCATCGTCTGTAATGTCATTTCTAAATGTCAAAGATGGTTTTGGCGGGCATGTGAAAGAGTGCTGTTGTGTTTTTGTATTATTTTCCTAAAATTGTGTTAGCTGGGTTTTTAATGTGTAATATTGGTAGAATATTAACCATTAGATATTCGTGTTCATGCACAAGTGTAGGAGAGTGATGTAATATCCAGAAACGTGCTATTTTGTGTTCCCTCCAAAACTCCATCGAAAGTTTCAGTAAAGCGTCTACCACTTTACTGAATCAACCGACTTGACTCCTGTGACTGTATTGACTTTTAATTAGACTGACTAGACCTTAGACCTGACGATACATGAAAACGATGATGAAAATTATAATAGGAGGAATATGGTTTTCCCGCCATATTCCTTACCTTTTTACCTTGTCTGTGGCACAACATACACATCCTTTGTGTCAAGTTGCCAAAAAAGAAGAAAAAAAAAATATGTGTCAATTGTCAAAGTCAAATTGAAAAACATAACCAGGTGGACGAAATTTCCGAACAAAAAAAAATTGGGTTCCAAATTTAAACGTAGCAACTAAATGAAATCACATAATCTGTGCAAGGTCGACTGTGATTGGCTGATAAAAAAGACCATAGAGGATATAAACTACATGAGAAAAAAGACGAAGAAGAAGTATAAATTCAAAGTTCGATTTTCATTAAGTGAAAATTATGGAGTTTTGGCGGGCATGTGAAAGAGTGCTGTTGTGTTTTTGTATTATTTTCCTAAAATTGTGTTAGCTGGGTTTTTAATGTGTAATATTGGTAGAATATTAACCATTAGATATTCGTGTTCATGCACAAGTGTAGGAAAGTGATGTAATATCCAGAAACGTGCTATTTTGTGTTCCCTGCAAAACTCCATCGAAAGTTTCAGTAAAGCGTCTACCACTTTACTGAATCGACCGACTTGACTCCTGTGACTGTATTGACTTTTACTTAGACTTTGACTAGACTTTAGGCCTGACGATACATGAAAACGATGATGAAAATTATAATAGGAGGAATATGGTTTTCCCGCCATGTTCCTTACCTTTCTACCTTGTCTGTGGCACAACATACACATCCTTTGTGTCAAGTTGCCAAAAAAGAAGAAAAAGAAAGAAAGAAAGTGAAAATTATTTTGTAGCAATTCATACAAAAATTGTAAAATAAGTGGATTAATTATTGAAAAACGAAAGGTAAGCCATTGTAAAATGGAAATATAACCGTAAATTGATAAATTGAATTAAAGCATAACTATGTCATACCATGTTCTAATACAAAGTATGTCGTAGTATACTTTGCATATTTGTACAATAATTTACAACTTATACGATACTAATATTATGAAAAAGACAGATTATTATTTCATAGAAAATTTTATAATGTATATCAGTATACAATTAATTTGGAAAATGTTGAAATGTGTATATTGTTTTATTGTAATAACTAGCTGTTGCCCGCGACTTCGTCCGCTTTAGCATAGTAGATCACGTCCCAAGTATTATTGTACAAAAATATTCAATGTACAGAATTGACCTTCCTACGATTTTATTATATTATGTAGATGTTACGCGCGGCTTCGCCCGCGTAATTTAGGAATTTCACGCAACCGTACATTTTTCCACAAAAAATAGCCTATGTCCCTTCACGTGGTCTATTCTTACTGTTTGCCAAATAACACAAATATTGCTCCAGTAGTTCTTAAGATAATAAGCAATTTCATTTAATTTCCCCCGTTTTTTCCACATTTTCCTCTATTTCTTCGCTCCTATTAGTCTTAGCGTATTAAATATAGCTTATAGCCTTCCTCAATAAATGGGCTATCTAACACTGAAAGAATTTTTCAAATCGGACCAGTAGTTCCTGAGATTAGTGCGTTCAAATAAGCCCTTTCAAATAATTTCCCCCCGTTTTTTTCCACATTTTCCTCTATTTCTTCGCTTTTATTAGTCTTAGCGCAATAAAATATAGCCTGTAGCATTTTTCAATAAGTGGGCTATCTAACAATAAAAAAAAATTTCAAATTGGACCAGTAGTTCCTGAGATTAGCGCGTTCAAATAAGCCCTTTCACATAATTTCCCCTATTTTTTCCACATTTTCCTCTATTTCTTCGTTTTTATAAGTTTTAACGTTCAATAAAATATAGCCTATAGCCTTTCTCAATAAATAAACTATTTAACACTGAAAGAATTTTTCAAATTGGACCAGTAGTTCCTGAGATTAGCGCGTTCAAATAAGCCCTTTCACATAATTTCCCCCGTTTTTTCCACATTTTCCTCTATTTCTTCGCTCCTATAAGTCTTAGCGTAATTAAATATAGCCTATAGTCTTACTCAATAAATGAGCTATCTTACACTGAAATATTTTTCAAATCGGACCAGTAGTTCCTGAGATTAGCGCGTTCAAATAAGCCCTTTCACATAATTTCCCGTTTTTTCCACATTTCCCTCTATTTCTTCGCTCTAATAAGTCTTAGCGTGATAAAATATAGCCTATAGCCTTCCTCGATAAATCGGATATCTAACACTGAAAGAATTTTTCAAATCAGACCAGTAGTTCCTGAGATTAGCGCGTTCAAACTATTACTAACTAAGCATTTCATACAATTTTCACCGTTTTTTTCACGTTTTCCTCTATTTCTTCGCTCCTATTAGTTTTAGCATAATAAAATATAGCCTATAGCCTTCCTCGACAAATGGGCTATCTAACACTGAAAGAATTTTTCAAATCGGACCAGTAGTTCCTGAGATTAGCGCGTTCAAACAAACAAACTAACAAACTCTTCCGCTTTATAATATTAATATAGATACAGGTTGTTAATTATACTTAATAATTTATGTAAACTGTATGGAAATGTAGTAAATGAAAAATGTTTCATTTATTTCAGATTTTTAGGTCCCTATACTAGTTTGCAACATATTAGTCTGCAAGCAATAGCTCTTAAGGAGATTTTAGGAGGAGAAGGAAGGTATGGGATTATGAGTGGTACGGCCACCAAGGAAAAATCCTCTGATCAAGACGTGAGGTGGTATGCAACTGGCCTAAGCCCACGCGATAGATTACAGGATGTAACAAAACAAAGTAATGATACTTAAGACGTGTGTATGTATAAAAGTGTGCATCCACTGGATCGGAATCGGAGCGTAGGTACGCAGCGGACGGATTTGTTGCTTTGTATGTATGGTATTGACTACTGTGAACTGCACTAGAAGTACTGGAACGTCATTCTGCGCCTGACAAATACTTATATGACGACACGACGCGCCGTCCGCACCGTACGTCCCGATTCCGACCTGGTGAACGCGCAGCTTTAATCCCCTCCCTATATAGAGTTTACTGTATAAGCCAATCAAGTAGTTAGTAGAGTAGCATAGACAGCTATTCTATTATATTTATAAATAAAATACATAAAACTGTACTGTAATATTATAATATTGAATAATAGAAATCAACAAAAGCTTGTGGATTAAATCTGTTTTATTGTTTAATTTACCTTATTAGCCTATTTATTTAGCTATGTACAATATTTTTTATTGAAATAAAACATTTATTTGAGCTCATTTCTTTTTTTTTTTTTTTTGGTCTGTTTAGAGTGAAAGGTTTTGCACTTAAAAATTTTGACTTCAGTTTCAAATTAAAAAAATAACGGATTGTTATTTTTTTTTCTTTTAAGTCCGACCTCTTGTTACGTAGTATACATAATACAGTTTTGAGTTTACATCCTCTTTGAACATAACCTCTTCTATAAAATTGTAGATATGAAAATTGTTGATTAGTCATTAATTGAATAAAAAGTGGTTTTGTCATGAATATAACACGTAAGATTTGCCATTTACATTATCAAAACAGCCGCAAAAATGTATACAGGAAATTTAGATTTTCGGCTGCAAACTGCGAAGCCTCCTCATCACAGCCTCAAGTGCACGAGAAATTTGACTTCGAAGACCTTAAAGTAGTAGAGCGTACTGAGCGGAGAAAAGCACAAATCCCACCGTTCATGAAAGATGTCTTCGTTTCGATATTCAACCGTGAACTGTTGGCCTTTCCCGAAATCTTAAACAAAGATGAATCTAGTGATGTCGACAGAAGGGTTTCGTCTCTAGAAAAAGTTTTCAATGATCCAACAAAAAGTAGGGACGATAGGAAGGAAGCTTTAAAAAAGATAGGCATGTACAGCGCCCCAGTAGCTTTAACAAAAGGTGGTTATGCAATGAACAACACTGAAAGCTTGAGATATCTCGATGTTATTTCGTCTGATGTACAATTGGGGGTAGAATTAAGCAACCACTGGGTGGGTTTGAATGTAATAAAGTTGGGACTAAAACCGGAGAACTACAACCAAATTGTGGATGAGCTTGTCACAGGGGACGCAACAGTGTCAGTGTGTGTTAAAGAAAAAGTTTCAGAGCGAATATTGCAGGCTGACTTCAAAACTACTGCTGAAGTTGATATGAGAGGTATGTTTCAATAATTCATAAATCAACTTCTTTATAATGCTTCAACTCCCATAAGGCCCAAGTGGGCCGCGAGAACAATAGATTTCCAAGAATCCGCGATCGAAGGATTTTTCAATTATTTCAAAGTGGAAGGAATAGGGTCTTTCTGGGATCTTTTCTTTGAATAAAATGGCAAGAATTAAAAAAAAATGTCTGCAATGCAAATAGATTGGAATAATTTTGTCTGTAATGTTTTTGACTAAACAGTTTCCTATTGACTAAGAAACTTATTTTTAGTAAACATAATATTATAATTGTTACTTTTATAATACCAAACACATATTTTCAGGAATTTGGCACATAACTGGAGAGAAGATATGCCCTAACAAATCAGATTTCCAAATAGTTCTGTGCTTAGTGGAGGGCATCCAGTATCGAGCATTTTTGGTCCATCGGGGAGCAAAGGGAGTTAACTTTGAAAATAATTTTATTACTTTTGACAAGACTCAAGGTAAAAAATTTATTTTAACTCAAAACATATAATATGAACATTTTTTATTTTATTCTAGCGACCCGCCCCAGCGTCGCACGGGTATAAAATATTATATAGCCACTGAAAAAATTCACGTGGCCTACTTCTTATCTGTGCCAAATAACATAAAAATTGCTCCAGTAGTTCGGGAGATAAGCCCTTTCAAATAATTTTCCCCGTTTTTTCCACATTTTCCTCTATTTCTTCGCTCCTATTAGTCTTAGCGTGATAAAATATAGCCTATAGACTTCCTCAATAAATGGGCTATCTAACACTGAAAGAATCATCAAAATCCGTTGCGTAGTTTTAAAGATTAAAGGGAACAAAGGGACATGAGGGAAAAAAAAGCGACTTTGTTTTATAATATGTATAGATATTGACAGCTATAATTAAAAAACAGAATGACTTATTTAAATATAATTTAGTAAATGATATAGTACGGGAGCCCTAGAACTATTGTTTTTGTGACTACTAACAAGCTAATTTTTTGTGAGTGAGTAGCTACATTTCGATAAGACGAACAACATTTTTATTTTCGAAAAATCTCGAAAGTGGTAGCTAACAGAGATAGAAAGGATTTCATACTTTGACTTGATGCTCCTAAAATATGGATTGTTTTATTTGTAGGACAATGTTACTCTTAAATTATATAACTATTAACCTACCAATATACAAAAAATCAGCTAGTTAGGGTTCCGTTTTAGGGTTCTGTAATCAACAAAACTTGGTTGACTACTGTACCCTAAAACGGAAGGCCCCCGTGGCCGCTCGTGGCAGCTGGCGGCCGCCGCCGGCCGCGATTTCTCAAGCGGTACTATGCATTACAATAATGAAGATAAGGTTTAAAATCATAATATGACACTGAAAGTGCTCGCCGCTGTGACATTCCGGTGTGGCGCGGCCCTAAAGCTTTTAAGAAGACAATAAACATTATAACTAAAGGCTAAATATTGAACTTTTTTAGCTACTCCACTGGATGAAGTCTCTGAAAGCGATCTCTCAAAAGCTTTAGGAGTTTCACGCCTCCATGTAGCAGCTTTGTGCAGAAACAGCCTCCTAAATGCCACAAGGTCCTGCATCCAATATGTCCGGCCCAGGTTCTTATCAGGTAATCTATTTTTATATAATCTAATAATATTGACCTGTCTGTCTTATAACCTTTTTAAGCTTAAACCACCAAACCAATTTTGTTGCATATTGGAGATACTTTTAGTCCTAAGAAAATAATATAGGGTATAATTTATGGTTCCCAAATATGTGAAGTTATTTGTAACTTTTATGTTAACTAACTATTATGTTGCAGTGATAATGTTTTATAATACCACCAGAGTAATAAGAGATGTACAGAAAGTAAATAAAAAAAAAAAATCCTGTACAATGTACTATCAGAGAAGTTGATTCCTAGGCAGATGGGGGACCTACTTAGTGTGGCGGTACCCACAATTCGCCTAAAATTTCTGCATCGCGCTATCGAAGTTTTCTGAGCGCGTCGGTATATATACGACAGCTGAAATGTATCACGTGGGCTTCGGCCTGACCGGGCATACCACCTCGCTCGGTCGGAAGATCTTCCTTTGGGGTCGCCACGCATATCCCCATTGGTGACCCTCGACAGAACACGCCTCATCATCATCACTCCCCGCCCCTCCGCACCGCGCCAGCCAGCATCGCCTCATCGGGTACCTCGTCCACTAGCCGCAATGTACCGCGGCCTGGGCGGACTCCGCATCGGCATCATCGGGCTTTCTCACTACACCGACCGGTCAAGCAAGCAGAGCACATCTCTCCTGGTCAGCACGTAGCATCGGCCCCGCACGGCAGCTATCCGACTCACTGGATCCCGTGCAGGCAGCATCACAGTTCTGACTCACTGGGACTTCACTGCAACAGTTCCGACTCACTGGAATTCTCTGGCACTGGCGACTCAAGCAAAAAGACTTCAAGATTCGACCTCCGGTCTTTGGGGGGGGAGTGATGTGGCGGTACCCACAATTCGCCTAATATTTCTGCATCGCGTTATCGAAGTTTTCTGAGCGCGTCGGTATATATACGACAGCTGAAATGTATCACATGGGCTTCGGCCTGACCGGGCATACCACCTGGTTCGGTCGGAAGATCTTCCTTTGTGGCGGCCACGCTTATTCCCACAGTAGTTTGGTTGCTTTATATGTCAAACCCAGCCGACAGATCACAATATCCGACCAAATGATGTTGGTCTATCAACTGCCAAAGAATCAGTTTCCTCGATGGTACATACTACATGACCTTTGACAAGATCCATACAAATATTATAAATGTGAATGTGTGTCAGTTTGTCTGTCTGTTGACAAACCACTGAACTGATTTTTATGACATTTGGAGATACTATGAGTCCTGGGAAAGGACATAGGATACTTTTTATCCCGGAAAAATTTTCGATTCTAGCAAGATACACTAATTTCTGTGCAACGGACGTCAGTTGCGGACGTCATCTAGAAATGTTATGAAACCTACGAATGATAAAAACTAAGGAAAAGTAACTCCGTCAAAAAACATGTCCAATACTTGTCAAAAATGTGTGTAACTTTACAGTTACACACAAGTTAGGTAAGGTACTTAGGTTACCCTAATTTTCAATATTTAGGTGGCCTTGAGCGGTATCAGGCTGATGTTACATGACTATTGACAACTGTCAATAGTCATGTAACATCAGCCTGATACCGTTTTAAATTTGGTTCCTTTCGAACTCGAAAGGAACCAAATTTAAAACGGTAATAGTATGGGAGTTACGTTTCCTTAGTTTTTATTATTCATAGTATGAAACACTAAAAGACGTCATCATCATATCATTATGATAGTGATTATGATTGTATTCCATTTTTTTTTACTTTTCAGGCCAGCCCTTATCAAAACTGTCATCAATACAGGCTGTTCTTGGAGACTCCATGATAATATCATACGCCAGCGAGAGCGCTGAGTATTTCACTGCAGGCCTTCTCGACGGATATGTGGACCCTGATGCTGAGGTGGAAATGGCTATGTGCAGGTATTTTGTTTAATATTTATTACATATTATGAAGTTAACTTGTTTGCTATAAGTAATTTATATCAAATTAAGGCGGGATTATAGGCAACTGACATTTTAGAATTTGCGAAAAACAAGCTCAATAGATGGCGCTCGAAAGGTACATATTTAGTTTTCAAGCCGTCGCTGATTTCAATAATTTTCAGAAATAATGTGATCACGTGGTAAACTCGACATACAGACTAATGATTAACAGAGAGGCCATGTTCACAACTTAATAAACGAAATCTTTAATGAATTTTGTATTATAATAAAATTATGTATTATTTTAGTATGTTTGTTCTGTACTCACGATCATGAAAAAAAAGTATTTCCTCATTGCTGAGGTAATTTTATGACTTTATAATATGGTTCAAATATTTTTTGTGCTTGGGTTTAATGCAATACCTACCTTTAATAAATAGGATGTAGACCGATGACGATTACTTGTACCTGACGCTGCAGCATCCTCTGGAATCTATATAACACCCTCCACAAGTTCAAAAACGATAACTCTTGCAATACAGGTAACGTTTTTGACCCTCTTGACAAATTTGTAATGAATAGTAGATTATATTCATTATTGTTATGCAGATCATATTCATATTTTCTTTGTTGTTTTTAAGGAATCTGTTCCCAAAAGAGACCCTTGGCCTAGTAAGTCTTAGCTTCGCTGTCTATCCGTCTGTCTGTCTTCAGGCTGTATATCAAGTAACGCGGTAGCTAAAGAGAGCTAAAATTTTCAATTATGTATTTATGATGTCACCATAACAACAAATAGAAACAAAATAAAATAAATATGTTAAGAGGTCTGAAATATTCAAAACAAAAACGCGATTTTTAGGCCTTTTCTGCTCGACATCAATAATGGCAACCGGTAAATGTTTAAAATATTTACAAAATACCTCATTATAATATTTAAACTTTAACAAAACTAGTATGTAGTTAGATTTGTCAAAGTTTAATACTTAGATTAGAATAGTCTGTCTGTCATTTCATGCTTAAACTACTGAACCATTTTTATAAAATTTGGTGAAGAAAGGACAAAGGATACTTTTTATCCTGAAAAAATTAACGGTTCCCACGCCATGAACGATTTTTTGAAGAATTTGCATCGAGATAGTGGCTATCAATTTGTTCTAGTAGCTGTTTGACACGTCATTTGACACGAAAGACCCTGCGGCTACATAGCGTCAAACATTTAATAAAGGATTTTAATACAGAATTAGAAAGATAAATATATATGGTATTTATGCCAAAATCTTCATTTATGATACATTGAAGTTATAAATGTTCATCTCTGAGTACGGCAGTTACAATATTATTTTTCTCCTGTTTATTTTTGCTAACAAAATTAGAATGAAAAATGGTAGTGAACAAGACGTATATTATGCCAACTTTCCAATAAACCAGTTTATTACACCAGATTGTCGTGAGTAAAAAATTAATAATTGCATAAAATGTAATTTCTTTGCTCTCTACTTTTAAGTGTCGTCGTGATTTTTATTCACAAAATATTATATTTTTGATAAAATCAAATAAGGTTTAAAGGTTTTTCATTTCGATCAATATTATTTTTTGTGTAAAGAATGGAATTCACATGTTCGATAAAATTGTAGTTTAACATAATATCGTATCAAAATCATGGTGTATCTATGAATTTGGATATATCCGCTTGATAATATTATTTTTACGATTTTACTCCAGTGCTAATAGTTAGGGAGCCCTACAACAATTTTTTTTATTATTAACAAGCTAATTTTTGTGAATAGCTTCATTTTGATAAGGCAAACAACTTTTTTATCTGCGAAAAATCTTCCGTTTTAGGGTACCGTAGTCAACCAAGTTTTGTTGATTACAGAACCCTAAAACGGAACCCTAACCAGCTGATTTTTTGTATATTGGTAGGTTAATAGTTATATAATTTAATAGTAACATTGTTTTATAAATTGGACAATCCATATTTTAGGACCATCAAATCAAATTATGAAATCCTTTCTATCTCTGTTAGCTACTACTTTCAAGATTTTTTCGCAGATAAAAAAGTTTTTGTCTTATCAAAATAAAGCTACTCACAAAAAATTAGCTTGTTAGTAATAAAAAAATGTTCTAGGGCTCCTTGACTATAAGATGTTAGGTATATCTTTCTATTGCTATGGATTGGACATGTTTGATAAAATTGTTGTTTAACATAATAATATAATTACCATTTTACAATGTTTTAACACATCCCTCAAAATGTGTCTCTGTGTTGAGACACTCTGTTCATTACTATCCGACTTAGCTGTGATTTTTGCATTTATGACTTTCAAACCTACCAAAAACCTATAAATGATCGTTTGGCGAATGTAAATTATCAAATATATATCAATAAGATACCTAATAAGGTAGTCTCTCACCAAATATTAGGTTACAAAACAATATTGTAATATTTGTAAACCAAACATATTGCCTATGTTCTCAAATAGAACCCAGTTTACTTACCAGTGATCAAGACGTCATCTTACGACGCCGCACTGTGTTGTACTGGTATTCCACTAGTAAGACAAGTGTAACGTATTATAATCACATCACAATAAACACATTAAGGGAGATCGCAGACGTCACACTTTTTGTGTGATCGAGTCTGCGGCTTACATACAGTCCGCAGGCACGCGCCATGCCGACTGTGTGTAAGCCGCATACTCGATCACACAAAAAGTGTGACGTCTGCGATCTCCCTTAAGTATACGACAATGCACTGGCAAATATTTCGAAACGAATCAACAGTATGGGACCACGGCGATTCTAGGCTTAAGGAGCTCTGGCCAGTATACTGGGATATATTTGTGAACATACTCTAGTTTTTCTGTAATAGACAATCAGTCACTGAAAGACAGATTTGGAGTTTTGGCGGGCATGTGAAAGAGTGCTGTTGTGTTTTTGTATTATTTTCCTAAAATTGTGTTAGCTGGGTTTTTAATGTGTAATATTGGTAGAATATTAACCATTAGATATTCGTGTTCATGCACAAGTGTAGGAAAGTGATGTAATATCCAGAAACGTGCTATTTTGTGTTCCCTCCAAAACTCCATCGAAAGTTTCAGTAAAGCGTCTACCACTTTACTGAATCGACCGACTTGACTCCTGTGACTGTATTGACTTTTACTTAGACTTTGACTAGACTTTAGACCTGACGATACATGAAAACGATGATGAAAATTATAATAGGAGGAATATGGTTTTCCCGCCATATTCCGTACCTTTTTACCTTGTCTGTGGCACAACATACACATCCTTTGTGTCAAGTTGCCAAAAAAGAAGAAAAAGAAAGAAAGAAAGATTTCACTGCAGATGTCATTCAATTATTATCCATCAAAACGCCTGTAGAATTGTTATGGCAAATATTGAAAGCAGGCGTTGCATTCGAAAATCAATAAATCGTTCGAATTTGTGTTCAAAACGGTTTATCTTTATTATTGTTATTATATATCAAAAACGAAGCTGACCATAACCTTCGAAATCATAATTTAAACATTTTTGTATAAAAATATTTTTTCCTGCGTTTATTGTCGCTGAATTCTAGTCGAAATAAAATTTTGAAAATAGTATTCTTTATTACTCTTTTTTTTAGTGGTAAATGGATTTAAATCAAAATTCTAAGCTGACTGGGGCCTTGGTAAGGAACGTAACAAACCTACAAAAAATATTACTTCTGGTCAAAGTTCTAGTGAAAATAAAAACATGAAATTTCACTAGTCCTCGTTATATGCGGCCTTAAGTTTATCTTTAAGTACAAACAATATATAATATGTATAACTATGGGATAACTATCGTTTGGATGACGCATTTATAATATAACTAGCGACCCGCCCCGGCGTCGCACGGGTATAAAATATATAGCCACTGGAAAATGATTAAAATCGATAGCCTATGATCCTTCACGTGGTCTACTTCTTACCTGTGCCAAAAACCATAAAAATTGCTCCAGTAGTTCGCGAGATAATATTTTAAAATAACTTTAAAATAATTTCTCCCTTTCAAATAATTTACCTTTACGTGGTCTACTTATCTGTTCAGTAGTTCGCGAGATAAGCCCTTTCAAATAATTTCCCCCGTTTTTTCCACATTCTCCTATTAGGCTTAGCGTGATAAAATATAGCCTATACTCTATAGCCTTCCTCAATAAATGGGCTAAGCCTTCCTCAATAAATGGGCTATATAACACTGAAAGAATTTTTTAAATCGGACCAATAGTTCCTGAGATAAGCGCGTTCAAGTTAGCCCTTTCAAATAATTTTCTCCGTTTTTCCACATTTTCCTCTATTTCTTTGCTCCTATTAGTCTTAGCGTTATAAAATATAGTCTATAGCCTTCCTCGATAAATGGGCTATCTAACACTGAAAGAATCATCAAAATCCGTTGCGTAGTTTTAAAAATTAAAGGGAACAAAGGGACATGAGGGGAAAAAAGCGACTTTGTTTTATAATATGTATAGGGAATTCCGTGAGACAAACGCAAACGCGCTGGCCTGCACTCAAAGCGTTCGTGCGGAATTTCCGGTCCGAAAAAAGCGAACGTGTGTGCCACTGTATTTTCTACTGTTTCCATGCATTCATATTTCCGAATACGGAAAACGTGTGTATGCGGCCAGCCTATAACGTAGGTCCACCATCTGCCGTCAATCGATTTATAATATGTGCGTACACTTACATACTATCAAATTTCGCATTACTGTAGCTACAGCTTTACTTTTTTTGTAGGAATTTCATAGCGAAGCACGCTCAGGAGCTCATAGTGAAGATTCTGGCGATACCCGGCGTTGAGCAGCAGGAGGAGTGCAACAGGCTGTCGGAGGAGCTGCAGTACCTCGCTCTACTCGGCGAGAATAATGACCATGTCAATATGTTTATTGGTAAGTATTATTATTATTATTATGTTTGTGTAAAGCACTCCTTGCTCACGGGCAATTAAATCCCGGACCTTTGGAAGGCATGCGTGGGCGCCCGATACACAGTTTTAATATGAATGTTATGTGACACTGGCCGGCGACTCTCCGTGTCCGCAGTATGGGAGTACGACCAAGGAGAGCCAGCGGCCAGTGTAGGACTATTGCAGGGAATGGAATTAAAATGATATCGGGCTATGGGGGTGAGGTGCTAGTGGATTCGGTAACTGGGACTATGGAAGGACTATGGCGTCTGCCGATACAACGTTGTAACATGTATCATAAAGTTGGCAGACGGTGACTCGCCAACTCTTTGAATGGGCCCCGCAAAATGGTCGCACGCACGGTGCACCGAGGCGGCAACATTGACAGAGAGGCTTGAGGCAGGAGAGGTGTCGCTGGACTTTAAACGCCGATCATTTGCACCCTCAGAGGGTCCTATCACGTCGCCCACTCGCCACTTACGCTTCACATCCTCCCTCCGAGCCGAAGCTCTTGCGACTCCACTCTGACCGGCCGATTAAGGCAAGGCAGAGGTAGGGCCTGATTCTCCGTCAGTGTTCACTCCAGCCGGCCAGTGAAGGCAAGCCGGAGATGGAGAACAGGGGCTTCCCTGGGAGCACTCTGGTTCGTGGGGTCGCTACTCCCCAACAGCTCGCCACAAGCTGCCCTGCGGGCTTATTATTATTAGCTGATTGTGTCCCACTGCTGGGCAAAGGCCTCCCCTCTTTCCTTCCACACGTCTCTATCCTTTGCTGTGTTTGGCCACTCTTTATCAAAAGCGTCTAGTTCGTCGCGCCACCTTTTCTTGGGTCTGCCCCTGTTTCGCCGACCTTTCGGTAGCCACGCCGTAACTAGACGCGCCCATCTGTCTGGGTGCATGCGGGCGACGTGCCTTGCCCAGCTCCACTTTAGACCAGCGGCTTTTCTACCCACATCCATTTTTCTTGTCTTGGAACGCAGAGCGGTGTTTCGTATACGGTCAAGTAGGTAAGTATTAGTGAGGTAATAATTAAAATCAGGAATAAGAACACTCGATCTTGTCAGCTTTGAAATAAAAAACTATATCAGGTTTCGTACACCGTTTGGATGCTAATAATAACTCTCACACCGGTTTCGGTGACGGTGGCCGGTTTCATTGAAACCAGACCAGTTACGCAGGAGTAATTTTATAGTGTCCAAGTGTGTGCGTAGTACACAAAAGTAATCTCTATTCCTTTACTCTAATAACCCAGTGGGATGGAAGACCGACACGACTGGCGAAAGATCAAGCGCAGGACCGACATTTTACATGCCCATCCGACGCATGGATCATCTTACTTGTCACACAATCAGGTGATCAGTCTGCATTGTTCTAACCAAAATTAGGAAATAACATGTTTCCAACGCGGGAATCGAACCCATGACCTCCGAGTCAATAGCCGCGCTCTAAACCACTGAACTACGGAGGTGTCATTTGGATGCTACAATGTCACGGACAGTCAAACACTTCCAACTTTAAACACCCCTGTTTTTTATCAGAATTTAAAAACTTCTGTAGCAGTGTTGTGCAATTTTTGTAATGGGCGAACGATGTAAAACTTGCATCAGGACACAAATTCGTAAAATGTAGAAAATGCAGACCGACACGTACGACACGACACCGTAGGACAGGAACTAATATTTTTTTATGAAATAACAAAAAATATGTGCCTATAACTTCCTTGCCCACGTTCTGGAATAGAGTGGAGAGACGTGGCGTTCGGGAAAAGGACATTGAATAGTTGTTATCATGAAAAACGTACGGTGCCCGTACAACACGCACAATGTTGCGGGCAGAATACAAATACAAATATCTTTATTTCAGACTACTATGGTCCATTGGTTAGAAATACAAACATTAAAATAAAAGGCATAGAGTTTGCTGTTTTGGTAGGTAAAATTTATGTGCTTTGTTTGCTTTGTAGGTCTCAGTGGTTTAAACC
The DNA here is from genome assembly GCA_963422495.1 of Polyommatus iphigenia. NCBI lineage: Eukaryota > Metazoa > Arthropoda > Insecta > Lepidoptera > Lycaenidae > Polyommatus > Polyommatus iphigenia. Next base: position 5,589,656 of record OY730188.1, read on the forward strand.
ACGCCGGTAAAATGTTAGCTGAAGAAGTAAAACAGATCAGAAACCCACTGTTCCATCCAGGGTTCATATTGAAGAAGATGGTGGCCAACAGGCATCAGGTATGTTTTTTTCGCGCAAGTGAATATTGTAACTAATAATTATAACGAATTTATTTTTATGTATTTGCAATAAAGCCAAAAAACAAAGTCATATACGTCAATCCATCAAATATGATTATTATGAAAAAAAATCCACTTCCATCGATTCATGCCAACGTGACCATACGTCCCGCTTTGGGCGGGACAGACAGCTTTCAAGCAGTCTGTCCCGCTGTCCCCGCGAGGCCGAAATTGTCCCGCTTTCGCAAACAGACCAAACGACAATAATTATTGAAAATCACATATTTTTATGTTTGAAATGCCTGAAAGTAACGCATTACATACAACAAACGAGATTATTTTATTTCTATTTCTTCGGAAAACTTAGAGCTATTAAATTACTTAACTAAATTGTAACTATAAGCAAAATATTATTCTGCCATAATATTTTGCTCGATATCAATAACAAGACGTTCCGCGCGGCTTCACCGGCGTAAATTAGGAATTTCACAGACAAATTAGCCCACAAAAATAACCTATAATCCTTCACATGGTCTACTTTTTATCTGAGCCAAATAACATAGAAATTGCTCGAGTTGTTCATGAGATAAGCCTTTTCAAATATTATTTCCCGTATTTTCACATTTTCCTCCGTTTCTTCGCTTCTATTAGTCTTGGCGTGATAAAATATTATATTTTAATCCTTCAAGCCCCATAATATAACAATAGATTTCCAAGAATCCGCGAGCGAAGGATTAAACCTTCCTCGATAAATGAGCTATGTAACACTGAAAAAAATTGTCGAATCGATCCAGTAGTTAGCGCGTGTTTGGGGGGGGGGGGGGGGGGTAATTCTGTATTTGTCCCGCTCTGACAAAAAAAATAAATGGTCACGTTATTCATGCCCAACCAACACAGATTAGCTGAATAAGTTTTGCGTAAAAGCAATTCTTTTGACTTTAAGCTGGATAAAGTATTTGAAGAACTTCTGTGTAAGCGCTTATACAGATGATACTCAAGCAATTTGGGCACAAAATATCTTGCTTCAATTTGGATAACATTTGATTAATAGTTACATAGCAGCTGAATAAATGTACAACACCCTGAATATCTTCTGCATAAATTCTGATTATTCTTTAGTCCAGAAATTATACATCTTTTATGCAGTTGATAATTTGTGAATTCAGATATTCAAATGATATTCAAAAATCCGATATCAAGAGAAGTTTTATAAAGAAATTATGCAAGTAAAATAAATAAACATGTCATTTTTCATCGTGACGAGATTATTTTGTGATATATACTTAGTTAAAAAAATTGTAATGGTGGTAATTTTCGTCACGTCTTCAAAAATTTGATAAGTAAATTGTTTCATACATTTTAAATAAGTTTAAGGTGAATTATATAAACTCATGGCACTTTACTGTGAATTATCAATATGATTATTGTAATTTTTTTGAGCGCCTTAAGATAAAGCTACAATTTAAAAGGTAAACAAATGTAAAATAATATTTAAATTAAATTATCTAATACTTTTTATCAAATTTCAGTCCCGGCAAATAATGAGAATAAAATTTTGTATAACCGCTAATGTTTGCTACTCACTAAACAAGTGTTTTATAAGATAAATGTTGAGGATTTTTATAAAAAGAGGTTATGTCGAACGTTAGTTAATGGAGGACGGCCAATTTGAATAAAAGTGTCAGTTTCGGTGATTATTTTGCATTTTTCTGCATAATGGTTCACATACGACTCATATCCAGAAATTATTTGGTTTAAAGTACTATAATTATACATTTCTCAGAAAAATCTCTTAAATTACATAATGCAGTATACTCTTATGCAGCTTGTTAGGGTTCTTTTTGAAGAACATAAATCTATGAATATTTGAGGTTGAGTTACATAATATGTGACCTATACTAATGTAGGTAGGACCCACTATTAAGTATTTCAAGTTAAGGAGGCATGCACAGTTGTTGATGCAGCACTTATCAAGTTTTGATACAAAATGGTGAAATATCTGGATATATACATAGATATCTTCGACTAATCAGTTATTTGCTGCTTAAGATACTCACATTTATAACTGATATTGTTTTAAGCTGAACATAAAGACAATTGTTCGCTTATAGCGCTATAAGTTAGGTAAAACAAGCAGTTTATTATCAATTATGCAGAAGTTTGCTGTGTAAAGAAGAAAAAATCTAAAGTATTCAGCTTCTGAATAAATTAGTACCATTTCGTACACTATGCAGCGTAAAGAAAATATTTCGTCTAATATTCAGCGTTTTGCTGTTTAACCGCTTTGTTTAAATATGTTATACAGGACAATGCAAAAACTTCAGCTACTGTGCAGCTAATAGCTGTTTCAATTACTTTTATTTGAATATCGCTTGTTTAGCAGATTCTACTCTTGATTACTATTCAGCTTGAAGAAATACCGCGAACTTTATACAGAATTTAGTAAGCTTACAGCATTATTTTAATTTAAGAACTCTCTTATTCAAAATAAAGCCATAACGTCAGCTGTAATACAAAAGTAATAAAGCTTGACACTGCTTATTGTCGTATATTTTCGCTACTATCTGGCTTATGTGTTGGCTGGGATGACGTCATGAGGGCCAGTAATCAGTATACTGGGTTAAATTTCAGAACATACCCTGTATAAAGAATGCGTCTCGTCGTATGTGTATAAAGAATCAACTGTCTAACCCCTCCAGGAGAACGACAACCCGAAGCTGACCCTCTACCTGTCGGAGCACCTGCACCCGACATTGATGCGGCACGCGGAGGGGCTGGAGTACGCCGTGCTGCGCATGCGGTACGCCGCCGAGACCGTCATGGCGCGACACGGCTCCGAGGTCGAGGGCGCTGCCACGTGAGTCACAGCTATATAATGTCGCCGACGCTGCACCTGGCCGAGCACCTGCACCCGACATTGATGCGGCACGCGGAGGGGCTGGAGTACGCCGTGCTGCGCATGCGGTACGCCGCCGAGACCGTCATGGCGCGACACGGCTCCGAGGTCGAGGGCGCTGCCACGTGAGTCACAGCTATATAATGTCGCCGACGCTGCACCTGGCCGAGCACCTGCACCCGACATTGATGCGGCACGCGGAGGGGCTGGAGTACGCCGTGCTGCGCATGCGGTACGCCGCCGAGACCGTCATGGCGCGACACGGCTCCGAGGTCGAGGGCGCTGCCACGTGAGTCACAGCTATATAATGTCGCCGACGCTGCACCTGGCCGAGCACCTGCACCCGACATTGATGCGGCACGCGGAGGGGCTGGAGTACGCCGTGCTGCGCATGCGGTACGCCGCCGAGACCGTCATGGCGCGACACGGCTCCGAGGTCGAGGGCGCTGCCACGTGAGTCACAGCTATATAATGTCGCCGACGCTGCACCTGGCCGAGCACCTGCACCCGACATTGATGCGGCACGCGGAGGGGCTGGAGTACGCCGTGCTGCGCATGCGGTACGCCGCCGAGACCGTCATGGCGCGACACGGCTCCGAGGTCGAGGGCGCTGCCACGTGAGTCACAGCTATATAATGTCGCCGACGCTGCACCTGGCCGAGCACCTGCACCCGACATTGATGCGGCACGCGGAGGGGCTGGAGTACGCCGTGCTGCGCATGCGGTACGCCGCCGAGACCGTCATGGCGCGACACGGCTCCGAGGTCGAGGGCGCTGCCACGTGAGTCACAGCTATATAATGTCGCCGACGCTGCACCTGGCCGAGCACCTGCACCCGACATTGATGCGGCACGCGGAGGGGCTGGAGTACGCCGTGCTGCGCATGCGGTACGCCGCCGAGACCGTCATGGCGCGACACGGCTCCGAGGTCGAGGGCGCTGCCACGTGAGTCACAGCTATATAATGTCGCCGACGCTGCACCTGGCCGAGCACCTGCACCCGACATTGATGCGGCACGCGGAGGGGCTGGAGTACGCCGTGCTGCGCATGCGGTACGCCGCCGTGACCGTCATGGCGCGACACGGCTCCGAGGTCGAGGGCGCTGCCACGTGAGTCACAGCTATATAATGTCGCCGACGCTGCACCTGGCCGAGCACCTGCACCCAACATTGATGCGGCACGCGGAGGGGCTAGAGTACGCCGTGCTGCGCATGCGGTACGCCGCCGTGACCGTCATGGCGCGACACGGCTCCGAGGTCGAGGGCGCTGCCACGTGAGTCACAGCTATATAATGTCGCCGACGCTGCACCTGGCCGAGCACCTGCACCCGACATTGATGCGGCACGCGGAGGGGCTGGAGTACGCCGTGCTGCGCATGCGGTACGCCGCCGAGACCGTCATGGCGCGACACGGCTCCGAGGTCGAGGGCGCTGCCACGTGAGTCACAGCTATATAATGTCGCCGACGCTGCACCTGGCCGAGCACCTGCACCCGACATTGATGCGGCACGCGGAGGGGCTGGAGTACGCCGTGCTGCGCATGCGGTACGCCGCCGAGACCGTCATGGCGCAACACGGCTCCGAGGTCGAGGGCGCTGCCACGTGAGTCACAGCTATATAATGTCGCCGACGCTGCACCTGGCCGAGCACCTGCACCCGACATTGATGCGGCACGCGGAGGGGCTGGAGTACGCCGTGCTGCGCATGCGGTACGCCGCCGAGACCGTCATGGCGCGACACGGTTCCGAGGTCGAGGGCGCTGCCACGTGAGTCACAGCTATATAATGTCGCCGACGCTGCACCTGGCCGAGCACCTGCACCCGACATTGATGCGGCACGCGGAGGGGCTGGAGTACGCCGTGCTGCGCATGCGGTACGCCGCCGAGACCGTCATGGCGCGACACGGCTCCGAGGTCGAGAGCGCTGCCACGTGAGTCACAGCTATATAATGTCGCCGACGCTGCACCTGGCCGAGCACCTGCACCCGACATTGATGCGGCACGCGGAGGGGCTGGAGTACGCCGTGCTGCGCATGCGGTACGCCGCCGAGACCGTCATGGCGCGACACGGCTCCGAGGTCGAGGGCGCTGCCACGTGAGTCACAGCTATATAATGTCGCCGATGCTGCACCTGGCCGAGCACCTGCACCCGACGCTGCTGCGGCACGCGGAGGGGCTGGAGTACGCCGTGCTGCGCATGCGGCACGCCGCCGATATCGTCATGGCGCGACACGGCGCTGAGGTCGAGGGCGCCGCCACGTGAGTACAGTTGTATAATATCCCACATCGAAGATATACTTACTCGCTACTCGTCTCTTAACTAGCTTAAGACAATATTGGTATCGCGTACCTGTTGGAATCAATACTAATATTATAAATATAAATTGCTTTTATTATTTCAGGGAAGTACTCCGGTTGGCTGAGGCTGGCGCAGAAATCTTGGCCATGGCTGCTTCACTGGCTAGAGCTTCACGGTAAGTGTTTTTATTATTCTAGAATTTAGTGGTTTGTGGTCACTTCTTGGATGTTTCTTTCCCAATTCCCATGGACTATGGCGCTGACCATTAAATTGTAAGCATCAGCCTAAATATTATGAAAATTATCATAATCAATGGTGATAACTTGATAAGTTAGTCATCAATCAATCAGTCCTTATTCATCAATGTTCACAATGCCTACTTAAGAAAATCAATAATATAACTTTTCAGGTCCTACTGTATTGGTGTAAGAAACGGTGAAATAGAAATGAAGTTAGCGAGCTGTTTCGTCGATCAAGCCAAAGAGAGAGTGAGGAAACTCATTAAAGAAATAGACGATGGGGAATTCTTGAACTTGGACCGCTACAGGACGGGTTTTGGCAAGAAGATGCTGGAGTCCAAGACAGAGCTCTTAGAGAAACCCACAATTAGAGTGTTTTGGTAAATAAATGTTATATTATACTGTTACAATTATCATGTTTTTTCAATAACTAAAGTTAAGGTACCATAAGTTGACAATAGACAGCCGAATGTGTCAATATACGTGTCACAATTTAAGGTGAACGCAGATTTGGCCGCACCGCACGCACCGCAGTCGCCGCATTCGCAATTCTTCATATTATTATGAACTTGCGAAGACTGCGGCGCGGGTAGGTAGGTATGCGAGCTTGCCTATAACTTCATATAAAGAATTCCGAATGCGGCGACTGCGGTGCGTGCGGTGCGGCCAAATCTGCGTTCACCTTTACTAGTCCACCGACGAGCGGCGAACCGATTTACTGTCTCATCCGCCACACGACAAGCGTTATATCGCATCTCGCTCTATTCCTGTTTCGCATTGGTTTCGCAGATATTTCGCAGTTCGCAGCGTCGGTGGACTAGAGGCGTTAATGTTGTCAATGGCACACTGCAAGTAAATTTAGAACTTGAGTCAGATTCCATAGATTAAAGAAAAGTTTTCAATGATATGGCAATAAAAAAAAGATAGTTTATTAATATTTTATTAGCGCTACGGTATTAAGGGAATAAATAAAACACAATTTACTTAAGGTAAATAATCTCCTTTTGGATAAACACTAATGTACGAAATACCCTGATCGGCGGGTTTGAAACTGTCACCGATTGTCACTGTCTTCGTGACGTCTAACTTCTTCTTCCTCTTTCGTAATTTGCCAACGCTGGCTTCCTTAAGTTTTTTCTCCGGGAATGCAATAGTTTTGTCTACTTTGGTCTCCATAACTTGCACTTTGGTTTTCTCTTTTCGTTTGTAGTAGAACACTTCCCAGGCTAGAGTTATCATCGCTAATCCCAGACCGAACAGTGTCGCTATGAAGACACCACCTGTAACAGATATGGAATTGTGTGTTATGTTAGTTGTGTGTAGGTTTTTAGATACATACTAATCTACAATAGCCCAGACAGCAGAAACTCGACCTGTGGGCCGTGACCATTCGCTTGCCTTTTTAACGCAACCCGTTTGCGAATATTTGGCCATCTCATGTCCACCGAAGCACCATAGCAATATTTTTTAATTTGGTGATTTTCTACGTGTCCCGTGACCAAGCTATATGGCTATATAGCCATAACATGTAAAAAATTACCTAAACTTTCAAGAGTAATTCCTTCTGATTCATCAGCGTCCGGGCATGATTGTCTTGCGGTCTCGTTCCAGTATCTGAAAGTAAAGAAAAGTATTACAAAAATGTTATTACAGCTGTTATACACCTTCAACAATGAACATGGCTATTTGTATCTAATGGAGGCACTTCACATGGCTATTTGTATTTGCTATTGGCTATTTGTTGCATTTGGCAAAATTATTGACGTATACACAAACAAGCAAATAAAGGCAAATACGGCCTTCCACACATGGACGTCAAATACCAAACTTTTACTTGATTTTGTTTGCTTGCCTATTTGACTCTTTTGATGTGCGTCAAAAACCGACAAAGGTACGGATACGTGTATTTGGTATTGGTCATATTTGTCAAATAGGCAAATAAGACCAATACTTTGTCAAACATACCGTCTACACGTGGTGATTGGCGAATACATCAAATACGCAAATATAAATAGCCATGTGAAGTGCCTCCATTACACTAACGCAAGAATGCATTGCTCTTTCCCTGTCGTTTTCACAAGTATACTTTCCAATAAAGGTGAATGCCCAACAATGTATGGATCGAAAACCCGTAATCGATTGAAACCATTTATATGGGGCACAGTAGACTACATCTACGGTATCCCAAATACAATGTCCTTTTTGGATTAAAGAATCACCAAGTACTTTAAAAACGATTGTAACCAATTGACTTTTCTTAAAGGAATCTATGATATTTAGGACGACATGATGCTACAAACGATATTGTGACGATTAGTACGTAGTAAAAACACATTTACATTTGTCTTCTGATTCTTATATTCATGTATTTAATATTAAAATATTTATCACTTTTATATCTGAAAGTATATAATGTCAGTTTGGAATAGAAATGATATAATCTGTAAGTACATGTATTTTTAACGATTATTAATTACATGATATCAGTTAACTATCTACGTCTTTTCGAAAATAAAACGGCAAACGAGCAAACTGGTCACCTGATAGAAAGCAATTACTGTCACTCATGGACACTCTCAACATTAGTAGAGCTACAGGTGCCTTTAAGAGGGAATACGCTTTCTTCCGAAAAACGTACGGTGACATCTCTTTTTAGGGTTCCGTAGTCAACAAGGAACTCTTATAGTTTCGGTCTGTCCGTCCGTCTGTCCGTCCGCCCGTCTGTCTGTCCGCGGTTTTGCTCAGACTATAGGACCTACAAAGCTGTAATTCGGCATGAATGCACATATTAATGATGCCGATAAAATGGTATATAAGATCTTTAAAAAAAATGTTTGAGGTAAGTACCTCCCCTACACATATTTTAGCGGGGATGAATTTTTTTTTCGCGTCCACCCCACCGTGTGAGGTGTCGTTGGATAGGTTTTTTAAAAATATTATGAGTATAACATAATATAATTTTCTGATTTAGAGATGTGAAATATGAAGTTTTAAAGTGGAAAAAATATCTTTAGAGTCCTGCAGTGTCCCCCCTTCTACCTTGTTACTTGTACCAGTTGCTTCTGGAAAAATATTCACGGGAGTATTAAATATGCTGAATTTAAAAGAAAAATTATCAAGGCTAAGAAGACTTCATAAGTTATTAAGTAATAGTCGATCAACTAAAAAAATGTAACTATTCGGAGAAGTATTAAAGGAACTTATAATTTAAATTCCTTTAAAAACGTAACTGAGATGATGTTAGTAATGTATAACACGTTATAAAATATGCACATTCATTGACCCATGAACGTAGAAAAAAAGGCGGACGGAGTCTTGTTATATACAAAACTGTGTCTTCACTTTTCTTCTGAGTCGGCCACGCACACGTTCTGACGCCTGTCAAATGGTATGGACTAGCGCAAGAATGTGTGCGTGCGGACCGTGTACATACAGCCAGCTGGCCGACTCTGAACGACACAGTTTTGTGTATGGTGGGACTCCGTCCGCCTTTTTTTATACGTCCATGCATTGACCATTAAAAAATATCAAAAACTAGCGGTACTACGGAACCTTATAAGTTATAGGTATTGCGCGTGGCCCGACACGCACTTGGCCGGTTTTGACTTTATTTTCTCTAAATTGTATATTCTTATACGTGTCACCATCGTTTTTACGAGGAAAACACAAAAACAAAGGAAGAAACTACATAGTTGATTCAAGGCGCTGTCTCAAAATCTCAGATTTATTTTTTCAAATTATCCGTTTCGGTTATGGTTTTGAATAAAATGAGTTACATATTTATAATCTACTATTAATGGTCTACTTTGCTGTATATAAATTATTTTAATCGACTATGGGTTTTTTTTTTTTTGGCATTCACCTTTCTATCTAGTTTCATGTGTGAGTAAAATAGATTTGAAATAAGCGATTCAATGTGCTAATTTCTACGTACTCTAGCTGGGCTATGATGAGAGGATTCAGAATAATCTGCTGCCTGTTTTGCACACCAACACGTCACATAGCGCGGGGTAGATGTTTTTTTTTTTATTTTTATAAATAAAGGTCTTTTTATGAAGTAGGCATATTATAATTTTTTCCCGTGGTGCTTCCCCTTTTGTACGGACATTAATGTCATTAAAATTTGGCTGTCTCTCGCTTTGCTTGGGAGGGAAATTGGATATCTCTTACTCCTACCTTTCTTCTGATTAATTTCGTTGCGGGTTCCAAGACAGATTTAGCATGTCCCTCGGACACCCCTAAGATCATATGAAAGGGTTTTCGTGGTTGGTCAATGGTCACCACTGTCGATACTGGCGACACAGGAGTTGCAGTGGTGGGAATGTGTTGGCCGGTTGGCCATATAAAAAAGATGCCATTTGCCATGTGAAACAGTAGATCTTTCAGCCGCTTCTTCGCCACCCCAACGTCTACGTGCCAACAACTTAAAGACTAACTCACTTGGCAGTGAGCTGCTCCAGCACGCGCTCCTTCTGCAGGTTGAGGAGGGCCTTGGACAGGTCCTCCTGCAGGCGGGAGCCCTGCTGCACGGCGAGCGCGTACGGCTGCTCCGCGAACACCTCCCCCACCTCCGTCAGATTGCAGTTGCGTGTTATCTCGTATCTGGGGATGGAAATGATAAATTACTGTACAGGGTGTAACAAAACCAAATGATATTGCTTTAGGGCGTATATGTGTCCCTTATATAGAGTTAACTGTGAAGCGGCAAGCACCCCTGCGTCAGGTGTTTTCCGTAGAAAAGTAAATCATTCAGCGCTGCTATTTTCACAGTGAACTCTACAGGGGACTCACACACACCCAAAAGTTTAGGGTGCGCATGAATCCCCTGTAGAGTCCCCATTTAGGGCCTAAAAGTGTTATAATATAAGTTAGTTTTGTTACACCTTGTATAATAACAATAGCTTTAGAGCCGGTTATTCAATTCCTAAGAGAGTCGGATTCCTCCTGCGGAAGCTTACAGTGCTTTTGTGGGTCCGAGTCACTGACCTCCATTATACAAGTACGCTGAACCTATGATACCCTTTGAAATGACAGCTGTTTTTGTGCCTATTTGAAGCGGAATCAGCGCCCCAATGCGGGGAAAGAGAACTAAATCTGACGTAAACATGACGTTTAAAAGTCGCCATATTGGCGCTGATAGCAGTAGTGGGAGTACTTGGAACTAATACTAGTTTCTACAACCAATAGCGATTAAGCGGCCATTTGCAAGTTACGTCAGATTTAGTTCTCTTCCCCCGCATTGGGGGCGCTGATTCCGCTTCAAATAGGCACAAAAACAGCTGGGTATCTTATGTCCAGCTCCAGCGTACTTGTATAATGGAGGTCAGTGGTCCGAGTTCACGTTGACCAACAAATAACAATCATTGCGGTAATTATTACACGGATCCATTACATGGAAACTATTGAGACCTCTTTTATCGGTTGACTTTTGACTTACTTGATTTCGGCGGAGTCGTGTATGAAAGCGAAATCGGCTTCAGTGTGCTCGTTCACTTGTTGAAAACCAGTTTTAGCGTCGGGCACCGGACCTGAACACAGTAAACGTTACATACAGTAAAGCCACAATGCTCTGTTACGTTGCAGTGAGTCCTCTTAAAAATAACGGAATAACATTATGTTATTGTGTGCCATTACATTTAAGAGTAAATGAACTTATTTAACTCTGATTTAACTTTAAAGATGAGATTTTTTCGGGATAAAAAGTATACTTTCCCGGGACTCATTAAGATATCTCCATACCAAATAGCAAAAATATTCAGCGATTTAGGCGTAAAGAGGTAACAGACAGTCAGGCAGATACTATCGCATTTATAATATGAGTAATCCAAAAGGCAGACAGACACACTTTCGCCTTTATTAGTTTGTATTGGCCACGCTTTGTGCCACTAACCTGAGGAGTTGATGGCGAGCAGTATGTGTCCGTACTGCTCGCGCACGGGGTAGTCCCACACGCGGTACTGCGTCTGGTCTGACGTCGCGTTCAGCTGCTTTGTATCACTGACCTGAGGCGTTGATGGCGAGCAGTATGTGTCCGTACTGCTCGCGCACGGGGTAGTCCCACACGCGGTACTGCGTCTGGTCTGACGTCGCGTTCAGCTGCTTTGTATCACTGACCTGAGGCGTTGATGGCGAGCAGTACGTGTCCGTACTGCTCGCGAACGAGGCAGTCCCACACGCGGTACTGCGTCTGGTCTGACGTCGCGTTCAGCTGCTTTGTGTCACTGACCTGAGGCGTTGATGGCGAGCAGTATGTGTCCGTACTGCTCGCGCACGGGGTAGTCCCACACGCGGTCGGCGATACTGCGTCTGGTCTGACGTCGCGTTCAGCTGCTTTGTGTCACTGACCTGAGGCGTTGATGGCGAGCAGTATGTGTCCGTACTGCTCGCGCACGGGGTAGTCCCACACGCGGTACTGCGTCTGGTCTGACGTCGCGTTCAGCTGCTTTGTGTCACTGACCTGAGGAGTTGATGGCGAGCAGTATGTGTCCGTACTGCTCGCGCACGGGGTAGTCCCACACGCGGTACTGTGTCTGGTCTGACGTCGCGTTCAGCTGCTTTGTGTCACTGACCTGAGGCGTTGATGGCGAGCAGTATGTGTCCGTACTGCTCGCGCACGAGGTAATCCCACACGCGGTCGGCGATACTGCGTCTGGTCTGACGTCGCGTTCAGCTGCTTTGTGTCACTGCCCTGAGGCGTTGATGGCGAGCAGTATGTGTCCGTACTGCTCGCGCACGGGGTAGTCCCACACGCGGTACTGCGTCTGGTCTGACGTCGCGTTCAGCTGCTTTGTGTCACTGACCTGAGGCGTTGATGGCGAGCAGTATGTGTCCGTACTGCTCGCGCACGGGGTAGTCCCACACGCGGTCGGCGATACTGCGTCTGGTCTGACGTCGCGTTCAGCTGCTTTGTGTCACTGACCTGAGGCGTTGATGGCGAGCAGTATGTGTCCGTACTGCTCGCGCACGGGGTAGTCCCACACGCGGTACTGCGTCTGGTCTGACGTCGCGTTCAGAGTTATCTCCTTCCACACCCTGGAAGATAATCTACTATCAGAGAAGTTGATTCATAAGCAGATGGCGAGCCTACGTAATTTGGTCGCTTTATTGTCAATTCAAACCGCACTGCGACGCGTAGATGCATTTCTAAAGTACTGAATAGACAGATTTGAATTGCGTGAGACGTCTTGCAAATCTGTCAAATCCATACAAATTTAGAAATGCATCTACGCGTCGCTTTGCGGTCTGAATTGACCATTGAGTCAAACCCATCCGACCGATCACAGCTAACATTGAATTGACATAATTCGACCACATAACGTAGGTCCGTCAACTGCCTAGGAATCAATTTCCTCGATGGTACCTCTTAACATTTTTTGTTCCAATCCGGCAGTTACGGTGTATATCTGCTCTAACTTTTAAATGATTCTAGTTGCTACCGCGATGTCATCCACGTGAAGGGTCTACAGCACCAAAAGTAGGTGATAGCGTGATAATATGCAGCCTATGTATATTTTTGGCTTCAATATCGATTGTAGATCACGCCCAAGTATATATTTTTTTAATATTTAATGTACAGTTTTGAATAACGGGTGTAATAATCACGGGTGGGCTCTCGTCAACACCCACCGCTTCCCTCGAGGCCCTGATCAACCTAACTCCGCTTCCTCTGCTTGTTCAGATGGAGGCCAGAAAGGCGGCTCGCAGGGCCAGGACGGCAGGCAGGACAAATTGGGCCTCCACCCCATTTAGACAGCTAGAACAGTCTCTTCGTGAATCATCCATCATGGACATGCCATCAGATGCCATGATCAAGGTGCATAGCTTTTCGAAGCAATATAGCAGGTTCTTATACCTGCCAGGGAGGACTGGGAAGGAAAAATCCCAATTAATGTTCTCCCTAGCGATATAGTTTGGTTCACGGATGGATCAAGGAAAGACAACCGTGCGGGAGCCGGATTCTACGGAGGCAGGCCCCCAAGAGGCAAACATGCCAGTTTGGGGGAGTTTGCGACCGTGTTTCAGGCTGAGGTCTTCGCAATCATCGGTTGCTTACTAGAAAGCCTAGAGATGGCACTAGTTAACAAAAATATTTTTATCTTCTCTGATAGTCAAGCTGCACTTAAAGCACTGACTGCTGCAGAAGTTTCGTCGAAATTGGTTCTGGAATGCATTGAGACGTTAAACATGCTAGGAAAGGACAACAAAATACGCCTAGTATGGGTCCCGGGCCACAGTAACGTCCCCGGAAACGAAACCGCGGACGAACTGGCTAGGCTTGGGGCTGAGAGTCTCATATATGGCCCAGAACCAGTCTGTAGAATATCTCCCAGTACCACAAAGCAAGTGCTCGAGGAATAGGTTCGCAAACTGAGCAGGAAGCATTGGGCTGAGGCCCCTGGCCTTGAACACTCTAAGGCACTAATTTCTGGCTTCAACAAGAAACTGTCAGGAATAGTGCTCACCATGGGTAGGAATCAATTAAGAATCCTTACCAGAAGCCTAACTGGACACTGCAAGCTCAATAAGCACCTTAACAGAATAGGTGTTAGTAGCTTAACGACTTGCAGATTCTGCGATGTGGAGGATGAAACACCTATACACCTTCTCCTTGACTGCCCTGCTCTACTACAGAGCAGGAACAGATACCTTGGTTGCTACGAATACTCATCCACCGAGGAAATTCGTGGCACCAACCCCAACCACATCGTTCAATTTATGAGCAGTATTGGGTTGGGGACGGTACTCTAATGCGAAGGAGTCACAATAGATCCTCAAGGGTCGCAGTGACATCAGGGCTACTTGACCTGCCTTCAGCAAAAAAAAACAGTTTTGAATTTGCTACGATTTTATTATATGTATAGATGAGCGTGGCGACTCGTCACCCACCTGTAGAGCGTGTCCTCTGCGAACTTCATGTTGATGAAGTACTGGTGGACGGTGGAGGCCTCCACCACCGTGTAGTTGATCCGCGACTGACGCGCCAGCTGCTCCAGCGACGACACCGGCGTCTGGATAAAAGTTTCATCTAAATCGATAAAGCAGCTCAAGTGTAGCGGACTAAATGAAAAATAGTGACGCAATGGAATATGCTTGTCTTACTTTATTAGTTATTAACCAACAATGAAGGTTATAGATCCATCTCTGAGCCCCAAATTAGGCAAATTTTGAAATACGAATCACAAAAATAATATTGAATCGCACGATTATGACTTCTTCAGAAAAAGGGCACGTTGATACGAAAAAGTTCGCCATCCCTGGCTTATAGCATTTTTGCATTGTTAAAACATTTTATTGAAGGGGCATATTGTATAGAAAGTTTTACCTGCATCCTCTCAACGGTGAGGAAGGCGGCTAAATTAGCGGTGAAGGTGGCCAGCATCAGCACCACGAAGAGCCAGTAGGCAGCGACGAGCGTGCGCCCCGACAGCGCCTTTGGAGCTTCGCCCCCGCCCTGTGGCGTGAACGACGTTAGCGCGAACCAGAACGACTCCTTCAGAGTGAACTCCCTGAAAATTCAAAATAATATCTACAATAAACGTGTTATAATAATATTTTAAGACCGCTTCGGGAAGCGTAAGGGTGCGTTTCCACTGAAGCGGAGCGGAGCTTAGCGGTCGCGGTGCCCGAATTGACCAATCGTGCTATTCCAGCGGAATGACAGCGAAGCGGAGCGAAGATTTCGAGCATGGTGATTGGTCAATTCGGCACCGCTAAGCTCCGCTCCGCGTCAGTGGAAATGCGGCCTAAAAGCGCCATCTGTCAACTAAAATACACTCTCAGAGAAGTTGATCCATAGGCAGATTGTGGACCTACGTTATTTGATCGCGTAAGTCACACTCAGCCAGCAGATTACGACATTGAATTGACATAGCTCGACCAAATAACGTAGGTCCACCGTCTGCCTATGAAACAGTTTCTTTGGTGGTAAGTGAGAACACAGCACTTTATAATCAATAATTATGGTCACATATCAACAATCTGTGTTCTCTAATTTTATAAGGACAAAACTATTACATGTCCATTCCTGGGACTGAAAGTACTTCTCGAATATCACAAAAATTGGCATAGGCATTGACAATTTCGTATATTGGTATTATTGGTATGGACATTGGCGGCCCTAGGGGGTGGCGAAAAAGGCAATCACCCGGGGCATCGCAACGTGTTCTTTTTGGAAGACAAAGGGCCTCACAAAGACCTGCCTCCCTGCAGGGCCTCGCAAAGATTTTCGGCCCGGAGCCTCGCAAAGATTTTCGGCCCGGAGCCTCGCAATGGGTAAGGCCGCCACTGGGTAAGGAAGTTTAGATAACATCTATGGTCTAATATATATACGAATTTTCAAGACCTACCTGCACGGATAAGGGTAAGCATCCGGGTTATTCCTGGCCGAATACGGGCTGTACTTCTCGAGGATCCATATCATGAAGCCTGTCAGGACGAGGGCCGCGACGATGCTCAGCCACACCTCCGTCCGCAGCACCGTCATGAACTTGAACAGGGATGTCTTGCGAATCGGCTTGCGGATCGCTGAGAGGATAGAGCTTTTAGTATGGTAACCAATGGTAACAAAAATATATACAAGCAAAAGATGTGATTACATCTCATCGTAATCCGTAACCTCATTTAAAGTTTTATTGAAGGTTATTGCAAATTTATAAGCACGTACGCGCCGAACGTGCCGCATCTTTTGTATGAAGTGATGTGAAACGTCGTACATTCGTCCACACCGTACGCGCCGCATTTCGTGTACTATGCGGTGCGGGTAAATGTGTGAGGTGTCATTAATAGTTTCGCAAAATCAAAAAATATACATCAATTACAGCAATAATTAAAAGAGTAAAAGGAATTTTGGGAGTTTCATTATGTATGTGCCCTCGTAGTGACTAAACTACTAGATAATCCAATTTTAGCAAATGAAAAAAATAGATAAGTAATGATGCCGCTGGTTAATCGGCTATTTTTTCAATTTTTTTTTTACGTAGTCGCGTTATATTTTTTAAACTTAGGCATAATAGAAGTACTGATGCTAAGCTGTTATCCGTCTGTTAACTCTTTAGGATAAAGCTACTGCAATCGTTGCAGTAAAGAGTTGCAGTTGCAGCAACGATTTTGATGAAATGTATACCTACTTTATGGCCCGGAAAAGACATAAGCCCCGCGTTCCATTAGGCGTTAAAAACGATCAAAACGCTCAAAATGCCTCCTATTTTGAGCGTTTTAATCGTTTTTAGCGCTACATTGAACGCGGGGGTAATAGCTAGCATTCGATCCGGAATTGCTGTTTCAAAGCAATAAACGATCATTGGCGCAACGAAGCTGAGGACATCATCTTGTATTCCATATTTAAATGGGAGTTAAAACCACAAACCAATGAGTATCCCAGTCTGCTCGAAGTAGGGCGCGACGAAGTCTATCACCTCCTCTCTCTCCGCCGTCATCGTCAACGCGGCTACCGCTATGTCAGTCTCCTGCGAACATAGGTGACGCACAACTTAAAGATCGCCTGACAAAACTATAAAGCTGGAACAGCACCACAGAACAGGCATAACTACACTGCAACGGAGCGACGCGACCTACGCGACACTTCCAGCCAGTGGCGGCGTTATTGCGAGGCCCCGGTGGCAGGTCTTTGCAAAGCCCTTTGTCTTCCAATAAACCTTGTTAGGCCCCTGCAAGAGCGAGGCCCCGGGAGATTCCTATTCGCCATCCCCTAGGATCGTCACTGATGCTTTCAGCCCATAGTTCTGACGTTTCGTCTTACTGCCACGTAATGCAATAGTTCACATGATATTTAGAATATTTACCCGTGTCGTTTCGCGTCGCTCCGCTAAAGTGGGTGGAAAAAGCTGAAGAAATGGGAGTATATAAGTACTTACTCCCTAGTGCGAACCTATTTTCATGGAAATGCGCTGTATTCAATTTTTAGGTCTATATTTTAAAGTTGTGGGCGAACTATACCTACTTCTCGACTAAGGTATACTTACTCCAGTCATCAAGTCCCCGACCACGCCGTCCCAGGAGCCGTTGGGCAGTCGTCGGCCGAACGTGCCCACTTTCGGCGTCACGATCTCGTAGTCTATGTTTAATTCCTGTCAAATTTGTATAATAATAATGTTTAATTTTTGGCATTTACAACGAAATAGTGACAACATCTAGTCTATCATCCTAATAAATAAAAATATTTACAAAGCTAATAACTATTCAAGTTCAGCTTGGCTTTGTCTGGCATGTTAGGTAAAGGTGCTCCCAGACAGAAGTTATAATATTATAACGTTATAAAACATTGTGTAACACGATAACATTTTATAACATCGTGTAACATACGCTACAACATGTCAAAAAATAAACGTGTATTTTGTTATAAATTGTTACAAAATGTTATACAAAAATGTTATCTAACGTTATATAACTTCTGTCTGGGAGCATCTTAACGTAAGTCGAGTTATGACACACACAGACAGCGAGACTATTGAATAGGTGTATGTAGGTGTGGTATTTATACTTTCGTCAAAAGTATTAATATTGTAATATTGTATCCGAGCAGGTTGATTGGTATCTCATTTAGAATAGAATAGAATACGTTTATTTTTACAACACACAACTTATTATACAAAACAGAAAATAAAAAATAAAAAAAGGACTTATGCTATATAAATTAAATTATAATTATAGGTAATTAATAGGTATATGTTACGTGATGTCAAAAATTGGCCCCAGTTCAGCTATACGCAGCAAGTTACCTCAGCGAGTTTGTCAATAAGATCAATGCAGTATCCCTCGTAGACGGTCTGACCGTCCTCAGTCGTCATCACCTCACCCGACTCCGGATCCACCTTCGGTATGGTCCACGGCACTGCCTGTTCACAAGCAAGTAACTTTAGTTCCAGCTTCTCTTTTTACCCAACTGCTGCTGAACCAAAAAGAAGGATAAAGATTTTGCTAGTCAATATAATTATGATTTTAATCGTAGTGGTTAGATTACTTATTCTATTTTAATTTTAAAAAACTAATAGTGATAATACTTCAGGGTGTGTATATTGTGTTCCTTCTATAGAGCTCATTGTGAAAATAGCAGCGCTGAAAGAGAATTTTTTGTGATTTGTACGGGCAAGCGCCCCAGCGTCATTAAACTCACATAAAAGTTAAAAAAATGGTCTTTCAGCGCTACTACTTTCACAGGTACTCTCTATACAAAGGACACATACATACCCTAAGTTTTAGTGTTGTAACATTCTGTATTTCTTGTTCTGCAGGACGGAGCAACTTCGGTTGAGCTGACCTAAACATTTTGCATAAGGATGATCAAAAGACGCTTCCACGATGCGATTTTTAAAATAACTTCATAAGTATTTCCAATCTACCATAGTGGTGCCAATCCTGAAGAACTGCCTCAGCGGCTCCAGCTCCACACCTGGTAGCAGCTTGTAGTCCTCGTCCGCGGACCACGACGCCACCCGCTGCAGACCGGCGTCCCGCTTGTACAGGGACAGGTGGAAACGGGAACGGAGGAACAGACCCGACCTGGGAAAAATTTACTTTAACTTATTTACTCCACACTCATAGACATTTAATGATTACCGAATTTTAATTTAATGAAGGGTATGACAAAATATTATGTATGATTAAGTTCATTTCAAAGTCTTCGTTAAATAATAATTATTATTAAATATCTCCGATTGCATGTTATAAATCTCTGTGTGTGTGTGTGTGTGTGTGTGTGTGTGTGTGTGTTGTGTATTTGTCTGTGGTATCGTAGCATCCAAACGGGTGGATTTATTTATTATTATTAAGCTGATATGATCAAAAGTGTTTTTAGCCTTTATAGTTCATCGTCATCAGCCGAATGTGCTGGAAAATTTGGATTATTCCTACGTTAGGTACTTCATGAAAGTTTGTAAGCAACCTCCAGTGATTTGATCGTTATTCGTTATATTATATTTGATTCATAATATTAGCATTTAGCATCCTGTTATCTGACAATTATTGCAGCTATTAATTATTTTAATTTTTTTCATTAGAATTTTTGTGTTCTGTAGCCTCAGCCTCACCTCTGCGTGTCCCAATAGAACAGACTATCGTTATTACTGGAATAGTCTTCTAGCACCCGCACCATCTCTTCCTTAGTCTTGTTATCTCCCTTTACATTGTCACAATCTACTGTTGGTGTCAAATCTGACTCCAGCTTGGAGAACATGTCAGTCACGTGTTGGAGTAAGTTGTTGATGATGTGCTGCTTTTTCTGCAAAATTAAAAAAAAATAAGTATGTCAATACACAAGGAACCCAACAAACAAATTAGTACCTACTCCCAATATATAATGTAAATCTCCTGAAAACATTTAACAGCTGTTCTGATGACAAAGGATAAGGTCCAAATTGGGCTAATTTTAAAAGTGCCGGCCAAGCCAACGCAAATAAACCCATTATTTAAATAGAACATAATCTAAGGAATAATTTTTATTATCACACCAAAGTTCTAAGTCAAGTCTCCGAGTTGTTATTCAAGGTCAAACTTTTTTTTATAACACATGTAATAAAACTCATTTTATTAATTAAAAGCAATAAGTAATCGATCCCAACGTCCCTATCCGAGTCATAGAACAGATTAGAAGCCAAATACCTACAAATGATTTGGAAAAATTCAAAGGAAGAGGGAACCTCTACGTGCTTGGGGCTTGCAGGGCACAACTCATTGCTTACTTGGAATACTAGGCAAATACCGTGCGTACCCCAAGCACGTAGAGTATCCCCCTTCCTTTGAATTTTTCCAAATCATTTGTAGTGTGTATTTGGCTTCTAATCTGTTCTATGACTCGGATAGGGACGTTGGTATCGATTACTTATTGCTTTTAATTAATAAAATAAGTTTTATTACATATGTTATAAAAAAGTTTGACCTTGAATAACAACTCGGAGACTTGACTTAGAACTTTGGTGTAATAATAAAAAATATTCCTTAGATTATGTTCTATTTAAATAATGGGTTTATTTGCGTTGGCCGGCACTTTTAAAATTAGCCCAAAATTGTATGGACGTTGGATCTTGTCTTTAAGGCTGTTTATCTACAGCCACCTTTACCGGGACGTCAACGGTATTTTATTTGATTTTTTGTTGGTGACACGGACGTCCCGGTGACGGTGGCTATGGACAATCGACCTAAAGTGACTTAGGCCGTTTGTCCACAACTATGACACTGCATCGCACTTATCGAAAGAGATATAAGGGTCTAGACAGACGGACTGCATTTCAACTGCAATCCAACTGCAAATTGCAGTTAGATTGCAGTTTGAATGCAGTTGACACGACTGCAATACGACTGCAATAGAACTGCAAGCCAAACGCGCAGTCGGATTGCAGTTCAGTTGCAGTCGGCGTGCAGTCGTGTGAACTGTTTGGTTTGCAGTTCTATTGCAGTCGTATTGCAGTCGTGTCAACTGCATTCAAACTGCAATCCAACTGCAAATTGCAGTTGGATTGCAGTTGAAATGCGGTCCGTCTGTGTAGACCCTTAGGTACTTACTTACTTTAATTAGTGAATTTTAGCTCGACTTTATCATGGCGATCAGCGCTAATAAATCACTTTTAATTTTAAATTTTGTAATTAAGGCAAACGATCTTCACCTACTGTATACTTACATCAATATTATCGGGACAGTTGCAAGCTTCCCTCATGCCGATGAGCTTGCAACACTCGTTGAGGTCAGCTTGCAGGATGAAGGTTGGCAACACCAGCTGGTTGGGCTCAACGCTCCTGTAGTCGGTCAGCACCAAGTTCCAGCGGTAGTCCCGCTTCACCAACTTCTCTTTTACTGCCTGTTGGATAATGGAACTAAAATATACAGTAAACTTTAGTGATTGCACACTTTTTTTAAATTTTTAGTTAATCTTTCGATCGCGGATTCTTGGAAATGCTATTGTATTCTATTGTTGTCGCAATCACCGGTGCTCTTATGGGGCTTGAAGGATTAATAGGGACTTTACTCATATGTTGTTAGTAACAACACTTGTTAGCGACACTTTAATTTCGCCTGCAACTATTCTGGAAAACCTAAAGATGTTGGGCGTTAAGTACCATAGACTAATAAATTTTGAAGTACGTTTAAGAACGCGGACACATTGTCCAGTGTGTTACGGCGTAGGAACAGAATACCTAAAGTATTGCATGGAACGATATTGAATCAATGTTCGTATGCCACGGTGGTGTCAGTCATGGTGTCAGCGAAATTCATGTCTTGACCGTTGGTTCACAAATCACGACGTAACGACGACACGACCGCAACGCAACGCGTTGCATTTCTAAATTTAATATGGATTTAAAAGGTTCGCAAGACGTCTCACGCAATTGAAATCTGTCAAATCCATACAAATTTATGCCGCGCCGCGCCTCGCCTCGTCGCGTAGCGGTCTGAATTGACCCTTACAACGCAACGCATCAATGTGGCATTGTCGAAGCGTCACCGCTGCACGCTGCGGTGGCTCAGCGCAAAGAAGCAACTTTCAATCACTCACCCGTTTATAAGTGGTCGAGACGAAGTTCTCATCCCCCACCAGCATAAAGAAGCTGGGCTCTGGGCGCATCGTCTTGAGCGAGTTGGCAGCGTCGCGCGACAGCTCCGAGTGCACCCACACGCGGACCGTCGAGCGACCAAGCAGCTCGTATAGCGTGCGGTCCACGTCTGTAAACAGGAGAAAGCTGGTGAATCTGGTCAATCCTTAGGGCTTAGACCAATAAGAGGCTGAGCATGTGAGTTGGTGAATGCTTTCCCAAATAGGAATAATGGGCATCCTCTAGGTGCCACAGACGCCCGTCGTGAGCTAGAGTTAGCTAACGTGGGCCCTAGCCCCTAACTAGAGTAAAATTAGACAATTGCATTTGATTCAACAGTAGAAAATGAATGGGATTTGACATCGTTATTTCTAAGGGCCTGTATTCACTTAGATTAGTGCGAGTGCAGGTGATTAGTGATTAGAAGAAATAAAGGAGAAATTTGTGTCATAGGTACTTTTAAATATCTTCATTGTTTGTAAAGTTTCTTGTGGAGGATTAATAACAGGATTAGCAATATCATTGGCGCAATAAGGTAGGCCACAGCTGTAGGTGGACAAACGACATACCTCTCTCCGTCTCCACTAAAATAGCAACATCTGTCGCATTTCTTGACTCCAGGTACTGGTTCGCAGCCATCACCAGCTGCTGCGAGCCAAGCTGCGTGTGGATGAGGGGGATCCCCGCTGATGTGGCCAGCTCGTCCGCCGCAGACCACGCCGACCACGATAGGTCGAAGATGACTGACACGCCCTTGCTGACTGCTGAGCATACTACAAAAAGCGTACCTATACATATACTTAGATACTATTCATAAATTACACGTAGCTATCTAATATCGGGGAGGGAGGTGGTCGCCAAAGTGTGAAGTATTGTGACAGGAAGATGGGTGGAGTCCTAAATTTCGTGATGTGACATTCTCAAATCTGCGTAGGTTTTAAAATACGAACGTTAACGAAATATTAAAAAATCACGTAATTTATGGATAGCCTTGCAAAGTAAATTTTCCCATTAGGTACCTAAGTGTAGGTACTTAGGTACCTAATGGGAAAGTTTACTTTAATTCTGTGACTTTCATAAAAATTATCTTGCAGGTAGTTCTTCGTACGGTCTAGGACTCTAGGGCCTAGGCCTAGTCATGTTCAATTCAACCAAACAAACAGTCAAATCTTTCCACTTTACAATAAAAGCTTTAAAATTTTCTTACATTTTCTATTCCCTTCATCCTCTTTCTCCCGGTCCAGCTGTATGATGTCATCATCAATTCGAACTTCTGGATTGTTCTTTTCCAGTGCTTTGATCGCTTCTCCTATCCTCTCTGGCAGATCCGTATCAGGAGATTCTATTATAAACACTAGAGAGGCAAAGATAGAAGTAAATAGATGGTTTAATAAAAGAGGTATACTTATTATTTGAAATTTTAACCATATCGTAATAGCAAAACCCAGTTTTTTGACCCCTGTAAAACGATCTCTTGTCTCGGAAATAACAATCAATGGCCTAAATTAGACGGTCAATATTATCACGATTCTAGTATCACGGGATTCACAAATAGTACTGCGATACTGCGATTCGGCCGCTTACACCATCAATATTATCACGGAATGAGTAATGAGTAATGGTGATTTCTTGTCTATTATTAGCTACCACAACAAGTTGCTGGTACCGTGGGCGACGACAGCAAGTGCTTACCATCAATGGCTGAATGTGATTTTTTGTTCCTTGGTATAATTTTGTACGTCATTGATTTACCATAGTTTGCCACTAGGGGCTTTTGAACACCTAACTATACAGCTTACCTCCTCTATTAGCTCTCAGATACATTCGTTATTTACCAATCCACTTTTTAAAATCAAACTAGCTATAGCTTACTTCCCCTCAGCTCTCAGATACACCCACTACCAATCCATTTTAAACGTGACCTTACCAAACCGCAGACTCAGCTCAGCAGCCACGCAGCCCAAGTTGATCAGCAATATCATCAGGAACTGCATTTCAGCAGGTCCTGCAGCTGTTGCAGCTCCGTATTTTATTCACCAGTATCGCCGCTATATACTCTTGCAGGAAGTACGGTATGAACAGAGTCAGAAATACGTAGAACAGGGTCCTCAACTTTTCGAACATAACCCGAGATTATCAGGCCTTTGAAAATTCTGTTAAATTAAATTTAAGAGATTCAAATATGAACCACAATAATTATGGTGTGGTAAAATAAATAAAACTTAGGGCAAATGATCTACTGCTTAGTTGAAAAGACTAAAACAATTAAGGCAAAATATGATCTTCTGCTTATAGTTGGTAAAGAGATTTACGCAAAAAATATTTGCCGAATTGGAACCAAAAAACCATTATGTAACTATAGGGCCTTTTCGTTCAACGGCACACTCTGCCATATTATAAGCTGAATATTATTTTCAAGTATAACAATTATTTTTTGCTATGTACTAAGTACATAAGCAGAAGCTCATACGCCTTTAATTGTTACTTTTTTACCACACCTTAAGTTGTGCGTCTCAAACTAGCTACTAAAAGGGGTTCAGAAGGTCTTGTGTTGATAGACAATGGGAACACACGCCTGTAACTGAATTATTAAGCTTTTGACTGAGGGGAGCTCAAACAAAGCTTTGCTAGGCATTATACCAAATTATACACAACTTAGTAGGTATGTATATAAGTGTGTCGAAAAGGGTTTGAGCGTCGCACTATTATAATACATTTTATTTTTATTTCTTAAAAAAATTAAAGTAGTATTTTCTATACACAAAGCTTCGCTGGAAAGCTCATGTCAAAAAGAAGCGCAAAGAGTTGGAGCTTCGCTACAGGAAAATGTACTGGCTGATTGGGAAAGAGTCATCCCTATCAATCAGTAACAAAATACTCTTGTACAAACAAGTCCTTATGCCCGTATGGACTTATGGTATTCAGCTATGGGGCTGTACCAAAAAGACTAATACCATGATAATACAAAGATTCCAAAACAAAGTACTCAGAGGAATTGTGAATGCACCCTGGTACATTAGGAACGAAGACCTACATCTGGACCTTAATGTAGACATGGTCTCTACAGTTATAAAAAGATACGCCGAAGCCCATGAAAAGAGGGTTCACCATCACGTGAATGTCGAGGCCATCCAGCTCCTCGACAACACGGACCTAGTTAGAAGACTGAAAAGGACAAAACCTTTTGAGTTAGTGTATTAAGTGTTAAAATCAGTGTAAAAAAACGTAAAGTGACTGTGACGAACACAAACAATAGTGTGTATTCTCCTTTATAGAGACTTTAAGAAAGTGTTAATGCACACAATCTTAGTTAACTCTACCTAGCAGATTAAGTTAATGTAAAATTACTTATTAGTCTTAATTAGGCTAGATTGTAATAATTATAAAATACTTATAGAGGTATTTTATGTAAAAAAAAAAAATCTATACAGGTTGTAACAAAACTAAGTGATAATGCTTTAGGGTGTGTATGTGTTCCTTATATAGAGTTCACTGTGAAAGTAGCAGCTCTGAAGGAGCTTTTTTTGTGATTTGTATGGACAACCGACAAACGCCCAAGCGTCATGACTCATGAGTTTTCCAATAAAAAAATTAAAAAAACTAACACTTTTAGTGGTGCCACTTTTACAGTGAGCTGAAGTAATATCACTTTGTTTTGTGACAGCCTATATATTTTTTTAATGTGAATAAGAATTACTAAAATTTTCTAGGCTTCTGAAAAACCCGCAGATGGATTAATTACCATTTACATAAACTTAGTAAGTGATATTTAAAAAAATATCCTGCTAAAAGCATCATGAATGATAATTTATTAAATGCAGTACAGTAAGAAATAACTAAGTACTTTTAAGAAAAAATATTTCTTACGAGTTACGCTTGTGTCGTTGCCTGTACCTAAATATATAATTCAAGCAAGACGTTTTGTGTAGCTTGCACTGATTTACCTAACCGCCGCACGCTATGCCTCGCCATCTATTAATTATGTATCTATTATGTAGGCAAACAATGGTTAAGCCACATGTATCATTACACATAATGAAGTACAAACAAGACAAAACTACAATTTGTGCGGTCAAATTATAAAATTAAGGCAAAGAGTAAAACGCAGCTGAAACTAAAGAGTAAAGATATTTTAGTGGTTTTATTTTAGATCAGATTTTTAGATCAAGTTCATACTTGACTAATATAGTCAAGTGTGAACTTGATCTTAAAAATCTTATCAAAATATAATATCCCACCAAAAACATTTCATGAAAATGTTACCTCGACGACCACAAAAGGTTTGCCCTGTGAAAAAGACATCAGATCTAAATTCTAATGTAGAGCCAAGCTTCTGAATCGACGCGGCCTAACTCTATCGACCCATAACTCCAACAAATTCTACATATTATATCAGTAAGTATGTATGTATGGCTTCACTGTTTCGAATATTTAGTTTCTGATCTGAAGTAACGAAACAGCCAAGCCATACATACTTACTGATATTATGTAGAATTTGTTGGAGGTATGGGTCGATAGAGTTAGGCCTGGGTGGCTATAATTTATATGTCACAAATTATAATTTGTGACATATAAATTATAGCCACCCAGGATAATGAGTTTTGTTAACATATTTTGAATTCAAATAAATTGACGGATTATGTATGTATTATACGTATACAGTATACTCTTTACGTTAAAATATATTATGTGATAATATTAATCGCATAACTTTCCTTGCCAAGCTCTGCTCTTGTGTTTTTAATATTTGCATAGGCATGTGTTACAGCGCCCCTAGCGGCAACTTTTGGTACTAAGCTTTCTTATGCCAAATACAAACGCTAAGGAAATACAGTGCTCCCAGATAGTTGCGTGTGTACGGTGAATTATACGGCTATTAATGAACCAAAGATTTCCTTTGGTAGGATTGGTCCTTATGGTCCAAGGATGGATTTAAGGGGCCGGGTACCCTTGGAATTTCTCATACAAACGTCATTCCAAAATCATTTTCTCATACGAAAACAATTAACATGTTTGAGTTATTTTTCAGTTTAAGATAGTAATTACCTAGGTTCCTACACAAAAATTTACTTCAAAATATTTAAACAATTTTTTTTTTGTTTAAAATTTTTTTTTAGTAAATTTACTACTAAATATTTAAACACTAAAAAATAGAGTAAAACACTAAAAAATATATAAATAAATAGTAAATTTACTACAAAATATTTAAATACTAAAAAATATTTTTTAGAGTTTAAATATTTTGTAGTAAATTTACTATTTATTTATATATTTTTTTAGTGTTTTACTCTATTTTTTAGTGTTTAA
Organism: Polyommatus iphigenia; assembly: GCA_963422495.1. Classification (NCBI taxonomy): domain Eukaryota; kingdom Metazoa; phylum Arthropoda; class Insecta; order Lepidoptera; family Lycaenidae; genus Polyommatus; species Polyommatus iphigenia. The sequence continues at coordinate 5,617,035 of OY730188.1, forward strand.
ATATTTAGTAGTAAATTTACTAAAAAAAATTTAAAACAAAAAAAAAAATTTTGTTTAAATATTTTGAAGTAAATTGTTGTGTAGGAACCTAGGTAATTACTATCTTAAACTGAAAAATAACTCAAACATGTTAAATATTTTCGTATGAGAAAATAATTTTGGAATTACGTTTGTATGAGAAATTCCAAGGGTACCCGGCCTCTTAAGATGTGGAGCCACCGTGATTTTTGATGTTAGTTTTTTTTAATTTTAGCAGCTTCTGCTCTGGAGGAAAATAGTCTCAATCTGTATAGAGGCATTAATTATGGTACTATTCCAAGTTCGGTACCATATTCGGATGACTTATGAATGCTAAATTCATTTTAGGACTCATATTTGCACGATAAAGATGTTAAGCAACGTAAAAAGAAGAAGAAGAAGAAGCATTATTTAAACGCGCTAATCTTAGTATGAGTCAGTAATTACTGGTCTGATTTGAAAAAATCTTTCAGTGTTAGATAGCCCATTTATTGAGGAAGGCTATAGGCTAAATTTTATTACGCTAAGACTAATATAAGAGAAGAAATAGAGGAAAATGTGAAAAAAACGGAGGAAATTATTTGAAAGGGCTTATTTCACGATTTTTTCAGCAATATTTCTGTTATTTGGCACAGATAAAAAGTAGGAACGTGAAGAATCATAGGCTATTTATTGTGGACTAATTTGTCTGTGAAATATATAATTTACGCGGGCGAAGCAGCACGGAACGTCTAGTAATATTATAAAGCTGAAGAGTTTGTTTGAACGCGCTAAAAAAGCGGATGAGTAGCTCCTGAGGAGCTACTCATCCGCTTTAAAAGAATCTTTCAGTGTTTGATAGCCTATTTATCGAGGAAGGCTATAGCCTATATTTATCACGCTAAGACCAATAGGAGCAAAGATACAGAGGAATATGTGAAAATAAAGCTGAAGAGTTTGTTTGTTTGAACGCGCTAATCTCAAGAAGTACTGGTCTGATTTGAAAAATCTTTCAGTGTTTGATAGCCTATTTATCGAGGAAGGCTATAAGCTATATTTTATCACGCTAAGACCATTAGGAGCAAAGATACAGAGGAAAATGTAAAAAAACGGGGAAAATTATTTGAAAGGGCTAATATCTCACAGACTACTGGAGCAATTTTTATGTTATTTGACACGAATATATAGTAGACTACGTGAGATATGGGTTATTAATTTGTGAAAAATATACGGTTTCCGTGAAATTTCAGATTTACGCGGACGAAGCCGCGCGGTACGTCTAGTAATATTAATATGTTTATTGCTCCATTCATCACCATGTCTTTGGCATGCAGAATAATGCGGCTATCACCCTCCTTATATTAATTAAGCCCTGTCAACAGCGTTTTCGTTGGTTGAAAATCATATATTCAAAATTTTTTATTTTATTTTATTTTTACTATCTTTTATCTAAATACTAGCTGTTGCCCGCGACTTCGTATGCGTTAACATAGTATAATAGCAAAGATGGATAGCTTTCCCCTTTTTGTGGTTCCTTATACAAAGGGTAAAAACGGGACCCTATTTAAGCAAACGTCAAACGCAAACGTCAAAAAACTTTCATGTTTCTAACTCAAGAGATGATGGACTTTCATTGAATCTTTCAACCCCAATTTCACCCCTTTGGGGGTAGAATTACCAGAAACGCTTAAATACGTATCCATTCATTTTTAATCAGTAGCACAAAAATAAAGTTTCATGTTTCTAACTCAAGAAATGACGGACTTTCATTCAAACTTTCAACCCCAATTTCACCCCCTTGGGGGTAGAATTCCCAAAAACGCTTAAATACCTATCCATTCATTTTTAATCAGCAGTCCAAAAATAAACTTTCATGTTCCTAACTTGAGAAATGACGGACTTTCATTTAAACTTTCAACCCCTATTTCACCCCCTTGGAGGTAGAATTTCCAAAAACGCTTAAGCACGTATTCAATCGTTTTTAATCAGTAGCCCAAACCTAAAATTTTAAGTTTCTAACTTAAGAAATAACGGAATTTCATTCAAACTTTCAACCCCAATTTCACCCCTTTGGGGGTAGAATTTCCAAAAACGCTTAAATACGTATCCATTCATATTTAATCAGTAACCCAAAAATAAAGTTTCATGTTTCTAACTCAAGAAATGACGGACTTTCATTCAAACTTTCAACCCCGATTTCACCCCCTTGGGGGTAGAATTTCCAAAAACGCTTAAATACCTATCCATTCATTTTTATTCAGCAGTCCAAAAATAAACTTTCATGTTCCTAACTTAAGAAATGACGGACTTTCATTTAAACTTTCAACCCCTATTTCACCCCCTTGGGGGTAGAATTTCCAAAAACGCTTAAGCAGGTATCCAATCATTTTTAATCAGTAGCCCAAACATAAAATTTCAAGTTTCTTACTTAAGAAATAACGGAATATCATTCAAACTTTCAACCCCAATTTCACCCCCTTGGGGGTAGAATTTCCAAAAACGCTTAAATACGTATCCATTCATTTTTAATCAGTAACTTAAAAAATAAAGTTTCTTGCTTCTAACTTAAGAAATGACGGACTTTCATTCAAACTTTCAACCCCGATTTAACCCCCTTGGGGGTAGAATTTCCAAAAACTCTTAAATACGTATCCATTCATTTTTAATCAGTAACCCAAATATAAAGTTTCATGTTTCTAACTCAAGAAATGACGGACTTTCATTCAAACTTTCAACCCCTCTTTCACCCCCTTCGGGGTAAAATTTTCAAAATTCCTTCCTTAGTGTGTGTCTACTTAATAAAACAACCCTACTCACCAAATTTCGTGGCTGTAACTTTAACAGTTTTTGCTCAGCGATGATGAATCAGTCAGTCAGTCAGTCAGTCAGTCAGTCAGTCAGGACATGTAATTTTATAAGTATAGATTATTCCAAAATTGGCATTTAAACATTCGATTCAATCGAAAATGATACCAAACTCGCCTATATACCTAAATTCCACGCAGTTATTGACCTCATACCTTGTTAAAGCTAACCCCCCCCCCCCCCCCCTCCCCCACCTGCATAAAATATTCAGGTGGCTCCACATCGTAAACCCATCTTAGGTATATAAAGATCAATCCTACCACAGGAAATCTTTGGTTCAGCAAAAGCCGTATTCCTCGTTTTTTTGTCTTGTACGCACGCACACAACTAAGAATGATAATGCGCATAGAAATTTTTGTAATTTTTCGGAAACGGTCGTATTAACCGAGCATCGGAAGACGTCGCTGCAAGCGCTGTTTTAAACTTAACTTTAAAAAAAACAGCGCTTTGCAGCGACGTAGAGGCGCCTGATGTTGCTTGGACGTTACCATGGTAACGCCGCGATGGCTTTCCGGTGAGTTAAGGTACAATTCCGTGCATCGCGACAGTCGTAAGCCGCGCGCAGCCGACGACTGTCGTCGGCCGCTCGCGACAATAGTCATTGTATGAAAATGTATGGCACCGCTTCCGAGGCCCGCGACAGACGCGCGCGGCCGACGACTGTCGTAAGCCGCGCGCGGCCGTGTCTTGAATTTCATACGTGTCTTGACGGCCGCGTGCGTCTTCGTAGGCCCCGCGCGACCGTGTCAAAGTTATATGACACGGCCGCGCGCGTCTGTCGCGGGCCTCGGAAGCGGTGCCATACATTTTCATACAATGACTATTGTCGCGCGCGGCTTACGACTGTCGCGATGCACGGAATTGTACCTTTATAGCACTTACTGACGGACCGGCGACAGCGGACAGCTACCGGCTATATTATGATATTTACTTCTATTTCCTTTGAACAAGGTGCAAAATGCAAGTGCATTGTTTGAGGCTCTTACGTTTCATAGATTCGGGTGTTTTATCGAGTACTGTACAATCTATAAATAAGATCTACAGGTACTTCTTTATATATTTTCTTAACCTACTTAAATCTAAAGATAAGGTTTCCATTGACGAATAATAAAACGACTTATAATATATAATAACTATTTATGTAAGTATATAAACATTACATTGATGAAAAAAATATTCATTTACCTAAATCAATAAAATAGAAACATAAAAATTATTCTTAAACAATTTCCGATTTCACACTACACTTTTTAAATTAAACATTTAAAAGAACCATTTCAAAACATTTAAATCTTTAAAAAATTTCAAATTTTAAACGCATTGAGGTAATGGTTGTTATTGCAGATTTCATGGAAATGGTACGGCAAGAATGGCCAGCACAGTACAAAATTATCTTATGTTTTACCTAAGTACTTGAATTTTAGCAAAATGACGTGTTGTTTTTTTTTAATAAATGAATTAATGTCCAATGAACGTCCAGTAATTATTATGGTTCAATAACCATAATAATTACTGGACGTTTGATATTATTATTACTGTAACCTATTTTTGTACTGACCACTTTAACTACAAACAACAGTATTACTTCATAGCAATTGTATTTTGAATATACAGTTCATATCGTATGAAAATGAAAATATACTTTAAATCATTTGCTATGCAAAAAAAAATTGATTGTGAAAATTCGTCTTAATATGAATAATGTGCTAATTCAAACAGCGCCTGCGCATTCAAGAGTTTGACGTTTAAAATTTATATGACAATTGTTCTTTACATGTACCCTCTGTGTAACAAAAAAAGAAATAACACCCATTACCTCAATGGCCGGTTTTTTTTTTTGTGTTTACACTAATCTTAATACTAATCTTTTCAACTCTGCGTTTTTACATAGCTTTGGGTTCATTTAGTTCAATTCGCTAAAAACTTTCGTATAATCTGTAATTTAAAAACAACAATCCGAATTACATTTATTTACATTTACAAAAAAATATAAACAAAAAATATTATAATTTTATGCGTCGATTTTCAGTCGAGATTCAATTTAGTCTAAACGAACCCAATACCACAGAGCGCGGACTTACCCTACCGTCCAAATCTCGCTAAAAATAAATCTAATTTATACAATTCCATACACCCCAAAGAAAATACCTATGTTATGGTGATACCAGAAAAAATAATACACATTTATTTTGTATAAAATTTTGCATAAAAACTTTCCGAACCGACGCCGTCGACCAAAACGCGCGCGCGCTTCGAATCGTGCGCCAAATTTCTCGACGTATTATCTATTTAAGATACTAAACTTCATTTCGCCCGGTAAATATTACATTAATCGATTAAATGCAAATTTAGATGTGAAAGGAATTCGTCAAAATTCATTCACACTTCCAAATTTTCAGGTGCAGCGGATGATTTGACAGTTGCTATTTTTAAACATGGCGACTGTCGAACTGTCAATTTGGTACCCTACTGCAACTTAATTTTACCCTGATCGTGATATTTTTGAGTTAAAACCACAGTTTCTTTGTTGAAGCCGCGCCATCTGGTGTGAAAAAACAGCAACCACCAAATATTGGTTTGTCGCGACTGCGTCAAGAGAGGGTATAAAATTATACACTTAAGTTTGCCTCTTAAAGAATTATTTTATAAAACTAATTAAGTATATGCGACAAAATGTCTATCTCTAACATCTATATGAGGCTTTTTCAAAGTAAATTATAACATGTTTGTAACGAATAATCCTGATTAGCTATAACGAAAAAAAAATCACTCTTTGGACAAAAAGCCTAAGAGGCAAACTTAAGAGCACTATACCCTTTGAACTTAAAATAAAATACAGGTCTAGGAACATTAAGATCTTAAATAAAAAGTATACTAAATAATTTAAGAATCCTGAAAAATATATTGTAAGTAACATTTACACGCACGCATCATTCAAAATCGGTGCGTTATTTTTTATCTGTAATGTATATGTCACAATAGCGCCCTTCGTGTCAGACTGACACGCCCACAGACATAGATCAAGATAGATACAGCGCATGTGTACGTACTTCGCGTGCCATAATATCGCGTTCCCAAACGACGAGCAATGCTCGTCTTTCGAAAGTCTGTTCTTTAGTCTGCGCTCCACTGTTATCGGAATCGGACGTCAATCTGAATCAAAAAATGCCTAATTGTGCCGTATAGAGCTGTAGAAATTAGAATAGAAATGTTGGCCTAGATAATGGACACGTTTCTTATCATCGGTACGTCACAATAGGTAGGAAAAAAGTGGCACGCTCGTTTTCATACAAATGGAGGGACATGCGGTATCTATCTTGATTTATGTCTGTGGACACGCCCTACAAATTACAATACATTCCCTTGCGTTCCGAAACATTAATCCGGTTGCTGAGTTTTTTTGACTAAAGTTTATCCTTTTTTTTACAGCGCCTTTGGTAGGCTAACGTCAAAATTAACCAACCAACAACGCCGTAGAATAGATAAAAAGAAAAGAAAAAAACTCATGCCAAAAACCCGCAGAAACCTGTCATAAATAATTGTTGTCCTTAATTAAAATACATTTAAGCGATTAAAATTATATACAACTCACTGTCGGAAGAATGATAAATATACATAATAATTATGAGTTAAAATATAAATTGATTTAGGAGAATACGAGCTATCACATGATTGTAAGTCACAAAACGACAAATAAATACCACAATACATTACAGTTAAAAAATACAAATAATAAATTCAATCCCATATATTTTTGTTATATAATATACTGTATGAAAAAAACTGTTGCATACGTTAAAACACTATCCTGCTATAAGTGCAATGAGATTATTTACAACGTTGAATGGATATTTTTGACAAATTATAAATAATAACTCTGTTTTCTTGTGTATGGAATTGATATTTTGTTATAAAAATATTTTACTCAAGGTGTCTTGTATGAATGTTTTCATACAAACATATATTGATATATATTTTTGAGGTTAAAAAAAATCGCGAATGCTCATTCCGATGTTTAGCTTGACCCTTATCTATTTTACAAATTCTGTCAAAAATATCCTTTTAAAGTCATCAAAATAAAACAGGTGCGTTTAAAAACTATTTAAATAAACTTTCAACATATTAAGAATGCTCAGATCGCTCGAATGTGAAATGCCAACCCATCGAAAACTACCATTCTGCTAATTTATCCAACATTAATACAGCTATGATAATATGTTTAGATCCCTTCAAACAGGAAAATATTATTCTCATGTACGTCAAACGACTGACATTCTGGAGTTTTGACCAATCAAAACTCACCTGGCGTTATAGTTGACATTCCTTTATCGAATCTGAATCAATCAGAAAATTTTATCAAAGCTGTTATGATGTTGTAGCAGAATCAGGGTATTGGTATGCAATAATTAAGGTCCTTTACACGTAGCCGTGGAAACACTATGTTACGAATGTATTAAATAATGTACTAAGCTTGTGACGTTCTTAACAGTCTATGTGTAAAGGACGGTAATTAAAACGTCCCATTTTTTTGTTTGTCAAATATCATATTATCTTCTCTTTCATAAAATATACGAAGGAATAAACATGATATTTAATCAACACAGACTGGACACAAATAGACCTTACCTCCAATTTCACCAACGCGATAATGTTTGTCAAAATATACCTTCCAACTAATGTTGGATTGATGTAATCGAAGAACGAAAAAGACACATTCAATGGATCATTACACCTTGGTGAAATTGGCGCCAAAAATGGTAAGTCTGACAGTCACATGACATTGTCACCAGACGACGATGCCGTCACCCGATGACTGCCACCAGATGACGCTGTCATCACCAGATGACACTAAATGACGGTGTCACCCGCAAGGGACGTGGGTTGGCGCATTTTGCACATTCACTGCATGAAATAGTCCGGATGGTCGGGATCCTTCTCGAATCGCTTGGCCTCCTCCTGCATGCTCTCTTTTATTTTTAAAATGGCCGCCGATTCCGTCTGGTCGTTTTGGTCGCCGCCGGGCCCACCGAAACCTTTGAAAACGTTATACTTTTGTACACATTAGCAATGTTCAGTTTGGGAAAATCTCTTTACTAAACGCCGCGTTCGGTCTGGTGGCCTCACTACCGCCTCGTACCTGAATAACCTCTAGTGCTTTTAATATTGATTCAAATGTGCATTCAAATTATTGAATTCGGTTCAATTATAACAAGTCAGCTAAATGTCCAATCAAAAAAAAAATAATGTTATTCAGATTAAAAAAAAAAAATTCTGAATATCACTATATTTTACATGATGCCTTTACAACAAGAAATAATCGCACAACAAATGAACACCATTGATTACGATATATCACTCTGTGCAAGGTGCGATGCCTATCACTACCACCTATCATTATTGTCAATCTCCGAAAAATCACAATTATTATCGTCGCCGGACAGTTTGAATGAGACCTTACGGCACTTGTCTCTTTCACACCCTACTTCGTTTTTACGCCGATCTGAGTGAAGTGTAATGTGTACAAAGGAGACAAGAGGGGCTTAGCCGACATGTTTTCTTCATCTCTTCTTCATAGAATCGCCGATCAATTATGTATGGAATTCACAAAGTGTACTATGCGCTCGACATTCGACTCAAGTCATGTCAATTTCGTACATTTTGATCGATGATTCTATAAAGAAAACGTGGCTAAGCCCCAACTATAGTCCGTGCAATCCACGAAGACGCGCCCCACCAATTTTTGGGTGAGCATCTTTCCCTTTGACCGTGACGCTTTTTCTTAATTGGTCTATTTATTATAGTGTGCGCGTGCACTCATAGGTAATAATTAGTGTGTACCTACCGATAACACTCAAACATTGGCGAAAGCTTGCACACATATACTATAAACCAGGGGTTCCCAAACTTATTTTGTCTACTGTCCGCTTTGAGAACAAATTATGTTTTATCGCCCCCTAATTTTACATTTCATAATGCATCCGAATGATATGAAATTACTAATCACCCCCCAAGACCTTCAGCGCACACAAGGGGGCGTTATCGCCCACTTTGGGAAATAAACGATTAGGAGGAATAGTGGGGCGCGTCTTCGTGGATTGCACGGACTATAGCGTTAAGACCTCATTCTTATTATCCTGGAGTATCATGTGCAGTTACAAGGTGCCTAGTAACGTTCAATACTTACCTAAGTTGTAATCGCCCATCCCGGAGCCCGAGTCCTCGCGGGGAGTCCCCGGCCCTCCCCCGCCGACGCCGCCCGGCGACGACTTCATACCGTCTACTCCTCCCAAACCTGACGTCACAAAACTGTTAGCTGCCCGCCCACGTCAGAAAATTTACCATTTTTTTTAAAAAAGAGCCCACAGACTACTTAGAATAATTACGTTCGCTAGTTTCGACACAACATATAATATGACGCTTCGGCAAGTGTCATGACGTTGTTAGTCTTAAGAGTTAAGGTGCCGGTTGGCAGCGGGCGACATGAAGCAACCGCAGGTGACGTGTCGCAGAGTCACTATACTGGTTTGTATGTATTTCTATAAAATACCCTCCGCAGCTAGCGACACTTATTCATAAAAATACATTGAAACCAGTAGTGTCGCGACGACACGTCGCCTGCTGCAACTTCATGTAGCCGGCTTCCAACTTGTACCTTAAAGTCCCATACATTTTTGACATCAAACTTCGCCGCCAAAACTAGCGAATGCAAATTGTCTAAGAACCCAGAGTGCTAGATCATATTATGGCATAAGGTAGTTTCGATAGCGAAGTCAGATGTTAAATAACGCACCGCTAAGTAACATGACGCTTGCGTTATGTCAAACCCCAAATGATTCGATATCTATTTTCGCTATTGAAACTAGCGAATATAATTCAGCTAAGGACCCTGTTTGCAATAGTACAACGCATACGTCATACTAAAACTCGGAAATACAATGAAAATTTATTGATAAAAATTAATGTTCCTACAATGTATGACGTAAGTGGGCACTCTTGAGGAACTCTATATCTAAATTGAAACTATTCATCATTCTTTTTGCTTCATTCTCCTATTAATAATATAACTGAAGTCTAATTTTGCATGTGTATGGACTCTAATGGTAAAATATATTTTTTAATAACTACGGCAAACGTGACACATGTATTGAAATGTAACTACTGCTTTTATTATTTACTATATTTCTACCACTTTATATAAAACACTTATATAACTTAAAAAAGCAATAACAAGACGTTCTTCAGATGTATAAAAGAGTTATTTATTCGTAAAAATACTTATGCTTTATAACAATAGTTTAACAGTTAAGACTTGTAAAATTGGACAGATTCGTGAAGCGTTAATAGACATTGAGCATTACAAAAATCTCGCGATTATGCCTTAGTCGAGAGACAATCATAGATACAATCATAATCAACCATAATTGTAATCATAATCAATCATAATCGCAATCGTAATCATGATTTGGCAAGGTTACGTCAGCGTGACGCCTAACTAGTCTTGATTTAGCAAGGCGATAGACCGTTGTTGGCGGGGGGCATGTGCTGCGGCGGAGGGGGGTGCTCGCCGCCCATGGGGTACTCCGCCCCCATCGCGCCGCCCGGCTTCATCAGGGTGTACATGTTGTCGCCGCCTGTCCCATCATCATTGCCATAATTGACATCTCCCCATCTTTGCCCTATCCTCCCCATGACATCGACCAACTCAGCAGATGATATGACACCATATGAAAGCACTTGACAAGCGTCGCGATTAGAAGTCATAAAACTTGTATTTCGTACTATTGTATTAAGTCCTAGTCATGTGTCACGTTGTACGTAGTTACTAGTTTATCAAACGCCGGTTGAAGTCAACACATAAAATAAAATACTAATCGCCACACTGAGAGAGATTTAATGATTGCTTAATATTAATTCAATGAAGATTTTGATCTAAAAATTTAGTTTATGTGAAAGTCTTCAGTAAATTACAGGTATAATACCCGGCAATAAATATTGCACATCGACCTTTGGAAAGAGACAATCGGCTAATTTCGGTTTCATAGAGCGTTATCTTTGTAGCACACACCTATTTGACATTATGTCAGTCGTTGTTCAAATTCAATAGAGTGCAGTCACGTCCAGTTCAAAATATATATCTAGAGTTGTTAGCACCCCTAAATTTGCTACAGATGTAATTTTCCAAAAGAATTAAAATATACGTAAACATAATTTGAACACGCTTTTTTATTTTATTTTACCCGAACCTTAAGCCATAACTTATAGAAAATTTGGTGTATTTTAAACAAAGAATAATAAAATTGTCAAAAGAAGCAAACCATAATAATTATGTTTTTTTTAACAGCTCCTAATATATACCGGACTTTTTGTATTTCGTGCGTTAGAGATAACGCTCTACAAAACCGAAATTAGCCGACTGTCACTTTCCAAAGGTCGATGTGCAATATTTATCGCCGGGTACTGTAAATAATCATGAAATCTCTCTGAGTGCACCTGTAATAATACATCTACAAACTACATTGTAGCAAATAAATTTTGGGTTATGAGTTATGTTTTATGACTTCCAACCGGGTATGTTGATGTAAGTTCCCAACTAATATCTGGTTCATTGTTAATCTTTGATTAAACACCAGGTTTTTTAGCTCCTTAGTGTCACATTTAAACACCTTTCCTTCAAAATACAAAAAAAATTGTATGTTTCTAGAGACAGTTTGTTTTCTGTATTTTGTAAAGAGTAAAGACAAAAAAAAAAATTAAAATCACCAGGTTTTTTTGTAGTTGGAAAAGTACTTGTATACTTCAACAACTTAGTTACAGGAAATAACAACGAAAAGCAAGATATGACCCAAGCATGATTAGAGGTGAGAACGAAGCAAGCAGAACGGAAAAAAGATAATTGTAACAGTTACAATAACATCTCTAAGTAAACACACCTCTTTACAACATATTGATTAATAAAGTTAATGAATTAGATGTGACATTAAACAATTTTGATAAAAAAAATCTTAATTGTACTTTTTTGTGGCAAAAAAGAGGTGTATTCAATTTTAAGATTTTCAAAACATCAAATTTGTTACTAAAAATACCTGATTTTGTTGAAATGTAAAAACGGCCAATCAGCAGGTTATTTTTGTATGTAGCTACATAAGCTAAGTGTTAATGTATCTTTTCGCTAGTTAGCAACTCTTATTGAAAATACGAAATTTATGTTTTGCCTGCTCTTCTTTGTCACTTGATAATAAAAAAGAAATAGCCAAAATAATGATCATATATTGTAATAATAATTTTTAGCGGCAATAACAGACATTTTTGATACGTTTTTTGTAATTTTTTTGTAATGTGTCTACTGTCTACATAAGAGATCGATTTAAGAAATGCAATAATGCGTATTTACCGCTTTGTGGACCATAAAAGATTTAGTTTCAAGTCATTGTACTTACAAGTTTTCAATGGTATCAACGGCATGACTTTTTAAAATGTTAGTTTCAAATATTTAAAAAGCTTCAAACTTTTCTGATATTCAAATCAGGTAGCCCTGGCTTCATTCTTGAATATTTAAAACTTTACTACTGACTACAACAATATTTTAGTGTTCTTACAATTTCAACTGTAAAACTTCTAACCAGATAAGTTTGAAGTGTCTGCACCCGCCACCTAGAACAGTCTCTGGCACTTACCAGAATTTGACGAGTCCTGTGGGCTTGGCATTATCGGTGTTGGTGGTCCGGGTGGGCCGTTCGATCCTGGGGGGGCTCCGTACGCGCCGGGCGACCCCCCGCTGTAGTTGAGAGGGGCCGAGCCTCCCCCCGCCGCACCGCTGCCGCCGGCCCACGCGCCTCTGGGCCCCATTCCCATTGGTGGCATACCTGTAGCCATATTTATTGAGAGGTTGAAATATATGAACTTAAGTGTCACAAAATTAGAATTGCTGACAAACTGCTTAAAAATAAATGAATAAAATAGCCCTTTATTCTGTTTTTACAAATTTTGTGGTTTAAAATTTACATTTTTTTAATATTAGATCCCTTAACACAGTGTGCCTCTCGGCATAGGCTTCCTCCAACAACTTCCACTGATTTCTCTCACAACAAACTGCTTAATGACATGAAACCCATTACTTTTAAACCTAATTTCATCATTGTTTGCTGAGGCTCAGAATACATATTAGTACAAGGCTGAGGGCAACTGTTTCACAATAAATTACTATGTCCTATCTCATTCTCCTGTAACTTCAAAAGTTACCAATACCCTTTCTCATTTTCATGTAACTTAAAATGTTACCAGTGTCCTTTCTCACGTCACTTCAAACATGACCACTGCCTATTCTAATTATCCTGTGTTCTCACCTGGTCCCTGAGGTGGCGGGCCGCGCATGCCTGTGCCGTAGGTGCCCGGGGACATGGGGCCCATGCCGGGGCGCGGCGGCGTCATGCGCGGCCCCCCCAGCATCGCCCCGCTTCCGCCCCGCTCCAGCGAGTTGCCCATCATACCCTGGCCTGTGGGTAAATATAAAAATATATGGGTGCTAGGGCCAACGGGCCAATCTTATCTTGCTACTTTGTTCATACAATTTTGTAGTCACATGCAACATTCCCAACAGTTGGTCCGTTGGGAACATAGAACACACAACAAGGTAACGTCATATTATGTTCATTCTGGACATCTATTGAATGCCATGATCTATATGCCAGTTAATTCAAAAAGCATATATTTTAAAAGTCTCCTGCATATTTTTTTGGGATTATTTTATCCTCTATGCAAGGCCCTAACAATTTCTTGTGTTTTTTCTTAACGCTTCAACTCCCAAGCGGCCACATGTTACCGCGAGAACAATAGATTTCCAAGAATCCCCGATCGAAGGATTAAATGTTTTTCTAATTTTAATTCTATTTTTTTTTATATAAATATTAATTAGGCAGAACTATAAAATTCTTACCAGGTGGCCCATTAAAATCATTGCCCATGCCCATTCTGACTGCTGATCGTGGTCCTCCGGAGTACCATGGTCCTATAAAAGGTTGTCCAGTGCCCATGTGTGATAACTGTGGCTGTGGTCCGTGCGGGGAGGGCTGCGAGCCGGGGTGCGGAGCTGGCGGTGACGGTCGTAGTGATGAGTTGGGGAAGAATCCGGGAGGCATACCTCCACCACCCATTCCTGAAATATGTAATGCATACATTCATTAAAAAGAAAGAAATTAAAAATCATATAGTTGGTAATTGGTTAATATGGATGGTTGGTTAGTTGGTTGGTCGGTATTTTATGGTATGGTTTGCAGAAGAAGATTATCTTTACTTGACTAGAGTACAATGCAATGCTGAAATGTTTATCAGACTATGTTTGTACCTTGTTTTACACTATTTATTGAATTTTGCTAACATTCTTTGGCATTTAACACTATAGTCCGCGTGGAACTAGTTGGCCGCGCCTTAGGTATGTGAGCGGTGGGATGGAGGGGCAGGGGCGCTTGATTTTGACAGTTCCGGCTAGTTTAGACAAAACGCACAAGAGATTGCAATAGCAAGATAAGTCCGCCGATAAAAAGACAATCTAAGGAAATAATATTTAAAGTGCATAGGTTTTCAAAAAACGGAAAGCTGATGTCAATAATTTGGAATATAAAACTGATCAATTGTCTTTAATTTATTCTTTTCAATAATTAAATGATATTATTGTTCACTATACTACGTACGTACTGTCTAATCTCATGTGCGTTGCGAGCAGCAAGCAACCTGCCCCCTCACCCCTGTCCCTACCTAAGGCGGGGCCAACTAGTTCCGCGCGGACTATAATTGATGGCTATTATACTAATAAGATTAAAAAATCTCAATGTATTTTGAGATTTTTTAATCTTATTAAAAAATCTCAAAATACATAAAATAAATTGACTCTCTGTTTATCCATTACTACTTTGTGTAAAATTAAGTAGATTTTAATGAAACTTGGTAAGTGGATACTTTAACGCTTCAACTCCCAAGCATCCACATCTGGCCGGGAGAACAATAGATTTCCAAGAATCCCCGATCTAAGGATTAAGCCCCAGGAAAAGGTCACAATATAGTTTTAATCAAGGTTGAATGTGTGCTCCAACAGAGGAATTACTGCATGAATGAAGATTCAGGGAACATGTACTTCTTATAAAATTGCAAAATTTGAAACATTTTTGTCATGTTATGACATTAAAATAAAAAATTAATAAAAAGGGATAATATTTTTAATAAAATATTAATAAATAACCACCCACAAACTAAGCTAGCCAACTTAGGTTCAATTTCACCAATGTCTGTCAGTGTTAACAGCTTGTTAATGCTTCAACTCCCAAGCGGTCGAATTCGACCACGTAAACAAGAGATTTCCAAGAATCCACAATCAAGGGATTAAAATGTCATGTCTTCTCTTCATATGAAAAAAGAAAGAGGTAACATGATACTAATTCAAGCATTAACTTTAACAGTCATTGATGAAATTGGAACTCAAATCTTGTAAAAATAGAGTTTTTCATTAACACCTCCATTGTGGGTATCGCAGACACAATAGATTTTCAATTGTTATGCGGCAGCCGGGTGCGGCTTGGGGATTGAAGGGTTTAAGAACCAAGTGGACTCATTACTAAGAATCCAATAATATTGTAAACAAATCCAAATTCTTAGCTTATACCACACAATTAAGCCTAGTTTCATTAATTTATCCGTGCAAGACAGTTCAGAATCAATATAATTGGTGTATTGGATGTTTATTTAACCCAATTTTTGACATTTCAGCCATGTACCAACACACACATAATATCAGTTTTAAAAACGTAGAAGAGCTTAAAATTGTTTTTTATGATAATAATGTTGACTCTGAGCATCGGGCCTCAATCGAGAAACATGAAATCAGATGTATTTACATTGAGAGATAAGAAACATCATGTACCAATGAGCAGAGTACTCGCACAAATATTAGTGTCAGTTTCCTCCCTACCGTAAAAACAAAGTTCATACCGTCATTGGGTGGTGCTGGGCCAGCGTTGTGACCGATTCCATTGACACCATATCCAGAATTGACAAATCCATAGTCGTGGAAAGCTTTCGCCTCAGATGAGTGCTCACAAGTATCTCTCCTCTCTGGCGCCGCACAGTAAAGATCCCAGAAGACACACCACCATGAGTGAAGGAACCCAGGCGGTTCGCCGAGTGTTATATTTTTCTCCCATCGGATCTCCGAAAGGAAAGTCTGCGCGGCTTTCTGCGCCCCGACGTGTAGTAAGTACTCGTACACATAAAGGGCTAATTTCTCACGAGCCTGTGCGTCCGAAGGTACCGTAGAGCCTTTGCCCTTGGCATACATATCGACTGAAAGCCGATGTTTAAGTAAAAATTGTTTATTATTTACATTAACGCTTTATATCAATAAATTCAACTACACAAAATGTCATTGATCGATGGCGACATTTGGCGTCTGTGGCATAGACAAAATGGATGGTACTAGTTTACTTTTTCAGCGCATCTCGTAAACTGTCATAAATAATTGTCTATGATAAAATAAGCCCCACGTTCTAAATAAACACCAAATTAACGATGAAAATATGTTAAAAACCATTATGTACATTATCAATAACCATGAATTGATGGATCTTTAGTACTTAAAATTATAATTCCTATGTTATTTCAACTTGTCAAATATTTTAAAAAATGATCAATGCTTGTTTTATAAACCGCTTATAACAAATTTTATGACAATTCTATTCTTCCTTGATACATTTTTGCTTACAATAAGCTTAGTATTTTATTAATATTTTCACATAAAGAAAAATAGGTACATAAATCGGAAGTAATGCAAGAGTTTGCCATAGACTTGACATATTTACTTTTTAATCTTGTGACAGCCCGACTCTAGACATTTCAATTATTGTCTATTCCTTTCCTTTCTTTGCGGCCGTGTCACCGCGTGGTTCTCAGGAGCCTTTACAAATAGAAACACATTCAAAATGGCAATCAGGCCGGTTTATAGACCAACAATCGTCAAAAAGAGGACGAAAAGATTCATCAGACATCAATCTGACCGATATGATAAACTCAAGCGCAACTGGCGAAAGCCCAGAGGTAGGTGCCACAACTTTGTCATTTACTAACCAAACATAACCTTTCAGGATACTATTTGAGTGCTCCATGAACTAAAATAACTACTAGAAGTTCAGTTACGTTCTAATAAATTCCGTTACCGGGATATTTTCCTTTATGGAAACCAAATTTCAGTCCAAAACAAAAGTTTTTAGGTTACTTCTAGCATGATTGACATGCTCCATAATTCAGGGTTTGTCTTTGGTTATTTACAGCTAATTACAAAGCGGCTTCTTGTTCGTAAAAGCATTTCTCTAAAATATAGTGCATTCTGTTGTGTGGGTATGATATTATGATTTTCAGGGCAGCTGAGAAATGTGATAAACAGATTCAAAAACATGTTACAATAAATTATTATATCTTACTTGTTATAGGATATTGGATAATAAAGACCACCACCCATAGTTGTCTGTATCAGAGAATGGTCAGCTGTAACAGCAAAATATGTTGTCTGCAATCATGTGCCTAAGTTGATGTACAGTGTGCCTCAAAGCATATTCACTTATTCTTTTCCCATACATATTTACCTCCTTAAAAACAAAACAATGACCCATTAGCTTGTACAATTTTTTTCATAACTGAATGCATGTTGCAGGTATCGACAACAGGGTGCGCAGGCGTTTCAAGGGCCAGTACTTGATGCCCAGCATCGGTTACGGATCAAACAAGAAGACCCGTCACATGCTCCCCAATGGTTTCCGCAAAGTGAGTATAAATTAATAAGGTTTCTCTATTAGTTTTTATGGAAAAATGTAAATAAATGGCAGTTTGAACATAATATAGTGACGATGCAAGGGCACTCTGTGTTATACATTATCAATATGTTAATCACAATTTGTTACCTTGCTAAATTAAATCTATTCAATCCTATTCCAATAAGTCCAACATGACTATATTGGTCATAATGATAGATACATTTCTAAGTAAAATTTTTGTTGAATTAAGAGAAAAATGATATAATTTTGATAAATTTTGATCTAAAAGTTAAAACAGGCAGTCTGCTGAGTTTACTATTGACTGGCTGTTGCCTGTTTATGCTACTGCAAATTTAAATGTCACGATAACAGTATAATAGAGTGGTTCAAATTATATTTCTATTTACACTTAGATTAAAATTATCAAAACAGAGTAACATAAAAAATTAAAAGATTCCAATTTTAAAATGCTGTTTTAATCTTTTCAGGTGCTAGTACACAATGTACGCGAGCTGGAAATCCTCATGATGCAGAACAGGAAGTACTGTGCTGAGATCGCCCACGGTGTGTCCTCCCAGAAACGCCTGCAGATCGTCGAGAGAGCACAACAACTGAGCATCAGAGTCACCAACGCTGCTGCCCGTCTCCGTAGCCAGGAGAACGAATAAATATAAGATTAAAATTAATAAAAAATATTATAAAAGTCTTTTATTGTTTTATTTTAACATAGCAAGTAAACTGTTAGAAATTAATTAAGGATTGGTTGTGAAGCGGATACAAACTCGCCATTGACTTATTATTATTGGTGAATGCTACCTATGTCTTTGCTATCGTGGCATTGTACTTTGAAAGCTGCGAGGAGATATAGCAGTGGATCATTTTACGTTTTTCTATATGCTACACGACTGGACTATAATATGTTGCATAGTTTCTTCAATATGCTAGTACGAGTAACTAGTTAATACCATTAATTGATCTAAAATAGCACATTCGTTTGAGAATAAATAGATGCGATAAGTCAATGGAAATTAGATTTTTTAAAATACTAATTTACTAGCATGAGGAGAGTAATTCCCTGTGACCTAAAAAAACCCGAAATTATGTCACACAAAGTCATGTCATCGAAAATGATCGCGAATCAGCCATGCGTGCCTTTGGTCGCGTGACGACCAGTAATAACTTCTTTGCCAAACTACTGTCGTTGATAATGGAGGGTAGTATGCAATGTGCTTCGTGTATGAATTCAGTTTGAGTTCCAAAAAAGTTGCTTTAAGAATATTTCGTCACGAAATTAAATTACCTAGTACCAAATATATATATATAGATAGATAGAAAATTCTTTATTTGTACAACTTAAAACTAAACTAAAAATAAAAGCACAATATAAGAAAACTTTGTACAAATAGGCGGTCTTACTGCTTACAGCAGTTAGACTGCCTAGTTGTACAAAGTTTTCTTATATAATATTAATCTCTTGTATAAGTATTTATAGTAAGACTATATCAACAAAAAATTATGTATTGTAAATTGTAATCCATTAAAAGATATAGATTAGAAGATGAGAGGAGACCCTAATAAATAATAATACAATATACCTACCTACATACCACCTAACTATCGTATTTCATAGTATTGAATGGTTGCATTGAAACCTATTGCATAACGCCGTCCACGAATGGCAGATCATCGGAAAATGGTTATGATTTTATTTTTTACGATGCACGCGCCCGTACCAAGTACGACTCGTTAGCTACCTTGTACAGGGTGTTTTGAAAATGCAAGCTGAAAATTAATAAAACATTATTTACTAGCCCCCCGCCAAAACAAATACAAACACAATCCAGAAAGTCCAAAAGTAGGTTAGGTTAGAACTTAGACCACAACACAGAGGGAGCCGAGGGAGATTAAATACTCGGTCGAGGTTTTGACTTAAAAAAATAATTTTATTTCAGACCAACAGAGTTCTTACTACTAATTTAACAATCGAAAGAATTGCTTAACTAACTTAAGTCTACGTTTTTATATAACTAAAGTGCTGATGAGGTGTTTGTCAGCTGTTCTACTTAGGAAGAGCTGACAAAGCTGATCTGGGCAGGGCTGCCACTCTTAACTCCTCCCTCCCCTAGAGAAAAATTATCCGAAGACGTAGAAACAGAGGAAGACGGCTTCGGAGAATTTTTTGTGCTTAAAAGATCTAAAAATTTATTTCTAAAAAACAACATAAGGAACATAACGAGTATACAAATAATTATCAAAATAGTTAATATACATAAAACCGTTGTCCATATTCTTAAGTCACTATTAACACTATTATTTTCACTAATATATTTCACTTTCATATTTTGCACTAACTGTTTAACACTATCAAAGTCGATTCCACGAACATCAAGTGAAGTATCCGGAGCTGGAACCTCCAACTGCACCTCCGGTAGCTGGACGGTGACGTCTGACAGGCTGCTGGATGTGGTGTTGGACACTTGCCCAACATAAGTGTCGCCAATTGTTGTCTCGCAGTCAGGATCGGTGGCCAATATAAAAGTACCTTGCAACTTTGTCTTAGTTATTTGGTCTTTACAATTTTCTGTTATGACTATTTCTTTCATACTGAACAGAAGCCATTGGTTTGCAGCGATTCTATAAGTTCTACTGTTTTCTAAAATTATCTGGTGTGTCTGGCAACTTGAAAAGTTATTTTTCAGCAGCATTATTTGTTCTATACAAGTTTCTTTATATTGTGCCTCTTTGCCTGCGTCGCAAAGGAACATGTTGCTATGATCTAGTTCTTCGCATGGACTTACTAGAGACCGATAGAGTGACTTATTCACGATAAGGTATGGAAATTCAGGAAGAATAATGGTAGTACTTTTAGAAAGGAAATTATGTATGGGAATGGGAATTATTTTATAGTATGTATAAGTGTTTCTATCCACTAGTGGGACTTCTAAAATGAATACTAATCTATGCTGATGAATATATGATTTTAAAATTATTGAACGTTCTAGGGCTGGCAAAGTATCATAATTTGCTGGGTAAATTAATCGAGCATGTTTTTCCACATTTAATAAAATAGACAATAGTTCCGTCGAATTAATAATAGACTGATGGAGAGTATACAATTTACTAAAAGCGATTGATGTTTCTATTTCCATGATTATGCTGTAAATAGTGCGAAAATTATTTAACAATTGATACAAATTATTCATCGCCGAAATAAAATTAAATAATGTAGTTTGATTCTTATGTAAAGATTGAATTTCAGTTGTTTTAGCGTAAATTTGTTTGACATTAAAATTCATGTCGCTAGATATATTAATTAATTTATCAAAGGCTACTTGCATAACTGAAATTTTATCTTCCACAGAGTGTTCTTTCTCTTGTAAATTATTAATTATTTGACTATATCGAATTGCATCGTTATTATCTAAATTCCCAGTAATAAGTTTTATAAATGATCCTAATGGATTAATAATACCTCTTTTTGTCCTTAAATTAGGGAGAATTTGCAATAATCTAGACTTAGTTAATTTTATGAAAGAACTTATTTGTATTTCTAACCCTAAAAATTCATTCTTAACCTGATAGTCTGCTTGAATTAAAGACCTTAACCTATTATATTCTCCAATATTATTATCTAACTGTAACTTAATATATTCTAAATCAACCATTTTAATGATGCTCCAGTGATCAGTCTTCATCACTGCTGCACCAAGTTTTATCGGAGCTATGCCTGGATTCCTGGTCATGTTGTGAACTTTGAGATGCCATGTCGGACTCGCCATTGCTAGTACCAGGAAGCACCACCTGTGGAGGCCGTTTTATGTTTTTTATTGCTACTCTAGTATTTCTATTTTTTAGCTTGACCGGTATTATATTTCGCGAAACCTCCCCAGTGACTTCAGCTTCTTCGAACCTAGGTAATTGCTTAGCTTTCCTAGTTCTAGTATTTTTCATAAAAATTTTATCTCCTTTCTTAATTTCAGGAACCGGATTTTCTCCTCCTTTCTTATCCCTTACTTCTTTTTTATCATTTACTAATTTTTCCGCTACGTATTCGTAAAGAACCTAAAGTCGCTTCCTATGATCTTGTAATAACTTTTGCATCAAATTTCTATCTCTATCAGTATCAAAAACGTTTCCTGAATCCGTATGTCCAAATACCATTTCAAAAGGTGTGAAGTTAGTTGCAGTATGAATCGTATTATTATAGGCCATAATAGCGTAAGTCATAACACTACACGCATCTAAATCTTTTTTATCATATTTAGCAAGCCTGTAAATTTCGATTATTGTAGAATGAAATCGTTCCACAATAGCCATTGAATTTGGATTATTGGGAGTACCAACATGAATTTCAATTTTATATAAGTTTAATAATTCCCTTATTAATTCATTATTAAATTCCGTTCCTGAGTCGCTATTTATTTTATCGGGTATGCCATACATACTGAAATATTTAATCAATGCTTTTACTACTTCTGGAGTACTTCTATTTGGTATATCTATGGCCTGAGCTAACTTACTAAATGCGTCTACAATAGTTAAATAATATTTATTTTCTATGTATAAAAGATCTATGAATAATTCCTGGAAAGGACTATTTTGAGTTTGCGTTAATTGAAGATGCGGTTGAATCGGTTTCCTTTCATATTTCATTTTTCTACATTGCTCACAACTGTTAATTAAAGCTGAAACTGTTTGTTTCATATTATTCCACCAATAATGCCTTTTTATTTTTGTTAATGTTTCATTTATACCACGATGGCATGTTTTACCCTCATGATATTTACGTACAACATCTATTTGATCTACTTCTGATTCCGATAAGTTAACTACTCTCTCAGTACACTCAACTAAATTCATTGTTCCTTTTTTATATAATTCCGTTACCACTTTAGAAAATGTACGTCTAAAACAATAGTCTTCAAAATAAATAAAATATTTATGCTTAGGGTCTACATACTCTTTAAAGAAATCTTTTACTAATTGCTCATTATTTATTGGTAAATGTACCTCTAAAATTCTTTGATTTTTATTCGACAAATCTTTTACTGTTAATCTATCTACAAGCCAAGAGTATACTAGAATTTGTTTAGTTTTATTATCAATAGCTTCTTTTAGAATGGGGAAACCTTCATGTTCCTTATTTGAAACCGAATGTGCCGTTTCGCCGTCATCAGAATCCGAGAGTTCTATCGTTTCCATTGACTCGGGTTCACTTATATTAACTAAATCATTTTCTAATTCCCTAACGACACCCTGTACATCAGAGTCGTCAACATTAACCAAAACTGAATCTAAATCATCATCTAATGCGTTTATCCTAATACGCGATAATGCATCAGCATTTGTATTCTGTGGTCCCTTTTTATATTTAATTTCAAGGTCAAATTCTTCTAAGCGTAACCTCCACCTAATTAACTTACTATTCGGTTCTTTTAATGAATATAACCAAGCCAAGGGTCTATGATCTGTGTAAATAGTAAATTTATTTCCATATAAATAAGGCCTAAAATACTTTACTGCCCATATAATAGCCAACAGTTCCTTCTCTATTGTGCTATATTTTTCTTCTGTAGGTGATAACGTTCTACTAGCAAATGCTATAGGCCTATCTGAGCCTATAGGTCCCTGTGACAGAACTGCACCGACTGCAAAGTTCGATGCATCAGTGGTCAAAACAAAAGGCTTAGAAAAATCAGGGAACTGTAATAATGGAGCATTTGTTAATAACTTTTTACATGTTTCAAAACATTCCATATAAGCTTCATCAAAAACAATTTTTCTTCCTTTTTCAAACATAACGTCATAGGCCTAGTAATCTTAGCAAAATCCTTAATAAATTTCCTATAATAACCTATAAGACCAAGAAAACTTTTAATTTCAGTTACAGTTTTTGGAAGAGGATATTTTAAGATAGCATCTATTTTATCAGTATTCGGCTTTAATCCTTCGTTTGTTATCGTATGTCCTAAATATAATACTTCCTTACGCAGGAAATGAGATTTATCTAACTGCACTTTAAGATTAGTCTGTCTAAATCTATCGAAAACTAATTTTAATTTCTCTACATGCTCCTTTAAACTAGTTGAAAATATAACTACATCATCAATATAAACTAAACAATGGATTCCTTGTAAACCTCTAAGAACATTATCCATTGCTCGTTGAAAAGTGGCAGGCGCTGTCTTTAATCCGAACGGCATTCTATTAAATTCATAATGCCCGAACGGTGTGCTGAAGGCTGTTTTAGGTTTATCTTCTTCAGCTATTTCAATTTGATGATACCCACTAGCCAAGTCTAGCGTAGTAAAATACATACTTTTTCCTAACGTGTCAAATAAATCGTTAATGTTTGGTAAAGGATATTTATCATCGACAGTGATTTCATTTAGGCGCCTGTAATCAATCACCATTCTCCACCTTTGTTTACCGGAGCTATCAGGTTTTTTTGGTACTAAATGAACGGGAGCACTCCAAGGAGAGAATGACTCCTGTATGATATTATCTCTGAGCATCTGATCTATTTGTTTTTTAATTTCTGCAGTCTGCATTGGAGGTAACCTACGTGCTTTAATATAAATAGGGTCTTCATTTTTAGTCCTAATATTATGTTTTACATCGTTAGCAAAAGTTAAAGGAATATTTTCACAATAAAAAATGTCCTTATATGACTTACAAAGATCATAAATAGCTTTCTTCTCTTCGGTATTTGACCCCGAGTTAGGAATGTGCTGAAACTGCGGATGCATTGTTGTCGCCTGATGAGACAAGTTATTAAAATTCCTATTATTTCTAAATTGGAATGAATGACTTCTGAACTGGTTATTTCTAAAATTATTATTTTGTTGCGGACTATTATTATTATTACCTTGAAAAGAGTTAAAATTTCTCTGCGTGTTCTGACGATTAAATGAGTTGTTATTGTCGAAATTTCGAAATGAAAATTTATTAAAATTATTTTGCGGTAATGTTGATGTCGATGGTCTCAAATGCTGCGGAATATTATTTTGATTTCTGATGTTGCTATTATTGCTAGAATGTTTTTGCGTATACACCGTATTAAAATTTTGTTCTTCCAAAACAACTTTCAATGCGTCTTCTAAAGTGGAGGTATCCCGTAATCTAACAATTCTAACCAAATACGGTGGCAAATTATAAAGAAAAACATTGAACGACGTATTCGTATAGATTTGTTGCTTCGCCAGACGAATACTGGCGTCTGCCGTTGTTTCATTAATTTTTGAGAAAAGAATACTCCGTATATTCTGGATTCGATGACAAAAGTCAAAATAATTTTCGCCTCTATTTATTTTTAAGCCCTGAAGTTCTAAAGCTAAACATTCTTCGGTTCTAGGATCGCCGAAATGCTGCCTCAAGAGAGTTTTTAATTCATCCCAATTATTAATTTGATCTCGCTCCCCTACTAAACTAGCAGCCTCTCCAGCTAATCTACTAGTAATGACATGGAACAAATATTCATTTTGTAAATGATCGCCCTGAAAAGTTTGTAATACATATTCGCATTTCTTTATAAACAAAGGTAAGACCCTAGAGTCCCCTTCAAATACTGGAATAATTTTTAATATTTCATTGGGAACACGGACTACACCTTCCATTTTGTAAATAACACACCCAAAAAGTAAAAATAAAGGGAAAGAAGAAGAAAAAAAAAAGAATATCTATACGTTAATGCTCGAAAATATTTATGTCAAATCTCTTTATTCAAATTAATATTAATTATTATTATTTATTATTTTTAATTTATTATTTATTATTAATAATTATCCCCCGATAAAAAAACTAACTAAAAAAAAATACCTAAGATCCCTGTGGAGTAGAAACACATACACACACAGTAAAATAAAGAGCAAAGAAAAGTAGGAAAGTGAATAAGAATTGGATCACTCACAGTCCCGTCGTCTTCACCATGCTCTGAATCCCTCGATTGGCTGGAACTCTGCTTGGCTTGGACCCCTCCGATGTATATTTAATAAATTTATTTGTTCGATATAATCTCCGCAAAACGTTGAGACGTACGTTGATGCCTCAGATTTTGATAAGGATATCAACTCGAAGATTCCGTACCGGCTGCGCCAATTAAATACTCGGTCGAGGTTTTGACTTAAAAAAATAATTTTATTTCAGACCAACAGAGTTCTTACTACTAATTTAACAATCGAAAGAATTGCTTAACTAACTTAAGTCTACGTTTTTATATAACTAAAGTGCTGATGAGGTGTTTGTCAGCTGTTCTACTTAGGAAGAGCTGACAAAGCTGATCTGGGCAGGGCTGCCACTCTTAACTCGTGCGAGTAAATCTAACGACGCATACAACGGTGATATAATTTATATGCATTGGTTCTCTTTAGCTGGTAAATTATTTTACATTAGCTTAGTTGGGTGCTTTATATGCAAATTGGTTGTAAGCCGTAAAAGTTTTGTCTTTTTTGATACTGTGAAGAAAGTTCGGTCCTAGAAAAGATGGAGATTACCATCTTCTACCCAAATTCGTAAATCTTACAAAAATACCTACTATATTAAGTGGGTGTAATTTTTTCACGTACCTAAAAGTGTAACCATGAGATCACCCTGTATATAACGTTAGCCACTTTAAAATTCCAATATGAAATAAGCTATCTCCCGCAGAATGGAAACACGAAACATCAAACACAGTATTACTAGGTAAGAGGTCGGTAAGATTGTGATTTCTTTATCTACCTATTGGGTAAAGCTAACTTTAATTCATGAAGCCCCAAGCGGCCACATCCGGCCGCGATAACAATGAAAAAGCTATTGTGTCTCGTTTTGCCACGACTGATGGGTTAAGCTTTCTGAATTAATAAAAATATGTAGGATGATTATAAATCATAAATATACCTTTCTTATATTGTTTATTGTAAAATAAATTATTTATTTAATTTTCAGAATCCTGCCAAAGTTTTAAAATAAAGTCAAAAGATGGCGCTGAAACTAATGCAACCGGCGGCGCACAAGATCCCGAGAACTCTCCATGGCGTACGATTTTCCAACGAGGAAATGCCGAAGTACAAGTCCCTTGTAAGTTTAATTAAGTACCTATCCTTATTAGTGATTGCAATAATAATACGTTTCTTGATTCTTCCAAAGTAATTAAGTAAATCTTTTAAGTACCATCAAGTACCATCGAGGAAATTGACTCCTAGGCAGTTGACGGACATGTCATGGCATGGACACGTCATGTTAGGTACGCCATCTGCCTTGGAATCAACTTCTCTGATAGTAAATACAGCATCTACCAACTATAATGAAAAGATAGGAATAAAGTTGGAAATTATACTTGCTTCTATTTCTTTACCGAAAAAATATATCTTTTAAGCCTAAAAGTGGGGTAAACTTGAAAGTCTCGTGCAGGATTCTCCGTCAACATCGAGTCTGCCGAACTACATGTCTTACCCCGGCTCGGACTCGGGCGCGCCCAGCCCCGACGGCTGTCACTTCCAGCCCGCCGCCCAGAGACTCCGACTCAACGAGCAGAGTAAGCTGGATGTGTTTTTTTAATCCTCTTCATTTATCCATCCACCTGGTGCTGGCGCCAGATCATATTTAGATATAATTAACCCACCCACTCCCAAGCGGCACCCGGGTGCCGCATAGAAATTGAAAATCTATTGTGTCTGAAATTCCCACGATCGAGGTAAGTATATCGAATTGGGTGACGGGAATCACTTTCAATCAGGTGATCCGCTTGATCGTTTTCCCCCTGTTTTTATAAACAACACCAAATATTGCACGTTGCACACTTGATAATTATCCTTATATTGGGACGGGGATACTTTAGATCCCGGGAAAGGACATAGCATAGAATATATATTTTTTATCCCGCAACCGGAACCCGCGGTTTCCGCGCGATAAACGAATTTTGGCGCTATGGAGTTGCGTCACTTTTTAAAAATAACTAAACCTATTTTTAACATTTAACTATAATAAACTAGCGACCCACCCCGGCGTCGCACGGGTATAAAATATATAGCCACTGAAAAAATGATTGAAAATCGATAGCCTATGATCCTTCACGTGGTCTACTTCACTGTGCCAAATAACATAAAAATTGCTCTAGTAGTTCGCGAGATAAGCCCTTTCAAATAATTTCCCCCGTTTTTTCCACATTCTCCTATTAATCTTAGCATGATAAAATATAGCCTTCCTCAATAAATGGGCTATCTAACACTGAAAGAATTTTTCAAATCGGACCAGTAGTTCCTGAGATTAGCGTGTTCAAGTTAGTCCTTTCAAATAATTTTCCCCGTTTTTTCCACATTTTCCTATATTTCTTCGCTCCTATTAGTCTTAGCGTGATAAAATATAGCCTATATACCTAGCCTTCCTCGATAAATGGGCTATCTAACACTGAAAGAATCATCAAAATCCGTTGCGTAGTTTTAAAGATTAAAGGGAACAAAGGGACATGAGAGAAAAAAAAGCGACTTTGTTTTATAATATGTATAGATAAATAAAACAATAAAACAAAAATAAAAATAAATAAACAGGTTCAACACTGCTTAATAATCCTTGGATTTGTTTATGCCTTAGGGATTAAGCTGCTTAACGCTATCAACCAGATACTGCAGCAGCGCGCTGAGCTAGAAGCCAACCGAGTTACGCTCTCTGGTCTTCTAGAAGAGCTGAAGAGAAAACTTAAGAGAAGGGTAGAAGAATGCCACTTCGAGAAAAAGGAGAAAATGAAGGTGAGATCCAGAATTACTATAATATTTATGCTATCCTTTTATATTTCGTTAAAATCGGATTCCTCTTTTCCAGTGTTTCTTTAACCCATCAGTCGTGGCAAAACGAGACACAATAGCTTTTTCATTGTTATCACGGCCGGATGTGGCCGCTTGGGGCTTCATGAATTAAATGGGTATTGATCTGACCACGCAATTTGTTTATCAGCTATACTTAACTGCGATTTCATTTTCTCCTTAGGCCCTCAAACAAGCCAATCAGCGTTTAGAGAAAGAGAAGAACAGCATCGTCTTCGAGATCGAGCACCTCAAACGCCATCTGGAGAAGGAGGAGTCACACCACCTGCAGCACGCTAGGACCGCTGTTGCCCAGGTATTTGTGGAAGACCTCCACTTAGTCCGTCAGCGACTACAGTGCTCCAAGGCTTCAAATGAATTTGTCAATGGGCGCCGCTGTAAAAATTACGTTTTTGTATGAAAACAGCGTTAGTTCCTTTTCTCGCCACGTTCATTTAAGGCTGCGTTTCCACTGAAGCGGAGCGGAGCGGAGCTTTGCGGTGCCGAATTGACCAATCACCATGCTCGAAATCTTCGCTCCGCTTCGCTGTCATTCCGCTGGAATAGCACGATTGGTCAATTCGGGCACCGCTAAGCTCCGCTCCGCTTCAGTGGAAACACAGCCTAAAGCCTTGTCGAGCTGTTATGCTACGTTTTGATGCTTGCCGAACCACGGCAAGCCTCCACAAGCCACAAGCCTCCACAAATCTCGCTTTGCATTTGTAAGTCGTTTTCACGCTCGTGAACGCGTCAGTGTATTACGTACATCCAAGCATGGCGGACACCGAACTTGTGTCGGCTATTACGTTTGGTTTCCTATTATTTTTAATGCTCTTATAACCAAAAGTATCATCACATAACATTATAGTATTCTATTAATTAAAAAGATAAAACCAACTTCAAAATTGTACGTCATTGAGAATTAAAATTCCCTATCTCAAAAACTACTGAACTGATTTTGATGAAACTTGCACTGTTCCCTAGTTCAACAATACCTAGTATAATAAAAAAAAACTCAAATCGGACTTATAGTTCCGGAGATATGCGAACACAAGCATAAAAACATACATACATACATGTACATAAACTTTTGAAATTTGGCACATTTGTTCAGACGCTGATATAGACTAACATATACGGAAATTGGGCAATTCTGGAAATATTACATACATACGGGTCGAATTGATAACCTCCTTTTTTGAAGTCGGTTAAAATAAATTAATAAACAAATGAACTTCATATCTTTATGGTTAACATCCCTGGGGTTCCAGATACACGTTTCGGTTTGGTAATATTCCAAAAACGATAAACTCTCTGCGTTCGACCAGCCACTCATTTTGTGTATGACGTGCGTTCGTCGCGAGATCACAGCGGCTACTAAGCGCGAGCCAACGTATGAACCAGAGTTGTTACGAAAAAAACATATTGTTTTAAACAATGTGTTTAAAACATGTTTAAAACTTATTAGGAAAAAAACATTGATTTTTTCATCCTGTTTTTTAACAATGTTTTAAACAGCGTATTAAACATGTTTTAAACAACATTCTAATTGACAAATACAACGGGTTCATGTTTAGAAAATAAGCTTTTTATTATTATTATTTTTAATTAGAATTTTCTTATAATCTGAGTTAATAATTTAATAAAACTTAATCTAATTATCATTACCAATTATTTCTTCTCTTTCCTGCAATTGTAAATAATCATAATGTTTTGACATTTTCTTATTGAGATATTTAAAAACTGTAACCAATTTGGCTAATTTTTCATTGGAGAGACGGTTTCTCAATTTTGAGTGTACAATACCAAATGTGGAAAATATCCTTTCTACAACAGCTGAGGATGCTATTGTAGTGTGAACTTGGTGTGCTGGATTCATCATTTCTGGGCAAACATTATCTTTTAGGGCTTGCCACCATATCAAAGGTTGAACTTCCACCAATGCATGTTTGGTAAACAAATAATTTAGACGTGGGAGAGCCATGCTTCGGCACGAATGGGCCGGCTCGACCGGAGAAATACCACGTTCTCACAGAAAATCGGCGTGAAACAGCGCTTGCGCTGTGTTTCGCCGAGTGAGTGAGTTTAACGGAGGCCCAATCCCCTACCCTATTCCCTTCCCTTCCCATCCCTACCCTCCCCTATTACCCTTTTCCCTCTTAAAAGGCCGGAAACGCACCTGCGGCTCTTCTGATGCTGCGGGTGTCCATGGGCGACGGAAGTTGCTTTCCATCAGATGACCCGTTTGCTCGTTTGCCCCCTTATTTCATAAAAAAAATCATTAAAGGGGAAGACCTGTGCTCTAAAATATTAATAGGAATTCTTCACTTTCACGTCGGTTATCATCGCCACAGATTATTATTATATATTTGTAGACAGATAAGCGTCTTAGAAGAGTTTGACGGCTCACGAATTGACATTTGATGGGACAGCTAGCGCCATCTAGAATTGGTTCGATTAAAACTCCATAGGTGTGTATGTGTGCGTTTATGTTTGTATGTGTGTATTAGGATATTATGGGGATAGGATATCCTTGTCAGATTTTTATGTTTCAATAAACTTGAATTTGTAAAAACTGAGTTTGTTATGTTTAGTTCACATAACAATACCCAATTTTCACAAAAACAAAGTCTTTGAAACATAAAAATCCGACAATATAAAACAAATAAAAACAAAATTTTGACGAATATGATTATTTATTGTTTTTACTTTTTGGTCAATATAAAGTCCCTGCCACCGGTTCGCTGACCCACCCACCGAGAAGAACCGGCGTAAGAAACTCGGTGAGTCTATTTTTTTAAACAAACAATGCTAGAATACATACATCATACACACTCTGTTTAGATTCAATTAAATTCGTAAAATAAAAGTTAAAACATTTTGTTATGCATCACTCAATCAAAACTAATTATTTACATTCAATTGAAATTAAACTGAGTTTACAACGTTACATTCATAACACTATTCAATCAAGTGTTTTAAAATAGTTACAGAAATGTTATAATTATTCATAATAACGGGTTTTTTGTTAATCTGGCTCAATCCATAATTTACTGCTAAGATTTAGAAAAATATATATTACGTTATACATGTTTGTACAATTGATAATAAATAGTCTGAAGATTTTTTTTAACAATCAATCTACAGTTTGCATTTTTTCCGTAAAACATTTTGTCATGCATCACTCAATCAAAACTTATTATTCACATTCAATTGAAATTAAACTGAGTTTACAACGTTACATTCATAACACTATTCAATCAAGTGTTTTAAAATAGTTACAATAATGTTATAATTATTCATAATAACGGATTTTTTGTTAATCTAGCTCAATCCATAATTATTTACTGCTAAGATTTAGAAAAATATATATTACGTTATACATGTTTGTACAATTGATAATAAATAGTCTGAAGATTTTTTTTTAACAATCTATCTGCAGTTTGCATTTTATCCGTTTAATTTTTTTAATGAAGAATATTATGAATAAACGAATTATTTACATTCAATTGAAATTAAACTGAGTTTACAACGTTACATTCATAACACTATTTAATCAAGTGTTTTAAAATAGTTACAAAAACGTTATTAATCCTTTTCGTACACTAAAATATGACAATAGCATCATGTATGTATTCGGTTCTAATTTTGTAGACTCATGGATTTTTAGGGTTCCGTACTCAAAGGGTAAAAATGGGACCCTATTACTAAGACTTCGATGTCTGTCCGTCTGTCCGTCCGTCCGTCCGTCTGTCTGTCTCCAGGCTGTAACTCAAGAACCGCTATAGCTAGACTTCTGAAATTTTCACAGATTGTGTATTTCGGTTGCCGCTATAACAACAAATACTTAAAAAAATAATAATACTTAAGGGTGTCTCCCATACAAGAAACGTTATTTTTTCGGCCTTTTTTGCTCTATATAAAAAATGGCAACAGGTAGGCACATTATATTTTCACGAAGGCCCTTATTGTATGTCTACGTCAATAATTAATTAAATAAAATAAAAATTTAAGGGGTGCTCCCATACAAGAAACAATTTTGGCCTATTTTTGCTCTCTAACGGTAAGGAACCCTTCGTGCGCGAGTCCAAATCGCACTTGGCCGATTATTTTGATACAGTCACCCTTCCTTAGGTTTTATTATCTGTAAGAATAATATATTATTCTATTCAGTAGCGCATTTGATGCGTAGGTCCGCTTCGGCGTTGTCATCCTTTCTCCAAATCAGTATTCATCTCCTCCCATATCAAAACTGTTGGTTTCGTTTTCTGCATGTCACTGTAAAATTAAAATGATTTATTTTAACGTACTGTTATAATATTTGTTTTTTAAATAATACCTTATCTAGACCCTAGAAAATAACTTCAAAAATTATTTTTATCGCCAAATCTCACGGAACACATCGTTTGCGTCCTACGCATAAAAAAAATCTATTCAATAAAGCAAAGAAATAGATTATTATTTGTTCATAATGTTATTTGGTTCCTATACATACATATTTCGATTTTCCATGGAACTTGGCACTCATTTAGATCTCCATCCTTTTTACGGCGAAGTCCATAGACAAGAATAATGTTTGTATGGAACTTGGCTTTCCATTTTTACATATTTTATGTTTTTGGTGGGATCGTCCTTTCTTTTGCTAGTCATCTTCATTATTCTATACATTCTATCCCATAAGCTTTCCTTGTTTTGTGATGTACAGAATTGTTTCCAGCTGGCGGTCTTTGTGGTGAGTATCAGGTCTTTGTACTCTTCTAGTGCTTTTAGGTAATTATGCACCACCATCTCTCTTCTGTCGCTGTTTGCCTTATTGATTTTCCGTCTTAGTCTTTTTACTTCATTTTTCTTTTCTTTCAGTTCTGGAGTTATGAAATTTGGCACACAGGTCGTGTGTAATGGAGGCACTTCACATGGCTATTTGTATTTGCTATTGGCTATTTGTTGTAATTGACAACATTATTGACGAATACGCAAACAAGCAAATAAAGGCAAATACGACCGTCCACACATAGACATTGGACGTCAAATACCAAACTTTTTCTTGATTTTCTTTACTTGCCTATTTGACTCCTTTGATGTGCGTCAAAACCGACAAACGTACGGATACGTGTATTTGGAATTGATCATATTTGTCAAATAGGCAAATAAGGCCAATATTTGTCAAACATACCGTCTACACATGGTGATTGTTTGGCGAATACATCAAATACGCAAATACAAATAGCCAAGTGAAGTGCCTCCATTATATGAAGATTAACAAAAAATTAAGAAATTTTAGAAATCGGTCAAGCGTGAGTCGGCACATCTACGAACTTTAGAGGCTACTTCCAAATGCCCAAGCGTTATGAAATTTGTCACACAGGTCGTGTTTTATAGTAGATTAACAAAAAATTAAGAAATTTTAGAAATCGGTCTAGTGTGAGTCGGCTCATCTACGAACTATAAAAGGCTACTTCCAAATATAATAGGGTTATGAAATTTAGAACACAGTTCTGTGACACAGGTCGTGCTCGTGTGTTATATATGTAGATTAACAAGTAATTAAGAAATTTTAGAAATCGGTCAAGCCTGAGTCGGCTTATCTACGAACTTTAGAGGCTACTTGCAAATATCCTAGCGTAATGTAATTTGGCACACAGGTCGTGTGTTATTATGTTGTATATATTATATATATATATATATATATATATATATATATATATATATATATATATATATATATATATAATAGTTCGAGTTCGAGTTCGAGTTCGAGTTCGAGTTCGAGTTCGAGTTCGAGTTCGAGTTCGAGTTCGAGTTCGAGTTCGAGTTCGAGTTCGAGTTCGAGTTCGAGTTCGAGTTCGAGTTCGAGTTCGAGTTCGAGTTCGAGTTCGAGTTCGAGTTCGAGTTCGAGTTCGAGTTCGAGTTCGAGTTCGAGTTCGAGTTCGAGTTCGAGTTCGAGTTCGAGTTCGAGTTGACGTTGACGTTGACGTTGACGTTTCGGTTTGAGTTTCGGTTTGAGTTTCGGTTTGAGTTTCGGTTTGAGTTTCGGTTTGAGGTTCGGTTTGAGGTTCGGTTTCAGTTTCGGTTTCAGTATCGGTTTGAGTTTCGGTTTGAGTTTCGGTTTGAGTTTCGGTTTGAGTTTCGGTTTGAGTTTCGGTTTGAGTTTCGGTTTGAGTTTCGGTTTGAGTTTCGGTTTGAGTTTCGGTTTGAGTTTCGGTTTGAGTTTCGGTTTGAGTTTCGGTTTGAGTTTCGGTTTCGGTTTCGGTTTCGGATTCGGTTTCGGTTTCGGTTTCGGTTTCGGTTTCGGATTCGGTTTCGGTTTCGGTTTCGGTTTCGGATTCGGATTCGGTTTCGGTTTCGGTTTCGGTTTCGGTTTCGGTTTCGGTTTCGGATTCGGTTTCGGTTTCGGATTCGGTTTCGGTTTCGGTTTCGGTTTCGGATTCGGTTTCGGATTCGGTTTCGGTTTCGGTTTCGGTTTCGGTTTCGGATTCGGATTCGGTTTCGGTTTCGGTTTCGGTTTCGGATTCGGTTTCGGATTCGGTTTCGGTTTCGGTTTCAGTTTCGGTTTCGGTTTCGGTTCCGGTTCCGGTTCCGGTTTCAGGTTTCAGGTTTCAGGTTTCAGGTTTCAGGTTTCAGTTTCAGGTTTCAGGTTTCAGGTTTCAGGTTTCAGGTTTCAGGTTTCAGGTTTTAGATTTCAGGTTTCAGGTTTCAGGATTCAGGTTTCAGGTTTCAGGTTTCAGGTTTCAGGTTTCAGGTTTCAGGTTTCAGGTTTCAGGTTTCAGATTTCAGGTTTCAGGTTTCAGGTTTCAGGGTTCAGGTTTCAGGTTTCAGGTTTCAGTTTTCAGGTTTCAGTTTTCAGGTTTCAGATTTGAGGTTTCAGGTTTCAGGTTTCAGGTTTCAGGTTTCAGGTTTCAGGTTTCAGGTTTCAGGTTTCAGGTTTCAGGTTGAGGTTGAGGTTGAGGTTTGAGTTTGAGTTTGAGGTTGAGGTTGAGGTTGAGGTTGAGGTTGAGGTTGCGGTTGAGGTTGAGGTTTGAGTTTGAGTTTGAGTTGGAGTTGGAGTTGGAGTTGGAGGTTGAGGTTGAGGTTGAGGTTTGAGTTTGAGTTTGAGGTTGAGGCTGAGGTTTGAGTTTGAGTTTGAGTTTGAGGTTGAGGTTGAGGTTGAGGTTTTTGTGCTATACGTAGCACTACATTAATTATATAATTAGATAATATTTATAGAATTTAATTAACCTACCAAGTTTAAATTAGAAGTATTATGGATCAGGCTGTTGATGAAGATGATTATGATCGGTGAAGTACATCTGAACTTGGCATTGGTTTAGATTTCAACTCTTTTTTAGGCCAAAAATCAGCCTATAGGAACTAGGCCCTATTTTAACAGGTATGTTTTTGATGGGATTTTATTCAGCAGCGTCGCGTTGTTAATATTTTAGCTATGGTCAATCAAAAGTGTAAGCTGATATTCTTTTTTTTTTAATGCGCAGGGGAAACCCGTCATGGGTCCTCTGGGTTGGGGATGTGCCTCAGTTAAGCTGAAGCACCCCGGGGGTATGTGGGACTCTTACCCACTAAAACCACCTGCGGTTTGCCTTCAGACGTATACGGAGGGATGTCCTGGATCTGTCTAACGCAGGACTCCCTCCACAACTGGCCGGTCTACCTCAAAAGGGACCGGACTTCCACCAAAGTAAGGGAACGCTCCGGCAAACTGAAGCGTTCCCCTCGGCGCCGGGACTAGCTAAGCCGGGCAGGTTTCCATCCTTGCCCGGAGCCCCGGATTAGACGGCAGTTTGGAGGTTCGCGTAACGAGTTAGCTGATATCCTTTAATTAACATTAATTAACACATATTATGCTAAATTTTACTGCATTTCACATTGATACTTTGAGGAAAAGACATAGGATACTTTAAATCCCGGAAAATGGTGCGGTTTCCGGGCGATAATCGAATTTTGGTGCAACGGAGTTGCGGGTCATCTGATATATTATAAATGTACAAGATTGTCTCGTTTAAAGGCGATTTAGGGCGACCCCCAATGTAAGTGATTAACGCCACAATAGACATAACTACCAGTAGTTCGACTGCAAAGAAATGGACAGGTTTCAATATCTGTCAAATTCGTCGGGTTTCACTAGGATTATGAACGGAATGTGCCTCGCGCTGGCTGATATAATTTATTTTTAAATATTTAAAATAAATTTCAAAATTGGATTCTGACAATTTTAATCGCATGTGCCAAAATACAAACAACAATACGACCAAAGAGGAACACGTCCAGCGAATATGTCATAGTTTTAAATTCGTAGGCAACAAGTCAACAACCCTAGTGACGATTTTCGTCATAATACGTCAAATTTAAAAATTTCAACATCAGTTCTAAGTCGGCATACTCTATAATTCTGTCTACTCTGTTAACGCTACCCAAAACATCAGCCAATCCCTGTATCTAAAGGTAGGTAGCTCCCTCACCCGCGGGAGCATTCACGTGTAATGTAACATTATACGAGTATATTCGTTTTTCAGCATTACATTACAAAAATACCTCCCTGACCGACGAGCATTAGCTATGTCCGCTATGTATGTAATGTGTATATATTTATTCAACTTTCGTTTGGCATATTCAATAATTGAATGCGTCAAAATCCACCCGCGTTGAAAGAACAGTGTCATAGCGAGCGCTACGATTTAAACACGCGTCACGGGCATGCCTCACGTTCGCTGCAAGCGCTATAACGCATGCCCTTGATGAACAAAAAAGGCCCAGTGTGGACAAAGCTATTCACCTGTAATGTAACATTAAAGATTCGACTTCAAGCATTACATTAAAATACTACCTCCCTGACTGACGAGCATTCGCGTGTAATGTAACGTTCGACTTTGAGCATTCCATAGCTAGTTGATGTTACAAGTTTTATCAAGATATTACACACTGTATCATTACAAGGTGCGCACTCGAATCTCCTCTCTCATTGAATGAATGCTCGAAGATTTTTTTTATTTATGCCCTAGTGCCTAGACGATAGCTATTAATATACTTTAATCCCTCGATCGTGGGAAACGAGACACAATAGATATTCTTTTTTTTCGCGGCCGCATGTGGCCGCTTGGGGCTTGATGGGTTAAAATAAATTATAAATATGCTGCTTACCTTTTTATTTTATTTTCGATACAGCTCACAACGCCCACAATTGAATTGCAAAAAGTGCCACTGATAGCACCTTTTAACACTGAAAAATTTAAACAAGAAATTAAAAAAAAAAACATAAAATAAGCATGTTCAAGGAATATTTTTTATGTTCTTTCGTTAATATCAGGAAACTGCAGGCAATATTCAATACTTATAATTATTATGTGCCTGCTTTTTTAGGGTTCCATACCCAAAGGGTAAAAACGGGACCCTACTACTAAGACTTCGATGTCTGTCCGTCCGTCCGTCCGTCTGTCTGTCTCCAGGCTGTAACACAGGAACCGCTATAGCTAGACTTCTGAAATTATTACAGATTATGTATTTTGGTTGCCGCTATAACAACAAATACTAAAAACAAAATTAAATTAATAATTTATTGTGGCTCCCATACAACAAACGTGATTTTTTCGGCCTTTTTTGTTCTTCATCAGTAATGGCAATTGGTAAGCGCATGATATTTTCAAGAAGCTTGATTGTATGTCTACTTCAATAACTCATAATAATATTAAAATAAAAATTTAAGGGGGGCTCCCATACATAAAACACAATTTTTGGCCTATTTTTGCTCTATAACGGTACGGAACCCTTCGTGCGCGAGTCCAACTCGCACTTGGCCGATTTTTTATTAATATTTAATGCGTTAAGTATAGTCTGTCAGAAAAGTGAAGAAATTAAAAAGTGGCAACATCGTAATGTCATCCCTTTTTTCTTAGATTAATTTGAACACTACGATGTTGCCACTTTTTAATTTCTTCACTTTTTTGACAGACTATACTGACGCATTAAATATTAATTTAAAAAAGTACTAGCTCGATATACCCACCGCAGCCGCGCTGGTCCAACGATTTTAGAAATTTTTACTTATAAAATAGTTATTTTTAGAAAAGACTGCTTACCTTCGACGTTTCTTGTCGTCTGTTTTGATGATTAACTACAACTGCATGCGTTGTTTTTTTCATCCCACGAAGAAGGATGCACGATGATATTAAACGAATCGCCCACAAATTACACTGGAAAAAAAAACGTTTAAATCTTTGTTCGCTGCAAAAATAAATAAAAATCAACATGAAACATTACACTTCCCTCGGCAAGCAAGCTCTCACTCACTTGAGACATGATAGTCTTAAGACACAGCTATACAAATCACATGAAGATTTACACAAATCTTCATGTGATCCTCAAGTGAACAAGAGCCGTTTTCTGCTTTGAACATCTTCTGCATCTCTCGAAGAAAACTGTAACAAAAATCAGAATGTTAAATGGATTCAATACTCAACGTAAGAAAGTTATCTGACATGGTGATCTAGTAAAAAAAATATTAATAAACTTGTATTTCAAAATTGTAGGCTAAGAATTTTGATACTTGAAATTTAATATATTATGTCAGATAAGTTTCTTGCGCTGCTTATAAGTCCGACTGCATGAATTTTGTCACTTTATTATGCTAGATACCTATTATACAATAGAAAAATTAACAGAATTTTCGTGATATGTATAATGGAGGCACTTCACATGGCTATTTGTATTTGCGTATTTGATGTATTCGCCAAACAATCACCATGTGTAGACGGTATGTTGGACAAATATTGGCCTTATTTGCCTATTTGACAAATATGACCAATACACAATACACGTATCCGTACCTTTCCACCACAAAAGAGTCAAATAGGCATGTTTAACAAAATCAAGTAAAAGTTTAGTTTTTGACGTCCATGTGTGGAAGGCCGTATTTGCCTTTATTTGCTTGTTTGTGTATTCGTAAAGTACATTATGTGAATAAATGATTTGATTTGTGATGGTATGATAATAAATTATTACTGGACTCAATAATATTAAGATAATTTATAAAGTCATATACTTACCAACTGGTAAATGAAGTTTTGGAACTGCGGTTCTTTTAAGGCGACTCCCAGCACCATACTTTGCTTTTGCTTCTGGTTCAAAATGTCTATCGCAAACTCTATATTTGCGATAGTCGAAATTTTCCTTATCAAATTTGCTTGGGATGAGTTCCAACCAAGCTCTATATACTAAAGGAAATTTCGGTGACGGAAATCTATGTACGGTCTTCGATCCTAAAAAAATATGGATTATGGATATCATACAGAAAAGAGTCTGAATCATATGATAGAATCAATCAGTCTTGTAGAATAAGAAATCTAGTAGGTATTGTATACTACGTAGTATGTAATACTATGTATTACGTAGTGTGAAATACTATATTATATTATGTGTATTCTTAAAGGTAAAACGAACAAATTTTGCTGATCTGATTTTATTTACAATTAAATACCGTTTATTATTATAATACGAGGTAGCGAGGTTATGAAATTTATATTTATGTTTATATTCCAATACTTACTTTCCTTTCGCGAGCAGCCAAAAATGCAATAACTACTCATTCTGATTAAATAATATCACTGTTAATATAAAATTAAGAGCAATAGACTTTTTTGGAAAAAAATATTTAGAAACCAGCCGCCTTATCGGCAACCATTTTCTAAAGAATGTTGCATATATTGACTATACACTAAGAATGTTGCTAGCAATATTAATGATTCAAAGGCCTAAATTACACGGTCAATATTATCACGATTCTAGTATCACGGGATTCACAAATAGTACTGCGATACTGCGATTCGGCCTATTATATTGATGCGTGTAATACCTGCCAACGCGATACAAAACGCGCCTAATGTACTCACCCTTTCTTCGTTGTAGTCCCCGCTGTCATCCAACATTGTGGCACGATACATTTAAGTATTTTCATCACTAAAATCGGTCGTTTGTATCGCCACAATATCACGTTTACATCGCTATAAAACAATAACCGTGTGCTAGAGCCCTTTTAAATATTTTTAGAAGTTGGTATCACTTGTGATCAAAGGACTAGTATCCAGCTATTAAAAACATATTTTTTCTTTTTTCTTAGTAGCCATATATGGCGAGATCGTTCATTGGTGGAACACCGTTTCCACGGCTCTGTCCCCCCCGTGATTATCGCAATGTCAACTGTCAGTGTTATTGTCAATGACAAAGAAAGGCGCGCTCCGCCAGTGTTGCCATGGGGCAAAGGAAAATAAACCCATACAGTCAAGTTAATACAAATAAATCAATGTTTTAAACATGAATAAAACGTCTACATAAAACATTTAAAAAAACATTGAATTAAACATAAAACATTGATTAAAACAAAAAAATCATATAAAACTTGTATTTATTTAAATTTTCTGTTTTTTTGCAACTCTGGTATGAACACGTCGCAAACGTTTGCCGCAAATGCCTTTTGATCTCTGTCCAAAAACCGACACTACTCCCGATCGTCTACAAGCGTCCGCAAGCTCACGCAAGCCAAGCCATTTTACCTGTTTTCACGCTCGGGCTTGTGGAGTCTTGCCGTGGCTCGGCAAGCATCAAAACGTAGCATTACAGTTCTTGCAATCTATGAGCGCGCGGCGCCCTTAGTTGTGTGGGTGACCATATCTATACACGCGTACATGGCTCGCTCGCTACTGATTACTGAAGCTGCTCCGTTAGGTACGCACACTAACGAAAATGTCTATTCGTATTTCCAACTACAAATAAAGGCTACGCGCACTCGTAGATTGCAAGAACTATACATATGTATAAGCCGACGTAAATTTCTATTTGTTAACAGAGTTTGACAAAACGCGACCAAACTACGTAGGTCCCCCATCAGCCTATGAATCAACTTCTCTGATAGTACATAGTCGCTGACGCCAGATAGGTACCAATTATTATGATGAACTGCCGTTGCTGGACATGCTTAGTGCTGATTTAGTGCTACTGCAGTTATAGGCTCCTAATGTATCAATATAAAGCAGCACTAGAATAAGAAAAATCGCTTTTTTTTTTCTTTTTCTTTTTTTTTGGCAACTTGACACAAAGGATGTGTATGTTGTGCCACAGACAAGGTAAAAAGGTAAGGAATATGGCGGGAAAACCATATTCCTCCTATTATAATTTTCATCATCGTTTTCATGTATCGTCAGGTCTAAAGTCTAGTCAGTCTAATTAAAAGTCAATACAGTCACAGGAGTCAAGTCGGTCGATTCAGTAAAGTGGTAGACGCTTTACTGAAACTTTCGATGGAGTTTTGGAGGGAACACAAAATAGCACGTTTCTGGATATTACATCACTCTCCTACACTTGTGCATGAACACGAATATCTAATGGTTAATATTCTACCAATATTACACATTAAAAACCCAGCTAACACAATTTTAGGAAAATAATACAAAAACACAACAGCACTCTTTCACATGCCCGCCAAAACTCCGCTTGTTACTTGTTAGTATTTCTGTTGCTGTTCTCCTTTGCTACAAATGATATTAAGGGTGTGTTTCCACTGACGCGGAGCGGGGCGGAGAGGAGCTTAGCGGTGCCGAATTGACCAATAACCATGCTCGAAATCTCCGCTCCGCTTCAATGGAACAGCACGATTGGTCAATTCGGGCACCGCTAAGCTCCTCTCCGCCTCGCTCCGAGTCAGTGGAAACACACCCTAATTCTGACCGCTTACCACGGGCTGGTTGTCACAATGTTTTGTCTGCTATTACAGGCGATCCAGGGAGTGACGAAGCTACATTCAGATCACCTGTTCACGTCCTGCTCCGTCTCCGAGCTGCCCAACATCGTCAGCCGAAACGTGGCCAGGAACGCGCCTTCCAGAGTAGTAAGCAAAGATTATGTTAGAAGTGCGATAGCAATCATAAGTTCAAGTAAAAGATACAAGTAGTTACTAGTTAGTGATGATCTCATGAAGAACCAATTAACCATATTGCCTTGTCAAATGTATTAAGGGCGTTCCTTACGGAG
The DNA here is from genome assembly GCA_963422495.1 of Polyommatus iphigenia. Lineage (NCBI taxonomy): Eukaryota > Metazoa > Arthropoda > Insecta > Lepidoptera > Lycaenidae > Polyommatus > Polyommatus iphigenia. Next base: position 5,659,477 of record OY730188.1, read on the forward strand.
ATACCGTAATTTACCGTATTTCAAGCCTTATAAACTCATAATTTGAAAGCTACAAAGTTATAATAAAAATACAGCAATAATCTTCAGTATCTCAACATTCCTTTCCCCGTTTTAAATTTTCTAGTGTTGTTTGTTATACTCATGATATCAGCTTCCAAAGTAAACCCAATTTATTAAAATTTAAGCATACATTCAGCATCTCCTTAGGATTTACAAATTACAAATTACTTTTATTTGAAACACACGCCAATAGATTGACAATATCATAAACTACATATTCCCCGTTTTAAATTTTTTTTAGGACAATTTTGAACTTAGATAAGTAAAAAAATAGGGTTTTGGTGCGATCTCGGCAACGCGGCAAATGTATGGCCAAGGTCGTTTGCTCGGGGGACGGCCTTAATCAAGCTGTTTCTGTTTTAGGCAGACAATAAGCTGGCGGCCGCGCGACTGATGCGTGACATCGCCGAGCTGCGGCAACGCGTTGCACAGGTCGAGGCCAAGCTCGCCAACGAGCTGAAGGTAAATTATACGAATTATGTGAATTCGACGAATGTGGAGATGCTTTTACACGCTAGCCTTACTTATGACTCCTTTGAGCCGCATCAAGCGCAATGTATTCGACAGTTATTGTTACTTAGCTTTGTTATAACTTAATATAACAAACATTAAATAAACATTAGGTACTACTAAATTTTAACTTGCTACTTGCTACTAAATTGTGTGTTTACATGCAATTAAGTAACTTAAAATTTAGTTAACTACTTATCTACTTAATACGTGTAAACCAGCCATTAGGTGACGTATGTGGCGACGACGACGGTTGCCTTGACCAAAGAGGATGTAAACTGTACACTACGTAACAAGAGGTCGGACTTAAAAGAAAAAAAATATTCATCCGTTATTTTTTTAATTTGAAACTGAAGTTAAAATTTTTAAGTGCAAGACCTTTCACTCTAAACATACCAAAAATTAAAAAAATAATAATAAAAAAGAAAATGAGCTCAATTAAATGTTTTATTTCAATAAAAAATATTGTACATAGCTAAATAAATAGGCTAATAAGGTAAATTAAACAATAAAACAGATTTAATCCACAAGCTTTTGTTGATTTCTATTATTCAATATTATAATATTACAGTACAGTTTTATGTATTTTATTTATAAATATAATAGAATAGCTGTCTATGCTACTCTACTAACTACTTGTTTGGCTTATACAGTAAACTCTATATAGGGAGGGGATTAAAGCTGCACGTCCACCAGGTCGGAATCGGTATTTGTCAGGCGCAGAATGACGTTCCAGTACTTCTAGTGCAGTTCACAGTTATAGTCAATACTATACATACAAAGCAACAAATCCGTCCGCTGCGTACCTACGCTCCGATTCCGATCCAGTGGACGCGCACCTTTATACATACACACTTATGTATCATGTTTGTTACGCCCAGTATACGACAGCTGAAATCTATCGCGTGGGCTCAGGCCAGCTGCATACCACCTCACGTCTTGATCAGAGGATTTTTCCTTGGTGGCCGTACCACTCATAATCCCATACCTTCCTTCTCCTCCTAAAATCTCCTTAAGAGCTATTGCTTGCAGACTAAAATGTTGCAAACTAGTATAGGGACCTAAAAATCTGAAATTAATGAAAAAATTTTCATTTAGTACATTTCCATACAGTTTACATAAATTATTAAGTATAGTTTAACAACCAGTATTATTACAATAAAACAATATACACATTTCAACATTTTCCAAATTAACTGTATACTGATAAGTGATATACATTATAATATTTTCTATGAAATAATAATCTGTCTTTTTCATAATATTAATATAGTGTTGTAAATTATTGTACAAATATGCAAATAATACTACGACATACTTTGTATTAGAACATGGTATGACATAGTTATGTTTTGCTTCGATTTATCAATTTACGGTTGTATTTCCATATTACAATGGCTTACCTTTCGTTTTTCAATAATTAATCCACTTAATTTACAATTTTTGTTTGAATTGCTACAAAATAATTTTCACAAAATGAAAATCGAACTTTGAGTTTTAAACTTCTTCTTCGTCTTTTTTCTAATGTAGTTTATATCCTTTATGGTCTTTTTTATCAGCCAATCACAGTCGACCTTGCACAGATTATGTAATTTCATTTAGTTGCTACGTTTAAATTTGGAACCCAATTTTTTTTTTGTTCGGAAATTTCGTCCACCTGGCCTTGACAATGAATCTGTTACAGAATGGCCGTCTGATATCAAAGAGAATATATCTAATCACTACGCTTTAGTCTGATATTTTACTTGTAAAATAGCGAACTCCCATAATTAATATACATATTTATCACAAACCTTCCTCTTTAATCACTCTATATATTAAAGAAAACCGCAATTAAAGGGAACAAAGGGACATGAGGACAGAAAAAGCGACTTTGTTTTATACTATGTAGAGAGTCACCTAAGAGTTACGGGGTTGTCAATTCATCAAGAACAAAACTTGGAATATTGGCTTAGGGGGGACCACTAAATTTTAGGTGTAGTTGGTGAAAACGGGCATTAGTACCTGTCGCTTACCTAAGCCTCTCAAGTTGGAGGTCCCCAAATTTTACGGCTTGCTACGCCTAACTTTATCATAATGATCAAGTTATAATGTAAATTGTAATATAAATAAATAAGTATCGTAGAAAGTTATATAATTTTATAATGGAATTAGTGTATTTCCAGCGTAAACGGCAGGCTGAGATCGACATTGTGCGACTGAGGAAGGAGCTGTCATCGACCAAGAGCTGCGTCGCGTCGCTGCGCTTGCCCGTCGCTACTAGAAAACCATGTGCTAAGTTTGCTTAGAACAAACCTATTGAAGAAGGTCATGGGTCATGAAAAATTGAAGAGGAAATGGCTCTTTGGCTACACGGTCCACGGAGAAATTCCACAAATAGCTTCCTAGTTATTATCAGCGAACATTCTACACTACTCCTAAAGCAGTGTTTCCCGTACTTTTTCAGCCACGGACCCCTTAATTAAATAAACAGCCAGAAATCCGGATTAGGTATATATATTTTTAATATTACTAGTTGTCCTGGTGAACTTCGTGTCACTTTAAAACCTTCCCTGGACTTCTACGAATATTTTAAGACTAAAATCAGCCCAATCCGTTCAGCCGTTTTCGAGCTTTAGCGCGACTAACACATTTGAAAATCCATTTTTAGGGTTCCGTACCCAAAGGGTAAAAACGGGACCCTATTACTGAGACTTCGATGTCTGTCCGTCTGTCTGTCCGTCTGTCTGTCCATCTGTCTGTCCGTCTGTCTGTCCGTCTGTCTGTCTCCAGGCTGTAACTCAAGAACCGCTATAGCTAGACTTCTGAAATTTTTACAGATTATGTATTTCTGGTGCCGCTATAACAACAATACTAAAAACAAAATAAAGTTAATATTTAAGGGGGGCTCCCATACAACAAACGTTATTTTTTGGGCCCTTTTTGGCTCGTAATCCATAATGGCAACATATAGACATTTGAAATGTTCACAAAATCCTCAATTATACGTGTACTTTGATATTAGATAGTAAAATTAAAATAAAATAAATAATTAAGGGGGGCTCCCATACAAAAAAAGACATTTTTTTTCCTTATTTTCGCTCTATAACGGTACGGAACCCTTCGTGCGCGAGTCCGACTCGCACTTGGCCGATTTTTTATTAAATATAAGATTAAGATCCAGAGATGACACCACGGACCCTCATACATATTATACTCGCGGATCCCCAGGTGTCCGCGGACCACAGGTTGGGACATACTGTCCTAGAGTTATATGTTTAAAATAGGGAGTGCCTCCGCTGCCGGCACCGGCTCCCAAAAATATCAGTAATGGGAACCGGCGGTAAGTATACTGCCGGCAGCCAAGATATAAAACAACGGCTGCCGGCGCTGGCACTCAAAATGGGAGCCGGTGATAATGCGTAAAGCGCTAGGTTCCAGTGCCGATACACAAATTTTAAAAAGAAATTATTATAATCTCAAATAAATTCGACTTTACCGACTTCAAAAGGTGAAGGTTAGGTACCTATTTGTTCGGCTGTGGATATTTTAGTTTTTTTTGTGATGCATTTTCTTAGCTTGGCTTTACCTTAGCTACCTACCTTTTTTCAGTTACCAAATAGTAAGATTTTGCACTACAGTTATAAACCCCGTGATATACTTCCGAAGGTACTGAACAGAACTTCAGGTTCCTTATACATGTTAGAGAGTTTCAACGTTGCTTAAAGAAGCAAAGATAATATTGTATTATGCTACTATGCAGATCACATATTTTATCAGTGCATCATCATCACCACCATTAACCCATCAAGATTCAAGCCTCATACGAGCACCGGTGATCGCGACAGCAATAGGCTACTTGACCTACTTTTTCTTTATGCTAATCGCTTCTTAATCATTCATTTTCACAAAAAAAAACTAATATTTTAATATTTTACACAGTAGAAACCCATAAAAATGTTTATTGAAAAATACGCCTCTTAAATGGCGCCGAAAACACTGTCCGCCATAGTGTGACGTCATACGCTTTGTATTTTAAACTCTCTTTATTGAACATTTTTTTATGTGCTAAATGTACGAGTCTAAAAGTGCCCAAAAATTATAAAAGAATTAAATAAGAAATTAGAAATCATTTGTAATGTTGAAAATTTTTGTAGAAAAGTTTTGGCCATTTCATTTCCCGTCTACAATAAGTGGAGATAATATATAAAACTGATGTTTTAAGCGAATTATTCAATAAAATATATTTTACAAATCTTTCTAGGCTTATTCTTATTATTTATGTACAGATAAACTTACATATAACGAGCGCGATAAATAAAAGATATTAAATTACTATGAGGATGACGTCACATCCAAATCGGAAGTACCGCAAAAGCGTTTTCGTCAGTACAAATCCTATTTTCATAAAATCATATTTTCAAATCGACTTTATTTATCAATCATAAGCTTTTATTTGATGATAAGGGTGAAATATGGTTTCCTAGGCCAAGTTCTACTAGAAATATGCATTTGTTCAATGAAATTGAATATAGGTCAAGTAGCCTATAGAATACAATAGCATTTCCAAGAATCCCCGATCGAAGGATTCAAATATGCATCCTTACAATATTATGACTATTTATGACCTTATTATTTGTACTTTTCATAGTCCTTTAGCCTACGAATAATATAGCCTTTAGCTCAAGACTGATGTTTTTGATCATTATTCTGTCATTTGACAAGCGATGTTTGCCGAATAGGCGCCGGCAGCCTATTCGGCAAACATCGCGTGACTTCGGCAAACTTTGGAGTTCGGAAAACAGCGCCGGCAGCCATTTTAGCAACCGGCGCCGGAAGCCATTACGGCAACCGGCGGCACCGGCAGCGGAGGCACTCCCGTTTAAAATTTGTTATGTGAATATTTTTATATTTAAGACAAATCGTTGTGTTTTAATTAAATAAAAGGCAGTATTTATTTGTTAAACTTGAAATTTTATTTATGTACTTAGTTACTTTGTAGTATGCTGGTAGCCATCCTGTTTATGAACACGTTAACTGACTCTTGAGTCCACCTGACTCCTGTAGACTTGCTCCTGAGAGACTCTTAAGACCTAAGCCATTCCTAAAGTCCTACTACATTCTAATTCATATTTCCTACCAGTAAAGCTGGAGCCACGTAATACGTTATATTTTCATGTTTCAAATCGCTATTATTAAATAAAATACCATCGAGGAAATTTATTCCTATGTAGTTGACCAACAGTTGACGGACCTACGTCTAGCTTATAGCTGTGATCGATCGGATGGGTTTGGATGGGTTTGAGTTTTGACTTAGGTTTGACTTATGGAGTGTAGATGGAGGAGAAGTGAGAACTATCTCTGTACCGTATATAAAAAGTGTCCCCTGAAATGCGTTGGTGGCGCTACAGTAGCAACAGGGTAAATTTTAAATCATTTAGCAGCTTTGATTTCAGCTATTTTAGGTTATATTTTTCAAAATATATTGGTTTTATTTATTTTGTTATTTATTTTATTTATTTATTAAGTATTTTGTCACCAACGGCTACATTCATTCCCTTTGCTGCAACTAGCGCCACTTTCAACTGTTATTTATTGCGTACAGCTGGACACTTTTTCAAATATCCCCCATATAAGATAGTTCTCCTCCATCTACACTCCATAGTTTGACTTATATCGTTTTCGGCATCTGCACTGCCCCGGGGCAGGGTGGGTCGACAGGATACGGATAACGGAAACAGCCAAAATTTGAATTAAGAACATAAACTACGTATTGCACTATGATGATCCACGGACCACGAAGCACGTGGACTTAGTGCTATACATAGTTTATGTTCGTAATTTAAACTTCGCTTATTTCCGTATCCTGTCAGCCCACCCTGCCCCGGGGCAGTGCAGATGCCAAAAACGATATAAACCCGACCAAATTACCTAGGTCCGCCATCTGCCTAGGAATCAACTTTTCTGAATCTCTGATAGTACATAAATCAATACCAACCTGCCAAGTGCCAACGCCCAACTTTGGTATTTCCGGATTTATCAAGATTTAAGTTTAAAAACTTTTAACACATTTGTGCCCTCAACACTGACCTCCATTATGCCTTAACAATAATTGCGTATTAAAAAAAGAATTCGATGTCAAGTACTCAGTACTGTCACCTTGACATTTGTGATTTGACAGTGTCGAGTTGATTTTTATGTGGATGTGTGTTTAATGTAGTTTGTTGTTTAATTTTTACAAAAATCTTATTTTTTTTAAATCTATAAACTACTGGTAAACTATCGTACAAAAATCTTAAGGAATACCGGTTGTTATAAAAGCATCAGAACTGAAGACAGAATTTATGGTAAAGTACTTGTACATTCTTTGCCACCAATTTCTGCAAAAGCTCGGCAACAATGGGTGGGAAAGCAGAAAAGGGTACACCTAAGTATATAGCGAATAAGATAAAGGCTAAAGGTCTCCAGAAATTGCGATGGTACTGCCAGATGTGTCAGAAACAATGTAGAGATGAGAATGGTTTCAAATGCCATACAATGTCGGAATCTCATCAAAGGCAGCTGCTGCTATTCGCTGATAATGCGTCCAAGTACATAGACCAGTTCTCTAAAGAGTTTGCGGACGGCTACCTGGAGCTGCTGAGCCGACAGTTCGGCACAAAGAGAGTAAACGCAAACAAAGTATATCAGGACTACATCGCTAATCGGTAAGTTATAATAATGTTTTTGCATGATAGGCTCATTTAGCAAACAGATTAACCCATCAATCGTGGCAAAACGAGACACAATAGCTTTTTCATTGTTATCGCGGCCGGATGTGGCCGCTTGGGGTTTGATGAATTAAGAGTGACTGCTCTGGCCCATCAAGTAACTTATAATTAATATCTATCATTTATCACTATCATTATACTTTTGCTGTGTACTAAAACAAAATTTTCAAAAAATAAAACTTTCCAGTGACCATCTTCACATGAATGCTACACAGTGGGAAACATTGACTGAGTTTGTGAAGTGGCTGGGACGGGAGGGCAAGTGTGTAGTGGATGAGACGGAGAAGGGATGGTTTGTGACATACATAGACAGAGACCCTGCAACCATTGCCGCTCAGGAGGCTAAGGCAAAGAAAGAGAAATTAGATAAGGATGATCAGGTAAACTAATTATAATAATAATTGAAACTCAGACAAAAACATATTTTATTTAGTATTTTTTGTAAATTTGAATAGCTTATGAATTTATGACGTATGTGCAATATCCAATTTATTAACCATCTTTTAGGAAAGAATGTTGGAGTTTATTCAGAGACAAGTTGAAAAAGGCAAGAAAGAATCCTCTACACAGGAACCCTCATACACTGAGTTTAAGAGGGAAAACAGCCAAGAGAAGCTGACTTTAAACCTTAACTTGAAAAGAAAACATGAAGGTAATAAACATTATATTAACCCATTAACCCCTGTACGAGCACCGGTGATCGCGACAACAATAGAATACAATAGCATTTCCTAGAATCCCCGATCGATGGATTAATAGTTTATGTAGAAACTATAAAATCCATTACATTTCATAATTAAAAACACACAATTTATGTGCTTATTCAATATTCGCTTTTCAGAGAAAAAGCCAGAAATACCAGTCAAAACTGCATTCAAAATCAAACCCAAAGAAGAACTGACCAAGAAACAAAAGACTGAGGAGAAAAATAAACAATCAGCCCTGGACGAAATCATGGCAATACAAGAGAGGGAAAAAGAAAAAGCAAATAGGTAAAAAAAAAATTATTTACATAAAATAATTTCATGTGAGACCCCTCGTGACCACGGCCGTTGCAACACGGCTAAAACGTCGAGAAAAAGTATGAACTCGTAGTTGCATTACTATTAGAATAAGTCACGTTAAGTCTCGATTAATAAGCTTTAATTTCAATAATCTTATAAACAATGACATAATAATGGCTCTTTTTGTATTTTCAGAAAAGACAACTGGTTGACTGAAGGTATTATTGTGAAAATAGTAACAAAATCCTTGGGAGACAAATACTACAAAAGGAAAGCGATCATAGAGCGCGTCATAGACAAATATGGCGCGCACGTCAAGCTGACAGACGAAAACGTCAAACTAAAATTAGATCAGGTAACACTGAAAAATATTTTTTTAATGCAACATTTGTGGTACTTTTTAAAATTTTAGAGCATTTTCGGCATCTAGAACTGCCCCGGGGCAGGGCAGGCCGAATGGATACAGAAATAGCCGAACAGAACCGGTGATCCACAAAGTACTTAGATTTAGTACTAGTATTTACGTAGTTTATGTAGCAATTTGAACTTCGGCTATTTTCGTATCCATTCTGTCCGCCCTGCCCCAGGGCAGTTCTAGATGCCGAAAACGCTATTAGATTAAAAAATCCATGCAATCCTTTGAAACATTTTCTTTTTCTCTTTTCAGAATCATGTGGAAACAGTAATACCGTCACCAGGGAGACTTGTCAAGTTTGTGAATGGAGCTTACAGAGGTGAAAAGGGAATACTGAAAGATATTGATACTGACAACTTTTGTTGTACAGTTGAGGTAAGATCTATACATAATATTATTATAAAACAAAGTCGCTTTTTTCCCCTCATGTCCCTTTGTTCCCTTTAATCTTTAAAACTACGGAACGGATTTTGATGATTCTTTCAGTGTTAGATAGCCCATTTATCGAGGAAGGCTATAGGCTATATTTTATCACGCTGAGACTAATAGGAGCGAAGAAATAGAGGAAAATGTAGAAAAAACGGGGAAAATTATTTGAACGGGCTAACTTGAATGCGCTAATCTCAGGAACTACTGGCCCGATTTGAAAAATTATTTCAGTGTTGGATAGCCCATTTATTGAGGAAGGCTATAGGCAATATTTTATAATGCTAAGACTAATTGTAGGAGAATGTGGAAAAACGGGGGAAATTATTTGAAAGGGCTTATCTTGCGAACTACTGGAGCAATTTTTATGTTATTTGGCACAGATAAGAAGTAGACTACGGGAAGGACCATAGGCTATCGATTTTAATCATTTTTTCAGTGGGTATATATTTTATACCCGTGCAACGCCGGGGCGGGTCGCAAGTTTTCAATAAGATCACCTAAGTTTTTAATTACCGTACAATTCACCGTACCCTTGGTTGTTGTGTTGAAGAAGAAGGGGATTCAAACATCTTCTACAACTTTTATGATGTTCAAAAAAGTTTTATAAATTGAAACAACTAAACTTACTTTAAATTAACTTTCCCTATTATAATCAGGAGTAAACTTTAACTGAGCCTGTTACCTTAACCCAAGATACTACGAGTATTACAATTTAGAATTTACATTAAAATTGTAATAGTATCTTTTATATTATCAAGTAGGTAGCAACATTATTTATTCGATCGGGGATTCTTGGAAATGCTATTGTATTCTATCGTTGTCGCGATCACCGGTGCTCGTATGGGGCTTGATGGGTTAAAATATTTGATTCAGTTTTAAAGATTAATATTGTGTTAATAGTTGGTTCCACAAAGGATAATTATCCTTTGTGGAACCAAAATCACAGAATACATAATAGTACCTTACGTACAGAAGTCTCACTCCCGAGTTTAGGTATGATAAACGCAAGCGTCCGGTCACCGGACTAGTCTCAATAGGCTGGCACTCGCATACGCAGCGCACACATCCGCGAAACAAAAGTAATAGTACTCGGCCGCCGCGCCGCCGCCGCGCCGCTCGCCTGACAGCCCTGGCAGATTGAAGCGAGACGGCAGACAGTTATTGTACTATGAACGCTAAACGCTATGCGAAAGGTTGAAATAAGTTTGTTTTCCAGAATAGTAGGTAAATATCTCGGCCATTTCGCGCCGTTTGTATGGAAGTGAGACAGGCCTGCCAAAATACATATTGTATATTCCTATATTAGACTACCTACCAAAATACTTTTTTTATTTTTGCTTTTCTATAGCTGGGTAAAAATACACTTATACCATGGGATCTTATCCAAGAAACTCTTGTTTATCTTCAGATTGCCGAAGGAGTGCTGATGGGGCGGTCGGTGAAGAAAGTTCAGTACGAGGACATCAGTAAACTGGCCACGTGATAGACATAAGTATTTTTAAATATATTTTTTAGCTGATTTAATTATTTTTACTCTTACCAAATGCTATTTGTAGCAAGTATTTTTAAACTCAGGATAGGTTACTATGTATGTTTGACAGTGATATCTCCATAGCAAAAAATGTCATCATGTTAAGAGTAATTTTTGGAGGACACGTCTTTTTGCCTCAACAGTTATATCATGTCTATGTATAATAGTTTTTATACACGATAAAAGAAAACAAAACAATCATTTTCATTAATAAGTAAATTTATTTCGTAAGATACAACTTTGATAAAATTCAATAAAAAAACAATTTTTCCAGTCCAAACCTTTGTTAGGGATAAGGCACGGGCGGGTAAGGCACAGGATCTAAAATCTTCATATACATTTTTGAAAATATCAAAACAAAAAAAAATAATAAACTATACTAGAGCCATCTTTCGGTCCAAAAATTTATTTGCCTGTGTTATGAATAGGCGTTTTGCTCTTTCCTTTTTAAAATACTTTTAAAGGAGCTTGGTGTAAAAAAAAAAAATATTTTTCAATATTTTTGTCTCTATGATAATATTTAAAACAGACGCTTACAGCGTTTTTATAATACGTTTTTATATACGATCTATAAAAATATGAATCACGGTATTATACTACACGCAAAATAATTAAAACGTTAAAATAAGCACTTACAATTCATAAATTCTAAACGGTTATAAAAACTATGATAATAATATATTCTCATAAGTAAATGTCAAGCTTAAACATTTAAGGCATCGAGGGAATAATCTGTAATAAATTGTAGGTATTAAAAAACTGCATTTGGTACAATTTTGTAGAAAAAAATGTAAACCTGGCAACACAGTGATGTCATTTCTGACATAAGTACAGTTGACATAAGTACTTTTTCTAAGGTTTTTACAAGCAATAACATTTTGTTAGTGAATACTTCTGCGTTCATCTAAATATTATTTCGCACTTTAGTTTAAACATTACGTTTTGTGTAAATAATATGTACTTTAACTTTAAAACTTGTCTTAAAACTTTAAAGTATTTAACAATAGTGGCAGTACTACTTAAATGTCTTGTTTGATATTATGGAGGCACTTCACATGGCTATTTGTATTTGCTATTGGCTATTTGTTGCATTTGGCAAAATTATTAACGTATACACAAACCAATAAATAAAGGCAAATACGCCATTCCACACATTGACGTCAAATACCAAACTTTTACTTGATTTTGTTTACAGGGCTTGTCAAACATACCGTCTACAAAAGGTGATTGTTTGGCGAATACATCAAATACGCAAATACAAATAATATAATAATAATAATATCTATGGACGCTTCACACCACGTCAGTCTGGCCCCGTGCTAAGTACCTGAAGGACTTGTGTTACAGCCTACAGGTTGGTACCTTGTCTGATGACAACGGAAATATATTTAATACTTTTATACTATATATGTATATATATATATATATATATATATATATATATATATATATATATATATATATATATATATATATATATATATATATATATATATATATATATATATATATATATATATATTTAAGATTTTTTATTATATCATACACATAGTTAATACGCATCCTTGACCCAGGAACATTGAAAAACTTTTTGTTCCGTCGGCGGGATTCGAATCCGCGACCCCCGGCTTGAGTTGCCACACACTAACGGCTAACCATTGAGCCACGGAGGTCGTCGTCGATAGCCATGTGAAGTGCCTCCATTAGACATAACGTCCAATAATCTTTATCCCCCTTAATAAATCTGCTATCTTTCTCTAATACTCGTACGTTGGAAAAGTCAATAGAGGAACAAAGATAGCAACATGGATTACTGTAAGCGTGGAGTAAATATTTTTTGGTAATAAGGGGGTATAGTTTTCACATTAACTCTTATGATAATAGTACAGGAACTAAGCCGTCCACTGCTAAGACATACATTCGGACATTTTAATAACATACATTGCCATACTCATATTTTGTGCCAAGAATTATTACACAAAAATTATATCAACAAAGAAAAAAAATTATCGCACTTTAAAAAAACTATAATTGTATACTCATTTTTGGTAACATTGATTTGAATTTATGAATTCATCAACTTTTCTTTAAACCTACATTTAAAATGCCACTTTAAATACAAAATAACTAAACTACTGAATCGCTTTACCTATGCTTTTTGGATTGGGTTGAGCTTCTTCAGCCTTTAACTCAACCTTTAATTTTTACCATGTCTTACGATGCACAAAATGTCACCTATGCTAGTCGAATTATATAACTGCCATATAACTTCCATAAAAAGCATAAGTAAATTGATACAATATCATGTTACATAATATAAAACACCTTCTATTATTTCTGACACAATCAGTTTATCGTCAAGTGCTCAAACCTTTGTAATAGAAGACATTTTCATAACGCTAAAATAAAAACAGTGATTCTTACATCTACCTTATTTAGTTTTAAGCATTTCACCGCAAAAATTGTCATATGTTAGGTGTTGCCTGCAGAAAACATAAATCTACTAAATCGGTAGAAAAACTGGTTGCGCTGCATTCAGGTAAAAAGTTACATTTAAATATTTCTACCGATTGACCGGAGCTCGCACTTTTACTTCTACGAATTTAGTAGAACCTACTTATTTCTATTGTGTGATGTGTCTACTGAATTCTCGGTAGAATTCAGTAGCGTATTTAGTGTTATTTCAGCAGCTTCTCCTCCTCAGAGCGGTCCTTGTCGTGCGGCTTGAACGACGAGTTTGTCAACGGACTCGCAGACGATGGCACAAACTGGAAAGTATTAAAATTAATTAAAAACTCAAAAATGCCAGAATTCTGCTCGTGTAAGCCAATCTAGGTCTTCAAAAATGTCTATAAAATATGTCCAGTAATGTCTATTGAAGCCGATAAAATCAAGCGAAAATAATAAGAGTTTCAAAGTCGAATACGAAGAGTGTAGACTTTCAAATTACTGGCATGTGTTGCCATGTCCTGTTTTTTGTGTTCACACAATTAATACTTTACCTTAATTTAATATCTAGTTTTTGGAACATCCAACGTCTGTTAGCGTGAAATGTAATTGTTAACATTATCATTTGAAATAACTAAAATAAATTGTTTTTATCAAATAGGTATCTAATTTTAATTTATAATACTTATAACTATTATTCAAATCTTGCAACTTGTATTTAAATATAAATTTCAACATCATACCACAAAATGTTATAGTCAGGACAGTTTAAGGTGGCACCAGCGGTCATTGACCTTTCTAGTCTAGGAGCTAAGTGAAAAATACTCGCACTGCATTCTGTTAACTTAAAAATATAAGTGAATTCTTGTAAAGAAACAGACTATTATAGTTTCATCGAAAAACGACTTGGTTACCTCTTCGTATGATAATCTCAACTATATATGAGTTTAAAGTGATTTAATTCATACTGTGTTCACATTGTGTATGCAAAATACGATATCACCCTTAGACTAGAAACATCTGTCACTTCATTGTCAATCGCGGTTTGTACAGAAAATGACAAGTTTTTTGACAGGGAGTCAATGACCTATGTATAACATACCTGTTTTTGTTTGTTCGGTGTTTTGTCATTCTCCTTTATATCCGGAAGCTCTTCCACCTTATCTCCCTCAAGCAACAACTGGAAATTTAATTATAAAATATGTACTCAAATGTTTTAACCCTAATGACTATCAGTGAAATCACTGGTAATATGTGGGTAGGTTCAAAGGAAGTAATGCCTTTATATCCCTTTCCAGAGGTAAAAGACAGCAAAGCATTCCAAAATTATTCATGTAAATAAAGCAATTACGGTACTTTTATATCCAATTATTGTTATTATTTTGTTTTGTTGTTGTTAGAGGCCAGATAACAATATATGTTTTTATATTTATAACTAATAAAATTTAAATAATCATTTTTATTGATGAAAAAACCCTAATTGCTTTAAAATTTCATGAATGCCTTTGATTGTTCATAAAAAAGTGAAAAATCAAAATTATTGAATTTTTCCACCGGATATCTCTTCTAAGCCCTTTTAAGATTAGCTCAAAAGAATAATAAAAATTTCTAGATTTCTTGTTTAGAAATAATCAGCGTTTTTATGTTAACATTAAAATGGTGACTATTAACAAATGAAGAAAAGCATAACATTTAAACAAATTGTGATAATTTATTTTTGTTGACGGATTATTGTTTATTGATATGTCTACTTAGTACCCAATTTTTTTTATTTCTTTATATTAATATTTAATCAGTTAAAATATATTTTTAAGTTCGCGTGGCAGATTGCGGCAATTCACGCGAAACCCGAACCAAGCGTTTTTACCGTTACTTTCGCCGCTCATTTAAAGCTATAAGAATTATTGGTAAGGTTCCAGGATCTAAGATTTTTTTTTTGGAAATTTCCTGCTCTTTAAGGATCTATTTTCAAATTTTGATTATCTCAAATAGTTTTCGAAATATTAAAAAAAAAATCCAAACCCTTCTTTTTATGTTTACTTAATTGTTTATAACTATTGCATTTTTTTTCAGCCCCTCTTGGAATTTTGATAGAATGTTCTAGATGGTATTCCGAATCGAATGAGACCAAAATCATAATTTTCGGTGCATGAGATCAGGTTTTGACGAAAATGGCACTTGTTAATCAGACTATTATGTCTATAAGAGAAGTTGATTCATAAGCAGATGGCAGACCTACGTAATTTGGATGTATTATTTTCCTCTATGGTAATTTGGTCGCGTTTAGTCAAACCCAGCCGTGAGCTGACGGATCGCGACACACATTGAATCGATATGATTCGACGTGGGTCTGCTACTGCCTATGAATGAATTTCTTCGATGGTACAAAACACACCTTGTCGACTTCAGGCTCGATCTGCTCGTTAGTTCCGCCCCTGTTGAGGGCACCCTTCTCCATCAACGTCGCGCGCTTCGCCGCCAGATACAACGATCTGCGAAATTATTTCATCTATATCTATACATATTATAAAACATTAAAGTCGCTTTTTTCCCTCATGTCCCTTTGTTCCTTTTAATCTTTAAAATTACGCAACGGATTTTGATGATTCTTTCAGTGTTAGATAGCCCATTTATCGAGGAAGGCTATAGGCTATATTTTATCACGCTAAGACTAATAGGAGCGAAGAAATAGAGAAAATTGTGGAAAACGGGGAAAATTATTTGAAAGGGCTAACTTAAACGCGCTAATCTCAGGAACTACTGGTCCGATTTGAAAAATTATTTTAATGTCAGATAGCCCATTTATTGAGGAAGGCTATAGGCTTTATTTTATCACGCTAAGACTAATAGTAGAATGTGAAAAAAACGGGGGAAATTATTTGAAAGGGCTTATCTCGCGAACTACTGGAGCAATTTTTATGTTATTTGGCACCGATAAGAAGTAGACCACGTGAAGGATCATAGGCTATCGCTTTTAATCATTTTTTCAGTGGCTATATATTTTATACCCGTGCGACGCCGGGGCGGGTCGCTAGTTTTGAATATAATTTTTAAGAGATGTTAACGTAGGGATGCCGTACTTCAGGTGATCCAGTAAATACAATAGCTGTATCGCAGTGGAATAACGCATTCGCTTCGACGCGTGAGATTACTGGAATAAAAGATGTTTGTGCAGTTTAGGATCTGGGGTCGTACCACGAAACCGTTGGACCCAAACAATCGAACGAGAATATCGTGTCCTACTCTAACAAACGTGAAATTACGTTATTAGAGTAGGACGCGGCATTCTCGTTCAATTGTTTGAGTCTCAAAACGGTTTCGTAATAGGCCTTCTGGAACGCAAATTTCGAGACATAATGATGTACGTTTTAAAAATAACACTATACTGTACTCGGCGAAACAAGGCGGTAGCGGTCTTTGACTCCCTGTCAAAAACTTGTCATTTTCTATACAAAGCCACGATTTACAACATCTGACACTTAAATGTCAATCGCGGTTTTTGTAAAAAATGACAAGTTTTTGACAGGGAGTCAAAGACCGATACCGCAATGTTTCGCCGAGTACAGTATAGTTATTAATAATTGTATAGGAGCCGAGGAATATACCTCTTGATGGTGAGGTAGTAGACTTCAGCGATGGCCTTGACGGAGTAGTCGGGGACGAAGGAGTGACGCAGCATGGAGTCCATGTTCAGGTTCTGGAGCGAGCCCAGCGTCGAAGGCGCGGGAGTGTCCGCTGGAAAGGCAAATAAGATGAATCTTTATAACAGTTTGTTAGAATTAATTAGGAGCTTTTTGGGCATATGATGGAAAGGCCATGGTGGGCCACATTCCCACCACTGCAACTCCTGGACAACAGGATCAACAGTGGTAACCAACCACGAAAATCCTTTCATATGATCTCAGGGAGCCCGAGAGATAAGCTAAATCTGTCTTGAGACCCGCAAAGAATTTAATCAATCAAATAAAAAACTTTAAGAGCCGGAGAGGTGGTTGGTTTCTGCTTTGATTGTACAAGATCATTATGATTCTTTTTTGACAAGCTCACTTATAAAACAGAGACTGTCCTAATGATATTCGAAGGTACCATCGAGGAAATTAATTCCTTGGCAGTTGACGGACCTACGCCCTACGTCATATGGTCGGCTTATGTCAATTCAATGTTAGCTGTGATCGGTCACGCGACCAAATTACTTAGGTCCGCCAGATGGCGGCTAGGCAGATGCCTAGGAATGAACTTCTCTGATAATACAGTCTCGTAAATTTATAAGGATCTTCTTTTGCAATTGTATTTGTATGAAACAAGGCCGAAAGAAACTTGTAGGGGGCAAGCCCATCAACATTTATTGTTGAACTACTTACCCAGTCCCACGTTCTGCGTGAGCGCCTGTACGCCGAAGTACGTGAAGGGTCCACCCTCGTAGACCAGGTTCTCCCGCCCCACCGTCACCTCCACGCGACCTTCTAGGATCAGCACGAAGTAGTCCACCTGAGGAGGTCAGCATTGTAGTAGAAATTAGAGTTACGCCATGAGCTTTAAACTATTTGATGGGTGCACCTCTTTCCTATGTTATTTAGGGCATATTTAACCACTTCCTGATAAGTGTCGGATAGACTATCCAGTATCCACAACTTATCTGACAGATACTCATACTTCATCTGTCAGATAAGTTGTGGATAGCCTATCGGCTATCCGGCACTTATCAGGAAGTGGTGAAACACGCCTTTAGTGTGGTAAGTGCTGATTATAATAATTAAATGAGCAGAATTTATCGAAATTTGTCCCTTGTCCTATTGCTGCTTGTCTCCCACTCTCGCGCTAACTAGTAGGTACCTATAGAGCATCGAACAGAATTTTGTGTTCCCGATCGCGTACGGTCTAAACTATAGGGGAACTCCTGAGCAATATTTCTGTAAGCGAGTGAATGGGAAGTAGTTATGAAATATTGTAAGGCTTTAGGCCCGTATTTTTGGTCAGTACTCAATATGCATCTCGGTCTCAAGACACGGTTCAGGCTCTGTGATTGGTTGGATGTCAACATTTGGACCAATCACAGAGCCGAACCGCGTCTTGAGACCGGGTCGCATCTTAAGTACTGACCAAAGACATGCTTATTGCTCAGCAATAGGACTATGCATACAAACATTGACTATTCCCGCATTGGAAACATGTTATTTCCAAGTTTGGTTAGGACAATGCAGGCTGATCACCTGATTGTCTGACAAGTAAGATGATCCATGCGTCGGATGGGCATGTAAAAACGTCGGTCCTGTGCCTGATCTCTCGCCTGTCGTGTCGGTCTTCCGACCCACTGGGTTATGAGAGTAAAGGAATAGGGAGTATATTGCGCACACCCTTGGGCATTATAAAATGACTCCTGCTTAATGAAAATGCCATTTAAAACGACTGCTTCCAGATGCTTACCGGCTTGCCCTCCTGGAAGACGTAGCGTTTGGGATCGTTCTTGTCCTCGTCTCCTCTCAGCTTGATGTGCTGGAACACGTCCTGCTTCAGCAGACGGCGCAGCACCGTCTCCGAGATCAGGTCCGGACGGAACGGCTCCACGGCTGGTGAGGATATTTGTGTTAGCAATATTTGACATGCCATGCTGGAGAAGTCTGGAGTATGTATGCTAATGTCTAAGCCGGCCCCTAGACTAGCAATTTTATTGCCAATATCACGTATTGCGTAATATTATTGACCCGTCTAGGGTTGATGTTCAACATCACGCACCTTCAATCTAATTGTCAAATAAACTGTTCAATAAATAAAGCGTGATATTGATAATAAAATTGCTCGTCTAGGGGCCGACTAACTTAGCTACAGTTTGGCATTGCTACAGCATTAAGCCTTCACGAAATTTTAAAAGAAGGACTTTAGAAACTCTTGTATCCCACCAAAAACATAAATGTAAAAATGCTGAGCCAAGTTCCATACAAACATTATATATTTTCTTGTCTATGGACTTCGCCGTAAAAAAGGATGGAGATCTAAATGAGTACCAAGTTCCATGGAAAATCGAATTAGTATAGGAACCAAATAACATTATGAACAAATAATAGAGTCTATTTCTTTGCTTTATTGAATATCTATAACAATTTATGTTATTTAAATAATGTGAGATCTTAAACTAGATTAGATCTAACTTGGCCAGTTTTCATTACGTTAGTCATTTTTCATAAAGTTATTGAACATTTTAATTCTGATGAAAACAATTAACGTGATTTTTTGGCCTTTTTTGCTCTAAATCAATAATGGCAGCCGATAGGTTCTTAAAATTTTCACAAAATCTTTAATTGTATTTCTTCTTTCATAATAAATAATAAAAATAAAATAAAATAAATATTTAAGGGGGGTCTCCATACAAAAAACACAATTTTCGCTCTGTACGACTCGCACTTGACCGATTTTTTTTGTTTTCGGATTTTTCCCTACGCTTACACACAATTACTGAGCTGGATTCCAAATTTCAGCCTTCTAGGTCATCTGGAAGTGGGTTAGAATTTTGATCTATAGGTCAGTCAGTCAGTGATAAAAATTTAGATTTTCGGACGTTAATATCTTAATAACTGTTTGAGTTGTGCTTATGACATTTAAAGCATGTATTTTATCTCGCAAGTCTCATTATATGAGCCAAATTTGAAACGTTTACATCAAATAGTTTCTGAATTATGAGGGGGTCAAAAGTAGCTACAAATGGTTCGTGTAATATTACACACGGTGCATGCTCGCCATTCTGTTATTCTGGAACTTGGCTTGACACTCTACCGCGCGTCTAGATTCTATCTAATGCTTAGATATGATAACTTAGATCCAGAGAATTTGGCTTCTTAACTGTCGCTAAAGTAAATGACCATAACTACGAGTTAGCAAACGTGTTGGGTCAACGGCTGTCAGACAATTTATTGCAACCAAAGTTGTAACTATACAGGGTATAACAAAACTAAGTGACAATACTGTAGGGTGTGTACGTATTCCTTGTAGAGAGTTCACTGTGAAAGTAGCAGTGCTGAAAGACTAATTTTTTTTTCACTTTTGTATGGGCAAGGGCCCGAGCGTCACGAGTTTCCCCATACAAAAGTGAAAAAAAAATTGGTCTTTCAGCGCTGCTACCTTCACAGTGCACTCTATACAAGGAACACGTACACACCCTACAGTAGTAACATTAAATTTTGTTACACCTGTATGAAAATGCATCCTTTTTCTGGAGAAAAAAGTCGCTAAAGGTTCGATGGTAACTCGATTTTTTGGTGAAAAGTCCTCGTATTCCCCATAAGTTAGGTAACACTCGTTTTCCAAGAAAAACTTGTCCATCTGATGGTATACTTACTGGTGTTGAGGAACTGGAAGGTGGCTAGCACGAGCTGCGGGGACACGTGGACTCGCTGGTGCTGGTGGTGGCCCGTGAACGCCGCCAGGTCCTGCAGCCTGTTCACCGGCCGCGTCAGGCGCTTCTTCGTGCGGTTGTCACCTGCAATGTTCTCTTAAGTTCAGCTCTGGATTTATGTATAGGCAGTATAGGCCATGGCCTATTGGCTTCAGTGTCCTATGGCGTCCTAGAGGGGGCGGCAGTTCGTACATGAGGGTTGGCAAAATTAAAGTGGCATATACTCATAAAAAATACAAATCCGGCCCTGCTCAAAGTTAAACATGGTCATCGAATTGGATAAATATTGGTGTACTCCGTCCGTTAGTTTCAAAGAACTGAGGTTACATAAGCAGACGGTTGACTATTTTAAAACGAAACTAAATTAAAAGGCGAAAACAAAGATATCATTCTTCTCGTTATTTAAATGAGCCAGACAATAGCCCACACATAACAGCGAACTTTCTGGCTAAACATACCATCTGCTCAAAGACTTCTAGGCTTAGAAATTTTCATGAAATTTTTCAAAGAGGAAATAGGCCACTGTGACGAAGAAAAAGAAGACTAATCTTACAGGAAAATTTACGACTTGCGGTGTTAAATTTTGCGCGTACGAAGTTCCAGAAAACAACTAGCTGTAAATAAAGTTACTCACTGATGACGTCACTCTCGTCCACGATCTCGGCCTGGATCATCTCCTCGATGACGTCCTCCAGCGTCACCAGACCCACCGTCTCGTACACCGGGTCGCCGTCTCCCTCCTCGATCCTCTGCACGAACGCCATGTGACCCTTGTACCCTGCAAACGAACTTAAAATGTGACCTTGGAACTTTCTGGATCACCAAAGCCAAGTTATTGGAACGAAGTTCCTTATCGCGCATTGCGAAAGGGGGCTAGACGTAAAAAGTTGTAACGACATGACACAAAAGTGTCAATATATTTAAATTGTGACCATTGTCTATCGCTGCCTTGTTTTTATTAGCATTTTTCTATCTGTGAAAACTTTTAATTGGCCTTGATCTTGTATTGTATATGTAGATTCTATAAGTATGTTAGCTGTAAGTTTTCCAAAAATTAATAAAATAAAATAAAATATGTATTACAACTAGATCAAAAATGCTATATAGTCGTAAGCCGTACAGAAGCGCGTTTCTCTCTCTCTCTCTCTCTCTTTTTTTTTGCTTTGTTTTTTTTTTGTTTAGTTTTTTTTTGTTTTTATAACTTCGTTCCATCCGGGTGTCCCTTGACACCTCTCAAGTAATATTTGAAATAATTTTTAAGGATACAAATAATATGCAATCTCTTGCTTCATAGTTTGGGCTTCAAAGCTGCTTTGTGCCTCCAGCTTGATTGTGACGATTTTATTTAAAACTCGGTTCAGCTTTACATTAAAACATGTTGTTGTTTCCTATCCGCTAAATAATACCGACCATCTGTTGTATGAAAATAATTTTCTCGTATTACTCATAACGGTCTAGACGTGTTTATTTTTACAAAAAATTCGAGCCGCATCTGCGTTGTATCCGTCATATTTCACCGATTGATCGGTCATAAAGTGTGCCAGGAGCGTAAAGTAACCGCTAAAAATCGTTAAGGTCAATATGTCCTCGATATAGGAAATCGGCCGCTTCCTGTTGTAAATCATGCAAAATTTGACGTAATAATTATTTCTGAATTGGTAAACAGTCCATCCAATAAGGGATTTACCTTCCTTGAACTGCTTGAGCATGACGTCAAGAGTGACGTCCTCGAAGACGAAGTTGCAGGGGTTCTGGTAGTACTGGCAGAGCGTGCGCAGCGGCGTGTTGTCGTCGGGGTCCACGAACGCCAGGTCCTTGATGAACAGCACCGTCACGATGTTGGTCCGCTCCGTCTCGTACACCGGGATGCGGGAGTAACCTGAAAACAGACGCGAGTTACAGGTGTGTAGCCTGAACTTAGCTACAGTTGTGACGTCACACTGTATCTGAGAAACAGCACCGTCACGATGTTGGTCCGCCCCGTCTCGTACACTTTTAGGGATCTAAAGTAAAACCATAGGTAAAACGCAACGCTAATGCCGCCCCACTGAGCCATCAGTACACTTTCAGGAATTTGATAATTCTTGAAACTATATTGATGACTTAATCAATTGCCATAATATTTTATGGTGCTAACCAGATTATGCTGGACAAAGAATCAGCCTCTTTCACGTGCCATAAAGACGTAACTCAATAATTTTATCATGATTACAAAGGTACAAATGAAAGAAAGATGCAAATATTTCACTAACGTGCTTGTACGCTTGGGTCGCATGTACTATCAGAGAAGTTGATTCCTATGCAGATCGGGGACCTACGTAGTTTGGTTGCGTTACGTCAAGCCCAGTCGACAGATCACAATTAACATTAAATTGACATATTCGACCAAATAACGTTGGTCTATCAACTGCATAGGATTCAATTTCCTCGATGGTACCTACATTCAGAGAAGTTGTTCCTACGCAGATGGGGGACCTACGTAGTTGGTCGCGTTACGTCAAAGTTCAAACCCAGTCGACAGTTTTAACATTGAATTGACATGATCCGAAAAATGACGTTGGTCTTTTAACTATCTAGAAATCAATTTCCTCGATGGTATTTACCTGATTTAACAATTTCGGACATAGTCTCGAAGTCCAGAACACTGTTAATGGGCAGCATGAAGCAGTCCTTGAGCTTGGTCATGACGTCCTTCACGGTCTTCTTGCGGAGGTCCAGGGCTCCGGAAATTATGTTAACCTCTTCCTTGTCAAGGTCATTCACGTGATTCGTTACCTGAATGAACATTATTAGGAGGAAGACGTTAGGGTGAAAAAAAATATTGGGGCCACACAAGGTCGTGCCTATTTTATTTCTTTTGTGAAAAGCAATAATTAAGCGAACTATGTAGTCTTGGTATCTACTTCTTTCACAGGCATATTTTCGTTGTCAGGGTATGTATTCCTTAAAAGCTGCACACTGCAAAGCTGCATATTATACGCTGCTGGTATTTATGCAATATTGTGCAGTTTTTTGCCAAATGGAAATTAGTTAAAATTCTCAAGAATCCTAGACTGTGTCGTAGTTAAATATAATTCTGCGTAATAAACGCAAAAATCTTGGCAACGTGTCCAAACACTCGAATATTAAAACTGTACAAAACTGCCAAATGAACGTGGGTAATGGGTATAAGAGGTTTAAATTGCGCCATATTTAAAAAAAAACGCAAGAACCCACATTTTGCTATGATTGGTGATCTTTCTTATTGTTATGGCACTCCTAACATACCTTAACAAGCTCCTTTAGCCTCTCCCTGTTGTAATGTGTTCCGATTTCTTCACCCAGGAAGTAATCTAACAGTTTACTTGTTGGCCACGCCAGCGGACCACATATACCCATCACTATCTAAAACAATAACAAAACAATTTTATGTCTGAGTGAAGAAAGCATTGTCATCATCTGATGGGCTATTAAAATGGTTTTGTGCTCAGAAATGTAAACAAGGTTAAACATTTCCAATAAACGCGTGACGAGCCAAATTCAGTGAATGAATTTATTTCATTATGCGGTATGAATCATCTTTTCCCTCGAGTAAAGGTCGTCATCAAGCGAGTATTAGTTCTTTTACGTTTACGTGGGAACTGGGGTTCAAGTATATAATTAATACAGTAATTATAACACCGCACCTATCGATCGCTTATTTGTCATGCATTGTATATTCTATTTCTTTGAAAAGGCTAGGGTGATTGTGTTTGCGATCGGCTTGGCTTAAGGATTTGAACTCAGAAATGGGTGACCTTACCTTCATTATCCAAATACTCTTAGCGCCAATAAACAGGCCGTGTCTTGCGCATATCGCCTGAGGTGTGATCTCGGCTATGAACACGATCGCCAGGGTAGATCCGATAACAGCAAACAGACCCGACGTTAGATCGTCCAAAATCACAGTGAAGGTACTGTTGACTGCGACGTTACTCAGCAAAATTGTACATAAAAGGTAGTTTCCGTGAGCTCGAACCGGCATGATGGCTCGGGCGTACTTTCTCTCCTTCTCGGTACCGGTGTTGGCGATGATTCTGAGTTCAGTCCTATCAAGAGCCATCAGACCGAGGTTCAAGCCCGAGAAGAGTGAAGCCAACATCAGCAATATGACGATGAGTATCAAGGAAGCCCACAAGGGAAGCAGCTTGTTGTGGGTCGCGAGGACCTTCCACGGCTCATTGCCCTGGTGGCTGAACTCCTCGTCTGCTGAGTTCTTCGTGCAGATGTAGAATTTGTAGTCGTCTGTTGGAGGTGGAGCCTTCAATATAAACAGGGCTGAATCCTTCTCTGCCTTTGTGACCTGTTAAAAATTTACGAAATTTTTAGTACCTAAACACATTTTTTACAGGAAATGGAATGTAATCAAGGGTTTAATGACTAACAAACCTTATATTCTCCGCTTATCAAGAAGTGACACTTCGATCCGTACTTCTCCGGAACGTGCGTGAACGCAATGACTGTGTTATCACCGAACCCTGACCCGAACAGTCTCAGGTTGAAGTTCGTGTTACTGAGCACACTCGGTACCATCTCGTCCACAATTTTGGGTTCCTTATCCGACTCCTCAATTCTCAACCCCATGAGGGTCACCGGTCCCGATGCTACGATGACTGCGTTAGCTGCTGCAGGATTCTCCGCATTGTTAGAAGCATTAGCTTCCTCTGCGTTAGGTTCTACTACTGTTGCGTTCTCCGATGGAGTAGTAGTTTCTGGTACACTTTCAGCTTGGCGCCTAACTCTCGACTTCAGGTTTGGTTCCGCGAACGTCTCGACCACTCCCTCGTCCGTACTCTCCCCATCTCTGTTTACTTTTAAGTCTTTGAAATAATTAGCGAAATCTAAGTCATCACCGAAGTCTTCTAACCCATCTTCTGTGTCATCTATCTCGTTTTCAGAGTCCCTGTGAAACGAAAATGTTAGTTTATTCACTGGCAGGTCACAAACATAGAACTATGTATAAGTAATAACGTAATGAAAGAATATTACATAATATTATGTTACGTATTTAATCAACACCATAAGGGTGAGCGTAAAGGACCCCACACATTAATTACAGTTCGCCGGCAGGCGGCCGCCGTCTGGCAGTTAATCGGAAAAGATCACAGAATCACAGTGCCACTGAAGATTTTGTAGATTTTGTATCGACGATCAATGACTGTCAGGGAGTGCAGCCTGCCGACCAGAGCCTGCAGACGAACTGTTAATGTATGGGACCCTTTATTTGGCTTGTAAATATTTACGTAACCACTTCTGTACCTAACCAGAATATAGGAAATATAAGCCTAGATAGATTTGATGAAAACTAAAAGATCATGATCATTGATCACGTCAAGATTCGATAAAACAAATCCACATTTATGACTTGTTTTCCGGGATATCGATTTGAATATCTGTAACGACTTATGTCGTATTTTTATTCTTCTACAGCTGTGGTTAAGGTGACGCCGCGCGCGCGTTAAAGTGAGAGGCCGGCCCGGCCTCTCATAGGAAACAAGCAATGGAACAGCAAAAAATGGAAAGGGCGTAGCGGCAAAATGGTTTTTGTCGCGTAATTTAAAAACCAATAAATACATTTCATATAAGCTATGGACAATTTAAAGTGTATGCTTGTAGTACGAGATACGATTGCAGAACAGGTATCGAGTACACGCTTAAAACCACCATTTTACTAATATTTATGATTAGGAGAACATATTTCTACTGGGGTGCCAGTCCAAATGTGGCCGCAAATATTGTTATTTTTTTTTTTAATTGAGTTTGCGAGATAAAATGTTTTCATAAGATATTGAAAGCAAACATGGTTCATTTCACGGCAATGAGTATAGAGATTTAGAAAAGTTCAGTGTGCCGTTGGGCACCCGGCCGCAACTCTATTGTAACCAGGTGTGAACAGGTACCATTCCGATACATTTTTGCATCCATAACGTATATTGATCTTTTATACAGGGTGTAAAAAGACCACTTCCGATAACTTTGGGGTATTATTATACTACATTTTCTGATTACAAAAATGTATTTTTTTTTTAATTTTTTTTTTCAAAAAAAAATTTTTTTTAATATATTTTTTATAATAAATAACCTTTAGACAAAACCATAAACCATTTACAAAAAATATTTAAAATATTTTTTTTACTTTTATTTTTTTTTATCCCGATACGTAATCTAAAAGACGCGAATCATTGATATCAAATGTAGCGCGCTTAATAACATAAGGTCGTAAACGACCATACTGTACGGTCGCGGTAGTTTTTAACCTTATGCTCTTTCCAACCTATCAAGAACCATGACATTCAACTCTCTCAAGTAACTCAGAACTTTGACCTATGATCTCTTACCTAGGCTAATTTAATCCTTCGATCGCGGATTCTTGGAAATGCTATTGTATTCTAGAGTTGTCTCGATCACCGGTACTCGTATGGGCCTTAATGGGTTAAAACTTTAATTCTAACTCATGTACAAAACTGTAAGTAACTTTCTGAGCATGAGTAACAACTTATTTATCGATTAGTTAAAAAGTTATTCGTAAGGAACAAAACCGATTTTGTGTGATATGCGAATGCGGATCTCAGGAGTCAGGCTTTCTATCGAAATTACATACGATGCAAGAAAACTTCCGTACGTAAAACTATGGTAATAAACTTACGTGTAAAATGTTAAGTTCTTAAAGTGTTCTTATTTCTCTAGACTCTATGCATTTTGTAAGTATTCTTTAGCACTAAGCAATAATACCACCAACAACAACACGTTTCTTACACGAAATCTAACACAACACAAAGTTTAAACAAAAAAATAATAACACATTTTCCGTGTTATGCAGTACGATGATTGTGGATGGACAGTACCTAGATCTGCAATTATCGCTTTTTATCTACTACAGACGATACAGTATGAAAAAACTAGCAATTAATTAATTACTTACGTGAAAAATGTTGAATTCTGATTTTTGAATGTGCTCTCTATACATTTTGAAAATAGTCCATATCACCAATCAATAACACCACCAATAACAACACATCTCTTTTTACACGATATCTTACACGACACGTCTTATTTTTTCAACGCAAACAAATAAGAAATAATAGTTAATTAATTTACATTTTACACATTTAGTTATCACAATAATACGTTTTAAAAAGATCGTAATACGCTTATTAATTAAACATAACTCAACGGACAACCTTCAACCTCAAGATGCAAATTGGAACTAAAGTCTAATTATGCGAAAATCGTCTTTAAAAACATGTATCGACTTTCGGTAAATTCAAAGATACCGACGGGACGACCAGACCGCTTGGCGGCAACGTCAAAGCGCCGCCGCACCGCCCGCACTCGCCGCCGGCCGCTGTAGATGTACGACGCACGTGTCGCTAATCCATTTCAAGGACAATCTAAGTGTTGTACCCTATAAATTCAAAACGATGTAGTCGATATTTAAATTACCATTAAATAATAAAAATTATAACTATTATTTAGTAGGTCTACTATTCTCATTTTTAAAATTAACTCTATTAATTCATGAAGCCCCAAGCGGCCACATCCGGCCGCGATAACAATGAAAAAGCTATTGTGTCTCGTTTAGCCACGACTTATGGGTTAAGAGGTTATAAATTCAGAAAGTTTTTATCGGGATACATAGTCAAGTTGCATTCGATAATTTCGATACCGACATTACCGTGATAAAGTGATTGATAAGCCATGGCACGCGTTATGCGCGTCTACGTACGCAATGAAAATACTTTAATAATACCTAATTAATTAAATAACTTTTAATTATTGTCGCTATTCTTAACATTGAGTAGGTATTTGCTTATTTTTAGTTTGACTACAAATCAAAACGTACTCGTATGTAAAACAATACGATTTATCGATAGAAATTAGCGATAACTCAAAATATGCACAGGGATACATCCCTATTATTTTACAAAGTTTTTTATTTAATTTTGTTCAGTCGGCTGTAAACACGCGCCGCGCTGTGTACTGTGACGTTTTTGTTTAAGTTTTGTAATTTTATGGATGTTTGTAATTAATATTTTTTCTATGTTTGTAATTAATAACGGGCCGTGACATGATACGTGTCCGATGAATGTGCGATGAAATGTGAATGAACTTTTAATACTCGTAAACCTTTATGGAACGGGGGTGAACATCGCGTCGTCGTCGATAGACGATAGTGCGGTTTAAACAGTGCAGTAAAAAGTGTTTAAAGAATTGGAATGTCTCCTGTTTACTTTTGTTTCGTGTTGAAAAACTCTGCAATCTACATTGAGTTAGATAGAGCACAGCTCGAACTGCATTTCATAAAAGCAGACGGCTGATCACAGGTCAGTGAACATGTTATCAAGTATTTTTTCCATAGATAGGTGTAAGTAACTGTGTGATGTGAATTATGATTTCTTTTCCTTTTTGGCCGGAAGTAAAAACTGAGTATTTTTGAGTAATAAACTAATAACCTAAGAAACGGTAATTAATAAATTCTAACATTATGTTATCTAATAATTATTACAATATTGGTGGTTTATTCACTACCTACGGGCTAGGGCACACTACGATCAGCTGTTTTGTCTAGCGCAGGGCCGCGCGCGCGGGACTCGGCGCGGGCCGGGCGGCGCGTGGGGGCTGACTCGGCCCGGGGCTCCACTGGCGTGCGATAATATCGCGCATTTACATCAGCGTTATACATTGCGTGTTGAAAATTTTGACTATTTTAAAAACTGGCGATTTAAAGAAAATTACTTGCACCAATGGATATATCTAATGCCCTATAATAACCCCACGAAGTTATCGGAAGCGGTCTTTTGACACCCTGTATATCAAATGGAAGCTTATTTTCCTCTTATTATTACAATATAGGTGTGCCTAATTAAATCTGGCCGCAAATAAGGGGTGCCGGCTGTCAAAGATGGCAAACTATCGAAGGTTGAGGGAAAGGGAGCTAGCGCGTAACATTACGGGTCTAACGAGGATAGTGATTGTACATCATGTTAGTGTACTTAACCATCGGTTCAAACAATAGTTATAATCGGCCAAGTGCGAGTCGGACTCGCGCACGTAGGGTTCCGTACTATCATAGAGAAAAATTAGGCCAAAATTTGTGTGTTTATATGGGGGCTACCCTTATATTTTTATTTTATTATTAGTAATTAAATTGCACATTTAAGTAATTGAAGATTTCGAAAAATGTTAAGGTGCCTATCTGTTAAAGTATCGACATAGAGCGAAAAAGGCCATTTATTGATTTTATTAGTGTACCTGCATGTTAGGGGCAGAGGGCGTTATTAGTTAGTATTTCTGTGCGTCAACTAGATGGCGTTTTTTAATTAAACAGCGACGCGTTGTTGGTATTCCTGGGCGTCAATAGATGGAGTTTTTTTTAATAATTTTTTTGAGTGTATTATATAATATGTCCCTATACAGGTTTTTTGTGTTTTTTGAACATAAGTACTAATAACTTCGTTCCATTCGGGTGTCCCTTGACACCTCTCAAGTTTTTTAATTGAATATATTTAATTTACAATAAAATATTTTTATTAGGGTTCCGTACCCAAAGGGTAAAAACGGGACCCTATTCAACTCAAACTCAAACTCAAAAATTTTTATTCAGAATAAATTTTTGCAAATATTTTCTGAAAGTCTACATGATGCCTACCACCGGTTCGGGAACTAACCCGGCGAGAAGAACCGGCGTAAGAAACTCGCAGGGGGCCCACTTTATTTACCAAAAAAAGTGAGAAAAAAATTAATCTTTTAAAATAAAGTTTACAATGCTGTAACTTAAAATTATACAATGTCAACATACATACATAATTGTAAGTCATAAAATAATGTAGAAGTAGCCTTGCAAGCAGCCATCCTACTCCCAAGATGTGCCGTCGTTTATGAAATCATTGACCTTATAATAGGCTTTGGCACACAAACGTTCTTTGACTACTTTTTTAAATTTATTAAATTTATTAATTATTACTGAGAGAGCCGGTTCTTCTCGCCAGGTTAGTTCCCAAACCAGTGGTAGGCATCATGTAGATTGTAGACCAACTGCAACGGTTGGCAACAGGCGGGCCGCGGTCCGTTTGCGGACCGCGAAAGGTCGAATCTCGGACCGTGAAATATTGTACCTAATGCACTTTATACCAAGTATCAATTAATACATAGATAAGGTATTCGTTATACCTTTATTTAATTAAAATAATATTTTTAAGCTACATAGGACAAGTGTTTTTTCTAGATCTCGTTAAAAAATTTCCACAGTATCCGGACCGCACCTAAAATTACTTGCCTACCCGATGTAGACGTTCAGAAAATATTTGCAAAAATTTATTCTGAATAAAAAAAATTGAGTTTGAGTTTGAGTTTTGAGACTTCGTTGTCTGTCCATCTTCTGTCTGTCTGTTTGTCTGTCTGTCTGTCTGTCTGTCCCCAGGCTGTATCTCAAAACCCGCTATAGCTAGACTTCTGAAATTTTCACAGATTGTGTATAATATCTGTTGCCGCCACTGACCTCCATTATACAAGTACGCTGGACTGATGATACCCTTTGAAATGACAGCTTTTTTTTGTGCCTATTTGAAGCGGAATCAGCTCCCCCATTATCAGGGATAGGAACTAAAGTTGACGTAAAAATGACGTTTGAAAGTCGCCATCATGTCGCCATATTGGCGCTGATAGCAGTAGTGGGAGTATTTGGAACTAATACTAGTGATGTACAACTGTCTTTTCTATTATCGATGAAATGTTTCCAGATTCAGATAATGTCGACCATTAGGACAAAATTATTAAATTGAATAATACAAACGCCACATATTTGTATTAAAGATTACAGACTTCCTCTCCGTAATTTAGATAGGCGTAATAAATTAACAACGATTTCATACGTAAATAACGTGAAGTAGCAGTACCTATCTATAATCCATTTATTTTTACCAGTTAGCAACCACGAAAAACTAAAAACAAAACTGAAGTTTCTAACAAAAACTTTGTTGTATTGTATTTTCTAATTTCATTTCTAATATTATCAAAGTAGTGCTAGTGTAACGTATTAAAGCTGAACAAAGCTGAATAAGTGTTCTGTGTGATTAGACCCTAACTAATCTCATCATATAATATTATAAAGCGGAAGAGTTTGTTTGTTTGAACGCTCTAATCTCAGTTCAAAACTGCTGGTCCAATTTGAACAATGATTTCAGTGTTAGATAGCCCATTTTATATATTTTATCACGCTGAGACTAATACGAGCTAAGAAATAGAGGAAAATGTGGAAAAAGCGGTGGAATGTATAACGTGAAGGATTATATAGGCTATTTTTTGTGGACCAATTTGTCTGTAAAATTAGATATTTACGTGGGAGAAGCCCCGCGGAACGTCTAGTAATAATATAAAAGTTCCCTATTTATTTATGGATCTAGCAAGCCAATTTTTATCGATTTACTTTAAACTCATTTGATTTTCGCCATTTAGTAGTTTCGAAATTAACTACTTGGACATTATCCAATCCATCCATAAATAAATATGGAACGTTTGAATACATTTTTTATTGGGGTGGAGTAGGTAAGGTACTTTTTATTACCTATTTATAAATAGGTAATAAAAATATATATGTGCGATACTTTAACATTATATTTTATTAGTTACCGTTACACAGTTACAGTCTATCAAGAAAGAGTAGACGCTGAAATAAATTTTCCAATCACGATCAAATGGTAGTTTTTGCGCCTTGTATTTTCACAGAGAACGTTTGTACACTTCAAATAGTAACGGCAAGCGGTAGTAGCAATTTTCGGATGCCAACCAGGCTTTTCAATTTTTTTCAACCATATTATTCCAGTCTTCCCTCGTCAGACGGAAACCTGTCAATTATTTTAAGAGCATAATATGTATTTGATAATAAAAATCGGTTATCGGAGATTTCAATACAATTATTATAGATATCGATAAGTTTTATCGACAGAAAACTCCAGCACTATTGAATTTTATTGTTTATCAAAAATCGGTAAAACAAAGGTAAATATGTAGTAAATACGGTATAATAAGATTAGTGCCACATTTTTAAGTGCCTATATAATCAATAAAAGTTTAATATCGTAGAAATTAGCTGTTAAAATCACTTACTTGTGAACTGTAACCCCACATCCCTTTTTGTACCGCGTTTTACATAACATACACTCTTTCATAGTTTAACTATGAACTACCACCACTTATTTATATATTACTTAATCGCGTAAAACCTTTTAAAACACTTTAAAAAGACGAAAACAATTCAAACGATTAAGCCATAGAGAATCAAAATACATACGTGGTTACCAATGGTTACGTCAAATTTAGTTCCTATCCCTGATAATGGGGGAGGTGATTCCGCTTCAAATAGGCACAAAAAATAGTGAGTATCATCGATCCAGCGTACTTGTATAATAGAGATCAGTGGTTGCCGCTATAACAACAAAATACTAAGTGATTTTTTGGCCTTTTTCGCTTTATGTCGGTAATGGATAGGCACTTTAAAATTTCATGAAATCTTCAATTAAATGTGCAATTTAATTACTAATAATAAAATTAAAGTAAAATTAAAAAATAAGGGCGGCCCCCATCCAAAAGCACAAATTTAATATAAAAAATACGAGTCCGACTCGCACTTGGCCGATTATTACTATTGTTTGAACCGATGGTTAAGTACACTAACATGATGTACAATCACTATCCTCGTTAGACCCGTAATGCTACGCGCTAGCTCCCTTTCCCTCAACCTTCGATAGTTTGCCATCTTTGACAGCCGGCACCCCTTATTTGCGGCCAGTTTTAATAAGCCACACCTATATTATAATAATAAGAGGAAAATAGGCTTCCATATGATATATAAAAGAGCAATATACGTTATGGATGCAAAATTATATCGGAATGGTACCTGTTCACACCTGTAGGCCTACTACGAAACCGTTTTGAGACTCAAACAATCGGACGAGAATGCCGCGTCCTGCTCTAACAAAGTTATTTCACGTTTGTTAGAGTAGGACGCAACATTTTCGTACGATTGTTTGAGTATCAAAACCGTTTCGTGGTACGGGCCCTGGTTACAATAGAGTTGCGGCCGGGTGCCCAATGGCACACCGGATTTTTCTAAATCTCTATACTCATTGCCGTGAAATGAACCATGTTTGCTTTCAATACCTGATGAAAAATTTTATCTCGCAAACTCAATTTTTCAAAATATTTTTAAAAATATTTGCGGCCACATTTGGACTGGCACCCCAGTAGAAATATTATGTTCTCCTTATCATAAATATTTGTAAAAATGTGGTTTTAAGCGTGTACTCGATACCTGCACAATTCTGCAGTGGGATCTTAGACTATTGAACCAATCTATGTATGTACAAATAGGAGGGAGGGGTTTAGCTTTAAACAAGGTATGAGGTCAATAACTGCGTGGGATTTAGGTTATTATTATATAGTCGAGTTTGGTATCATTTTCGATTGAATCGAATGTTTAAATGCCAATTTTGGAATAATATTTTGATAAAAGATATTAAAAATAAAATAAAATAAAAAATTTAGAATATATGATTTTCAACCAACGAAAACGCTGTTGACAGGGCTTAATTAATATAAGGAGGCTGATAGCCGCATTATTCTGCATGCCAAAGACATGGTGATGAATGGAGCAATAAACATAATATTAATAATACTAGACGTTCCGCGCGGCTTCGTCCGCGTAAATCTGAAATTTCACGGAAACCGTATATTTTTCACAAATTAATAACCCATGTCTCACGTAGTCTACTATATATTCGTGTCAAATAACATAAAAATTGCTCCAGTAGTCTGTGAGATATTAGCCCTTTCAAATAATTTTCCCCGTTTTTTTACATTTTTCTCTGTATCTTTGCTCTTATTGGTCTTAGCGTGATAAAATATAGCTTATAGCCTTCCTCGATAAATAGGCTATCAAACACTGAAAGATTTTTTCAAATCGGGCCAGTAGTTCTTGAGATTAGCGCGTTCAAACAAACAAACTAACCAACAAATTCTTCAGCTTTATTTTCACATTTTCCTCTGTATCTTTGCTCCTATTAGTCTTAGCGTGATAAAATATAGGCTATAGCCTTCCTCGATAAATAGGCTATCAAACACTGAAAGATTCTTTCAAATCGGATGAGTAGCTCCTGAGATTAGCGCGTTCAAACAAACAAACTCTTCAGCTTTATAATACTACTAGACGTTCCTCGCTGCTTTGCCCGCGTAAATTAGATATTTCACAGACAAATTAGTCCACAATAAATAACCTATGATCCTTCACGTTCCTACTTTTTATCTGTGCCAAATAACAGAAAAATTACTCCAGTAGTTCGTGAAATAAGCCCTTTCAAATAATTTCCCCCGTTTTTTCCACATTTCCCTCTATTTCTTCGCTTATATTAGTCTTAGGCCTTAGCGTAATAAAATATAGCCTATAGCCTTCCTTGATAAATGGGCTATCTAACACTGAAAGAATTTTTAAATCGGACCAGTAATTACTGACTCATACTAAGATTAGCGCGTTTAAATAATGCTTCTACTTCTTCTTCTTTTTACGTTGTTTAACATCTTTATCGTGCAAATATGATTCCTAAAATGAATCAAGAATTCTTAAGTCATCCGAATATGGTACCGAACTTGGAATAGTACCATAATTAATGCCTCTATACAGATTGAGGCTCTATTTTCCTCCAGAGCAGAAGCTGCTAAAATTTAAAAAAATTAACATCAATTAACAAAAATTAAAACCGACTTCCAAGGTAAAAACAATAATAACATCCTTATAATATGAACTAAAAAGTATTAAATAATTATTCCTATCTAATAGTGCCTTTTTCCGAATTCGGCTAAAACTCAACTATTTCTGTACTCAATCTTCATAATTTTGAAGTCGGTGCCAGTTACATAAGTTTCAAATGTTTTGGCAGATTGAAGATTCAAGCTATATCTGGTACCGACTTGGAAGTCGGTTTTAATTTTTTGTTAAAAGTAATAATTTCACTCTTTTTAGTTTTTTCGCGTACTATGTACGTAGAATAATACACCTGTATAATATTATTCTACGTATCTTATTACAAGCTCACCGGTGAGCGAGACAAAATTGAATAACAAAAGATTTCCAAGAATCCACGATCGAAGGATACAAACTAGGTATTAGCAACAAATTATAAGTATCGTGCAGGAAACCGGTCTCGAACGCTTCAACTCCCAAGCGGCCACATTTGCATTGTGGTGTTATACGAATTCGGACATCTATAATAACCGGTCCCACTCGTTCGACTCGAGCGATCTTTGCACGAAATATTTTGAATGTGAAGTTTTGAGAATACACAAACTGTGTTACGCTCGTAAAAATCTCATAATTCGGTATTTTATTCGAAGATGAACTTTTCTCACATTCTGAGAATTGGGCCCCAGGTGCGCGTGGTCTATGGCGGTTGCATACTAACTACTAAGGTATAATTATATATCTATCTCGATGGTCGTCGCCGCTGCGGCTCGGCCGCTAGTGCGCGCCCGGTCTGGTAGGTACCCGGCCCCGCGCCGCTCGCTTGACAGCCCTAGAGCAGATTGTAGCAAGCGAGACCGCAGACAGTTATTGTACTATGAACGCTAAACGCAATGCAAAAGGGTTGAAATTAGGTTGTTTTCATGTGTTGTTGTGACTTGTGAGACAGGCATGTTACTTGTATTATCGAAGCAGCTTACTTCTCAGAAGTAATGTCAAATGTGTGCCTTATGCTCTGGACTTAAGGCTGAATTTGCTATGTTCAATTTTGGTGACATTGGTGACCCTGATGTGGCAATGATGATGATGATGATGATGATGAATGTAATTTGCATATTAGCATATGCTTTCAGTTCTTAAAACAGCGCCTAAACCCCCAAACTTGTATCTATAAGGAATCCGGAGTTCTCTTAGTATCTTTGGAACCATAGTATACCTCGGTGCAAAATTTTGCGTTTTGGTAGCATATGCTTAGGATGCTTCTCATAAAACCAAAATCACCATATTATGTTTCCATATAAATTTCGAGGAGTTCCCTCGATTACTCAAGGATCCCATCATCAGGTTACCACTTTTGTGAATATGGTACCAAATTGGAGTGAAACCTAATACAACAAAACAAAAATTTCGAAAATCGGTTCACAAACGGCGGAGTAATCGTTAAACATACAAAAATGAAAAAATTAAAAAAAATTAAAAAAATCCACAGCCGAACATACAACCTCCTCGTTTTTTGGAAGTCAGTTAAAAATCGCGGTGGCTCCACATATTAAATCCATCCTTGGGCCATAAGGACCAATCCTACCAAAGGAAATCTTTGGTTCAGCAATAGCCGTATAATTTACCGTACACACGCAACTAAATGTCCTTATAGCACTGCACTGTACTACTGCACACGATTGGGCAGTAGGTTGTGACGAGGAAAACATACCCTAGGACTATTTATACCTAATCATAATGTGATTCGAAATAATATTATGTATTTATGTAAAATACTTAAAAATATATTTTCATTAAATTATATTGTACCATCGAGGAAATTAATTCGTAGGCTAGGCAGTTGACAGACCAACGTCATTTGGTCAAATCATGTCAATTCATTGTTAATTATCGTGATCGCTGGGTCTGACGTAACGCGACCAAACTAGTAACTACGTACTCCATCTGCCTAGCCCCTAGGAAGTATAAGAAATCAATTTCTCTCATAGTACATAGTACTAACGATCGATATACACTTTGATATACACCGATGTATATTATGTATTTTGCAATGTGCTTCGATTCCTAATTCACGCTAGGGATGTCAATTTTTGTTAAGTACACAAAATCGATATCGATAAAATAAAATTATACTTTATTTGTTATCATTAATTACAAAAATAAAAGTGTAATCTATGACGCATACTAAGTTTATTATAGAAAGACCTTTATTGTATATCTAGGTCGCAAGTGCAGTGACCTAATAATTGCTAGCACATTATTTACCTTTTGCAATTTATTTCTCTAACTTGACCTACATTTCAATGGGCGGTGGATACTTGATAATTTGATTGTGTTACAATCATTACTTTTTAACACTTTAATGTATCAATTAAATATCAAATAATTTGCTGAACTCATTATACAAAGTTATATAACAAAATACTTTATAAAAT
This sequence comes from Polyommatus iphigenia, assembly GCA_963422495.1. Classification (NCBI taxonomy): domain Eukaryota; kingdom Metazoa; phylum Arthropoda; class Insecta; order Lepidoptera; family Lycaenidae; genus Polyommatus; species Polyommatus iphigenia. The sequence goes on from OY730188.1 coordinate 5,697,194, forward strand.
ATCGTAAATGTTCTTAAAGATTACCGTAGAAGATTTTTAAATGTTTACAGCTTGTTTTATCTAAATTGCGTGAATGATGGTTTTTCATTGTTCATTGTTTAGCTTGTGTTTAGTCGGTGATAAAAATACTTGAAAATTATTGTTTTGAAGGATCATGTATTCTTTATACTTCAGTCTGGAAGAATAAATAATTATATTTAAATCTATACCTACTTAATATTATGAAGCGGAAGAGTTTGTTTGTTTGAACGCGCTAATCTCAGGAATTACTGGTCCGATTTTAAAAATTCTTTCAGTGTTAGATAGCCCATTTATCGCGGAAAACTATAGTTTTTGTATTTTATCACGCTTAGACTAATAGGAGCGAAGAAATAGAGGAAAATGTGAAAAAACAGGGGAAATTATTTGAAAGGGCTTATTTGAACGCATTAATCTCAGGAACTACTGGTCCGATTTGAAAAATTCTTTCAGTGATAGATCATAGCCCATTTATCGAGGAAGGCTATATGCTATATTTTATCACGCTAAGACTAATAAGAGCGAAGAAATAGAGAAAAGTGTGGAAAACAGGGGAAATTATTTGAAAGCTATCAAACGAACAACCTACTGGAGCAATTTTTCTGTTATTTGGCACAGATAAGAAGTAGACCACGTGAGGGATCATAAGCTATTTTCGGGGACTAATTTGTCTGTGATAGGTAATAGGTATATCTAATTTACGCGGGCGAAACCGCGCGGAACGTCTAGTATTATTATATAACGCTATCTTTACTTCATCATCACCACTTTATCTTTGACTCGGGTTTATCACAATTACAACTACCCATTGTGAATACCAATGCAATGGTAAATCCCTGTCCTATTCAGTATTCACTTAAGGAAGAACGACAAGAAAACTTCTTTAAATCTAGGTGGAGGAAAACGTCCACGAAAACTAATGTTCATGATTCATAAAAATATTTACGTTTATTGTGATTTGTTTTTGTATTAAAGTTGCGGATAAAACGTTCATGGATTTACGTTTGTCATCTACTTTGTCACACTTATTTTACGGACACCTTGTTATTTTTATAAGTTTTATAAATGCTAACATGTTTTGTAATCTAAATAACATCCCACTATTTATGATTTATTATAAGACACAATGATATCGTTTAAATTTGAAATGACACATACAATTATTGTTCAGTCGCATCCGAGATGTGAACTCTTCTGACCTAGAACTTTAGATCTGTTTTCAAAGATTAGCTATAATCGAATGCGATCCCATATGCAAGGAAAAAATGATTTTTCTTTACAGCGCTCATAAGAAAAATTTATTATTTATTGTTGCTTATTTTCATGTGGATTAGTTGACTCATGAGGTAAAGGACACTTATTAATTATTTGAAGTATAAGCACAATAATTATTATGTTTCAGTAGTGTGAATTTATTACTATTTAATATTTATAAATTTATTTATTCATTTAGATCAATTTTAACAGGAATCCCTTTGTTTGCTGTCCTATTTAGTTTAAACATATACCATAATTTTATGTAGCGTAAAATATGAATTCATTTATTCGGTACTTTATAGGTATCCTTTCCTTTTTTTTTTGTATTTTTGGGGTTCTTAATTACTTTTTATAATATGATTATTTCTTACACATTTGCTGTCTTTTGTTCAAGACCCAAAATTGTAGTAATTGATTGATTGAAAAATTGTTTAAATACAAAGAGTTACGTATTTTATCAGCAATTATTGTGACATCACTTAATGTTATTGAAAAGATGGGAAGGGCTTGTTTGCTCAGCACAATTGTTTCAATTAAGGACATTTCTATTTGCCAACAGAAGGGCTATCGCCTATCAACGGACTAGTTTTTTGTTCTTTGATGAATTGACATTATTAAAGCCAAATAATTAAAGTACTTAGGCTATCAAAATATTTTTTTTAATTATAGCTACGTATACATTTTCCACAAGAATCCATTAAGTATAGAGCGTAAGTCTTACACACGAGCAAAGTAAATAACAAAAACTTTATTTTTGCCACAAGTACTCACTACATTGTACAATGGTATATGGCAGAAATAATTGTTGCATTAGCGTCTATATATATAATATAGTAAACCAAAAACAAAAGAGCCGAATTGATTTTAGTGCGTTAGCACTTAGCATAATGTAAATATGTGGGCAAACAAAAGGCCATCAAACGCTGGCCATGATGTCGCGTGACAAACATTCATTTCGCTAACATCCCCTGACGTTCCCAAAATTTCCACGGTCAAACACTTAGCTGGAATGAACGAAATGGATTTAGGTCAAATATTAGTCAAGTTGATGTAACGCGAGTATCGTTTTAAATCTTAAAATTGGGCTAATTTGTGCTAACAAACTAGGCCAATCTTTCTTTTTGTATCTTTACAACATGAAACACAGGTTTAAGACATAAAACATCTGAATTAATAACAACACTGGCGCTTAGGAGAAACTAGCGTTCAGACCTTTTGGATGTAAAAAAATCTTAAATAGCAACTGCATGTGAGTACTGAATTCTGGTGATAATACCTAATTATCAAAATATAGTCTACTACAATGATATTCTACTTATACAGATCAGTTACGTTCGTACTATTTCCCGGCTTAAATCTCTTCCGAACAATTTTCAAATTCAAAATTGGACTTTGACAGATAAGTGAAACAAAAGATACGAAATGCCATTTACATAAAAGAGACAGACTAAATAAAAGACGACCCAATTGGGTCGTATTTGAAGCTTCACAACGCGCGCGGTAGTGACATAATATCTGCTTTGAGTTTTTTATATAAAACTAGCTGTTGCCCGCGACTTCGTCCGCGTGGACTTCATTTTATAGCGCGCGATGTCAACAAAATTGTTGTCAAAAGCTTTTTAAAATCAAAATACCCAAAAACAGCTGTGCAGTGTGCACATAATATTTCATTATTTTAAATTAAACTATTTATAAGTCATAACAAATGTAAAAGCTTATTATATTTTAGCCCCCCATTACACAACTTTACCCTTAAATAAATCTAATATCATTGATAGGTTTTAACTTTAAAGTTACGTCACTGCATAGATAACGTACTGACTACTGAGTAGTTAGTTATATGGAAGCGTGTTTAAACATCGAAAGAATTATTAGTTTTTTTTTTTTTTCGAATGGGTCTACGCTAGCGGCCCTGTGTGAGAGGGCCGTGTTAGCTTCGTCGGTAAGGAGACTGCCGTTTAGCAGTCTTTTGGTTGGTTCGAAAGGGGTCAGGAGACCCCACGTCGCCCCCCTGTGGACGACGTAAATCCGGATATTGGGGAAAAACGGTTTAGATTATTTAGGGTTGGTACTAGGGGTCCTACCCCGGCCGCACACGCTGATGTGTGCAGCCGCTCGCGCGCGTAGCAAAACTAACGGCGTACGAGTGTTTATCGGGACAGAGTAGCTCTAATGTTCTATTATTTTAGACTGGGAGGGCCGGCCCTCCCCCCTCCCGCGTGCGGTCGGGTGGACGCGCGCGCGATTGTCCTGATGTCGAGTAAGTTGTCCGCGGTATTGATAGAGCTCTCCGTGTCAATATCGCGAACGCGGTTAATGTTTTGGGTGCCTATACTAGTGGAATTCGAACTCGTGCCCGGGCGCGGGTTCGATTCCGTGTCAGAGTCGGTCTGTACGTCTGTACGTGTGTTCATGTTTACTGTAAGACTTCGGAGGCAACGCCGGCGTCGTCTCCGGTGTGTGTGTAACGCGGGTGCGTGTGATTTGTGTTTACGTAACACAGTGCGTTACGTATTCTGTTATCCTATCTACTGGGTCGGCTAAGATATGCTTAGGCCGTTTATAGGGGTTCCTAAATGTATTGTAATTAACATCATAATTGACTGCCTCTCTAATTAGGGGGTTGGGGTGGTCTTTGCCTCTCTCAAAGAATCTTTCTACAAGTTCTTTGATGTGGGCTTTAATAGTGATTATTTCGAAGTCTCTATGCAGGTCGATGTTCCTCACATACGCGGGTGCTCCTGTTGCCATGCGCAGGAACCGATTTTGGACTCTGTAGTCTATTCATCTGATTTTCACTTATGTGTGCGAAAGAGGCGCACGCATAAGTGAGTAATTGAGAACGAAAGAATTAAGATGGTACCACCTCTTATAGAAACACTTATGAGCAAGCGATAGCGCGATGTAGACGCGATGCTAGCGACATCTGTTATGATTTTTTGGAACTAACTTAATTTGACAGTAGATTCAAAACTGATAAGTTTTCTATACAATAGTCAATATATGTAACTTTTTAGTCATTTATGAGCTATCGGTCAGATTCTTTTTTGGCTCATTTATTTAAGTACTAATTTACTTTAATTTTTAGACTTTTTAAACTTTATATAGCTGTTGCCCGCGACTACGTCCGCGTGGACTTTAGTTTATAGCGTACGGTGGTTCCCGTTTCCGTGGGAATGCCGTGATAAAATGTCCAAAATAAAATATTCTAATTTTAAAATTAACTTAATAAATGTCCAAATAGCGCCATCTGTTGTCATATAGTAAAACTAAAATAATACAGAACCTACAGGACAGTTTAAATTTAAAAAACAGCTTACACCTGTGCCAGACAACGGAAATAATATTGGTACATTTTAATACTTTTATAATATTTAAGATTTTATTTAAGATTTTTTAAATATTATTATGATACATATTATATAATATTTAATACACATCCAAGACCCAGGAAAATTGAAAACTTTTTGTTCCGTCGGCGGGACTCGAACCCAGGACCCCCGGGGATGAGCGCTGACCACGCGCTTATCTAACTGAGCTACGGAGCCATCGGCAATAAAAACGACATCTGCTGTCACGTGTAAGAACTACAATGCGAATTAATTTTCATCGATATTTTCATGGAAATAAGATATTTTCCCTCATCAAAATGTAGCCTATGTCCTTTCTCAGGCTCTAGAATATCTGTGTACAAAATTTCATTGCAATCGGTTCAGTAGTTTTGGCGTGAAAGGGAGACAGACAGACAGACAGACAAACAGACAGAGATACTTTCGCATTTATAATATTAGTATGGATATCATTGGTCTACTATCACATACCTACAAATCTCTGTATTGTGGACATATTTTCATAAGCTATCTCTTTATAGACTTGTAAATAAGATAATATTCTGCTTTTATCGTCGGGTTTCCTTTATCTTTTCTCAGAAGTAAATACGAAACAGCTGTCGTTATCCCAAGCAAATGAGTTAATCGAGACAATGCCTTAGAAGCAAAAAATATACATGGTTAACCGTGAGCGATTTTCGAAATACCTTTAATCAGTCTTTCATTGATGTCAATAAATTCACTTTCATTTGACGTAATAGTTTGTAATATTGTATCTGTGACGCGCGCCTTTTGGTTTGGCGCCAAGATTCTTGCCAGACAGAGTTTATGACACGTAAGATCGCCGCCGTAAAATTAATACAAATTTTACGAAGATTACTCTCAAATACAGGCTATAAACACTGTAATTGATATCAATTATTTTTAAACCGCGCTCCTAAATTCAATACGAATAGATAAGCTTTTAAATATGAACACTGAATACCAATTCGAGTGATCAAAGAAACGAAGTAGGTATTATAAGTAAGACTCAACTTAAAATAAATTAAAAATACATGCCTGGTTTTAAAAAAAGAGCGTGTGTGCTGAGCACACGTGTCAGAAGTGAAACTTAGTCAAAATCGTCGCCTTACTCCATGACGGTATCTCTCTCAACTATACTATCTCAATAATATACTAACGTACTATATCTAGTATAATATACTATCTCAACGCGCCTAAAGAAGTTTCACTTCAAAATAATAAAAAATCAAAGTACAAAACATGCAATTTTATCGATAACAGCCCTATGGACTATGGTGCATCACTATGTTGTCATGTCAAGTTCGGCCATTGCGTCATGATTGTCATGAAATCACACAGGCTGGGCACAATAACAATAAAACTGGACTAGACCGGTGATTTTGGACAGAAATAGATTTATTTTGATGACTTATTATTATTCAACCTGAGAGTGGATGAGGAAATTAATCTAATGATAAGCCGTAAGCGCCCAAAGTTTGGTTTTTGCTAAATCGTCAAAACACAACATAACTCATAACTAGACATCGGATTATATGCATTTGCATATTTGCTTATGCAAATGCATATAATGGCACTTTTTAGGCGATAGTGCATATTTTGGCAATTATTCGTTGATAGTGCATATTTTGATAGTTTTATTCTCCAAACTAGCTATCATGACACACACCGAGGCCTCAAAACAGAGGTAGGATAGATCAAAACACTTCAAATATGTGGCTCCATCCCCATTAAAAGAATGCAATGCACTCGATAAGTACAATATCTTTCTAAAATCAAAATTTTTCTTTGTTGTTGGCAACATTAGTAAAAAATTTGAATAAAGTAGTTACTCGTACCGATTTCTTAAACTTCCATGGGCATTAAGATTCCAATCGGAAAATATTGGTAGAAAATAATTATTGGTGCTGTATAAAAAATTAAAAATCCTGGATCTGATGAAATTATAAAATTGACGCTTTTATTAACGGCACCACCGGAAAGCTATTCAAAAAATCAATAATAAGTGACTTTTGACTGTGCATATTTTGTGCATAGTTCGGCCATTTTTCGTGCATACTTGCATGCATATTTCGGCACTTAGATCGTGCATATAATCCGATGTCTACTCATAAGTAACATAATTTATTATAACATCATGTGACAAAGAAGACAGATGATTATAATTGCTTCTTATTTTTTATAGTTGGCGAGAGGAAGAGGGGATTTCGGGAGTAGCTCGAGCGTGTCAGATTTAAAGCTTGCATAGGCTTCCGACATATTGTGTCTAGTTATCATGGTATAGAAATCAGATTTCTGTCGTGGTGGATATATTATTTTTTTTTAATATTGAAATGTCGTCGGACCTGTCAGATTAAGATAGGGGATGTTTAGTATACCCCAAAGAAGCTTCCATATCCTCTCGAGCGTCGCGCCGCAAGCAACCCGACCCCCGTTAAGCGTCGCGCCATCGATGTACTTTGCGCGATTCGCAGTCGGCGCGACTTGGTTTTTGTTTTTGAAGGATATCTTGCGATTTTATTATTAAAACTTAGCCATTATAATATATTTTATGAAACTAGATTAAATTTCCTATAAGATTACGATGCTGAATTTTATAAAAAAGAAAATCAATGCAAGAAAACTTGAATCAAACACAACAAATGTACATATTACCAGTCGTTTTATTCAAAACCTTAAAATAATCGCATTTATATACTTATGTACTAAAATTTGTGTTATTTACAAAGTTCGATACATGGTTTTATGATTGAGTCACAAAATAGCCCACATTTGTACAAAACAAAAACATTAGAACATCTTTTATACAGGTATATTAAAAGTGACAAAAAAAAAGTTAATATCGACACTTTAACTCGCTGGTAAAACTACCGCGACGAATTTAGTTAACATTTTTGTGTTTTCTTACGGATCTAGATGTCGGCAATCGATGCCACACTTTTTAACCCCCGACCAAAAAGAGGGGTGTTATAAGTTTGACGTATCTGTCTGTCTGTCGGTCTGTCTGTCTGTGGCATCGTAGCATCTAAACGGGTGGACCGATTTTAATTTAGTTTTTTTGTTTGAAAGCTGACATGACTGAGAGTGTTCTTAGCTATAGTTCGTTATCATCAGCCTGCTCATTACTGAAATATCACGGTTTATCTGGTTCGTGATAGGCCGATTTGCAACTTGCAGTCGTTTGATGGGTTTTATATTTTGCATTCTGGTTCGTGATACTTATGAATATAATACACATTATTGGAATGTTGACCTGGTGCTGCAGCATCACCTGGTAATCAATAGGATACCCAACTCCTCACCAACTTAGAGCAGAGGTTTCGTGTTTGGGCTCATTTTAATTGCGACAGCTAGTAAGACGTAGATAAACAGTAAATATTTGCATGCTACTGCTACAGCATCATCTGGATTCTATAGGAGCCGAGCTCCGTATGAACCCAAAGTGGAGGTTATAATATTATGTTTGGGCTCATATTGACGGCCTCATGCAAGAGGACATATTTTATAGATGGTAATGTATGGGATATGATCCACTTGATATGAATTATTCTGCACAAGTTTAAAAAGCATAAAATTAAATTAAATTAAGAAATTTAAAAAAACCGCCGCCAAAAAACTTTAAAAAGTAATGAAATAATATTTACTGACTTTTTGTTTAAATAATTCCTAAGAGTAAAGTAATATTTTAGTCCATAAATGTTGTCAAGGTGTGTCGGGGGACCGCTAATGTAGATGTTTGATTTCACATAACAATTTATAGTTTAAGGGTCAGATCACAACGACCCGAATCGAGAGAATCAGCGACTATTATACAAAAGTCGCTGTTGTGGTAGTTTACTTGGCGGTCCCCCGACACACCGTGACAACATTTATGGACTAAAATATTACTTTACTCTTAGGAATTATTTAAACTTAAAGTCAGTAAATATTATTTTTCTAGTTTTTAAAGTTTTTTGGCGGGGGTTTTTTTAAATTTCTTAATTTATTGTTTGTTTATAAATGGATGTTATGAGAATACAGTCCTCAACAAAAGGGCACTTAAGATTTGAGTGAATACACACTATGGCCTGCTAAAATGGGTATAGCTATAAAACTACTCTTTTGTTTTAAAATATTTTTACTGTCCCTAAAACTAGAATAAATACTCTTTCTAACAATAGTAAATACTTTAAGAAATCGACTGCTTTCATTGTTTATTCTTCAGGTAAAAACGTTAAACTTTTCCATACTAACAAAAACCTATGACCACTCTATGACGATGTAATAGAGTCGCTTTTCACGTTGGCCACACATTGTGGCTATTAAATATAGTTGTCTCATTCTTCCAGTACAAAATGCTGTTTGTTAGAATAAGATACTTATATTTATTTTTAAAATACAAACATAAAAGCGAAGCTGGAGCTGCTGAGCGTCGACCTGCCGATAGTCGGCAGGAAGCGCTCAAGTGGATTTTTTCACCTGCACCTGCTGTCGGCAGGTAGCGCTTGAGAAGAAAGCACTGACGATTCAAAGGTTAGGTAAGGCTTTAGGGACATTTTAAAATACATATAAAAAATAAAGCTTCATATTTTCTTAACTAAGCTTCGCGGATATTTTATTTTCCTCAAACTAAATGATTAAGTCCTTCTTGTCTAAAATATATTTATAATTTACCTAAATAAGCAATTTTCTGAATATATTTTCTTTTTCAAAACTTTAAAATGGCTGCAGTTTCTGAACCCGACGCTAAAATAAAAAAAACGCTCTTATCATTTTTTTATCAGCTTTACATAATGTACAAAACCTACTAGGTCTCCATGACGCTCGAGTGACTACAAAAATAGCACCCTCCCTCCTCTACTATTATAAAACCACGTTACTGGCTTATCTTGGTTATAAGTTAATAATTGCGAAAAGTGAAGGAGAGAGAAGTACGCTAAGTTTGTACTTATATAATAATTAATATATTTTGCCGTTTTTAAATAAAAAGAATTAAGTTTTCAAACATCCAAAAGACCCCTAATAAAGATAAACCATAGATCGAGGAGGAAGGTCGAGTGCGGCGTCCCCCAAGGTTCGCGCCTGGGTCCGGACTCCGGACCTTTGGGATGTCGGCTTCGACTGGGTCCTGCGGTGTGCTCTTCTCTCGCTCGGGCATGGAGCTCGTCTGTTTCTGCGACGACACCTATGCCTTATTCCGAGAGAAGACCTCCGAGGAGGCCGCGCAGCTGGCTGAGGTGGAAGCATTCCTCAAGCGCCTGGGGCTTCGGGTACGTCTAGACAAAACCGAAGCCCTACTCTTCCGCGGACCTGGGAGGAGAGGATACCCCACCCGGAGCACGACCATTGGGCCGTGCAGTGCCAATTGCCATGAAACGCGAAATTTCCGTCTAATCCGAGGCTCCGGGCAAGGATGGGATGCCCGGCTTAGCTAGTCCCGGCGCTGAGGGGAACGCTTCAGTTTGGCGAAGCGTTCCCTTATTTTGGAGGAAGTCCGGTCCCTTTTGAGGTAGACCGGCCGGTCGTGGAGGGAGTCCTGTGTTAGACAGATCCAGGGCATCCTCCCGTATACAAGGCAAGCCACAGGTGGTTTTAGTAGCTTCTCGCCGGGAGTCCCACATACCCCCGGGGTGGCTCAGCTTAACAGCTGAGGCACACCCCCAACCCGGGGCACCCATAAAGGGTTTCTCCTGCGCATAAAAAAAAAGTTTCTCAGAATTTTATTAAGTATTATTTTAGAAACACGCAAACATATTTTGCTAAAAATCCAAATTCAGTTAAGTATCTGTAAGTACTAATATTATCAAGCTGAAGGGTTTGTTTCGCTAATACGAAGAGCAACTTAAATTTTCAAACCCAGCATTGGGTATGGGGGCGTGGGCCCAAACTCCAAACATTAGGTTAGGTAAAACAAAGTCCAAACAAAATTCCAACTACTTATTTTAACGGAGTCTAAGTAAATAGGAAAATAAATCTAAAATTGCAATTATCTTTATCAGAGGTTCCCAAACTACTTTGTTCTGAAGCCCCCTTTAAAAATAAGTGGATCATGTGGAGCCCCTGCAGTCACCTGATCGTAATTGTATAATGTACCTACAGTACAGTACAGGCTGCAGTATATTTGGGAGGGCCCTACAATACTAATTATGAAACTTGCTACTGTTTCAGGTAACAATCGCTTCATGCTTGTTAAGGCGACGCCTTGATAATTTGGCTGTAGCGATGACGATTTTTCTCAGCAATGACTAAAGCTAAGAAATTGAAGTTCATTGTCAGTATTCCTCATGTCTTTGTCTTTGAATTGCCCATAGCATAACACGATTGGACAACTTTTATAGCACAGAATAATCAATCGAAAAGACCTCTGTAAAAAAAGGGATTCCTATTTTTCCAACAGAGGAGAGTGATTTAAGGTTCCAAAATTTGTACATAAATTGGTTCAAGCATGCACTTTAATTTGTGCATAGCTTATATGAAATGTATTTATGGTTTTTAAATTATGCGACAAAAACCGTTTTGTCGCTTACGCCCTGTCCATTTTTTGCTGTTCCATTGCTTGTTTTCTATGAGAGGCCGGGTCGGCCTCTCATAGAAAACAAGCAATCTAAAACATATCCAACACGGTTTCTTACTTTAACGCTGCGTCACCTTAACAAAATATTAGGTATGTCTATGCTTTCTGACCCGGGCCACTTTGGGAATTACTGCCCTGTCGCCGGTTAGACCGTCAAATTTTTATCAATCTGATCCATTAATCCGGTAAAGATTGACGAGATCGTCTAACCCACGGATTGATGGATTGGTCATACCTATTTTTAATATGAACTTTTTATAACCATCAATATTCCGTCAATCAGATTGATGGATCAGATTGTCACCGGCTACACGGTCAATTTTTCATCAATCTGATCCATCAATCTGGTACGGATTGACGAAAATTTGATCGTGTACGCCACTGATTGATGGATTGATCGTATTTTTAATATGAAATTTTTATAACCGTCAATATTCCGTCAATCAGATTGATGGATCAGATTGATGAAAAATTGACCGTGTAGCCGCTGACTGATTTTGACCGTCTAACCGGCGACTCAAGGAATCATTTTTTACTCTAAATCTGTTGAATGCACACATAATTCACTGTATTGAGTATTCTTAACGCCAATATTGAATATACAAGTCAGTCTAGTCACTAAGCAGTTAGCATGCACACGAATATTGTTTTCAGAACAAATATATAAGGCATGCTTTATACAGAGAATGAAAAATCAGGTGATGTCATACATGATATTCACAATGAATCATATTTTTGCAGTAAATTGGGAACCAAATCTAAAATACTTGTAGTTTTCCTTTTTTTTAATATGTACTTGAAGTATCTATAAATATATATATATATAAATGATCTTGCATTCAAACGAAGAGTGAGAGAGATTACAATCCATACTAATATTATAATCCATACTAAGTTGTAGAGAATTTAATTAGCTTTTATTATGTAGTAGAAGAGAATTTCGTACGAAGCACCGTTTTTGATGAGTAAGCAAAAAAACAAAAAACGGGACCTTCTTTGCCCCCCCTCTCGGGCTCACCTCGGAGGGGTCAGGACTTTTAGTATGTTTATCTCCTAACTACTCTAAACAAAGTACCAAAGTTAAAATTTCTGCTTTCGACTTTTCCAAGCAGACCCCCATTTTGGGCATTCGTTTACTAGGCTACAACGTAGTTGCGGGCGTCATCTAGTAATAATTAATAACTAATAATATGATATAAATATAATCATTTATTAATATCTATGGACGCTTTACACCACGTCAGTCTGGCTGGCCCTGTGCTAAGTACCTGAAGGACTTGTGTTACAGGCACCAAGACAACGGAAATATATTTACTTAGTAATACTTTTATACTATACATTAATATATTTAAGATTTTTATTATATTATACACATATTTAATACACATCCAGACCCGGGAACATTGAAAAATTTTGTTCCGTCGGCGGGATTCGAACCCGCGACCCCCGGCTTGAGCTGCCACATACTCGACAATTGAGCCACAGAGGTCGACAAACTAATAATAATATAATATGTCATTAATTCATTATACCTATTTGTTCCCATAATATATTAATTAATTATGGACTTTTAACTTTACGCCTTAGCGCAGTAGTAAAATTGGCACTTAGCCACGTATTAATATTGTGTCTTTGGAAAAAAAATTAGTCTAGTCATAGCGTTTAGTTAGACCTTTAATTTATCATTATTATTATTATTATTACTCTCATATGATATCGCTTGTACTTGTGCCATTTTAATTAAATGATATTTAAAAATGTACGAGTATGTTAGTACCTAGTCTATAGCTGATACCGTCACGCTGTGTCAAGGTGTATTTATCACAAGTTGATAACAATGTCATCATTTTTACATTTATTTTTTTAAGAAAATTGTGTTTTAAAATATAGAGCCGTATCATCTATGACCGTGGGCCGTGGCCCGTGACCGCTGGAAGGCCTCAGATCCTGAAGTTTCGGAACATCAACTAAAGGCAAAAATTACGGAACCCCGTATCGTGGCTCGACTCGCGCTTGACTAGCTTCGAACAGTACGATTTGATGTAAACATTCGAGCCATGTGCTAATTGTTCAAATAAAAACGAATTAAAAGTTTAATTGTCGACAGTGAAGACCAGGCGCGTCTGGATAAGGGAGATCGCACACGACAGACTTTTGTGCGATCAAAGTCTGAGGCTTCCATACAATCTGATGGCGCGCGCCATGCGGAATGTATGGAAGCCGCAGTCTTTGATCGCACAAAAGTCTGTCGTGTGCGATCTCCCTAAAGCAGACGCTAACGCAGATTGTCTCGTCTCACATTGACACTGGAATCTGGAATCTGGATCAATCTATACTTACCAGCACCCGTAGCATGGCTACAGCCTACAGTAGAAATACGAAAGTATCTAAGACAAACAGCGGAGATAAACTGGAGGTGCCGTTCCGATCTTTACCGCGGCTAGCCGCGATCGACAAAAATTCAAATACATAATACAGTGGTTCCCAACCTTTTTAGAGCTGTTACCCCTATGGCCTGTTAGAGAAACTGATTTTACACCCTTTTTTTAATTGTTATCGCGGCCGGATGTGGCCGCTTGGGGCTTCATGAATGAAGGCAAATATTTACATCTCTACAGTCGCAAACTTTATTATTGTTTCAACTATGTAACTATAGAGAATAGTGAATATCGAATTTCGATAATATGTGGTTTTCATAGAAATTCGACATTGACAATCGACTAACCGTGCATTTTATATAAACTAAGTACCTATCTTGTTCTCTCCTAGGATACTTCAAGTATCTATTTATACCCATTAAAATCAAGTTTAGCATGCCAAGCACGAAAAGATAAGAGACAGACAGACATTAAGTGAAACGCCGTATATTTTATTGGTGACATTGGAGGCCAGACGAATCTGGATATAGCATGGATATAGCGGATTACAATAAACACAGTCCGCTATTCTATGTGACGTTTCTCGCACTAGAGCAGGGTTTCCCAAAATGGTCTCCGCGGAACCTGAGGGTACTTAAATTTACACAATCCGGGCTTAACAAAAAATATTTTGAAGTGTCGAAATTATCACCTAGTATTTAAACCGTCTCATTGCTTTTACGTTGGTAGTAGTTGAATACTCTTAACTTTATCGCACATCTTTAACTCTACAAATTATAATAATGGCCGTACCAACGGTATTTAGATTGATTGGTGTTTCTTAAAAATTTAGGAACATCTGGAGTCAGGACTGTCTAGAGCTCGGTTGAGGGAATTTGGGTCTTGTTAAACTGGACCGTAAACTCTAGGTCTAGACTCTAGAGTCTAGAGCTTGTACACTTATAGTCTGTCAAGAAAGTAAAGAAATTAAAAAGTGGCAACATCGTAGTGTCATCCCTTTCAAATCAATCTAAGAAAAAAGGGATGACACTACGATGTTGCCACTTTTTAATTTCTTCACTTTTTTGACAGACTATAATATACGTCACAGTATAAAAATAAGGATACGCTTCATATTATATTTTATCGACACCACTTAGGTACTCGTTACTATGTCATTCGCTATTATCGACGGCAAATACATTTCAATGCGAGTCTTATTACCGTGTATTATTTATATATTTATCATTATTATTTATACTACACAGTACTACACACTCGCTATCATAACATAGTTACACTTAATTTTTTAATACAACTTAAGTATATTTCTGTTACTTCATGTCTAAAAATATTTAGCTATGCTCATTTTAATACACAATATAATTATTATTATCTATTTTTTATTAAATGATGTGTGGAACGTAGTTAAATAAGTTAATGCTTAAGTTTGCCCAGCGCTTTAACTCGTTGCATTTTTAGAAAGAAAATGACGGAACAACACTTCGAGTTGCTTTTAGATTTTATAATATCTAGTCTCATCAAGCGTCTAGACCACATAGTGTTTGATGCTGGAGACTTAGGCTGTCTGCCAGAAAATAAAGGTTATCTCTATTGACTTCGACTTAATAGAATAATTTTGTAAAAAAGTTGGCAATATAAATAAATGTTGGCAAACCACCAGACGCACGCGCAGACGTCTCCAAGGATTTTCTAAATGTGACTTATGTAATGAGGTCAATATTATGGAATCGCAAAATACATTAACTATTTTGATTAAGTATTTGGCGCATTTTCACAAGTTTTTAACCGTAGAGCCAAACTTTCATAAAAACGAATCTGCCTTCCCGGAAAGCGGAAAGAAACTCTGTCTCTCGTATTAAATTAGCTTACTCAGTGCTCATAATAATATTTTTATCAAAGTAAGTAAATATATTGTACACACAATAATAGGAAGGTGTTAGAGTACAACGACTATAAACGGAGTTTTTCATGCTATTCCTTTAATAATGTAATAAGAATGCACTATAACTTTTAATGATTGAAATCCATTGAGAAGTATCTATAGACATCATTCAACTGCTTCACCGACACTCAATGGTGCTAAATTATTTTTTGTGCAAAGATTACTAGCTGTAAAAATAACATAATATGTATAATTTTAATTTTCAATTTTATAGTTGAACTTTTTGACCCTACATTAGCATAGGTACATTTTGCTTATAAAGCAAGTGGTTATTAAATTAAGTATGCCAGCATGTCATATAGCAATTACCAACTGATAAAATAAAATGTATGTTAAGGTTAACTACCTACTATAACAATTATTTTTACAAATTGTTTTACAAACATTTTCAGTACGTTTTCCCCATTTTCTCTACATTTTAGCAGGTATTGAAACTATATAATATATTTTAATTTTTAACATACGAATGTATTATAGATAATTACTATTATTATTTATTAGTAATTACTTATTTGTAAGATACTTAAATTTTGAACACATACAATATTATAACCAATATAAAATATTTTTCTACAATTATTTATTTACGGAAATTAACAAAGTAACAATAGATCACAAAAAATCTAAGTACCTATGTATAAAGTTTGAGAATCACTGAACCATTTTTTTATCTAAAATTTTAATCCTGGACATCATCTTTTTCGGCAAAGTATTTTCGGAATGATGTCTCATGTTTGAAAACCCACTTATCATTCATGGAAGGTATAATGAAACAGTTAAATTTTAGCGATGGATGACGCACAATTTTGTCTGTACTCGACCACGTGATAACGCACAATAATTTAGCAAATGAATCACTTTATCCCACCACTACCACCATGTCATTATCTATTCAACAAAAAATAAGTTACAATGCGAAATACCAAAGTTTTTACAAACAAATATTTAAGCTTGTTAAAAGGTTTGGATACACATACAAAAATATTTGTACAAACTTTTTTATTAATATAATATTTTAAAACAAGAAAATCTACTTTTTGCACTTGGAAACTGTAAAGCCACATGACGTAAAAACGTAAACAAAACATTTAAAAATAAACCTTAAAATCTAATCGGGTTCACACTCACCGCAAAGTTGTGATGACGTCATCTCCAACCAAATATAAACCCTCTCCTTGATGGAACCATTCACCGTTTTCACTTTCAGAACAGAAATATAACTTCTTCCCATCGTTCCTCGTTACAAATTGTACATCAGAATTAGCAGTATTTTTGTAAAACTTAGTCAAACACACGCCGCCTCGCTCGCCCGCTTCGGGGGTTAACGACCATGATTTAATATTTCCAAACACATTCAATAAATATTCACATTTCTCCTTATCGCACGAAACATGCTTAACGTTAACAGATAATATCCATGGCGCGGAGGATAGGACATTGTTCAACAGGAATAATAATAAAAATACACCACTAGTCCGTAACACACACACCGATGCCATGTTGGTGTCGACAACCGCGACTGACCGCGTCCCGAGGTCGAATGAGTGCCGACTGTGAGTGCCAGAGTGCCGGAGTGCCGAGCCGGCCGTATTTATTTCGAACTCGCTGATGTTCCGCGACGTGTTGCTACGTATTCAATTAATTTTCCCTCCGAACATATTTGTTGTCTCTGATGCCGACGCGTTTTCACCGAGAGCTGCAGTACGTCAGCACGGGAAAGCCACGGCCCACTGCTATCTAGAAAACCGGCGTGAAATACTACGTTCCGTAGACGATACGTAGTCTACCAGTTTTTTTTGTTATTGAACTTCACAGTACCTATTTGGCTTACTTCCGAAGTGAAAATAATTATTATTATCTTATCAAGAAAATGTGATTTACTTATTAGAACCTAGACAGCAAACCACTATTATTATTATAGGTGTAGATTGTAGAATGCTACAACCACGGAGGCTACAACCAATAGATGTTAATAAACCAACAAATCCATATGCGGCAGCCGGCTGCCGCATAACAATTGAAAATCTATTATGTCTGCGATACCCACGATGGGGGTGCTAAATTTTAATCGGTAAGCGGGTGCAAATTATAATCGGTAACTGGTAAGTATGCAAATATCATCCCTCTGCCCAAAAACACAAATCCTCTATCCTTTTCTGATTACCGACCGATTTCTATTCTCCCTTTCTTATCCAAAATCTTAGAACGTTCGGTACATCAGCAGCTAGTTCCTTTCTGAATAAACACAAACTGGTTAGCCCAATGTAGTCGGGCTTTCGGCCAGGGCATAGCACGACAACCGCGCTCGTGAACAGTGGACAGTCAAAATTTAACCATCCTTACTCTTCTAGACTTCAGCAACGCTTTCAACACCGCAGATCACGACATCCTTCTTCTATTACTCAGTTCTTAAAAACCGATCAGCAGAGTCACTAGAGTGGTTTAAAAGTTTCCTTTCTGGACGCCGTCAATATATAAAAATCGATAACACCACAACATCTTGGTGTTATATATATCGCTGGTGTTCCGCAGGGCGGTGTACTGTCACCACTCATTTTTTCAATCTTCTTAGCGCCTATTGCCTCACAATATTGCCCAAACTATCATCGATTTGGAGAAAATACACCAATGTTGTAAAGACTATGGCCTCAGCCCTCAAGTTAAATACTTCGGAAACACAAAGTATTGTGATTGGAAGTAGGCAATTGATACCTAAGCAAAGTGGACCTCGCTCGGTTGCCGAGCATAAACATCGACGGATCAACAGTTCCTTTTAGCTCATCGGTAAAAAATCTGGGGGTTTTTATGGATCAAACTTTATCGTGGAACAAAAGTGAATTTATCTTCATCACAAGTTCAAGCGCTTCGCAAGTTCGAGCGCTTCGCAAAATAGTTTCTGCCGCCACCGCGTCTCTCAGTCCTAGTCCGAGTAATTTCCTTCCCATCCCAACTAAAATCACTCTAGCACAAACCTTACTATTTCCAATCCTGGACTACGCTACGCTGACGCTTGCTATTGCGACCTCAGTGAACAACTTCTATCCTCTATCGAACGCCTACAAAACATATATGTTTTGGTCTCAGGAAATATGATCATAAAATTATATCAGAATACCGGACTTAACTATAAAGTGGCTCCTTGTCAGAATGCGTCAGAATGCTTTCATACTTAATTTTTTATATTATAACATTCTCCTCAATCCTAGATCTCACTATTTGAAAATGCATGTAAATTCACTTTTCTTGGTCATAATAACCCCATTCTTCGGTCGTCCAAAAATCTTACTGTTGCTTTTCCCTCTCACAATACCGCTTACTATGACTCTTCCTTCCAGTGGCGTAGCTAGGTAACCAAGGGCCCTGGGGCAAAACAAAAATGGGGCCCCACTGCTATGTAAACTGATTAGGTTTTATTTAAGCTCTTTTTTGTGCATTGCAGGGCAGGTAATATTAAACAATATCAAGTTACAACATAAATTACAATTAATACTTTAGTTAGTTACTTAAAGTAACTGTAGGTTTGGCTAGTAAAACGAAATAGAGAATATTAAAGGATTTTTTATATAAAGGTCGGCCTATCAACTGACTTAATAACAATTAAATATACAATTTTCCACACAACTGTTAACGGCTTCATTTATGAGTGGTACAACGTAAGTACTCTTTGTTAGGCTGGATATCCTTATTATGCTTTTGTTTTAGTATACACACCACTCATCACACTGGCTTGATCATAGTTTTGCCCCACACATTTTTTTAAAATAAATTTTTGTCAATAAATAATGTTATTACTTGGTTGAGAGCAGGTACACATTGGGCGTTTTGAGAACCCCGGATTCTATTGAAGCGTACACATGCAAGTGCGCCAGTAACGTGCGTACCTCACAATAATGCTTAGCTGATCTACCTTCGATATGTCTTAATATCTTAACTCGAATTCACAATAAAACGCACATCTATGAATAATAAAACGCACATATTATCAATATGGCCGTCAAATTGACAACACTGCTAACCTACAGAAAGAATTTAGGGGAATTCCCTTGGCATACAGTTGGGTAACAACCTGTCAGATTTATTTTGGAAATGGGTGAAATTTCCAAATTAAAAAAAAATGTTCGATCGAGAGTTCGAGGGCCCCCTGAGCTTGAGGGCCCCGGGGCACTGCCCCGTCTAGCCCCTGCCCCGTCTAGCCCCTTAGCCTCACAAACAATAAATATTTTTAAGAAACGAGTAATTAAGGAATATTGTCTAAATCTGTCATTTAAACAATTAACTATAAATGTACTTACCTTCTTTCGAATATTATATTTGTGTAAATTTTATGTAGTTTATATAAATAATTTTTAAGTATTATAACATGTTATTTTTAAGTAGTACGTTATACTAGGTATGTAGTATTTTTATTGTATTTTAAAATTAAAGGTTGTCACTTGTCTGGCAGAGACTGCTGTTAGCAGTAAGTTTTTTAAAGTTTAAGTTAAGTTTTAAGTTGTACAAATAAATAATTTTCTTTTCTATTCTCTTCTACCATAAAACACAAAGCTCAGCTTTTAGCTAGTATTAGTACTCCGAAGGAATCGGGGCCTACGAGCGGGTGGGTGCGAGGCTACGCTCCATTCTGTTAAAAAAACCCCGCACTGTCTCCTGCAACAAATCTTTACCCTGGATTTAAGCAGTGGCGTAGCTAGGTAATCAAGGGCCCTGGGGCAAATTAAAAAATGGGGCCCCACTGCTATGTTAACTGATTGTTTTATTTAATAAAAATATGAAATATACAAAATATACTTTAAAAATTGAGATATTACTGTGTCTAGTGCATTAAATTGAAAATCTCAATTTTAAATGTTTTTCTCGGTTTGGAAATCGATGATCAGCAGCTAATTCATCAAAATGTTTTTTTTTTTAACTTTTATTTGCATTTTTTCTTGAAAATGGGTATTAATACCATATTTTCTTATAGTTTCACTGGCTTTGCATTTTAATAATTCGAAATCGTATTTTCTATTTTTCAACTTTGCTTTGGTCTCTGCTAAAACTTTACTTACTTGCCTCGCCCAAATTGATGTCAAATTTTTGTTAAGTTTTGGATGCATTTCAATACACTGTGCATGAATTCGCAAAGAAACACGAAATTTAGTTTACTCTTTGCTTCACTACACTCATCTTTATTAGGACTCTTTGGAGCTATTTCTGATAATGATTTGATAATATTATCAAAATAACGAAGTTTTATTGCAGATATCGTTTTGACCCTGTCAATAATCAATACTGCAATAAAACTTAGTTAAAATTTAGTTTAAAATTCCAAAAGTTCAGTTCGATCGAGGTTTCTGGTAAGGATTTGAGGGCCCCCTGAGTTTGAGGGCCCCAGGGCACTGCCCCGCCTAGCCCCTTAGTAGTTACGCCGCTGGATTTAAGATTACATGTTTTTGGTAGGTTAAGGTAGGTAAAATATAATATAATCTAAGATCTAAGATCTTAAACATTTGGAAATACTATACAGTAAAATCTAACGATAATGATAAGATTCGATAAAGTTATACGTACGTATTTACGCAAATATTGATCTTTATCAGTGCTATCGTATTGAATGATATTTCTTTTGGAGTTATATAATATAATAGGGAGTACCTAGTATATTTACCTAATTATCTAGTACCTACACATCAGTACCCAACTACCCACTATTATATAGGTATATAGTCTATAGGTCAAGGAAATTACTATGAGTTTCCATTGAAACCAATAATGACAAAATAAAGATAAGATTTTTTATCGCAATACAACAATAATTATTATGTTTAATTGTCATTATTTATATGTTATTTACTTATATAGCAATAAAAAATAAAAATATTTATAGCAATAACTAAATATTACGATAAACACGCCATTACGGCAATAAAATTAACCAGGGGTACATACGGTAGCTTAGTGTGTAAGTACCCCTATTTATAAAATGAGGGGGCTTCGTGAAAATAGTTTGGGAATCACTGAGCTAAGTATGACATGACACAGCCCCGTGGATCAGGACGAATAAAAACTAATTTTTAACCTATCAAGCCCCATGTTATGACTTGAGCACCGGTGAATGCGACAACAATAGAATAACAATAGATTTCCAAGATTTCGCGATCGAAGGATTAAACGTCCATGTTTGTTGACAAAATATGTCTAATTATTAATTAGTAATTACACTAGTCAACAAAATTATAACTTTTTTGTCACATGAACTTTGTGATGATTTTTATTTATAATATTGGAGTACCCTAGTCACTACCAGGGTTGCCAGGTGTTCGGTATTCTACCTAACGGTTCGGTATTTTAGTACCGTGTTCAGTGTTCGGTATGACAAAAATACCGAAGCATGGGCGGTTCGGTATTTTTTTTTGGATTATTTTGTCTCCCTAATAAACGATTCAATTGTCAGATTTGACACAATCAGCTTACTTACTTAGTCTGTACGACAGCTCACAGCCCTGAAAAATTAAGTGTGGGCATGGTGAAGGCTGAATTATGTATCCGAATTCCGATGTAATTTCAGTCCGACATGTCGCGAAATGCATGGGGCACTTAAAAGCAAATAAGACATTGATTGCATTTGCTGGAAGCTTGCATTAGTGAGAAAAAAAAATTAATTTTTATAAATTATAGGTAAGTAATTAGGTTAGCTAGTTACAAATATACAAAACAATTTTGGCCTATTTTTGCTCTATAATGGTACGGAACCTTTCGTGCGTCAATCCGACTCGCACTTGGCCGATTTTTGTTCGCTGTTCGGTATTTATTTGAAAAAGACCTGGCAACCCTGACTCACGACTCACGGGTTACTCTAATATTAACTAAAAAATATGAATTCGGCACTGCCATGTCCTTTCCCGGAGGCCGGGACTCAAATTATCAGCAAAGTCAGTTTAGCGGTTTGGGCGTGAAGAGGTAACAGACAGACAGACACACTTTCGCTTTTAAAATTTTTGTCTGGAAAAATTCAGAGATTACCCGGGAGCTCATAGATGCAGAATGAAGATAGTGGATACAGCAGCACTGCAGAATTTATATTTCTACTAGCTGTCCCGGCAAACGTTGCTTTGCCATAATATAAAGTATTTCGCCCATATTATCACGTAGTGATTATATTCTCTTTGCATATTATTTTATTGAAGTGATTAAATAAGTATGTCGCCATGGCAACGTCAATCGCTATCCCGTCGCACAAACTTAATGGTCGCCGTCAGTCTCAGCTTGTTATAATTTACTATTATTCAACAAATGCACTTCTCTATACTTATTATAAAACAAAGTCGCTTTTATTTCCCTCATGTCCCTTTGTTCCCTTTAATCTTTAAAACTACGCAATGGATTTTGATGATTCTTTCAGTGTTAGATAGCCCATTTATCGAGGATGGCTATAGGCTATATTTTATAACGCTAAGACTAATAGGAGCGAAGAAATAGAGGAAAATGTGGAAAAAACGGGGAAAATTATTTCAAAGGGCTAACTTGAACGCGGCAATTTCAAGAACTACTGGTCCGATTTGAAAAATTATTTCAGTGTTAGATAGCCCATTTATTGAGGAAGGCTTACAGGCTATATTTTATCACGCTAAGACTAATAGGAGAATGTGGAAAAAAGGGAGGAAATTATTTGAATGGGCTTATCTCGCGAACTACTGGAGCAATTTTTATGTTATTTGGCACAGGTAAGAAGTAGACCACGTGAAGGATCATAGGCTATCGATTTTAATCATTTTTTCAGTGGCTACTGGCTATATATTTTATACCCGTGCGACGCCGGGGCGGGTCGCTAGTATCAATATACCCAGTAGCCGATTCTCAGACCTACTAAATTTGGTAAAAACCAGTAAAGCCGTTTCGGAGGAGTTCGTGGACTAACATTGTGACACGAGAATTTTATATATAAGATTAATGTAGGCCACTTTCTGACGCCCCATGTACGAAATCTGTTGGCCCCTGGACGCTGCCCATGCCGCCCCTAGAACGAGGCCTATACGGTCTGTCTATAAATCCGGGCCTGTAAAGCAGTACTAGCTACACCTCTGATACCATAATATGAATGCCAGACATTCCAGTGTTTACTACGGAAGCGACTAATGTGTTCGTAGTATTCAGCGAGTCACTGGATTCAGAAACACGAAGCGCAGCTTTGAATGGACTACTGAAGTTAGGTACTTGCTAATTATGTTGTTGACGGTTTTGTATTACAACTTATTACTTAGTAGCATTAGGTGCTCCCTCACCGGAAGCATTCGCTTGTAATGTAACGTTACAAATTCAAGCATTACATCAGTGTGGGAGGAGAACCGAGCATTACAACGCGTACCTTGTAATGAATAATGATACAATCCCCGCGTTCCATTTAGCATTAAAAACGATCAAAACGCTCAAAATGTCTCCTATTTTGAGCGTTTTGATCGTTTTTAACGCTAAATGGAACGCGGGGCATGTGTAATGTCTTGAATCTTGATACAACTTGTAACATCAATGCTACGCTGTGGCTTGTGATGCAGGATGCTACGTGACAGTTAATTTGTCTATGGTGACAGTGAAGTCAGCTTGCTATGGAATGCTCAAAGTCGAATGACTAATGAGGGAGCACCTTTAGGTGTGTATGGAAATTTTTTACGTCTTTAGCAACAATATAAAGTTACAATAACCCTCTAGCACAATAGACATAACTACCAGTAGTTCGACTGCAAAGAAACGGACAGGTTTCAATATCTGTCAAATTCGTTGGGTTTCACTATAGGTACTCTGCTAGGATTATGAACGGAATGTGCCGCGCGCTGGCTGATATAACTTATTTTTAAATATTTAAAATAAAGATTTCAAAATTGGATTCTGACAATTTTAATCGAATGTGCCAAAGCCCAAAACACAAACAACAATACGACCAAAGAGGAACACGTCCAGCGAATATGTCATAGTTTTAAATTCGTAGGTAACAAGTCAACAACCCTAGCGACGATTTTCGTCATAATACGTCAAATTTAAAAATTTCAACATCAGTTCTAAGTCGGCATACTCTATAATTCTGTCTACTCTGCCTCTAGGTAATAAAAATATTTAAGTATTTGTCTCCCTCCCTGTTTTTAACCTCCTTTTTTGGGTCAATTGAAAAATATAAAAACGAGAACACGCAACTAGCCAACTACACAGGGGCAAACCAAACCATGATCAAATCAAATATCAATAAATCAAAGTCGCTAACTGAGATAATGCTATCGCTGTGATATGATATTGTTATTATCCTCAAAACCGCCCTTGAAGTTCTAGATAATTGGTTCACGTGTATAATCCGTTTGATTAGCTAAATTCGTATCATTCGTAAATACCAGCGGTTCCTGTCTCATCCCGAGACTTCTTAGCTAAATTTTATCAAAATTAGTTCAGCAGTTTAAAATCGTGCAGAGGTAACAAATACCTACTTACAGACACAATTTTACATTTTTATTGTAACGTACTACTTATTAAGTAGGTATAGAAGTATCTATTACTAGCTGTCCCGGCAAACGTTGTTTTGCCATTTAAAGTATTTCTACTTCATCAGTTGATACAAAATCTTACCCCCTCTTTTGTCCCCTAAGAGGGGTGGGTAAAAATTTTATACACCAGATGTTAAGTTGGAAAAACAGTTAATAATATGAAGTAAGTCCATTAAAGAAAAAAGTTTGATACAAAATCTGACCCCCTCTTTGGTCCCCTTAGGGGGGGGGGGTAATTTTTATACACCAGATGTTGAGTTGGAAGAAGGCAAATTTATCTGCGAAAACCGTATGCAAATCGGATCAGTAGTTTTCGTGTTAAAGCAAGTCTTTAAATACAAAATCTGACTCTTTCGTCCCTTTAGAGGGGTGGGGGGAAATTTTTTTATACACCACATGTAGGGTTGGCAACATTTCTCCGGCGAAATATAGTATTTTTCAAAATAAAGTATAAAAAATATAGTATTTTATGGAAAAATTAAAAAATGTTGAATGAAATCTTTAAGTAGTATGTATTTATTTTTATAAAAACTATATTTTTTGCACTTCTTGCATTTTTTTATAATGTTTTGTCTGAAATAAAAGTGTCATATTATGCTTTATTACATTCAATTTTAAGATTAATGTAAATTAAAAGCTCATTTATAAATGAGACACTACTTATGTTTCTCTCTTCCCGCCATTTCAAATTTATAACCGAAAATACCCTTTCTGTGAATGCCGAAGTGGCGGGAACAGAGAGCAGGAATTACATAATTTTAGAGTTGAATATATAGTATTTTTGCGTACTATATAATAGTTCAACAGTATATAGTACGCAGGCTCGAAATATAGCACAATACTATATATTATAGTACGGTTGGCAACCCTAACCACATGTTAAGTTGGAAGAAGACAAATATAGGTATCTGCGAAAACCGCATTCAAATCGGATCAGTAGTTTTCGTGTTAAAGCAAAAGTCTTATACAAAATCTATACCCCTCTTTCGTCCCTTTAGAGGGGTGGGGGAAATTGTTTTATACACCAGATGTTAAGTTGGAAGAAGACAAATATATCTGCGAAAACCGCATTCAAATCGGATCAGTAGTTTTCGTGTTAAAGCAAAAGTCTTATACAAAATCTATACCCCTCTTTCGTCCCTTTAGAGGGGTGGGGGAAATTGTTTTATACACCAGATGTTAAGTTGGAAGAAGACAAATATATCTGCGAAAACCGCATTCAAATCGGATCAGTAGGTTTCGTGTGATAGTGGAACAAACATACAGACAGACAGACAAAAAAACTGACCACATTTTTGGCTTCTATAGCGATGTAGTGACACCCTCCGCTTATTATTTTTTGAATATCTTTAATGTACAGAATCTTCATTTCTACAGTTTTATTATATGTATGTATAGATATAGCAATTACATTGTATTGAAATATTGGAATAAACCCCCCAGTCCCCACCCTATTTTCAAGCAAAAACCAAGTTGATATTGATGATCGTGTTCTATAGAAGCGGCTTATCCATCTGTCCATACTAATATAATAAATGCTAAATTGTGTCTGATTCTGTTACCTCTTCAGTCTTCATTGTCAAACCGCTGAACCGATTGTGGTGGAATTTGGTATGGATCCATACCAAATTTCTCCACAATCGGTTCAGCGACACGGACAGCGAATATCCATATTACCACCTCTTTAAGTCCTGGGAAAGGACATAGGATTCTTTTCATCCCGGAAAAATGTACGGTTCCCGTGCGATATAAGAATTTTTATAAAAACAACGGAGGTGCGGACACCACCTCCGTTTATACGCGGGAGAGCCATGCTTCGGCACGAATGGGCCGGCTCGCCCGGAGAAATACCACGTTGTCACAGAAAACCGGCGTGAAACATTCTATTCCCTTCCCTTCCCATCCCTACCCTCCCCTATTACCCTATTCCCTCTTAAAAGACCGGCAACGCACCTGCAGCTCTTCTGATGCTGCGAGTGTCCATGGGCGACGGAAGTTGCTTTCCATCAGGTGACCCGTTTGCTCGTTTGCCCCCTTATTACATAAAAAAAACCAACTAGTATACCTATTATAGCTGTCTACACATCAAAGCCGCCGACCCGGAGGCATAACCCGCCGGGCGAGGCCGGCGGCCTCAATATGAAAAAAGCTTGCCGGCGGCATAAGGTCGTGTTTCCACTGACGCGGAGCGGAGCTTAGCGGTGCCGAATTGACCAATCACCATGCTCGAAATCTTCGCTCCGCTTCGCTGTCATTCCGCTGGAATAGCACGATTGGTCAATTCGGGCACCGCTAAGCTCCGCTCCGCTTCAGTGGAACGCACCCGCCGGGCAAGGCCGGGGCAAAACAAACTTGAATTGGGTTCGTGCCGCCGGGCCGGCGCGGCGTCCGCATGTTGCAACTTGCAAACATTCAGAAGTCGCCGGGTTTGCCCGCCGGCATTAACCCGCCGCACATACGGCAAAATGATCAATTATTTAGGACGACAAAAATAGATTTTTCTACTTTAATGTAAGGTCTAAAATTGCTTGTATTCTTCAAGTCAGGTAGTTGCTCCATAGCACTGGCTATAAAAACCCTTTGTTATGTTTATAACAAAAGCACACGAGGCCCTGACAAGTAAGCGTTATGCAGTGTACGGCTAGTGCCTGGAAAACCCGAAAACATTAAGATGTGTTATTTTCGTTCACCTCGTGCAAAAATCTGAATATTAATTATGGAGATGGAAGCCATAGGCATGTTTATTATATAACACTATGTATTATTCTTACTTTAAACCCGTGTTAATAATAAATAATTATTTCATTCCACTCGTTTTTTAAAACAAAAAAATGTGTTTCCTAATTCCTTAGTCTCTCAAAAAAAGTTCCGCTTAGTACCGCTTTCTGTCCTCAATATTTACATTTATGCGTTTGTTGTCTGTTAGTATTGCGAATTCTAGGAACTCAAACCAACTCATTGTGACACTAGACCCTTTTTCACAGGTAGAGTCGGAGTAGACCAAGTCACGGAAAAATGTACGGTTCCCGCGCGATAAACTAATTTTGACGCAACGGAGATGCGGGTATCATCTAGTTAGTTAATATATGAATGATCGTTAATTTGTATTTTTAAAAAATATACTCAATTTCATTTTTAAATAAGTAGCCATAAGTAGCCTTTATAGCTCAGAAACGTTTCCAAGCATAAATACACATATAATTTACATCTTTGATTTTTGACGCCCTAAAGTAGTGATTTTGCCGTATGTGCGCCGGGTTCGTGCCGCCATGTGTAGACAGCTTACTATATTATCAGTTTATACGTACGATGATATTATGCCCAAGCCGGGGGTCGTGGGTTGGAACCCCGCTGACTGACTAACATAAAAATTGCTCCAGTAGTTCGCGAGATAAGCCCTTTCAAATAATTTCCCCCGTTTTTTCCACATTATCCTCTATTTCTTCGCTCCTATTAGTCTTAGTGTGATAAAATATAGCTTATAGCCTTCCTCAATAAATGGGCTATCTAACACTGAAAGAATTTTTCAAATCGGACCAGTAGTTCCTGAGATTAGCGCGTTCAAGTTAACCCTTTCAAATAATTTTCCCCGTTTTTTCCACATTTTCCTCTATTTCTTCGCTCCTATTAGTCTTAGCGTGATAAAATATAGCCTATAGCCTTCCTCGATAAATGGGCTATCTGACACTGAAAGAATAATCGCAATCCGTTGCGTAGTTTTAAAGATTAAAGGGAACAAAGGGACATGAGGAAAAAAAAGCGACTTTGTTTTATAATATGTATAGACTTACCATACATATTTATAAGAATTGAAATCATTGTTAAGATGCGCTTACACGAACAATTATTGCGGCAATAATTGCTCGGCGACACGAATGGACCGATCTGGAGCAATTAGTGGAGCAAAAAGGAACAATTTCAATAAATTGCGTCACTTATTTCGGCGATATTGCTTCTAATTGCTCCAGATATTTCATATCGCTCAAAGTCGCAGATACGAGTTAACGTATGTCCGATGGGCTTGGAAATTCCAGGAAATTGTATTGCGCAATATTGCTGCTTGTTGCCGCAAATTGTTTGATGTAGTCGTGACGTCATAGTTAACGAGAATTCACTGGAATTGAGAGAAAAAAACGAATTTTACAAAGAAATGCAACTTTAATACATTTAAGGGATATTAGCTAGGTAGTCTTTAACATGAGCGGGGTCCAGTCTCCGGAAGCCGTTGGCATCACAGATCCCCACCTCGATGTTGTCTGCCGTCATCTGACCTTCGAAACCCTCCTTCAAGGTCAGGATAGCGGTGTGAACCGCATCATCCAACTCCAATTCCTCTGTGTATCTGAAACAAGTATAGTCATTTGAAGTTAAAAACTGTAACTCTATTATTAAATTGTTTTATATTACTTTAGCCCTCGGTAGGTCGCGTGGAGTTTGGTAAAATGAGAAAAAATTATATTTAAAGACTAAAATAATCGTAGCTACTCTTTAGGTAGCTTCCTACAGGTGGACGAAAGTTCCGAACAAAAAAAAATTGGGTTCCAAATTTAAACGTAGCAACTGTACCCAATCAGCCAATCTGTGCAAGGTCGACTGTGATTGGCTGATAAAAAAGACCATAGAGAATATAAACTACATGAGAAAAAAGACGAAGAAGAAGTTTAAAACTCAAAGTTCGATTTTCATTTTGTGAAAATTATTTTGTAGCTACTCATACAAAAAATTGTAAATTAAGTGGATTATTTATTGAAAAACGAAAGGCAAGCCATTGTAAAATGGAAATGTAACCGTAAATTGATAAATTGCAGCAAAACATAACTATGTCATACCATGTTCCAATACAAAGTATGTCGTAGTATTATTTGCATATTTGTACAATAATTTACAACTTATACTATATTAATATTATGAAAAAGATTATTATTTCATAGAAAATATTATAATGTATATCGTATGCAGTTAATTTGGAAAATGTTGAAATGCGTATATTGTTTAATTGTAATAATTTATAATACATAAGGTTGTTAACTATACCTACTTAATAATTTATGTAAACTGTATGGAAATGTAGTAAATGAAAAATGTTTCATTAATTTCAGATTTTTAGGTCCCTATACTAGTTTGCAACATTTTAGTCTGCAAGCAATAGCTCTTAAGGAGATTTTAGGAGGAGAAGGAAGGTATGGGATTATGAGTGGTACGGCCACCAAGGAAAAATCCTCTGATCAAGACGTGAGGTGGTATGCAGCTGGCCTGAGCCCACGCGATAGATTTCAGCTGTCGTATACAGGGTGTAACAAAACAAAGTAATGATACTTAAGTGTGTATGTAAAAAGGTGCGCGTCCACTGGATCGGAATCGGAGCGTAGGTACGCAGCGGTCGGATTTGTTGCTTTGTATGTATGGTATTGACTGCTGTGAACTGCACTAGAAGTACTGGAACGTCATTCTGCGCCTGACAAATACTTATATGACGACACGACGCGCCGTCCGCACCGTACGTCCCGATTCCGACCTAGTGGACGCGCAACTTTAATCCCCTCCCTATAAAGAGTTTACTGTATAAGCCAATCAGGTAGTTAGTAGAGTAGCATAGACAGCTATTCTATTATATTTATAAATAAAATACATAAAACTGTACTGTAATATTATAATATTGAATAATAGAAATCAACAAAAGCTTGTGGATTAAATCTGTTTTATTGTTTAATTTACCTTATTAGCCTATTTATTTAGCTATGTACAATATTTTTTATTGAAATAAAACATTTAATTGAGCTCATTTTCTTTTTTATTATTATTTTTTTAATTTTTGGTACGTTTAGAGTGAAAGGTTTTGCACTTAAAAATTTTAACTTCAGTTTCAAATTTAAAAAATAACGGATGAATATTTTTTTTTCTTTTAAGTCCGACCTCTTGTTACGTAGTATACAGTTTACATCCTCTTTGGCTTCCTACATGTAAATTTTTTTACTTGCGACAAACATACAAAGACCACTTTTTTTTTTTATTTTATGTTAATTATAAATAGTTTTGACTTTTGAGGGTTATTGTTGTTTATTTAGTCAATCCATAAACATCAAACAAATCTTTAAAAAAAGACGGGTTGCACTCCGGGAGTGCCGGCAGAAGTGAAAACTTGGTTATTAACGTTGTGCATTTTTTTTAACCATTTTTTATGAAAATTGATTTTTTTAATTAATCGAAACCCTTACAATCGATTAAATTTATAACCCATTTTTTATGAAAATCGATTTTTAAAAAATCGATTTTTTTAATTAATCGAAACCCTTACAATTTTTTTAACCCATTTTTTATGAAAATCGATTTAAAAAAAAAAACGATTTTTTTAATTAATCGAAACCCTTACAATCGATTAAAAAATATCGACAATCGAAAAAAAAACAATCGATTGTTCGATTAATCGATTTCGATGTTACAACACTACTCTCAAATCGTCTTACGGTTTTTCGATCAGCACGAGAATCTGACGCGAGTTTCACAGTTTTTACCCATCCCACAAAAGTGCTCAATGCCGCTAAAGAAGTTTTCACTTCAAAAAAATTAAACTATACCTCTTCTCCAAAAATGTTTTTCCGTTGTTAAAGTTCTTGCCCATAGCCGTGGCTTTCCAGGCAAAGTACGCTCCAGAGGGATCACACTGGAACAGGTAGGGCCGACCTCCTTCCCATCCACAGATGAGAAGGGACACTCCAAATGGACGCACGCCACTGTAAAAAGAGAATTGCAACTTATGGTAAGTTATATGGGACAATAGAAGCTAAAAGGTTGTTTACTTTCAGCCCTGTAGCCTGTAGGGAAGAGTATTAGAACAATAATTATTAGTATAAACTAAACATTGTAATTTGCCGTGCGTCTGTGCTTTATGTTTTAAAAGTATATTCTGTTGTCTATGCGTGATCAGTGATCACTGATCTATGGTCTCTTTGTCATCTGAGCTGCATCTTGTAACATCTTGTAATATTGTGTCCGAATAAATCTCAGTTTACTTAGTTAATCATTGTGTTATTTCGCACAATCCCAACAAAGAGAAGTGGGCAGCGCGAGAATGTAAATAACCACTCGCGCTGCCACTCGTCATGCCGCTGTCGCTGCCCGACGCGGCAATTATTTAGAGGGCTAGGCGTAAATGAGTCTTTCCCATAGTGGGCGATAACGCCCCCTTGTGCGCGCTAAAGGCCTAAAGGGGGCAGTGGTGGGGCAAGACCTAAATTTTATGTGGGCAAGATATATCATGCGAGGCCCCCTAAAATATATTTTGCGAGGCCCCCTGATGGATGACGCTAAATGACGGATTTGTTGAGAGAAATAATTTTGTGACACTCTAAGTTTTATTTATAAAACTTTTTATTTATGAATATTTGAGTATCACAACCTCGTAAAACCTTAAAAAAAACTTGTGGTCCAAGAGGCGCGAGGCCTCTTAGACCGCGAGGCCGTGGGCGGTCGCCCACACCGCCCACGCCTTGCGCCGCCTCTGAAAGGGGGGTGGTGTGGGACCCAGAAAAAAATGGCGACGTTGTGGACGTAGAGGTTTGGGTGATTTGTAATTACTAATTTCATTTCATCCGGATGCTTTTTAAATTAAATACATCGATTCCTTCATATTAGTTTTAATTTATGGCTAGCAAGTTTTGGAGGCGACTTCTTAAAAATCCCGGAATTCCGGGATTGGAGAAATTTCGAGAAAAAAACATCAAAATCTGTTCAGTAATTTTGCATCAAGAAGACAGAAGCGCCAAAGTTCACATCTATTATAATGGGAACTAATTTTTTTAGCAGTTATTTAAATATTTGAGATGTTATTATGATCAGTTGAAAAAAATATTGAGCAGTTATTTAATTTTATGGCGGTTGATTAATTATTGCGACAGTAAAACATGGACAGTAATAAAAAAATAATTGAGCAGTCCAATATTACTGAATGAGCGGTAAAAATTATGGAATGAGCGGTTCGATAAATGAATGAGCGGTAAAAATGATGGAATGAGCGGTTCGATATTTTAAGTATTAAGTAGTTCGGCAGATACACGGTAGATCATAGCGAGCGGTGGAAGGGAGAGTGTTTTTTTAAAGTAGAATCGTATAATTATTATTAAGTCTAAATTCAGGCCGGCTTCATCTTAATGATGTATGGCCTTTATAAAATAAAGATTAAAAAAAAGTGTAAATAAATATTTCTATGTACATTTCATTTTTATTTCATTTCATTATTATTAACCAGAGTTGCAAAAAAACAGAAAATTTAAATAAATACAAGTTTTATATGATTTTTTTGTTTTAATCAATGTTTTATGTTTAATTCAATGTTTTTTTAAATGTTTTATGTAGACGTTTTATTCATGTTTAAAACATTGATTTATTTGTATTAACTTGACTGTATGGGTTTATTTTCCTTTGCCCCATGGCAACACTGGCGGAGCGCGCCTTTCTTTGTCATTGACAATAACACTGACAGTTGACATTGCGATAATAACCGGCGTGAAAGTGAAGAATTCCTATTAATATTTTAGAGCACAGGTCTTCCCCTTTAATGATTTTTTTTATCAAATAAGGGGGCAAACGAGCAAACGGGTCACCTGATGGAAAGCAACTTCCGTCGCCCATGGACACCCGCAGCATCAGAAGAGCCGCAGGTGCGTTTCCGGCCTTTTAAGAGGGAAAAGGGTAATAGGGGAGGGTAGGGATGGGAAGGGAAGGGAATAGGGTAGGGGATTGGGCCTCCGGTAAACTCACTCACTCGGCGAAACACAGCGAAAAGCGCTGTTTCACGTCAATTTTCTGTGAGAACGTGGTATTTCTCCGGTCGAGCCGGCCCATTCGTGCCGAAGCATGGCTCTCCCACGTCTAAATTATTTGTTTACCAAACATGCATTGGTGGAAGTTCAACCTTTGATATGGTGGCAAGCCCTAAAAGATAATGTTTGCCCAGAAATGATGAATCCAGCACACCAAGTTCATACTGCAATAGCATCCTCAGCTGTTGTAGAAAGGATATTTTCCACATTTGGTATTGTACACTCCAGCGGCGTGCACAAGATTTTGACACTGGTAATGCAGTGATATCGGTTCAGTAGTTTTGGTGTGAAAGCAAAACAGACAGACAAACGGACAAAAAGAGATATTTTCGCATAAATTATAATAATAGTGTGGATATAAATTAAAAACTATGTTTTCTAAACTATTAGTATAATTACGTTCTGTTATGAAGAAATAAAAAAACGCCGTCTGTTGTCACGCGTTGGAACTACAATGAGAGTTTATTTCATCGAAACCCATGGAAATATACCAATTACCATACAACATAATATTGTGCGCTAAGCTAAAATAAATAAAAACGTCATCTATTGTTACGTATTAGAAATACAATGTGAATTTATTTTCATCGATATTTCCATGGAAATTAGATAATATATTTTTGCCTCATCAAAATGTAGCCTATGGCTCTCTCAGGCTCTAGACTAACTGTGTACAAAATTTTATTACAATCGGTTCATTAGTTTTGGCATGAAACAAAACAAAACAAAAACTTTTTCTTTTACAACTTACTCACCTAATCAGCTTAACTTTTGTCTTTTCACATAATCAAGGTTCCGGTTACTTGAGATCCGATCCATAATCCGATGTAAATAAATGCAAAATTTTGGCCACCACAAATTATCTTATCCAAGTGAGTGATAGTTATGAATGTACGCAATTATTAATGTTAAACTGTTAAATATTATACAAACTTTCAAATATTAAAATCTAAAATATTCTTAGAAAACTATAAAACCAAAAATAATAGTATAATGTAGTACTAACAGTGCTCGATCACATGAAAAAAGCAAATGGCCTCCCAAAACACAAAAAATTTCAGCGATGTAAAATGTAAACAAATATTATAAACCTCACAAAACAAAAATGCATAATGTACATATTATACGTAATTAGTTAGATTTGCGTCTATTCATTTTACTCGGATTATATCCGATTGCTCACGACTATTCACGAGTAGTTCCGATCGCCGTCGGCATGGATGGCCGCCGGCCGCGGCGCCAGTGATGCCATTGAATTTCAACCAGAACTCCCCAACTATTATTTAAATATATTATTTATTACTTGGGGTACTTTCCACTGAGAGATCAAAACGCTGAAAATACTACTTCAGCCAACCGCAATTATTGTTTGCGGCAAAAACGTCACTCATGATGTCATTATTTATATAAAAACAGTAATAAAAACCAAATAAATATACATTTTTGCTTAAAAAATTTCACGCCCATGAATATAATATAATATTTTTACTCCCTAAGATACGCACTATATATTTAATTTTTCCATACTAAAAGTGGGATATCCCCATAGTTGGCAACACTGCTGGGGTCTTCCGCAGAGCTTGCAGAACAATAATCGCATTCGATATTCATGGTTGTGTGCGTTTTCGGCTGTGCACGGACACACTCATACATACGCGCAAGGCAGGCACCTCAACACTGAGCCTATCTTGACCTCTCGTGAACCCGTTCGCGCGTGTACCTGATTACATGTTGTTATTTTATAAATTGAGGCGTTTTAAATGTGTATTATTTATTTTTTTACTATATTTTTTACTATTATTATTAAAAAATTAACGTCATGAGTCATTTAAAAAGTACGAACGTTAAATTAAAATATCTGTTATCTGTGAATGGCAAGCACTGCCTTTTTGCCTATAAAGACTGCACGCCCATGGTACACTCAAAATTGAGAAACCGTCTCTCCAATGAAAAAATTATCCAAATTGCTTACAGTTTTTAAATCTCTCAATAAGAAAATGCCAAAACATTATGATTATTTACAATTGCAGGAAAGAGAAGAAATAATTGATACTCGTAATGATAATTAGATTAAGTTGTATTAAATTATTAACTCAGATTATAAGAAAATTCTAATTAAAAATAATAATAATAAAAAGCTTATTTTCTAAACATGAACCCGTTGTATTTGTCAATTAGAATGTTGTTTAAAACATGTTTAATACGCTGTTTAAAACATTGTTAAAAAACAGGATGAAAAAATCAATGTTTTTTTCCTAATAAGTTTTAAACATGTTTTAAACACATTGTTTAAAACAATATGTTTTTTTCGTAACAACTCTGTTATTAACCCATTAACCGCCAAAATGAAACCAATAGTATTTTTAACAAAACTTGCATTTATCTGCAGTTTATATGTTAAATAAACGAAAAATAAAAGAAAAATTTTAAAAATTTTCTTTAGGGGGTGTACCCAGTTAGGTACAACGGCGTGTTATGGGGTACTTAGGTGTGATAAAGTTGAGAACTAACTTTTTTGATAAATACTTTTTATTACATTTTTTGCACTGACAACGAACTCCTGTATGATGTTTTATATTTTGAAACTATTTACAAACATTTTTGGGGTAGTCATCGATACAATCTTCAGGTAAACTAGGGACTGACAAGGAGGATAACTTCGTTTTTCATGATATTTTCTGACACAATTAAAATGTTACGATGTTTCGTCGAAACAGAATAAAGCCATTATATCATCAAGAGTCGTAAGTGGTAAATGTAAACGCTAATCATTGACAATAACAAAAGAGAAAACATAATTCAAATAAGTAAATAAAATCTATCATCACCTTTACCCAAAGAGGTAATTTGCGTTCCGTCTTTTCTCATAATTAGGAGTAGTATCTGTAGCTGAAGCTAGTAAACTTTTGTCCTTGATATCCACTAATAGGTATAAGAAGTAAAAAGTATACAGGATGATTTCTGGAGTAATTACTTACTTAATTACCATAACACTTTGCAAGTGACAAATTTTGTAGTATTATAATATCTATTCTAGTTGATACTTGCTTCATTGTTACTGACGAGATAGATTCCTCTTACAAGGTTTAGCTACTGTCAAATCTTTTAGCTGCTATTTTACCTGTGTTTTTCTGTCTACAACGTCGGTAATTTCAGGACAAAGAAATGTGTAAGAAAGCGGACATTTACGCTGTGATATGAGTTTTCTGGATGTAAATGATAATTTTTATTCTAAAAGGAGCACAAAATAGCTTTCCCTAAGTATTCATAACGATATAAGATGTTAAAATTAATCAAACTCGATATTTAAAAATTCTGAAAAAGGAAAATTTTGCTAGTGGATTCGGCCGTTGTACCCAACTAGGTACAGTAGTGTTTGAATCACAATTTTTCCGTCTATTTCAATAATCTACCACTAACTTGTTATTTATTATATAGATAACAATGTATTGAACAAAAAAACAAACACATAAAGTGGCTGAATATTATGCGATTAAAATAAAGAGAGAATTTATGAGCTTACTCCTGCAGGTCGCAAAACTGTAAGTTTCAAACCTACCTTATGACTAAAAAGATTGGTTGCCAGTATAAATTTGCTAAAAATGTTGAAGCTTTATCTTTAATCAAAT
The DNA here is from genome assembly GCA_963422495.1 of Polyommatus iphigenia. Classification (NCBI taxonomy): domain Eukaryota; kingdom Metazoa; phylum Arthropoda; class Insecta; order Lepidoptera; family Lycaenidae; genus Polyommatus; species Polyommatus iphigenia. The sequence continues at coordinate 5,734,649 of OY730188.1, forward strand.
ATATAAAACAGAAAACTGAGATGTGATACCACAAAATTTTGAACTATCCTTAATTTTGTATGTGTACCCAATTGGGTACAGCGGCGGTAAATGGGTTGATGAAAAGACTTATCAGAAGGCCTACTTAACCACGGATACCGAAGCGGGGGGACGGGGGGGCGCAGCCCCCCGCCAAAACAAAAACAAACACAACCCAGAAAGTCCAAAAGTGGGTTAGGTTAGGTTAGAACTTAGACCACAACACAGAGGGAGCCGAGCGAGCGCAGCGAGCGTGCTGCGGCAGCAGCCGGCGACCGTCATACTTTCGCTTTATAGCGGTACGGGGTTCCATGGGCGAGTTCGACTCGCACTTGGCCGATTTTATTTTATTTTACCACCTCATTGTTTAAAGAACTGCTTAGAATGAGATATCTTACTGACAAATTCCGATTTGTAACTGCCCACACGTAACCGCTCATTCATTAATTTTTACCACTCATTTAATTATTGTACTGTTCAATAATGTTTTCAATGATCCATTTCATTATTTTTTACTACTCATTTTTGTTTACTTTACTGCTTAGTTTTAACTGCTAAACTAGTTATTAAACGTGCCATTTATAATTTTTAACTTACCAAAATTGCTATTTACAATTGCCCCTTTAAATCAGTGCCTATTATAATTAGGCTATAGTACATTGTCACAATGCAACGGACGGGAGCATAGAATCAATGCAAAATGTGAAAAAAATAAAAATATAAATTTTTGTGATTACATAGTGATGCAGACAGAGTCATTGGCCACATCTAGTTTCAACAAATAATGTAAAGTATGAGGGCCGGGACACAAAAACACGACACGACGTTGCACGACGTCGCACGACGCCATGTCGTGGGAATCTACGACGCGCGTCGCAAAAAACCACAACACGACACCGTACGACGCTGCACGATGTCGCGTCGTAGAAACTCACGTAGAAATTCAAAGATGAGTTTCTACGACACGACACCGTACGACGTCGCGTCGTAGAAACTCACGTAGAAATTCAAAGATGAGTTTCTACGACGCGACGCCGCACAACGCCGTACGACGTCGTGTCGCGGCTTTCTACGACGCGCGTCGTAGATTCCCACGACACGACGTCGCACGACGTCGCGTCGTGTTTTTGTGTCCCGGCCCTGAGTATTTGCATAACTAAAGCACTTCCAGAGCTAAGTACCACATTCCCAAAGCCTACATCAGCCCTTTCCCAAAGTGGACGGCAGCCTTTCCCAAACACACCTTGTGGGTGCTGAAGTAGACCTTCAGCAAAGGGGGCGGTGTGGGACCCAAAAAAAAAATGGGGGCAATGTGTAGAGGCTTGGGGGGTGATTTATTTCATCTGGATTCATATCAAATTGAAACAAAGGTGGCGCTAAAACATAATTTGTTCTCAAAGTGGGCAGTAGACAAAATAAGTTTGTATATGTAATTGATTGTACTGTCGGTTCTTGGTGGAAATTCATGTTGAACACTAATAAAACACATTTTTCTTGCACTTTTTCCACTATATTAAGATATTATTATAACTTTTAACAAATTACACGACCGGTTTTGAAATACACCTGATGATGAATAATTTCGAAACCGGTCGTGTAATTTGTTAAAAGTTATAATAATATCTTAATATAGTGGAAAAAGTGCAAGAAAAGTGTTTTATTAGTGTTCAAAATAAGTTTGGGAACCCCTGGCCTACATAAACATTATACATATTCAGAAAATAATCAAAAGAGGATTAGCCTTACCCAGACTGTGTGTACTCCTGCATGACAGTTGCCACTCTCTGCACAAGCTGGGCAGTCGGGATCGGCTCTTGGTACATCAGGTAATACTGCTGCGCCATCTTCCTCGCCTGGGTCACGAGGAGACGATAGTCTGGACCCATACCAGAGTACACCATACCTGAAACATTACAATACAATGTTAAATTAAGACAACTAAAAGCAACCCCGATTTAAAACTCAGCATCAGGAATCAGAAATTCAGAACAGAATCAAAAAATGTATGGAACCAATAAAATCATTGGGAGTTGTTTTTCTAGCACTGAATTCAGTTTTTTTTTTGTTTAAAACTTGACATAATTGTCAGCTTTTAAACAAAAAAAACTACATCAAAATCAATCTACTCTTCTTCTTCTTTTGGCGTAAGCCTCCCCATTTAGGGGTTGCCAGCGTCAGAGTTGAGGCGAAAAATATGTACAGTTATAACACAAACTGATTGCCATGTTCTGGGCACGGATGAGTGATGACTTCATGCGACCATGCAAATACAAGATATAATAATAAATCTACTCTTTTGGATGGTACTGACAATGCCACAGACACGTCAAACTTATATTACCACAATATTGAATGTTGGGGTTTTTTTTTATTCAAAATTTTTGACAAGGCTTAAAAATGCACTTGGCATCTATGCCAGCCTCATAGTATTATTCAAAGTTAATTTATTCTTATAAATTAAACTATGCGAGATTGTTGGGGGTTAAAAATAAAATACAAATATCTATAGTTCAAACCACCACAAAAGTATAAATCTTGGCTTTTAACCCAGCAAGCCCCGTACGAGCACCGGTGATCGCGACAACAATAGAATACAATAGCATTTCCGAGAATCCCCGATCGAAGGATTAATATGAAGTTTTGTGACTCATATTCTGGCTTCATAAGAGATAGAAGAGTTGAAAGAACATTAGTAGCCGAGCAATGGTTAACTGAGCATGAGGGTAAAATAATAATAAAAAGTAATATTATTCTTCACCCTATTTAGGCACATCGCACACGACAGACTGTCCGTGACGCACTTTTTAGTAGAGATGAAACGGATAGTAGTTTGGCCGGATACCAGATATTCGGCGAACCACATGGCCGGATAGCCGGATATCCGGCCGCTGAATATCCGGTGGAACTTAGCCATTTGGTGCAAAGCACACATACTTTATCAGCACCTTGTAGCAGTGTGTACAGCGAAAGACTTTTCTTAAGCTGGCCTTATTTATGAAGAGAAGCGAAACCGCCTGCTACCTCTCAATGCAGAGAAGTTGGTTTTTATTCACCATAATTTGCCCTCAGTGCAGTATGAGTACTAATTAATTCATTTTCTACTTTAAACTAAAACTACTTATATTTCTTAAGGCTAACTAATTAAAGTAAATAATTACTTAAAAATATATTTTTTTATCCAAATCTTTTTTTAATCTGCTATTCGGCCGGATAGGCATCCGGCCGAATAGCAGATATCCGGTATTCGGCCGGATAGTATTAAGGCCGCCGGATAGGCCAGATACCGGATAGTTGCCGGATATCCGTTTTATCTCTACTTTTTAGTCTGTGGAAATAGAATCTATGCAATTATATGCAGTAACGCACACGACGCGCAAAAAGTTCGTCGCGTTGCTGCATATAATTGCATAGGTTTTTTTCCACAGGCTAAAAAGTGCATCACAGGTAGTCTGTCGTCTGCGCTGCGCCTTATGGAAAGCACCATACGTACCAATGTGTCCAGTTATCATCTCCACTTTATTGACACTGTGTTCATCGTACAAAATGCTCTTGTGCTTATTTTCAGTTGCGATTACCACTCCATTGGAAGCTAGAAACAAACAATAAAAATATTAGGTGTTTTTGTCCCATATAAAGTTAGTGTAAAATATAAAATCGACGGTATTATGTTTAAGTCAACATTATTAATTTCTATCATCAAATTTTTTTATCAAAAATAACTTGTAAATAGCTATTGGAATACTATGTATACTTACAGTATAACCTACAAGTAAGTAACATTTTTACCTTTTATGCCTACTGATGTACCTCCGGCTGCTACTGCCGCTAAGGCATATTCGATCTGCACTAATTTACCTGAAGGACTGTAAATAAAACAAAATTTAACTGCATTACATACTCATTGTACAGTGAGTCGGCATAACAAAAAATAAGTTTTAACCACATTGAAAAGTTACAAAACAATTAACACTTTACAGGAACCATTAATAGGTGTTTAGCAAATCATTTTTAAGCACTTTTATATAGTAAATAACTATAAAATTACCTAAAAGTAGTAAGAGAGAAACTGTATCGCTCAGACGCCATGATTACAAAGCAAATTGTCAAATTTGTAAACCACTTGTAAACTGTCAATTTTAGAATCTGCTGTCAATTTATTTTTTAATAGTCGTGTTCGTTTGCTTTTTAAACTGCGCATGCGCGGCTTTTTTGTGTGTCAGTGTGAGTGTCAAATTGAGTTTTGGCGGGCATGTGAAAGAGTGCTGTTGTGTTTTTGTATTATTTTCCTAAAATTGTGTTAGCTGGGTTTTTAATGTGTAATATTGGTAGAATATTAACCATTAGATATTCGTGTTCATGCACAAGTGTAGGAAAGTGATGTAATATCCAGAAACGTGCTATTTTGTGTTCCCTCCAAAACTCCATCGAAAGTTTCAGTAAAGCGTCTACCACTTTACTGAATCGACCGACTTGACTCCTGTGACTGTATTGACTTTTACTTAGACTTTGACAAGACTTTAGACCTGATGATACATGAAAACGATGATGAAAATTATAATAGGAGGAATATGGTTTTCCCGCCATATTCCTTACCTTTTTACCTTGTCTGTGGCACAACATACACATCCTTTGTGTCAAGTTGCCAAAAAAGAAGAAAAAGAAAGAAAGAGTGTCAAATTCTAAAATACCTTTCTTTCTTTCTTTTTCTTCTTTTTTGGCAACTTGACACAAAGGATGTGTATGTTGTGCCACAGATAAGGTAAAAAGGTAAGGAATATGGCGGGAAAACCATATTCCTCCTATTATAATTTTCATCATCGTTTTCATGACTGTATCGTCAGGTCTAAAGTCTAGTCAAAGTCTAAATAAAAGTCAATACAGTCACAGGAGTCAAGTCGGTCGATTCAGTAAAGTGGTAGACGCTAATACTGAAACTTTCGATGGAGTTTTGGAGGGAACACAAAATAGCACGTTTCTGGATATTACATCACTTTCCTACACTTGTGCATGAACACAAATATCTAATGGTTAATATTCTACCAATATTACACATTAAAAACCCAGCTAACACAATTTTAGGAAAATAATACAAAAACACAACAGCACTCTTTCACATGCCCGCCAAAACTCCTAAAATACCTTGTCATGTTCTAAAATACCTGTCAGATTTTCTAAAATTTGACAGAAATTGATCGATAATTTAGAATATGACACTCACACTGATGACACTATCACACAAAAAAGCCGCGCATGCGCAGTTTAAAAAGCAAACGAACACGACTAATCTCAATGAAGTAAAGATTATTTTTCGAATCCAATGATTAAAACCACAGATATGTAGGGTAAATTACGAGTTATTAGAATTTTTCAGTAGATGGACACTTTACACTTTGATCGTAAAAATAAAAGTTTGTGGTTTTTATACGATGTAAATAATAATGGAATTAATATTGAGGGGCATTCACGCTACAATAAAAATAGAGTATTTTTTATCAGGTTGCGGTGTAACCAAAATAAAACATCTTTTTGTCGCCATGGTCATCACGTGCGCCTTGGTTTTGCAAATGAAAAGAAAAAAATTAGAAACATGCTAAAGTTTTTAATAATATTTTTTATGATACACATTGTGTATGTTATCATTAACGTGTTATTGTATAAATTACAATCTATTAAGTATTTTTTGTACATTTTTAATAACCTTTTATCTCATTTAAAGTTTTTTTGGCCTGTCCTACTACTGGTATTGTAAAAGTGCTGAAAAACAGTTATTGGACATTATTATATTTTTTTATTTATTTATTGAAGTAATACAAATAGATTATACTTAATTACAGCTGATAACTATTATATTGTCAATACATAATATTATTAACTAATTTTAGGATTTCTTCTTTATATTTAGCTATTTTGTAGCTAAAGGGGACAAAGTTATTATTGTAAGTATTGGCTAATCTATTGAATGGAGAACGCTTACCAACATTAGTTCGACTGACTACAGTAGCAAATATTTGGTGAGGCCTTCGACTATGTGTTGTTATGGGTATCCTATAGCATAACTTATTGTTTAAGGATATACAATCATATCTATTATGGCATAGGTCATAAAGTAGCATCATTTCTAACTGAATACGTCTAGATGTTAGTGGGAGGAGATTGTATATTTCAAGAAGTGTGCTATATGATTCTCGGGAATGACGACATCCGTAATGCATTGCGCGTAGATATTTTTTTTGTACCATTTCGATCATGTTAATGTATTTTTTATAATATGGGTTCCAAATAGCTACAGCGTATTCGAGCTGCGAACAAATTAGTGATTTGTATACGTGCAGATATGTTGAAGATTGCACAAAGCCCTTACAGGACCTCATAACGAATCCGTACATTCTGTAAGCCTTACTTATAATATTATCTACGTGTATATCCAGATGTAGTTTTTTATCTAATGTTACCCCAAGACCTCTAATAGAATCAACTTTTTCTAAATATGCATCACAAAGTTTACAAGAGAATGTACTTAAATTTCGTTTTTTAGAAAAAGTTATCTGTTTACATTTATTCAAGCTAAGTGATAATTTATTAGTTTCGCAATACCTAGAAAATCTGTTAAGGTCTTCTTGAAATTTGAAATGATCTTCAGCACTCTGTACAATATTATATATTTTGAGGTCATCAGCGTACATGAGGAATTTACAGAATTTGAAACACTTATTCACGTCATTTATAAAAAGTATAAACAGTAATGGGCCCAGAATGGATCCTTGGGGTACTCCAGAACTGATAGGTACATAGTTAGATTCAAATCCATTCAGCATTACTTTCTGTGTACGATTCGTTATGTAGGACCTGAATCAGCGCCACAAATTTCCTCGAATACCATTATAGGCTAATTTTTCAAGGAGAATTTTATGATCCACTCTATCGAAAGCCTTTTGAAAGTCGGTGTACACACTATCTATCTGTTGGTTTCGATCGAGTGCATCAAATAATTCTGAAACATAAACTAATAAATTTGTTGTTGAGCGTCGGAGTACGAAACCGTGCTGTTCACCAATTATGTGCTTATGAAGTAAAGGATATATATTATTATGAACAAGCCTTTCGAAAAGCTTCGACAGAGTGGGCAGAATAGAGATTGGCCTGTAATTTTCAATATTATTCCTATCTCCGCCCTTGTGTACAGGTACAATTCTGGCTGATTTCCAGATTGTTGGAAAGTATCCTTCTTGTAAGCAGGTGTTAAATATGTAATGTAGTGGCTTATAAATTACAGACGCAGTCTCCTTGAAAAAAAGTGGCGGTATACCGTCAACACCAGCACCTTTAGGAGGATCCAGAGAACGTAGCTCTTTGAGTATTTCTTCCTGAGATAGACTAATATTACTTAATATTAAATCTGAATCTATGTTATTATTGATATGATCTGCATTAAAATCATTATTTACTTCACTGGGCTCAAAGACGGACAGGAAAAAATCAGAAAATAAATTACAAACTTGATACGGATCGCAGGTGGCAAAGTTTTTGTATGTCATTGTGTTTGGTATATCTCCATTACGTTTCAAATTATGTATATAAGTCCAGAAATAATTAATATTATTATGTACTGCCTTTTTCAACATTATTTAAGTACTGCCTATAACATTTATGTGAATAATATTTAAAGCGTTCCCTGTACATAGCAAATACTCTATAATCTGATACATTTTTGTATGTTTTCCACCGTGTCCAACTTTTCTTTTTGTTTTTAAAGATGTGGATAAGTGCAGATGTGTACAATATAAGAAAGTGCGATGTTTTGTGTATTTTTGTTGGTATGTTATGAAATAATACTGATCTTCTTGATATACAATATTCGAAAGATGAAAGTATTATTCAATACGAAAGTATTTTTGCAGCTGACTAGTGTCTTCTGAATACTTTAATGAAGTGTGACTTCTGAATACTTCAAAAACCTACTTGTTGCCGTTAGTTGTATTGTATCATGTATGGAATGAGGGAACGTAACGCAATTTGGGGGCCTTGTAAAATGCTACGGTGCGTTGCACAAGGGCTGATATTTAAACAACGCGTTAATTTTTTTTCGGTTTTATAGAGGAATAAGAATTTTCAAAATCAGTTACCCTTTTTGTTTATGTTTTATTAGGAAATCCCTGGATTGTGTAGTACTTTCCTATCATTTTTGTCGCTGAAGTAGGCAAATGGCAAGCCTTTAGTTTATATATTTTCATGAAATCCCTCGACTTTATGTATAACTAGCTGTCCCGGCAAACGTTGTTTTGCCATTTAAAGTATTTCTACTTCATCAGCATACAAAATCTTACCCCCTCTTTTGTCCCCTAAGAGGGGTGGGGGGAAAAATGTTATGTAGCACCAGATGTTAAGTTGGAAAAACAGTTAATAATATAAAGTAAGTCCATTAAAGAAAAAAGTTTACTTAATACAAAATCTGACACTCTCTTTGGTGGGGGGGGGGGGGGTGATTTTTATACACCAGATGTTGAGTTGGAAGAAGGCAAATATATCTGCGAAAACCGTATGCAAATCAGATCAGTAGTTTTCGTGTTAAAGCAAAAGTCTTATACAAAATCTGACTTTAGAGGGGTGGGGGGAATTTTTTTTATACACCAGATGTTAAGTTGGAAGAAGACAAATATATCTGCGAAAACCGCATTCAAATCGGATCAGTAGTTTTCGTGTTAAAGCAAAAGTCTTATACAAAATCTGACCCCCTCTTTTGTCCCTTTAGAGGGGTGGGGGGAAAAAATTTTGTACACCAGATGTTAAGTTGGAAGAAGACAAATATATCTGCGAAAACCGCATTAAAATCGGATCAGTAGTTTTCGTGTGATAGTGGAACAAACATACAGACAGATAGACAGACAGACAGACAGACAGCCAGACAGACAGACAGACAGACAGACAGGCAGACAAAAAAACTGACCACATTTTTGTCTTGTATAGCGATGTAGCGACACCATCCGCTTATTATTTTTTGAATATCTTTAATGTACAGAATCGTCATTTCTACAGTTTTATTATATGTATAGATAATTAAATTAAACAAATGCCATACAATTTTTGCAACCCATCTGTATAATCCAGACTCAAGAACATGACGTGCAACTTGTGGGATCTATTAGACAAGCCCAACTTCCTCCTGAAAGTAGAGTACGGCCACAGCGACAGGCAAATGAGTTGCTATGCATTGTGCTCCATATTGTAATATTGTCTGAATATGCCGATTGGCTCGATGAGGACAATTTGAAATCTCTAACTATTTGAGTTACGTTTTACCTGAACATGAATGTAATATAAAGACGTACAGATAAAGAGACGGACATCAGTTCACATCTATAATTTTAAAATTTTAAACTTAAATATAAACTATACCTATTACAGCAACAGACTGATAGTCTATAACAACTAGCTACGTTTTTTATTACAATATTAAAGTACTATTATGTTAATATATTCAACATAAATATTGTTATATATATTTCTTATTAATATTATTGTTTAAATTAAGTATATGTCACAGATTTCACACCCACTTTTATATACTATTATGTTCTATTATTTATTTAAATACACTTGGGACAAACACGTCATCAATAATAATTATAATAATATGTATAAGATATTTAATATTACACACATACCTACCTAATAATATTAAGTACATTCATATGCGTGTGAAGCATCCTAGTTTTCAATTATAACTTATGGGGACAGGTGGTTACGGAAGACCAGGGACAGCGGCGTCTGTCACTGTCAAAACCTGAGTGATCACCTTTTCTTTTTTTCGTGGCAATGCACTGCCATTTTTATATGTATTTTTTTTCATAACACATGTTTTGTTTATTTTAGAATATTTTATTTTTTATTTCTAATTTTCTTTTTTTCTATTATTATTTGCTATTCTTCTGTGTATTTTATAATGGTGGTGTTTTTTTTGTTACGTTAAATTGAATAAATGATTCTTATTCTTATTATTATTCTTATAATATTAATAGATGGCGGCCGTAACTCCATTGCGTCAAAGTCCGTTCATCGGGTGGAAACCGTACATTTTCCCGGGACCAAAAGTACTATTTTTCCTTTCCCGGAACTCAGTGTCTCCATACCAAATTTTCGCAAAATCGGTTCAGTGGTTTGAGCGTGAAGAAGTAATTGATAGACAGACAGACGAACAGACTTTCATACTTATAAAGTTATAATATTTGTTGTTACAATAGTACTATGTAATATTGGTAATAATTTTAATTTTTTTAAGTCATTTTTTGTTAAATATTTAATTAAAATACCTTATTTTACATTAAATAATAAAAATATATGTGAAAACAACAATTATTTATGATGTTTCCTACTTACAATACCAATTTTAACCAAATTTTAATCAAACTTTGCTTGTCCAGCTACTGGTTTTGGGTGTCCCAACTACTGCAATTCCGTCCCATGACTGTGTTTTACGTACCATTCAGTTTTTACCAAAAAAATCAATATAAACTGAAAAACCATCGCATTTTTATGTATGTATATCTTAAGTTAGAAAATTTATGAACACAAATATGATATCTTTTTCTATTTCATGCGAAGTATTCAATGTTTTAGAGATTTTTTTGTAAAAAAAATCCTTAGCTGTCCAATGACTGGTAGTTTACGGTAGTATAATATTGTAGAAATTAAAACATCTGATACACGGTCGTCAACGGCGGTTGTCAACCATAAAGTTTATATACGATAGGTATATTACCTTTATGTTGTCAACAGCTAAGAGTGGGTTGCACGAACTAACTTTAACTATAACTTTAACTTTAACTTTTACTCCAATGCAAAATGTCAAATCTTTGGTTAAAGTTAGAAATGGACGCCATCAAGACGCCATATTTAACCACTAGCTGTTGCCCGCGACTTCGTCCGCGTTAATATAGTAGATCACATCCCAAGTATTATTTATTGTACAAAAATAACATAAAAATTGCTCTACTGGAGCAATTTTATGTTATTTCTTAAGATAATAAGCAATTTCATATAATTTTCCCCGTTTTTTCCACATTTTCCTATATTTCTTCGCTCCTATTAGTCCTAGTGTAATAAAATATAGCCTATAGCCTTCCTCGATAAATGGACTAACACTGAAAGAACTTTTCAAATCGGACCAGTAGTTCCTGAGATTAGAACGTTCAAATAAGCCCTTTCATATAATTTCCCCCGTTTTTTCCACATTTTCCTCTATTTCTTCGCTCCTATTAGTCCTAGTTAAATCGCAGACATAGTCTTGTACGGTCTTCGGTTCCTCCGGTGACCCTCCTGTTAAGAGATCTACTGGTACTCGCAGTTCTCTACCGTAATTGACATACGCCGGGGTAGCTTTTATGCTGTCATGCTCGGCGGTACGGTACGACAGAAGGAAGAGCGGTATATACTTGTCCCAATCCTTTTGTTTGTCATCTACCAATTTCGCCAAATGCCTCTCAAGGGTCTGGTTAAATCTCTCAACCATTCCATCAGACTATGGATGGTACGCGGTGGTCCTCGTTTTATGCATTCCCAAAATTCTGCACACTTCCTGGAAGACCTGCGATTCGAAATTCCTGCCCTGATCGGAATGGATTTCTAGAGGCACACCAAAGCGAGATATCACTTCCTCGACCAGCTTAGAAGCAACTGTTGTAGCTTCCTGGTTTGGTATGGCGAACACTTCGGGCCATTTGGTGAAGTAATCCATGACAACCATAAAATACTTGTTCCCCGATTCCGTTACAGGAGATGGCCCAGCTACGTCAACTGCAATTCGTTCCCACGGTGCGCCAACGTTATACAAGCGCAGATTCCCACGGCTCCTTGTTTGAGGTCCCTTCACATCATCTCGACAATGCAACCAGTAGAATCGTTCTCGCACTTTTGTTAACGTCCTCTTGACACCTAGATGACCTCCTGATACGCCATCGTGTATTTCACGGAGAACATCTGGTACTCTCGTTCTTGGGACAACTATCTGAAGATGGAACTCTCTGCCGTTAGTCTTCTCCCATTTCCGGTAGAGTATTCCATTTTGAAGAATCAGACTGTCCCATTGCGCCCAGTACGCCTTAGTGACAGCGCCAGTGGATGCAACCTCACTCCAGATTGGTTTTACGTCACCCCGTTTCTTCCATGTGATGATGTGCCGAAGGTCGTCATCTCTTTCTTGAGCCTCCCTTATAGCATCATTCTCCCATGGACCCAGAGGACTTGTTTTCGTTAACTTTAATGTAATTTCATTAGATTCCTGCTTAACACAATGTTTGCAGTCTTCTGAACACGGCCTTCGTGAAAGTGCGTCGGCATTCCCATGCGCCTTTCCGCTGCGGTGTTCCGTCTTGAAGTCATACTCCTGGAGTTGTTCAATCCATCGAGCTACTTGGCCTTCTGGGTTTTACGTACGTGGGTGGGTCTTTACAACAGCCAAGAGTTCTCTTCTTGTCACACAGTAGTTTCTCTCGGGCTTAGATAAAGATTTGCTGAAATATGCAATTACAATTACTTCTCTTTCACCCTGTTTTTGAGATAACACCCCTCCAATGGCCGTGTTGCTTGCGTCCGTGTCGACTATAAACTGACCTTCAGGTTGTGGATACCCCAGGATTGGTGTTTCACACAGATGTTTCTTCAGTTTCTGAAAAGAATCTTCAGAAGTCTCGTCCCAAATAAACTGTCGTTTATCTTCTGTCAGCCGATGTAATGCCTTGGCTATCTCCGAGAATCCCTTAACAAAACGCCTGTAGTAGGAGCATAGGCCGAGAAATGCCCGCACTTCAGTTTTGTTCTTAGGGGTTGGCCAATTTTGAACTGCTTCCAGTTTTTCCGGGTCCGTCTGGATTCCATCACTGGAGATAACATGGCCGAGATAATTGACCTTACTCCTGAATAAACGACACTTTTTCGGATTCAACTTTAACTTGGCCCCCTCTATTTTGGCGAAAACTCGTTCTAAGTTTCGCAAATGGTCCTCGAAGTCGCGGCCAACAATGATGACGTCGTCCAAGTAGACTAAGCAAGCCTCTCCAACTAAGCCTGCCAGTACACACTCCATGAGTCGCTCGAATGTGGCAGGTGCGTTGCACAATCCAAAGGGCATGACGTTAAACTGCCATAAACCTTTACCGGTGGAAAAAGCTGTCTTCTCCTTGTCTTTTGGATGAATTTCCACCTGCCAGTATCCCGATTTCAGGTCCAGGGTCGAGAACCATTTCATGCCACTCAAGGTATCCAGAGTGTCGTCGATTCGAGGTAATGGATAGCTGTCCTTCTTAGTGACATCATTGAGACGCCTGTAGTCCACACAAAATCTTGTGCTGCCATCTTTCTTTTTCACTAACACAACAGGTGAGCACCACGGACTTGCAGACGGTTCAATAATCTTATGTCTTCTCATGTCCTCCAAAAGGCCTTCAACTTCTTTTTCCTTTGCAATGGGTATCCGTCTTGCTCGTTGACGAATTGGGTTCTCGCTTCCGGTATCTATCCTGTGCTGAACCATCGACGTTCTTCCAAGGTCGCCTTCCTGACTGGAGAAGATATTCGCGTGGCGTTGTAAAAACTTCTTAGCTTTCATGCTCTGCGAATAAGTCAGATTACTCTTGCAGTCATCGAGTAGCTCGGTCACTATTCCATAGTTGCTGCTGTTTGCTGAGTCTGAGCCTGTGATTGAACTACACTTTCTCATCCAGACAACTTCCTCGCACTTTCCAATGACGTCACCTTTCTTCAAGCATATCTCGTGATCACCAAGATTCAAAACCCTGACCACAGCGTTACTGCTTCCACTAACAAGGGTTCTCGCCGTCATCAGTTTTTGCGCTGATGTCTTGGTAGGTGTGTCTTCGATCAACACGCATCTGTTTGACTTCTTCTTTCCAGCTGGCGGTGGTTTCACCAGCACTCTAGCTTCCGCTCGTCCAGGTATAATGACTTCCTTTACACATGCGATGCAGGCGCCTCCAAGGATGAAAATTTCTTCTTCGCCACACTTGAAAACTCCGTCAGCGACATTAATTCTGCAGTTGTGCTTCTTCATGAAATCCAAACCCAAGATGCAATCATCCATAATCTCAGCCACGATAACGTCATGAGGGTATGAGTAACCCCCTACATTAATCGTAACTGACATTTCCCCCAGGACGGGTATTGGCTGACCGGAGGCAGTAAGGAGCCGACAGTTAATTCTCCTCTTGTGTCTTCTTGCGGCTTTTACCAGATTTGTGTTCACTATCGTTCTAGAGGCTCCTGTGTCTAGAGTCATTTTGCAATCCGTCCTGTTAATAGTCCCCTGAATCACAAGACTATTCCCGCTGCATGCTTGGGAGATAACAGTTATGGGGGCTTCCTCCGCGTCAGCCAGTACTCGCCCCTCAGTCCTGGCTTTTATTCGTTTCCCTGATCCCGGGCAGGGGACGAAGTTCCTTGCTTCTTCAGCTCCTCTATTTGTTCAATGCGTTCCTCGAGTCTTTTCATTCTTGCCATCTGAGTCTCCTTCTGCGGGCAGTTGAGCTGAAGATGGCCCCTCTCGCCGCACTTGTAGCACATGGCTCCGAAACTTCTCTTCGTGGGAGCCTTGACCTCCTTAACTTCCTCAGAGACCTCGTGGATCTTATGGGTCTGCCGTATATCACGCCGAACAGCCTCGACCTCTAAAGCATGTGCCAATGCTTCCTTTAGCGAGGTGTGGTGACGTAGCCTTACTGCAGCTCTGACTTCCAGGTCCCTGATTCCGTCGACAAATGCTTGAACAATGTTCATGTCAACCATCTTGGTGTCGACTCCTGGGTGTGCCTTCTTGACAAGTTTCTCAATTTCCAACGCCCATTGTTGCAGTCCTTCTCCTGAGCGTTGGACTCTGTCACGCAGTTGGGCACGGAACACGTGCTCCAGGTGTCGCTCCCCGTATCTGGATTCAAGTGCCTCCATCAGGTCTTGGAACCCATTTCCTGTATGTGCTTCTAGGACCGACAAAGCTTGCCCTCTGAGCGCAACAGTGAGAGCGGTCAGGCATTGTTCGTCAGTCCATCCGTTGGCAGAAGCAACCGTCTGGAATTGCTGACGATAAGCGTTCCAAGAAGTAGTACCGTCGTATGGTGGCACTTTAACTCTTGGTCCTTGTACCACTTGCACCACTCCAGTAGTTCCACTAGACACCGCCACTCCTGTGGTTTCCAGGCGCACTACTTTCTTCTGAAGTTCAGTGAGGCCGGTTTTCACATTTTCCACATCCAATCCTAACCCGGTAACTCGTTCGTCCATTACGTCGACATCTTTACGAAGCTTTGTCACCGTGTCACTGACATCCTTTATAGCCAGAAGCGCCTTTTCTTGAAGGTCCTTTTGTTGCTCTTGTGACTCTTGCAAAGCGCCGAGCTTACGGTCTTGTGCCCTTTGAGAATCTTGCAACGCCCCGAGCTTGCGGTCTTGTGACTCCTGCAAAGCCTGAATTAACCCAATTATGCTTTCCAATTGAGGAGCCATTTGAGGGGCCGTAGAAACTATGGGCGTGGCAGGATGGATGGAGCTAGTCGACGGGGCCTGAGCAGGCGGGGCCCAGTGGGCGGGGCCAGTGTGCGTGGCCTGAGTGGGCGTGGCCTGGTGGGCGGAGCCAGTGGGCGTGGCCATGTCCAGAGTGGGCGGGCCTGGGGGGCGTGGTCAGTGGGTGGGTCCCGGTGGGCGGAGCCAGTGGGCGTGGCTTCATCCGAAGTGGGTGGAGCCTGGGGGCGTGGTCAGTGGGCGGAGCCTGGTGGGCGGGGCCAGCGGGTAGGGCCTGCCCCGCAGTGGGCGGAGCTTGGTCCCCAGTGGGTGTGGCCTCCGCAGCCCCACCTCCAACTCCTCTCTCGAAGTCAATGGCAGCAGCTCGCTGAGCCCTTGTCCTGACACTCCACTTGAAGTCCTCTCTCGGAGTCAATGGCATCTCCAAATCCCACTTCTGACACCAGTTGTTACGTGCTAGGGTTCGAGGATTTGGAGAGAAAGACCTGGTGACTCTCTTGAAGACTTTATTCACAAACACTAGCTCACACAAATCACTAAGTCCAAACACTAAGCACTAGATCCAAATCACTGAGCACTATCACTGTCCTAGGTCGTAGCCGAGTCACTATCACAATCACAATCACTCACTATTGATCACTTGTTTTCGCTTCGAAATCGCCTCGAAGATCGCTCAGACGAAACTGAATTGCCGGCTGCAGTCTACGACTATTTATACGGGCCGGATCGAATCTCAGAAAATTCCGGAACATCCCAGAGTAAACCCGATATGCGTAAACAAGTATGAGATATCTCTAGAAATTACTCGTAGGTACTTACTCCTAGCGCCATCTAGTATCGAGTAGGGGATTTATGTTGCCTGTGTTCCCTTGGTCAGTTCGCTGGTTCGACGCTAGATGGCACCACGTGTCCGTATCCGTAACACTATCATTAAATAACTTGCACTACTACAATCACTTTACAAAATAATAGCTAAAGGAAATATTAGTATTGTATTTAATTTTTAAGTACCTAATCATCAAAAGCATTTTTGGGACTTACGACCTTTACTTTCGTGCTATAATGCAGAAATCGTTGTCACGCGATATATATATTATATTATGTATAAGCATTAGTTTTTCTGGGAATATCAGATGATTACTATTTGAAGTTATATAGATAATATTGTGTTAGTTTTTCTGGAAATACCAGATGATCACAGATCTATATGTAGATACAAAATAAAATTAAAATCGGCTGAAGTGGAAGTTCCATATTGACTAGTAGCTTTAAAAGTAAAATGCAGACCAATTATTGTTACAACTTCCAGAGGTCTGTAATGTTTATTGTTTATTATTTCTAATTTTTTATCACCAGCGACATTTGATAAAGTATCTAAGATTTACTTAACTTTATTGTGTATTATGTTAGAAAAGTTACTTTTTGTACCACTGCAATCGTTAAAGGTCTTGTGTGAGAAGTTATTATTTTGACTTATTTTTTCAGTTTGTTTTTATTAAGTTTTTTGCGATATTTAATTTTATTTTGACACTCGGAGTTATGTATTTCTATTAAATGAGTCGCAAAGAATATAATTAATTATCCTAATGAGCTTTTGTATAGTTTAATTATTTAGCAAAACTAAAATTTTAGATTGTTGTATTTCTATACTGTAATTTCTGTTCTACATTGAAAGATATTACATAATTCAATTAATGTTGTAACATTAAGGGTTGGACCTTGGTGCTGGCAGCACGGAATCGCCTTTTTCCGTCGCCCTTTCTCTTTCTGTCGCTTAGAACTGCCATTTGCTAGACCGAGACAGAAAGCATAATGCGATAGCACGCGGCGGAATCCTCGAGGCGATCGCATTATGCTTTCTGTCTCGGTCTAGCAAATGGCAGTTCTAAGCGACAGAAAGTGAAAGGGCGACGGAAAAAGGCGATTCCGTGCTGCCAGATGAGGTCCAACCCTAAGACTCAAGAGAGTAAGTAATACACAAGGATTTTTATCTTAATTAATATATAATGTCAATGTTGGTTGATGCAAAGCAATGATTGTACAAAAATCATATATTAAGTTTAATTAATGTTTGGAAGTATAGGTACATATAGATATTACAAATATGGAGTTTCTTATCATCACTCACAAAAAATTAGCTTGCTATATATTCATCACAAAAAAAAATTATTCTAGGGCTCCCGTACTATAGCGCAATACGTAGTTTGTTATATCCGTATTCCGTACTATTCCATGTTATGCGAACATTCTAATATCGGCCATTATAACTCAGAGGAGGCGTCTGTGGGGCCGCCCGATACGGGTTGTCACCTGTCTGTGACGAAACCCTTTCGGGGCTCTAATCGGACGGTACTAGTTTTCGTCATTATTTATAAAATATAGAACGTTCTATTAGTGGTAGAGTTTAGTTAAACGAAACTACGTTAAATTATCATTACAGTAAAGTAATATGAACTGCATAAATATGTTATTTCATGTTCGAAAAGCCAAAATCATTGTGCGAGTAAGGGCCAGGCACGGGTTAGATTGCCGTTTTAACTTTTTTTTTTTACGAGAAGTAAGAGCTTGCACGTGAAGAGTCCAACTGAGCCCGTTGTCTAAAATAACACCCAGGTACTTTATACTGGTTGCTGACGCCAAAGGAAAACAATTACAGGTGTCCCTATCACAGGAATGAGCTATGATCCTGAAATCCTGGGGTAGCCGGGCATTAGAGAGTAAAGAGAACGGTATATATTTAGTCTTGTCTAAGTTCAAGGTCAACAAGTTATTGTCTAGCCACTTCATAACTTCACTAAAAGCCAGCTCTGAATGAACCTTAGTTTCACTCCAACTATCCCCATACACAATCAAAGCTGTATCGTCAGCATAGGCAAAAATTTTGCAATTTTTCAGCTTAAGTTCGCATAAGGAGTTCAGATATAACAGAAAGAGTGTGGGACCCAAGACACTTCCTTGTGGCACTCCATAAGTGAGCCGAGTGGGATTACTTATAAATTATCCAATCTTTACGCACTGGGAGCGATCAGAAAGGTAATCTCGAAAAATGCTCAAGGCTATCCACGTACTCCAATCGATTCAAGCTTATTCAACAAAAGAGGAACGGAAACTGTATCAAAGGCCTTTGATAAATCCAAAAACATTCCTAGGACTTTGTCACGTTTGTCTAAGTGCTTAACTATTGTTTCGTTGAGGTCTAAAGTTGCATCGTCTGTTGATTTACCTTTGGTAAAACCATACTGATTTTGGGCAATAACATTATTCTTTTTTAAGAAGCTAATAAGCCTAGTATTAATAAGTTTTTCTAAGATTTTCGAAACAATAGTTAACACTGAGATAGGTCTATAGTTGCTGATACAGTCCCTGCCCCCACTTTTGTGAATAGGATGGACTAGTGCACGCTTAAGATTCTCCGGGAAGACGCCGGTGGTAAAGCATAAATTAAATAAGAAAGTCAAAGGAGGAATTAAGATTTTCTTAGAATTTTTTATTACTCTTGTGGAGATGCTATCGACGCCCGTCGCACGGTCATTTTTTAAATTTATTATGATGGCTTCAACTTCGGCGGGATCCACATTGTTGAGAACCATGGAATCTCTCTGTAAATATTGTCCATGTGTTCTTTGTATGGATGATAAAGTGTTACTTTGCTTTAACAGTATTGCATCACATAATTTTTTACCTACTTCCGCAAAGTAATTATAAACAATATTTACGGAGTTCAAAGAGTCTTTGGAAATATTTAAAAGATCAGTTGGTGGATCACATGACTTCTTGAAGTTGGTTATTTTATTAATAGTACTCCATGTGCCCTTAGGATTATTTTTATATTTTTTAAATTCATTTTTTTCATATGTAGTTTTAAGTTTTTTTAATAAGTTATTGCAAAAGTTTTTATATCTGGTATACGTGAGTTGCAAAATGGCATTATCAGGATTTAGTTTGACTGTTTTATGCATGGCCACAAGGCCTGGTGTGATCCATGGTTTGATAGGACGCTTCTTATGGGGAACTCGGACTAGTGTAGAGTTCATCGAAACTGCTTTTGAGACCACATCAACAAAAACCGTCGCTGCTAAATTTGCACAAGAAGACTGATATACTCCACTGAAGTCAGCTAGTTCGAGATCCTTTTTTAATTGCTCGTAATCGATTTTTGTACGTGAAGTGTTCGTTATGTTTTTATGCCTGACTTTACATTCCAGGGCAAACACAAGCGGTACGTGGTCTGTGATAAGGGAGTCTAGGATAAAAGTTTGTGACCTATGGTCCGTTCTTACCATGACGTGGTCAATACAGTTGTCAAGACGTGTGGGATGTGTATGTGAGGGAAGCAGGCCATGAGCAGCCAGGGTATCCAGATATGTATTTGTATTAATATCACAGCAACCAGGGACAATGTTTATATTTATATCACCAATCAATATCACGGACTTCATTTTACGCAATCTTGATAGACAAGAATCTAGGCTGTCACAAAATTTATCAATATTTCTGTAGGACGGGGATCGATATATTCCCAGAAGTGCGACGTCAGTGTGATGAAGTTGGATAATAATACTACTTACATCGTTTATCGAAATGTCATGGATTAGATTATGCTGAATGTCACACCTTACGTAAATAATAACACCGTCATTTTGATTACAAAAACTGGAGGTATAGGAAATGAAACCTTTTATTTCGGGGGCTGCATTAAGCTTACTGAGCCAACACTCGGTGAGGACTAGAATATAACGACAAACGACCGGTGCCAAAGCTCACCGCAGAGTAATAAAACGACACTCGAAATCTGTATAGATATGATACATAAAAGCTGATAGCAAGGCAAGGAGTGGAGATAGATACATAGTGTAAAAGACGAATTTGTAGGAAATTTTATGAGCTTTCTTTTTGTGCGGTACTTTTTTTCTATACAACTAACCGTTTAAGCAATATGAGCAAAAAACTAAAAATATTGAAACTTGAGCCCCTTCTCCCCACCCTGGGTGATATCGTTATAATTTATAGCCTATGTGTTGACCCGACCTCTAAGTAATATTCGTGCAAAATTTGAAGTTAATCCGTTCAGTACTTTCTGAGTTTATCCCGGACATACATACAGACAAACAGACAAACAGACAAAAATTCTAAAAACTATATTTTTGGCTTCCGTGTCGATCGTAGATCACGTCCCAAGTATTATTTTTCAAAAATAGTCAATGTACAGAATTGAATTTTCTACGATTTTATTATATGTATAGATTGTTGGATCGAAAATTTAGTTGTAATTGATACACTTATATTTAACCCATTTGCGGTGTGACATGATATTCAAATAAGAATTAAAACATAATAATATTATTTTATCGCATTGAGATTTGTGTAGTGTGTAAAGCCTGTAAATAAAATTCATTAATTGTTGTATTAGTATAAGTAGGTGGTAGGTAGGTAGTATGGCGCTAAAAGTTATTTCGTAAAATGTAGGCATGTTACTTAAACTTTGACAGTTGGTAATTTTATAAACTAGAGTGGTATGGGCTATGGCACATCTTATCTGGGGGCACGGTAGTGCCCCAGCCAAGTCTTTAGCAAAGGCACCATACCATACTTTTCTCGAAGAGGTTCGCGGCTATTTCACCCCCACTATATCTTCCAGGTTAACAAAGCTAGGGATTTAGATTTTCGGTGACGAGGAGTAAGTATTAAAACTAGTTTAACTACAAAATAACATGACATTATGATAAATAGTTTTCCAGTTACAGTTGATCAAAGTTACTAAAAGTTACTACATTTTGTCACTCACTTACTGACAGATCATCAAAATTCTAAGGTACTTCTAGCAGACTTGGAACCTTGCAATTTGGCACCAAGATAGGTCATTAGCCACAATGAAAGGAAAAATTATAAAACCGGTCAAGTGCGAGTTGGATTAGCGTACATAGGGTTCCGTACCATAAATTTGTATGGGAGCCCCCCTCAAATAATTGTTTTATTTTAATTTTATTACTTATTATTAAAGGTAAAATATAATTAAGTATTTCCTGAAAATTTCGAGGTTCTAGATGTTACCGTAATGGATATAAAGCAAAAAAAGACCAAAAAATTGAGTTTGTTGTATGGGAGCCCCACTTAAATGATTATTTAATTTAAATTTTATTGCTTGTTATTAAAGGTTGAATGTAATTGACTATTTTGTGAAAATTTTGAGGTCCTAGATATTAACATTATGGATATAGAGCAATAAAAAGACCAAAAAATTGCATTTGTTGTATGGAAGCCCCGCTTAAAAAATTATTTTATTTTAATTTTATTACTTTTTATTAAAGTTAGAATGCAATTCAGTATTTTGTGAAAATTTGAAGGTCCTAGATGTTACTATTATGGATATAGAGCAAAAAGGGGTAGAAACATCGCGTTTGTTGTATGGGAGCCTACCTTAATAATTTATTTTATTTTTATTTGACTATTAGTTTCTATAGTGGGAACAACTATGTAGCTATCGTTGTTTTCGAGATGCAGCCTGGTGACAGACGAACGGATGGACAGACAGACACAGCGAAATCTAAATAATAGGGTGTCGTTCATCCATTGTGCGAGGAAGCTTAAAAACTTGAAAATATTATAGTTAAATAAAATACAAAAGAAAACATTTTATTGTTTGCAAGAGTGTTTTACGTACAAACATTAAAATATGATTTATGTATTAAATAAAATGTTATTTATGAAATAAAATATAATACTGACAACGCTAATAATCAAACAATAATTAAATTATAGTATAATAATATTATTATTTGATTATTATAGAGTATTTATTAGTTTATAATATACTTACTTATTTTTCGTGTATTAGAATGTAAATGTTTATGTAATTATTAGGCATGTATTATTAGAATATAAGTTAGTTGTTAAGTTTCAATACTTATAGTTTTTTATTGCACAGTATACCCTAAGTTAATTATTATTGTACTCCTATAGATACCAAAGGTCGCTTGGAAGAAATTGCTCAATAGCAATAAAGCCGCCTTTGCGTTCTTAATGTATCTTGATGAATGTACCATATTTTATGTTTGTACATCTTGAACGCAATAAAGTATATTCTATTCTATTCTATTCTATTCTAAATTATAAATATGAAAATTCGAGAGAAATATCTATATATTATAATAATTACATATAATAAATCTGTAGAAATGTCAATTCTGTACATTAAAGATATTCAAAAAATAATAAGCGGAGGGTGTCACAATATCGCTATAGAAGCCGAAAAGTTAGTTAGTTTTTTTGTCTGTCTGTCTGTCTGTCTGTATGTTTGTTCCAGCATCACACGAAAACTACTGATCCGATTTGAATGCGGTTTTCGCAGATATATTTGTCTTCTTCCAACTTAACATCTGGTGTATAAAAAAAATTCTCCCCACCCCTCTAAAGGGACGAAAGAGGGGGTCAAATTTTGTATAAGACTTTTGCTTTAGCACGAAAACTACTGATCCGATTTGAATGCGGTTTTCACAGATATATTTGTCTTTTTCCAACTAAATATCTGGTGTATAAAATTTTTCCCCCCACCCCTCTAAAGGGACGAAAGAGAGGGTCAGATTTTATATAATACTTTTGCTTTAACACGAAAACTACTGATCCGATTTGCATACGGTTTTCGCAGATATATTTGCCTCTTTCCAACTCAACATCTGGTGTATAAAAATTACCCCCCCCCCCCCCCCCCCACCTCTAAGGGGACCAAAGAGGGGTCAGATTTTGTATCAAACTTTTTTCTTTAATGGACTTACTTCATATTATTAACTGTTTTTCCAACTTAACATCTGGTGTATAAAATTTTTCCCCCCACCTCTCTTAGGGGACAAAAGAGGGGGTAAGATTTTGTGTCAACTGATGAAGAAGAAATACTTTAAATGGCAAAACAACGTTTGCCGGGACAGCTAGTAAAATAATATAATTTAAAATCAGTACTACACGCTCCCGATAGATGGTGCTGAACTAACTCTATGTCGCGCTATCGCTTGCTTATAGCGTAAAGTATAAGTAAGACTTGAAAAAGAACGTTTTAATTACTAATTACAATATTAATGAATGAACGTATGATACCTCGGTAAATCGGTAAATGAGAAGTTGCTTTAATATATTTTAAGTAGTAGACTCAGTAACTCTTACTAATAAAATTTATCGTCAATTTATTACAATGGTACGTGAAATACTGAATATTGGTGACCTTTGTCCACATCGAGTCATCCCTATTCCTGGAGATGGTTCATGTTTGTTTCATTCCTTATCATATTGTATGTATGGGAGTTTTCAGTCATCCCATGAAATTAGATGTGCTGTAGTAAATCACGTTGTTGCGAATTGGGATGAAATGCAAGTATACACCTGCGACGAACGTGGAGACATTTATACTAACGCAGACGTGTATGCAACGACGCTGTTAAAAATGACTACTTATGGCTCCATATCGGAACTTAAAGCAGCCGCCACACTGTATCCTTTTACTTTTGAAGTTTACCAAAATGGTCGATTGCAAGGATTATTTGGCGAAGATTCTACAAATCCAGTGAAACGTTTAAGATTTACTGGTAGTTACTTGAGGGGGCATTACGAAGTACTTGTCCCTGATAATAATAATTACACTGTAGAACCAGACATTCAAGTGGATGAATTTACTTCACAGACACTTATTCAACCTAATGAAAACTTTCTTCAAACTAATGAAAAAAAAAGAAAAAGTGTGGGAAGGCCTAAAAAAGTAAAACGTGGTAGGCCAAACACTTCAAAAATTTCTCCATCTCTACAATCGACACAAGCGTCTGCCCGTTATCGCCTGAAAAATCAAAAAAAAACGAAAGGAAACGCAGGTGTTATACGGCAGTTCTCATCCTGAAGCACATCAAGCTGCTGTAGCTCGTTACACTGCTTTAAATCCGGAAGTGCATCGAGCTGCTGTAGCTCGTTATACCGCCTCGCATCCGGATGTTAATCGGGCAGCTGTAGCGCGTTACTCGCGTATAAATCCCCATTTGAATCTTGAATCTGTTCGAAGAAAAAGATCATACAGTAAGCTAACATTAAAACTGAATAATTTAGAAAAGTATACTCAAGAACTAACTAAAATAATTAATGATAGATTAGAAGCAGAGAAACTAATAAAATGGACAGTACGTAATAGACAACAAACTTTAGGAAATTTTACTAGAAATATAGAGAAATTAAAAGAAAAACTTAAAATATCATTAAAAAAACTTAGTGTTTGTCCTCCGAATCGTACGCTGATAGACAAATTACGAGTAGAAGCTTTTCTAGGAAAATCGGAACACCGGAATAATCAAGAGCCATATTATGGAGAAAAATGCTATAAAGTGTACCTGTACTGTATACCGTACACTTATATTGTACGGTATACAGTACACGTATACAAAAGAAAACATTTTATTGTTTGCAAGAGTGTTTTACGTACAAACATTAAACGATTTATGTATTAAATAAAATGTTAGTTATGAAATAAAATATAATATTGACAACGCTAATAATCAAACAATAATTAAATTATAAATATGAAAATTCGAGAGAAATATAAAATAATATAATTTTTAATCAGTACTACACGCCCCCGATAGATGGTGCTGAACTAACTCTATGTCGCGCTATCGCTTGCTTATAGCGTAAAGTATAAGTAAGACTTGAAAAAGAACGTTTTAATTACTAATTACAATATTAATGAATGAACGTATGATACCTCGGTAAAAAAAAGTCGCTATCAGTGCTCCTACAGGAATAGCTGCCTTCAATGTCAATGGTTTGACTATACATCGTCTCTTGCAGCTACCTGTAGAGCATAAGAGAACCCCTAAATACAAGTCACTTTCAGACGAAGTCCTTCAAGTGTTGAGAGCAGATTTGAAAGATGTGGTATTGTTCATAATAGATGAAGTGTCCATGATATCCAATTTAACACTAACATATATTCATTTACGCTTATCTGAAATATTCGATAGCGGGGAAGATGAAAATGGATGGTTTGGAAAAAGACACATTTTACTATTC
Organism: Polyommatus iphigenia; assembly: GCA_963422495.1. NCBI lineage: Eukaryota > Metazoa > Arthropoda > Insecta > Lepidoptera > Lycaenidae > Polyommatus > Polyommatus iphigenia. The sequence continues at coordinate 5,760,227 of OY730188.1, forward strand.
GGAGACCTCCTACAGCTGCCGCCAGTACGAGAAAGTTCTCCTTTCACAAAATTGACTATTGCTGAAACAAACAAACTGCTAGGTTCTTTGAGTATGCCGAACTAAATAAAAGAATAAGGCTAGGCGTGACTTTACAAAAGGATCGTGATTTATTATCCAATAGATTAATTCCTCTTAATTCTCATTCCAATGACAGCAGATTACGTGAAATCGTCCAACATTTATCCAATCTTCCTGATGACACAGTCTGCTTATTACCCACCAAAAATATGTGTCAACAATTAAACAGTGCTATGCTTGAATCACTTCCCAATCCAGAAATACAGCTTACTGCGAGAGATAGCATTGATTGTCCGAAACATTTAACAAAAAAAACTCGCGAGTGCATAAAAAAATATGAAGACGACGCATCCATGACAGCAGGCTTAGAGGAGAATATAGTCAATAAAATAGGGGCAAAAGTGATGTTGAGACGAAACATTGACGTAAGTTTAGGGTTGGTCAACGGTTCGATAGGAATAGTACAAAGTGTAAGGTATGATCCTCATGATTTGAAAAGAGTGAATTCAATAGTAATCAAATTTAGTAATGAACATACATATGAACTTTGTGCTGTAAAAACCAAATTTGAAATAATTTCTAGAGCGTATGTTCATCGCGAACAATTTCCGATATGCATAGCTTATGCTATCACCATAAAAGCCAGGGGCTGAGCTTAAATAATGCAATTATAGATATAGGCTCATCTGTTTTCACCTGTGGCCAAGCATACGTAGCCCTTTCAAGGGTTACAAGTCTGGATGGATTACATTTAATTAATGTAAATTTTACGTGTATAAAAGCACAAGAATCTGCAATAGCTGAATATAATCGACTGAGAAATATTTACCGTCCAGACTTGTCCACCTTGGAAGTAATGAAGACTCAGAGAAAAAACAATAAAAGAAATAGAGACAGAGAATGGGCTCTAAGCAAAGCTGCAGGTGAAATACAACAAAATTTACTGTTTCCTAAAAAGAAAAGAAAGAAACCTTAAAAAAATAAATGAAATCCCAACAAAAACATAAAACGTAAAAAGGATAGCCAAGTCTATCTATATGCAATCCTTCTACCGTAAAAAGTTTTCAGATCAGATTCATGCCAAGTCTTCAACTTATTTTGTAATTATTAATCAACATTCAGTGGCTGTATCAATAGTTTCCTTTATTTTATAATTATTAGAGTGACTTGGCAATGAGCACAAGAGGTACAAATATAAAATTTGCATATTTGGAGAAGTTGGTTGTTACATTTTATACTAAAAAACAAACATAGACGATTGAATCTAATTAGGCACATTATAATATCTGTATACTATTGTGGATCATACATCAGCATAACGAAGTCCTTATCAAAAAGACTCGTCAGTAATATTTGTACGTAATTTGACACAGCAGGTAGCTTTTCAATTTGTGCTCATTGACAAGTCACTCTAATAATTATAAAATAAAGGAAACTATTGATACAGCCACTGAATGTTGATTAATAATTACAAAATAAGTTGAAGACTTGGCATGAATCTGATCTGAAAACTTTTTACGGTAGAAGGATTGCATATAGATAGACTTGGCTACCCTTTTTACGTTTTATGTTTTTGTTGGGATAACTTATTCTATAATAACATATTATTTCACTAGGCAATAAACATGCACATATAATTAAATTGTTAAAAATTAATGTTAGTATTAAATATAAAATTAGGTATAATAAAATAATATAACATAGTCATTATCATGTGACTGTGAGAGTTTGTCTAGGTCCATTTCACTTTTAATACGACGGCAGGGAGCTCCTTCCTTCTTGCGCAGGAAAACCTTGCCATGTGCCGTCCAGCAATATGCATAGGAGTGTTTCTTACTAAATTCCCGATCAAGGAAGTACAGTTTTTTAGCATTCTGGGTAAGACATTCCGTTATGTAGATAGGTCTGGAGTCTCCTTCGAGTCCTAAATGTGTTGTACTTAATTTCGAGTCTTTCTTGGTTTTGTTAAATGATTTTAGTGATGATATGACTTTGTCTTTTAAGATAACAGATGTAAAATCAACTATGATATGGCCTTTCTCTTCTTTTTTGGATTTTAAACGAAAAACATCTCTTATTTGCTGATTATCAATGGCAACATTTATCTCAGTTCCGATATTTTTGACTAGCTCTACCAAGGCAACTTGATCTTCCTGTTTTTGCAGTGGAATGTTTCTAATTTCAATAGAACTCTGCCTTTGTATTTTTTCTGAGCTTTCCTTGAGTTCCTGGACCTGTTGCTCGAGACTCTTGATGTACGTCAGTAGGTGTTTTTTCTCTGATTCGATTTTAGAGAGCCTATCTTTCATATCTTCATATTGCTTGGATATAAAGTCCATAGATTTTATTATATCCGCATTTTGCTTTTGAATGCTAGTGATACTTTCCTGAAGAACGCATTGTTGTTTGGTCATTGTGTCTATGGACTTTTTAATGTCCGACATGAATGTAGAAAACTCATCATCATGTTGACGCTTTTTGGGACGCGGCCTAGTAAACTCGGTATCGGCAGCCGTTGCAGGAAGGTAATAATTAGCGTCAGAAGTAGTTTGCGGAGAGCCAGCGACAGCAGGGGGTGATCTGTTGAGTGGCATTTTTGTCGTAAGCAGTTACTAAAAATGATGACCAATTATTGTAGTACCCGGAAACTGCCTTCGATATTATTTTCTCTGTTCTTTTATGTAATTTCGGAACAGGGTGAGCCCTCTCGTGGATATTTACAGAACTAGTTACAGTCACTCGATACATCGTTAGCACGGTTGTAAGGTGGTACCTAGTTATTTTAGTTCCAAAGTTTCCAGCTTAATTAAGCATCATCTATATTTATATTCGAAAATAGTTTTTTTTTTACTCACCACGTGAGAAATCTGATTTCTATACCATGATAATAAAGACATGTCGGAAGCCTATACAAGCTTAATCTGACACGCTCGAACTTGTCGCGAAATCCCCTCTTCGCCTCCCTACCTATAATATAATATTTAAATAATACAAGTGAATACCTATTATTTAAAGTTTATTCAGTCAGAAATTGACAAAAAGAAGTTCACCATTAGTAATGATTTTTTTCTCATTTTCTTGTCGGACTGACTATTTAACTCAATATATTTGTCGGACAAGTTGATATTAGCATTTGGAATAACATTATCTATCATTGCTATTTTTGTCCGACATATATGTACGAAGAGCCATAGTGACGTAATAGCTACATCTTTAGGGTGTCGGACACTCCAAACGCTGCGTGATTCTTGTCGGACAAGTTGACCACAGTTTTCAAATTAGCTTTATTAAACAAATTCCAAAAAATGAAAGTTGTATGTACGAAGAGCCATAGTGACGTAATAGCTACATCTTTAGGGTGTCGGACACTCCAAACTATCAAAAGCACTATTGCTATTTCAATCATATTTTGAAGAAAGAATGGCCCAACTTATATCGTTTTCGGCATCTGCACTGCCCCGGGGCAGGGTGGGTCGACAGGATACGGAAACAGCCGATTTTTGAATTAAGAACATAAACTACGACGAAGCACGTGGACTTATAATTTAAACTGCGCTTATTTCCGTATCCTGTCAGCCCACCCTGCCCCGGGGCAGTGCAGATGCCGAAAACGATATTTTTTTTTCTTCTTTTTTGGCAACTTGACACAAAGGATGTGTATGTTGTGCAACAGACAAGGTAAAAAGGTAAGGAATATGGCGGGAATACCATATTCCTCCTATTATAATTTTCATCATCGTTTTCATGTATCGTCAGGTCTAAAGTCTAGTCAAAGTCTAAGTAAAAGTCAATACAGTCACAGGAGTCAAGTCGGTCGATTCAGTAAAGTGGTAGACGCTTTACTGAAACTTTCGATGGAGTTTTGGAGGGAACACAAAATAGCACGTTTCTGGATATTACATCACTTTCCTACACTTGTGCATGAACACGAATATCTAATGGTTAATATTCTACCAATATTACACATTAAAAACCCAGCTAACACAATTTTAGGAAAATAATACAAAAACACAACTGCACTCTTTCACATGCCCGCCAAAACTAAAAAAAAAAAAGGATCTTTCTTTCTTTCTTTCTTTTTCTTCTTTTTTGGCAACTTGACACAAAGGATGTGTATGTTGTGCCACAGACAAGGTAAAAAGGTAAGGAATATGGCGGGAAAACCATATTCCTCCTATTATAATTTTCATCATCGTTTTCATGTATCGTTAGGTCTAAAGTCTAGTCAAAGTCTAAGTAAAAGTCAATACAGTCACAGGAGTCAAGTCGGTCGATTCAGTAAAGTGGTAGACGCTTTACTGAAACTTTCGATGGAGTTTTGGAGGGAACACAAACTAGCACGTTTCTGGATATTACATCACTTTCCTACACTTGTGCATGAACACGAATATCTAATGGTTAATATTCTACCAATATTATACATTAAAAACCCAGCTAACACAATTTTAGGAAAATAATACAAAAACACAACAGCACTCTTTCACATGCCCGCCAAAACTCAAAAAAAAAAAAAGGACCTGTCAAATTTCAGGATTCTTCAGTGTTGCCAACAATGGGGATTTCCCACTAAATTTAGTGGGAAAAAATAAAAACAGTGGATTTTTTAAGAGGTATTTTGGGGATATTTTTGGGGTATAATTTTTGCAGCGGAAATTTATATTTATTTCATTTTTAGTACTATTATCATATATATTTTTTTATACTCTAACTTTAATACCATTTCTTTATTATTTTTAATCATCTGCATAATATTAAAAAACGTCCCCTTCGAATATATTTTGGACTTTTGGGGTGTTTAATTAAGTACCTATTGTTTGAAATTTAGTGGGTTTTAAAGTTGCTTTTTAACTTTTAAGTTTAAGGGGAAATTTTTTTGAAGAGTTGGCATCACTCGCATCATCGCTCAATATTATTTGAAAAAGCTTTCCCAATAAGAATATGCGTTAGCTAGTAGTCTGAGGTTAGCATTCTATATAGTTTGTGATAAAAATCGAAATCGGATATTTTATACAGGCGGATAAATTTTATTTTGGTGTTGTTTATTAAGCGTAGGAATGTTGAACACCTTGCGCGGCACTTCGCCTTTATCTGAAACCATGTCGGACACCACATTAGAAAGAAATCGAGCTGAAAAAGCCTTATTGACGAAAAACCATTCCCAGAGCCAAGTTATACTCCACAAAATGAATACGAACCTAAAGAATTACGCTGACAAAAACGGCAACGATGTGTCCAAGAATGTACACACGGGTCGAAAAACTTTTGCCTTTTGGACCCTTATTTGCTTGTTATTTTTACTAGCGATTGGAAATCTTGCACTTACTTTTACAATTCTTGCTGTTTTAAGACTTGGTCACGGTAAGTTCCTTGACATTATAAATCAAATCTGATTATCACTGTTATAGAAAAGTATACCTACTTAACACAGTCAAATTAACTCGACGCATGGTTTGATCTTTGATGATGTTATTATGAAGCGGGCATGTTAAATAACAAAATTATGATATTTTTGAGTTTGTCTCCTAACAAATTGTAATAAAATATTATAACACGGTCACATGGACTCGACACATTGCTGGAATGCATTGTGCATCCCAGCGATGTGTCAAGTTAATGTGACTGTGCTATACTTAGTCATTTTATAGGTTTGTTATAATTCATTAACGATGTTATAATTTAATTTAAAATTACAGGTCTGGAAAGCATGGAGTTTCTCCCTGAACACAATGCAATAAAATTTTTTGGTGAAACAAACCTGGATCATATTTATAAAAGAGATGGACTTTTTGAGAGTTTTCAAGATGTTCCCATGAGTATTTCAAGTGAAGAAGGATCTGTATTATTTAACTTACAGTCACGGTAAGAGTTATCAATTTTATAAATTGGATCAAACTTATGTTCAATGGCAATTGGAAATAATATATTAATCCTTCAGGCCCCGCGCGAGCACCGGTGATCGCGATAACAAAAGAATACAATGGGAATTCCTAGAACCTCCGATCGAAGTATTAATTGTTGTATTTCTTAACTCTATATGTAGTATGTCCATGAATAAATTCTAAGTTATTCTTGATAAACAACGAATCAAAGTAAATAATTAGTTTAATGCTTTGATCGTGGGAATAACAGATACAATAGATATTCAATTGTTATGTGGCTGCCGGGGCCCGCTTGGGGCTTGATGGGTTAATACTCTAGTATTTCAAATTCAATCTTGATGATGGTACACATACATTACATATTTGCAGGGCCCCCGTAAGGGCTGTAAGGGCCGTAAGGTGTGCAAAAAAAAAGGATTTTGGCTCCCCTTTAGGCAAATTTTTTGGGTCCTTGGTTTTGCCCCTAAAGATGGTGATTTGGCGCCCCTAGAGGATGGCGCCCGTGTGCATTGCACACATTGCACATATGGTAGCGGGGGCCCTGTGGTATTTGGGTAGGCACAAGCCCATAAATTAATACAGTCATTAAAAATTGAAACAATTAAAAAGTATAATACCATATTTTTCAGTCTTTCGAGATCAGATACAAAGATATTGGTGAATACATCAGGAGTATATTTCAAGGGTGTGAACACATTTGAGGTGACCGATCCGATGACGGGAGAGCAGGTGTTCAGCACTGCCAATCCGGAGATCACAGTCGCTGAGTCGTTAAATAATTTGATTGCCAAGGTAAATATTGACATTAGTTTCTATTTACGGCTCCACTGAAAGCAAATGTTGGTGAATACAGTATGCCATGGAAACCAATGTACCACCACACTTTTTCAGGATAAAATGTATGTGTACACTGTACAGCCTAAACTTTTACCATACTTTTGGTTTAGATCTGTAAAGCAGTTTTTATATAAATAAGCATACACAAACTTACTAGATGACTAACATAGTATTTATAAACATTGCTGTTATTCTAAAATAAATGCTATATTATTATTTAGCATACACATTACTCCAAACTCTAAATAAGTCCCTCACTGTTTTCTGTTATGGTGGCCAGTTTCAATGAAACCAGGCCAGTTACGCAGGAGTAAATTTATAGTGCCCAAGTGTGTGCGCAGTACACAACAGCACTCTCTTTTCCTTTACTCTGACGACTGGCAAGAAATCAGGCGCAGGACCAACTTTTTACATGCCCATCTGATGCTTTGATCATCTTACTTGTCAGACAAGCAGGTGATCAGCCTGCATTGTCCTAACCAAGCTTAGAAATAACATGTTTCCACTGCGGAAATCATGCCACGCTCTAAACCACTGGACCACAGAGGTGTTACTTCGTCATTATTGTTTATATAGGTATGACAGTAAGTGTTATTTCTTATCATTTGCAGCAAATCTCCACAAAGCGCATATCATCACCTGTGGACAAGAACTTAACCATTCGTTCGGAGTCCTCGGCTTATTTACGGGGAGCGGAAGGCACAAGAATGGAATCCAAGGAACTCTACTGGAATGCCGATCAGGATATTTATCTTAAGTCTATAAATGGATCGGTAGTATTGAGCGGCAAAGAGGGTGTGTATGTCGATGTGAGAAACCTACCGATGGCTATGCTGATGAATAAAACTGAGAAATACCATGTGACGGGTCAATTCAAAGTGTGCGTCTGCATGCCGCAAGGTAAACTGTTTCGTATTGCCGTGCCCACTGGACAAAAAGTTACATGTTCTCATGTAAATATGACAGGGGACTTGAATCCTTGTAATTAATGTTATATAGTGTGATAGATGTTTTTGTGTTCTCTTACTAATAAAAACAGTTACACAATGTATTAAGTCACAGAATGTTATCCTAGTCTGTCAGAACACTTTTTTACTTTGTAAGTCATATTATCCAATGCTCCTCTTTGTCAGCAAAGTGACTTTTCCGACATGCTAGACAACATTGATAATCGACTAAGGCCGCGTTTCCGCTGACGCGGAGCGGAGCTTAGCGGTGCTGAATTGACCAATCACCATGCTCGAAATCTTCGCTGCGCTTCGCTGTCATTCCGCTGGAATAGCACGATTGGTCAATTCGGGCACCGCTAAGCTCCGCTCCGCTTCAGTGGAAACGCACCCTAAGAGCTGGCGACCAAATCGGTCATGTGGTTTCAGCTGTATTAAAACTCCGTTAGCTACTTCCCTGAACAACCCATTCTGATAATACGCGTGCTGGCACTTGGCAGGCTGTGGGCGGTGGGTGTGTGTTTCGTACAAATTCAACGTTTTCAAGAATTGTCTTCGGTACCTTCCCACAATCGATTTAAAAAAACAAAAAATTGCGCACAGGAAGCTCAGAGCAAATGTTTGGGAAGAAATTAAAGTCGCTGAACATACACTTTTCCATTTTTTCCACACCCCACTACGCCCACACCCACGGCCTGCCAGCACGCAGATTATCAGAAAAGGTTGTTCAGGGAAGTAGCTAACGGAGTTTAAATCCTTCGATCGCGGATTCTTGGAAATCTATTGTTATTCTATTGTTGTCGCGGTCGCCGGTGTCCTTATGAGGTTTGATAGGTTAACACAGCTGAAGCCACATGACCGATTTGGTCGCCAGCTCTCCGTCGATAAGTAATGCGTGTAATTGTTTTTATTGGCAAGCATAATCGTCATCTAGTAGAAATATAAGTAATAATGTAGAGATAAACTACGATAACATGGCGCGCCCCTCCAAATTACTGTTTCAATGTGTGTAGTCACATCCTTATGAAAGAGTTTGTATGTAGTAAGTATTCAACCAATCACAGTACACGTAATATTTCACTAATGTCACTTATTACCAAGATTTGTTGGTCAACTAATCATAACTAGCCGACCGCGCGAGACAACGCACTTCAAACGTTTTGACAACGCACTTCAAACGTTTTGAATTTTGGAGGGGCGCGCCATGCTATCGTAGTTGATCTCTATGTAAGATGTAGGCCGATAGCCACTTAGGCCTAATGTTAGTACCCACCTAATGAACCGTAATATTACAAACTAGTCAAAGAAAAAACTAGTTTATGATTACTGTAGCAGCTTATGAAATAGACTGTCGTATTATTATATCTAGTCAATTATTCTGCACGTGTCTAGTCACTATATTAGCATAGAAAATAGAAGCAGTGATATAATATTGTGTAGTGCAGTGTTTTTCAACCTGTGGGTACGCGGCCACCTAGAGGGTCGCGAAGCTTCTGTAGAGGGGTCGCTGGAGGTCGAGAGAACTGTTTGGTTTAGAAAACAAAGATTAAAAAGATTGACATATTAATTAGAAGAATTAAAAAAAAAGGATGTAGGGGTCAGATGTTGGACAGTGAACCAGTAATGTACAGTGGCCCACCATTCATATCTTACGAATGCGACGTTGAAAATTCGTGCCATAAACGCGAATAAACTTGTTTCTCGACTCAATCTTCCATGCCCAATCGACGGTGCGCTCCCGCCATAAACAGTCGTGAAGGGAGACTATAATTGTTTTGCTTACGAAAAACTTGAAAATTACATACCTAAGTATAATTTTGATTTCTAGTGCATTTTCGTTATTGTTTTCATTACCTACATATTACACGCTTATAGACTGACTATTGACGCATCGTATGTGTATACTAATAATTATTATAAGCGTTTACTTCATTAACATATTTAAACTTAAAAGAAAATAAATCATAACGTGCACAGTGGCTCAAAATAGGGCGGTACACAGTTCACTGTGTACCGCCCTATTTTGAGCCACTAAAAAAATGCTTCAATTATAATAAAAACATTCTAAGCATAGCATTTATATTTGTTTTATGTTATTGTTAAATGTTTGATTTTAAATTGTTTAAAAAATATGTTTATTTTAATGTTGTTTAATTTTTACGCAAATAAAACATTTATTTCCATATATATAAGTATATAACTGATGTTTTAATTATTAATAATTTTACTAAACAAATTATATCACTAATAATTTTACGAAACAAATTATATCAATCACCTCCCAATTAATAAAATATAGGTGTTGGTTCACTGTAGGCTAACCCCCTGGTTCAGTGTGTACATATGGTAGTACACAGTGAACCATTTCCCGACTTTTAAAAAAACAGTAACTGTTAGGCTCAATTCACACCGGAATGGCAGAGGCGGGGCGAGCAGTTTCAGTGTCATATGATTTTAAACTTTATCTTCATTATTGTAATACATAGTATCGCTTGAGAAATCGCCGCCGCCGGCGCGGCGGCCGCAAGAGGCCACGAGCGTCCACGGGCGGCCGTAGATTTCTCAAGCGATACTACGTATTACAACAATGAAGATAAAGTTTAAAATCATATGACACTGAAACTGCTCGCCTCGCCTCTGCCATTCCGGTGTGAATTGGCCCTTAAATTTGCAATAGACTTAAAGCTGAAATTTTAATGCAAATTCAAAGTTTAATAAACAACAAACAATATATATCAAAAACATCACGATTATAATCACTCTCGGTGAAGTTATGAGCTTTCAAACTTTTTCTGGGCCACTGTTCGACAGATCCCCCTATCACCATTAACATACATAATATTATACATGATAAAAAAGCAAAGGATATTATTACATTATTTATATTTGGTTAAGTTATGTTATATTAGGTCGCGAAATATTTTGTCCATATCTACCAGGTAACAACAAACAACAAGATAAAAAAGGTTGATAAACACTGGTGTAGTGTTATACTCTACATATCATTTAAATAACAAACTACTACTGATCTTTGACATTATAACAATGCACACAAGTTATGATAATAATTATTAGTGTTATACTTACCAAAGAAAAAGTTTAATAATACTTATTTAATTTGCATTTAACAATGATTGTTGTTTGATAATAGTTTTTTTATATGCATTATGCAGGACCGTATTTAAGGAAGAACACAGATTACAAAGGGCCTCCATAGAATTGTAATTTTGAATCCATTTTTGTGGGTCCTCACTCTAACAACAAAATGTTGAACATTTTCCAAAATAATACTCGTAACCAACGTGAATTTTGAAAATGTTACCTGAAAAAAGTATATAATAAACCTTCACTGCTCTCTGCCCGTGGCCTCAGTATCCACTAAATACAGCCCTGCCACTATGCACATAAATCGCCCATGACTATTAACCCTTAAAGGCTACAATGATTTCGTGTACTATTATGACTACAACGGGTGTAAAAACACCCGGTTCTTAAAATTGGAAAAAATGACTTAATTAAAATCTTCATATTGCAAAAATGGGCTCAAATTATTATTTGGACTTTTAACCCTTAAACAAATGCATAAGAACCTCATATTTTATTTATTATAAAAATACCTTCTACCATGACAACTAAGCAGAATCCTGAAAACTGAAGAAATATTACTACCTGTATAAAAATGTCCTATATTGTATACAAAAGTGTTTTAATTTATTGATAAGTCTTATTATTTTTTATAATCATAGAACATACAATAATAAGGCGCACAAAATATTTATAAACTTATAAAAAATATCTTCTTTTTGTAATTGAAAATTCCATAAAATTTGTATACTTAGTAAAAAGTTTGTATGTCACGAAATAAATTATCCATAAGGCAAAAAAATACAATTTTATTTCATAATAACGTAAACAAAATCGAAATAAGCTTAGAAAGTTCAGCTTGACAGCCTTTTTTGGCGACAGTACTTTATGCATCACTTAGCGAATGACTTTTGCCTGTGGTCCAATTTATCAGACTTCATTAACATTTTATCGTAGGTCATTTAAAATTGTCGGATGTGCCACATCCAACGTTCTTAACCGGTTTTTCAAATGTGTAAAAATATGTCGGTTGTAACTTGTACCACATACGACATTCTTAATCGGTTTTATAAAGGGTAAAATTGTCGGTAGTACCACTTCCGACATTGTTATGCGGATTTACAAATTGGCAAAATGTCGGTAGTACTACATCATAATCATTTTATTTATTTTTCTTATTGATTAAATGGCGCTTGTAGTTTGTAAAATATCTGTCGTTGCTTACCGACTAAACAATTTTCAGAAGGCTTCAAAATAGGTCATTTTTGTACGAAAATTAAGTTTTTGTTGGCACACATACACAATCAATGAATATAATTTTTTAATTCAATAATCGTGTTTTGGCTATCTGGTGTCTAATAGCTGATTTTCTCGGCATTTTTCTAATACATAATAGTAATAAAACATAAGCTATACTGTTAAAAATCGTAAAAAAGGTATTAAAATGAGCTTTTTTCACACTAGGTTTAACTTCAGTCACAAGATTTCCATGAGCATTTTTTTTCCTATACTATTATTATAATTTTCTCAAATTCGTTGAGTAGCTAGTTTGATTAGCCTTGCTGATCTTGTAGACATTGTAAATGCAGAGCTTGCAATATGTCTTAACAAACATATTATAGATTTACTCAGAATATGTAAAAGTGAAATTATTCTCAAAAAATACCATAAGTTTTTCATGAAAACGAAGGCTGTGGTAGTACGTAAGTGCCCTAAAAATTTAGAGATTTTTAAGAACTACCTGATTCCGCATACTTCGTTTCGCTGACAAATTAATGGACCTGCAAAACAGTCAGTCCTTCGTCAGTATTTTCTGTATTTCCCACATATTTGGGCAAATTCATCTCTCCAGCGTATTTGGCAGATGTCGATAAGATCCATAGCAAGTTGTTCGACTTGGAAAATATAATATTTTCCATTACAAATTCGTGGTAGCCACCGCCGTTGCCGCGTCGGCGCCTTGTTTTGAGCTTTAATCAAACTGCCCTAACTTCTAAAATATTTGCCCCATGGTAATAATTTAAAAGACAATTCTATTCTTTACAGAATCACAATTAATATTTTTAATATTTATTTAGGCAAGCATCAATTGTTAATATGCAAAAAAGCCACGCTAGTAGGAGATGATTTGAAGTTAATTTTTTAAATGTAGGAAATGGTTTTTATTCGTTAACAATAAAAGATACATATATGCTATCCTGGACTTTTTTGTAGATAATGATGAATACTATAAGTATTTGTAATATTATTTCCAGGAATCAGCTGTATTTTTGGCAGCGCAAGCGAAATAATGTAATTTATTGCAAATTTTTACCACTTTGAGTTATATTTTTGCGGTTTTCGGTATGATCCCTAATATTTTTCTGTATAATACACTGCCTATGTTCTTTACAAACAATTTAGCTTACCAAGGGTAAAAGAATTTTTAAAATTAGTTCAGTAGTTATTGAACCTATTCAATACAAACAAAGATACAAAGACTTTTCCAAACACCAAACAAAATTTAAGTTAGGATATCAAAAAGTCAACAAAATAGTGATGGCAATAATTTTTAATTTCTATGTTTTAAGTTAGTTTACATTTCGGACGAAAATTTGATTTTCCAAATTATTTACGTCATAAGAAATATTTTGTATTTTCATACATACATTGTTTTCACGTTTTATTTGACAGAAGTCCATAAAAAAGATATATTTTCTTTAAATTGTTGTCATTTTTGTTGGCATATTTTTAAATTAATAGTTATCACTTAACAATGGCGTAAGTGCCACTTCCGACAAGCAATCATTGATTTTGTACAAACAACAACGTCGGTTCTGACACTTCCGACAAATCAGCATTACTCGTACTCCGTTAAAAAGGTCAGAAGTGACTTTTCTCATATTTATTCATAAAATACGGGATACTCCTAATAATATACTAAACGCAAATAACTTATAGAGCACAACCCGGAAATTTTATGATTCTACTTGAAATAAGTAAAAAGTTATTCACAATTTAGACTTTGAATCGCTCTCCTGTAAAGTTGCTGTTTTTCACATCCGACATTGTCAATAGTCATGGGCGAAATATGCACAAATGCATATATGTTTTTACTTATGAAAATGTTAATTTTATGAAAGTAACGAGGTAGTTTTCCAAAACAATTTTGTTATTTATAAATACATATATGAATACAGAAAGTATTGACAATAGTTTAAGGCTCAAGTCACACCAAAATGGCGGCGGCGCGACTGCCGCACTCGACCGTGACTTGCTATTTCTATGCTCTGTTTACATTCAACTTAAATAACAAGAAATCTTAGTGTACCTGTCAGTGAAAATGAGTGTTTTGGATTTAGTCAGGGCGAGCGAAACGAGGTCTAGTACACTGTATATCCCACAACCTGTCCATTTTGTGATATTTACACTATACTGTATAAACTATACTGTATACACGTCCATGGTAATTTTTATTTATATGTAGATGTGTTATCATCAGTCAGTCAACGTTATCCATTATCACCAAAGGAAAACCGCAGAGTATTGCTGCGCACGATAATTATTGGCAATCGTATTTTTTGGCAAGTACGAATAATTTTATTTTATTGCTAATCGGCATCTAAGGCGGCCGCGAGACTTTCCAAGTTTCTCAAGCGATACCTACTATGTATTACAATAATGAAGATAAATTTTAAAATCATATGACACTGAAATCGCTCGCCACTGCGCTGCGCCGCTGCCGTTTGGGTGTGATTTGAGCCTTATATAGAAATAAACAAGCTGAGACAATGTATCCAGTATTAGTATTTTTTTCTACAAGGTTCATATGAGATGACCTATTTATGTACTTTTATAATTATATTCTGTTTGTGTTTTATAGAATAACATTATACTACTTATTAATTTGTACTGCATATTAACTTCATAATAAAAATTGTTGTTATCTAAAAGAGTTTTCTCTGCAAGAATTAGCTTTAAGGCGACGCCTTGATAATTTGGCTGTAGCGATGCCGATTTTTCTCAGCAATGACTAAAGCTAAGAAATTGAAGTTCATTGTCAGTATTCATTATGTCTTTGTCTTTGAATTGCCCATAGCATAACACGATTGGACAACTTTTATAGCACAGAATAATCAATCGAAAAGACCTCTGTAAAAAAAGGGATTCCTATTTTTCCAACAGAGGAGAGTGATTTAAGGTTCCAAAATTTGTACATAAATTGGTTCAAGCATGCACTTTAATTTGTGCATAGCTTATATGAAATGTATTTATGGTTTTTAAATTATGCGACAAAAACCATTTTGTCGCTTACGCCCTTTCCATTTTTTGCTGTTCCATTGCTTGTTTTCTATGAGAGGCCGGGCCGGCCTCTCATAGAAAACAAGCAATCTAAAACATATCCAACACGGTTTCTTACTTTAACGCTGCGTCACCTTAAGTGGTAGTAGTTCTGCTACACAAATATTAAACAGTCTTAAAATATTATAATTGTTCAAACTTCAATAGCATAATTAGTATACAGTAGGTAGAATGTGTAGACTATCAGCTACGTACTGGCCGATGATTTAGAATAGTGTTTAGACACTAGGCTGAATTACGCCGGCGTAATTTCCGCCGCAAATGTCAAACGCATACAAAATACGACGTAATAGTGTGTCACCCCTCGCGTTCGGCTCGTATTTTGTATGCAATTTAAACGCGGCGGAATTTACGCCGGCGTAATTCAGCCTAGTGTGTTTAGACCCTAAATCATCGGCCATTTGGGGGGAGCGTTCTTCGTGTGACATAGGCGTGTAATAAGAAGGGATTTTTAGAAATTCCTCTGCTAAAGGGGAGAAAAGGGGGGCTTAAGTTAGTATGGAACTGCTCGATTCCTTAGTCCTGCTCAAAAATTTAACCTTACAAAACTTTTATTATTTTCAACAAAAAATTTAAACCGGCTTCCAAATAGTAATAATTTCAGTCTTTTTAGTTATTTACCTTAAGGTATTTACCATATGCTGTCAGTTGTGCCATAATGTGATGATGTATGTTGTAATGCAGCCTTTCCCAAAGTGGGCGATAACGCCCCCTTGTGGGCGCTGAAAGACTAAAGATGGACGGTGTGGGACCCAGAAAAAATGGGGACGTTGTGTAGAGGCTTGGGAGGTGATTTATTTAGTCTGGATGCATTTTAAATTGAAACAATGGGGGGCGCTAAAACATAATTTGTTCTCAAAGTGGGCAGTAGACAAAATAAGTTTGGGAACCCTTGGTGTAATGGTTTATGGTAGTGATGATGATGATGATGATTATAATTTGCACAGTAGCATAATATGCGTTCCGTCCTTTAAACAACGACGAAACTCCTAAACGAGTAGGTATCTATCAAGAGTCACGAGTTCTCTCACCACCTTCGGGACCATGGTATACCTGGTGCAAAATCTTACTTTTTGATAGCATATGCTTAGAATACTTCAAATAAAACAGAAATCAATTCAAAGGAATTCCCTACCGTTCTCATGGATCCCATTGTCAAATTGCCATCTTGGTAACCGTAGCACCAAATTGGAATCATAAACTTTAAAACAACAAAATAATTTTCATCAAAATCGCTCGATCGATTTGAACGTCGAGCATGATATGAGATACGCGTTAATAATAACTGAAATCTGAACCTAATTATATTAAAAAAAACTTGCGAATGTACTACATACAAATTTATAAAGTTGTTTTTAATTGGGGGGGGGGTAAAATCAGTTTCTCTAACAGGCCATAGGGGTAACAGCTTTAAAAAGGTTGGGAAACACTGATCTAAAAGTACTAATAATAGGTGATGATTTGATGATGCATGGTGTAGTGGTAGTGATGAAGATGATGATGATGATGATGAATATAATTTGCAAAGTAGCAATTATCAGCATACTATGCTTTCCGTTCTTAAAACAACGCCGAAACCCCCAAACTTGTATCTATAAGGAGTCAGGAGTTCTATCAAGTCTCAACTCCTTCGCAACCATGGTATACCTTGATGCAAAATCTTACTTTTTGGTAGCATATGCTTAGAACGCTTCTCATATACTATGTTTCCATATAAATTTTAAGGAGTTCCCTCGATTACTCATGGGTCCCATCATCGGGTCACCACTTTTGTGAACATGGTACCAAATTCGAGTTAGATATAGTTACTAAAAGTTACTTGTGAGTGTTTGGTGGACTAGTGCCGGTGTCGTTCACTACAGCTTTCTAAAATCTGGCCAAACAGTTACGGCAGATATCTATTGTCAGCAACTGCAAACCATGATAAAGAACTAGCTGCTAAACAACCAAGGCTGGTCAATCGCTCTAGGCCAGAGTGAGAATGATTCATTAAAAAAGAAAAGAAATAGAAAGATAAGAAAAAAGAAATAAATAAAAGAATAATAACAATCCCTAATAATGTTAGGGGGGTGAATTTAATAAAAAAAAATCGCTCTAGGCCACTGCTGCTTCAGCACAACGCTAGACCACGCACTGCACAACAGACGGCCGCAAAACTCGAAGAGCTGCAATTGGAATGTCTGCGACATCCACCGTACTCCCCGGACCTTGCTCCAACAAATTACCATTATTTTGTAATTTGGATAACTTCCTACAAAGAAAAAAATTCAGCTCTGATTATATATCAGTCCAAACCGCATTTAAACATTTTATTGACTCTCGTCCTTTCGTTTTTTTAGTTAAGGCATCAACGAACTACCCTTAGGCACTTACTTTGATTAATTAAATATATTATACAAAAAAAAATCGACTTTATATGCCTCTCATGCAAAACGCCAATTTCATATGTAAGGACCTAATAGTTACCCTTAGATACAAAAAAAAAGAATTATGAAAATCGGACGACAGACGGCTGAGTAATCGTTGAACATACAAAAAAATTAAAAAATAAATACAGCCGTACAACTACAACCTCCTCCTTTTTGGAAGTCGGTTAAAATATTATATTATGTCCGTAAAGTTAAGTTATATCTGTTATTGCGAAATTGTCTGCCTGTCTCTTCGTTACCTTTAGACGATCAGTCGCTGGCCCTTATAATTATATAAATAATGGAACGGACATAATATTTTGAGTCCCGGGAAAAGACGGAATATTTCTTATCAGGGCCCCCGTAAGGGCTACTGGCGCCTGTGTGCAAAAAAAGGATTTTGGCGCCCCTGTAGGCAAATTTTTTGGGACCTTGGTTTTGGCGCCCCTAAAGATGGCAATTTGGCGCCCCTAGAGGATGGCGCCCGTGTGCATTGCACACATTGCACATATGGTAGCGGGGGCCCTGTTTTTTATCATGTAAAAATGTACAGTGTACTGTTTTCACGCGATAAGCGGCATAAGTCGCCACATCGCCACTGATTTGTAAGCAACAAATAACAATAACAACATCAGCTAGACGTGACGTAAATTATATAATAATAGTAATATTATTATTATTAATTACCCATAATCAACATATTATTATTTATGTAAATAAATAATAATATGTTGATTATGGGTAATTTACACACAATACATAACTAAGTAATGATTAATTATTTAAATAATAATAATACAATAACATAATAATTATCATAAGTAATCCAAAATTACTTCACATGCGGTATTTTGTTGCTTACATAAAAGTTTTACTCGTATACAGGTTGTAACAAAACTAAGTAATTCTACTTTAGAGTTTAGGGTGTGTATGGGTCCCCTGTATAGAGTTCGCTGTGAAAATAGCAGCACTGAAAGAGTTACCTTTTTCACCTTTGTATGGAAAAATTCATGACGCTGGGGCGCTTGCCCGGATACAATTAGGCAATTATATAAAAAAATAATTGCGCTTCTAGCGCTGCTACTTTCACAGTGAACACTATTATAAGGGTTCGTACACAAAACTGCGAAGCGACGTCGCATCGCAAATATCGGCGGCAAAAACATGCCATTCAGATAATAAACACTTTCAAATTCGCAAATATTTGCGATGCGCGTCGCATCGCAGTTTTGTGTACGAGCCCTAAGGGACACATACACACCCTAAAGTATCTATTATCACTTAGTTTCGTAAAACGAATTATTCAATTCAACTAATTCGATAGATATGATGACTCATTTAGTTTCAGCGGTCTTGTAAAATTTCCTAATAAAAACAAACGATTAGGGAGGAGCGGAACACTTGATCCTCATGGTCCATCAAATCCATGAGTCCGACTACGACTACGACTGAATCTGACCGTAATGATTGTGGAATTTGGTCTTAATGATTCGTATAATATAAAATATATAATATAATGATAATGATATGACAAATCAATGCGATATATTTTTTGTCCAAATAAATCATAATCATCGGTAAGCGTATTAAAGCGTATTAAAGTATTGGAGCGAAGTTCCTTATCGCGCGTTCGGCGTCAAAGGGGGCTAGACAGAACGATATTTGACCTCGACACTTTTTTATTAGTATCTGCATGGTAAGGGCAGAGGGCGTTGATAGTATTGCTGTGCGTCAACTAGATGGCATTTTTTGAGAATAAACAGCGACGCGTTGTTAGTATTCCTGGGTGTCAATAGATGGTGTTTTTTTAATAATTTTTTGAGTGTTTATGTATACAGGTTTTTTGAACATAAAAAATAACTTCGTTCCATTCGGGTGTCCCTTGACACCTCTCAAGTTTTTATAACTCCATATATTATCTTAGGAGTAATAATTTTCCTCTTGAAATAAAAAGAGCAATCCAAGAAAGACGCAGACTAAGACGTGTTTGGCAACTTAGTAGACTTACTGTAGACAAATTTGCATTTAACAAACAAGCCTCGCACCTAAGAAAAATATAAAGGGACTGGCAGGATAGGACTCTCGAAGACCAACTCGAAACACTGACAGCTACTGCAAAGACAGACTACTCCTTGTGGAAATTTACAAAGGCGTATAATAGACCACAGATAACCAAACCCCCACTCCGAACGCCAAATGGCTGGGCCCGTTCTTCACAAGAAAAAGCGGACCTCTTTGCTAACCATCGGAAGAATGTTTTTCATCCAAATGAAACAAATGTGGATACTGATGACGACATAGAGTCTTATCTCGCACAACCCTTTCGGATGTCCAGTCCTCCCAAACCGACAACAGTACGGGAGGTGTGGAGTACTATTAAGGGGCTAGAAGCCAAAAAGGCACCCGGCTATGACCTCATCACAATGGAAGTCTTGAAGGAACTACCAAAAAAAGCCGTTCTATTCTTGACATCTATTTTTAATGGAATACACAAGGCTGGGAAACCTGCAAGCGAAGTATCGTTATACAGACCAATTAGCCTTCTCCCTATACTTTCAAAGATATTTGAAAAACTGCTGTCTAAACGAATTTTGCACTTTTTGGAAAGAAATAACACCATCCCTAACCACCAATTTGGTTTTAGACAGAAACATTCGACTACTGAGCAGGTTCACCGGGTCGCTCAAATAATTAGGAAGGCTTTAGAAAACAAGGAATATGTTTCCTCAGCATTCCTAGACATTCAACAGGCATTCGACAAGGTCTGGCACAAGGGCTTGCTCTGCAAAATAAAATAATATCTGCCACATAGCTACTTTTTGCTGCTAAAATCCTATTTAACAGAACGGTGTTTTCAAGTAAAAGAAGCTGATTCCACCTCTGATTTCTACGAAATACGGGCAGGGGTACCTCAGGGCTCAGTGTTGGGGCCAAACCTGTATAATCTATATACATCAGACCTCCCGACATTAGAAGAGGTAGAGACCGCTACCTACGCTGACGACACAGCTATTCTGGCGACGAACAAAAATCCAGTTACTGCATCTGAGCAGCTCCAACTTGGCTTAAACTCCATCACTAAATGGCTTCAAAAGTGGAGAATAAAAGCCAGCACCACAAAATCTCTGCGAAGGGAAGATTGTCCGTCTGTCTCGCTAGAAAACTGCACACTACCTCACAAAAATACTGTAAAATATCTGGGATTACACTTAGACAGACAGCCTTACGTGGAACAAACACATCACAAGCAAGAGAGAGGAGTTAAGAATCAAATATAAACAATTAAATTGGGCTTTAGGCAGAAACAGCAGACTCTCATTGGAAAACAAAACATTGATATATAAAACAATCCTGAAACCCGTATGGATGTACGAAATACAGCTATGGGGGTGTGCAAGTAACTCCAACATCTCAATCCTACAAAGAATGCAGAACATAATACTAAAAACGATTGCAAAATCCCCATGGCTCATCACAAACACGGAGGTTCATAAAAATCTAGGCATACCCACCATAAAAGAGGAGATATTAAAGTCCACTGAAAAATACAAAAAAAAGGCTTGAAGTTCACCCGAATGGTTTAGCCTCTAGGCTTGTCAGCCGTAATTACAACAAGCGCCTGAAAAGGAAGGACATCTTTTAAATTAAATAATAATAATAATTTTGTAAACTATGAGTAATGCTATCTACAGTGGTAGAAGCACTCCACCTGCCATGCGTAGTACAACTCACCTGCTTATAGTTATACACTGATTGCAGATTATAAGTGAAAAAAAAATATATTATTGTCTCCGGCCTGCAGTCCCACCCCACCACACTGCAAGCACCATGCATGCCCTTTTTTATCGCCGAGAAAATGCTTTTAAGCATCTTGCGGGGGATGGATGTTCTGCCCGCAAGTATGTGGGTCTTTGCTGCGCCCAAAGATGGTAGTCATGGACTCCTACCCACTAAAAACTAGGCGGCACTCCGCTATTTGCCCTAGGCGGGCCGCGGGATCACGTGAGCTTGCTACGCCGCCGGCGAGAAGCGCCATGCATGCCCGACACGTGAGTCGGGCCACGTAATCGGTTCAGCAGTTTGTACCTGAAGAGATAACAGACGAACATCTACCCTTTCCAATTTAAAATATTGGCATGGATGATGACTGATGAGAGTTATAACTTATACATACTAGGTAATACTATCGCATTTTTATGTGTGTCTGTCTATCTGTCTATGTTGGTGATCATTTACTACTTTTGGTTTAACAATGATTTATTTGGAGTCATTTTGCATAAATATGATAGCGAGATGTTTAAAAATCTTTGGTTATCAATTATAATGGTAGTCTGTATTTTGGTGATCATTACGAGTAATTACTATTTTTGTCCGTGAAATGTTTCTATATTTGGTGGTCAGTTAATTATAAGCCATAATAAACTATCCCTCTTACTAGTAATAAAAATATTTATCTACGCAAACTTAATACGCAGATTTACCAAGACTTTTATAAATTTAATTAAGTATAATTTAAAACTAATAATTATTACGGGAACAATATTGGTGATAGGACCTATTCAATCATGAAACAAGAGTAAGTATAAAATATAAAAGGCATCCAGTGTCCCCAGTTTCCTTTACTTAGCGATGCATTAAAAATTGAAATAAAATAAATTACGATTAACGATTTAAACTAACATCCATAAATGCTTCAATCACTTGTTTTGAAGTAGCCGCAGTAGAAAGAGTTCCAGAGGTACGTATAAATTATAATGTAAAAAATGTAGTTGTATGTAGGTACTACATACATATCTACAACTACATTTTTATTGTAATTATTATTAATTATGTATACCAAAAATTATGCACCACGCAGTTAACTTAGGGTGCTAATAAATAAATTTGCACTTTTCAATTTATTAATTTTGATTAAATAATTCTAGCAATCATATTTCTGAAAATTACATAATAGTAAAATTTATTTGCAGTAATATTAATACTGATGTTACAGGTCCCATTAGAACTACATATTTGGATTAGGATTAATATCATGTTTAGAATAGAATAGAATGTATCCTTGACAGTAGGACAAGTTTTCAGCTTGCCTCAAATACTTACCCAAAATTTGTTGCCAGCTCTTGGACTACCAGGCCTTAGGGTCAATTCAGACCGCAACGCGATGAGGCGAGGCGAGGCGCGGCGCGGCATAAATTCGGATTTGATAGATTTCGATTGTGTGAGACGTCTTACGAATCTGTCAAATCCATATTTTAGAAATGCATCTACGCGTTGCGTTGCGGTCTGAATCAACCCTAAGGGCTCATGCTCAGTTGAGACGCGTAGTACCGCTCGCGGTATACTAATCACTAATCACATTCAGATGCACACACACAAACGATTATTCTGTAAGGCCTTCTACAAACTGACAGTCAGAAGTATTTTATAGAAATGCCGCCCTTCGTTGACATGCAGCCTATAGGCGATATAGAGACGGAAGACCCTTACGAAAAGCTGGTAGCTCCGCAAGCAGCTCCACGGAAGTATGAAATATTGTACCCAGCTGTTATTGGCATGGGCTACATCCATTTGGCTGCACTTTATGGGTTGTACCTCGCTGTTACTGCTGCACAATGGTACACGTTAGTCTTCAGTAAGTATCTCAGTATTCCATCAAAATTTTACAACAGCTTCAAAAAGTTTATGTTAAGATGAAAAATGCGTGGTAGTGATGATCATTTTAAAAATATTATAATATTACAGTTTGAGGAATCTTCCACCGATAGTATTTTCGCCGACATTCATCTGTTTTTACAATTCAAAATGTATACTTAAATATGAGATCATTTTTTTGATTTTATAATCACTATCAGGGGGATTTTTATGGGCAAATGTTAGTACATTTCTTCTTTTTCTACAACTTCTCTGTAGTCAGAGAAGTTGATTCATAAGCAGATGGCGGGAGTAGTTGAGTCTACCGTCTCATAAGTTTTCGTCCCAGTGGGACGAATGGCTACAAGTGAATTTTATTTATTTTTAATCCAGCGCAGCAGCGTGTTGTCCCATGTAATTCATTTTTATTTTATGACTTTCAAGTAAAAATCTGAAGGATTCTTTCAGGAGGATTGGCAAAAAAGTGGTAGATTTAAATTTGAAACAAATATTACTTTTGTATGAAAATAATATTTAACATCAATCAGGATGCATCAAAATATTTGCTGAAATTTTGTGTGCTTATCGGATACTTCTGTAAATCGGCCATCATCTATTTTTCATACGTTTTTGGAAAACCAACGTTTATCAGATCAGCTAGCAACTTTGTAAAACACCTAGCTGTTAGCTACATATTATAACAAAGATGAATAAAATATTCCCATATTTTTTCAAATTTTCCACTGACTATTCGCTTTTAAAATTTAATTGTTATCTTTTTCGCACTAATTGACCTTTTTGTGCCAAATGCAAGTTTAATGTACGATTATACAGGGTGTAACAAAAATAAGTGATAATACTTTAGGGTGTGTACATGTTCCTTGTAGAGAGTTCACTGTGAAAGTAGCAGTGCTGAAAGACCAATTTTTTTTTTCTTTTGTATGGGGAAACTCGTGACGCTCGGGCCCTTGCCCATACAAAAGTGAAAAAATAAAAAGTGTGTCAGCTCCGACGCACGACTGGAGTTTACTCCTTAAGTACGAGTATCTATCTAACCATACGCAAAAAGAGTTTATTCAACTGAAAAAAGATTAATATTATATGAAATCAGATGTTCCGGCAATATTATCTACACCCCTTTCTGCCATAGTTATTTCAAAATACTTTTAGTTCACTTTAGCCAGTATAATGATAAAAATTATAACTTCACAATAACAATATTAATTATTGATATTTATAACAAAAATCCAGGAAGAACAAGCCGAAGAACTCCATATCCAGGACAAACAGTTGCCAAGTTATAAGCACTCAAACTTTGACATTGACAGCTCGGCAACTGTCAAACATCGAACAAAAGCGGCCATAACTCCGCTTCCAGTAGGCCTAGAGGAACGGGGTTTCTTCTAACATCAAAGGAAACACCTCGGCTACCCCCTCCCTGAATTTGAACTAAATCAGAGACATCAATTTTTTTTTCTCAATTCTAAGGCCAGAATCGAATAGAGGAGAAAAATCCAGGAAGATCAAGCCGAAGAAACTCATATCCAGGACAAATAGTTGCCGAGTTACAAGCATTCAAACTTTGACATTGACAGCTCGGCAACTGTCAAACGTCGAACAAAAGCGGCCATAACTCAGCTTCCAATAGGCCTAGAGGAACGACGTTTCTTCTAACATCAAATGCAACACCTCGGCTACCCCCTCCCTGAATTTGAACTAAATCAGAGACATCAATTTTTTTTCTCAATTCTAAGGTCAGAATCAAATAGAGGAGAAAAATCCAGGAAGTCAAGCCGAAGAAACCCATATCCAGGACAAATTGTTGCCGAGTTACAAGCATTCAAACTTTGACATTGACAGCTCGGCAACTGTCAAACGTCTTACTAAAGTAGCCATAACTCCGCTCCCAATAGGCCTAGAGGAACGGGGTTTCTTCTAACATCAAAGGCAACACCTCGGCTACCCCCTCCCCGAATTTGAACTAATCTACTACTCTACTACTTTTTTATCTGAATAATGTGTACATTATATATGTATACCTAATATTTACCCGGGAATACCCACTCTTTAAAGTTTAAAGGATTGTGCATTCAAATCTTGTTAAAAAAAATTAGAAAGTTGCGCACTAAAGGTGCGCGCCAAAAACGTGACACGATTTTTCGTTACTTTTAGTAGGTTTTACCCCTCGGGTTTTTCTCATACCGGGCGCCTTATACAGGATGCAATTAAACCTTCCTGCCAAATTTTGATATATTGATCCATGATAAAAATAAAAGTACACGTATTTTTTCTTTTATAATCACTCAGTACTAAAATGTTGAGAAATAGCCTCGGAAAGTTATCCTAAAAAACACTACAATTAATGGACACTACGCGTCGCCTGCGCGTGACGTGCCCCCGCGCGCGCGCCTCACCCCGCGTCACCCCCGATCATACCCACCGCCGCGAGTGAGCATTCTGCAACGATTTTAAATGGGATAAAATATGTCATTAACAAAAAATAACACCCATTTTTTTTTTGGTTAAATGGATTCTCCTAATGATACCTAAGCCCTGGAAAAAATTTGGCAGGAAGGTTTAATTGCACCTTGTATATGAAAATCGATTCTTAAGGAGTAAACTCCAAAAAATTCGTCTTTCAGAGCTGCTACTTTCACAGTGAACTCTCTACAAGGAACACGTACACACCCTAAAGTATTATCACTTATTTTTGTTACACACTGTATATTAATTAACGTAACAAAAAAAAAAAACCAGGGGTGAGCACTCCGAGTGCTGGCAGAAGTGAAAACGAAACAGTTGGAGCGTTTTTGCCACTCGGTAGAAAAAGAGGGGATATTAGTATATAACTTCCTGTGATTCACCGCGCCGGCGACCTACGTCTTACGAATAATAAATAATTCCCCAGCGCTTATGACCTTCCTAACAAGCTCCCTGCGTCCTAAGTAAGGGTCATGTGACCCTGTTCACACTTTTTCCCCATACCAAAGAAGTGCACAATGCCGCTAAAGAAGTTTATAAACCTTACTATACAGAATGGTTACATTAATGTCATAATTTTTGTGCCAACCCTACTTCGATGTTTTTGTCAGAAAACAATAGAACATAAAAGTGGGACAAAGCGCAGGGTGAAAATAATATTCGCTTGTATCCATTTGGCTCAAAGGGACGAATATTTATAGGACCTATGTAATTTGGTCACGTTATGGCAATCCCAGCCGACAGATCGCGACTAATATTGAACTTACATAATGCGACCAAATGACTCTGGTCCCTCATCTGCCTATGAATCAATTGTTTATTCGATGGATTCGACCTTCAATTTCTCCAGCTTCTTTCATGGTGGTTGCGGCTGGGATAGGCCTAACGGCGGGGGCTCACAGGCTTTGGTCTCATCGATCGTACAAGGCCAAACCGCCGCTGCAGATCCTACTGATGATAATGCAGAGCATGGCCTTCCAATACTCAGCTATAACCTGGGCGAAGCTTCACAGAACGCATCATAGGTAAATTCTGGTAAAAGTATACTTTATGCCCAGGATACACGAGGCTAGTTTTTCAAGCTAGGATAGCAAGCTAGTTTTTTACCAAACTGTCCTGGCTTGCTGACCTAGCTCGGAGCTAGGTCAGCAAGCTTAGTTCTGTTTACACGAGGCTATATTATTATTTTAAGCTAGTATTATTGCTGTGACCGGGGTGACCACACGTCCAAAATGATCTGCACGCGAAAAAAAAGCACTATTCGACTGAAAAACGGTTACTTCAAAAACTGTGCCAATTCGCACTAGACGAACTAGAAGATGAATTACAAGAACGGGTGTAGACACGACCATGAATTTTAAGAAGAGATGAACGTGGACCATCTGCTTTACTTTGGAAGAATTTTGCTTTAGGGCTTAGGCAAATATAAGAGTATTTTGCAAATTACGCCTGATTTGTCTGATATTCTGTTGAGTCTTGTGACGCCAAAACGCGTGGTTACTGCTTACGAGTCAACTGAAAACTAGCTTCGCCGGACACATAAAGCTAGTACACAAGTCAGGATAGTAAAATCAGTGGTGGGGGGATGCTACTAGCCTGAAAATGGAACTCCATCCTATTAAAAACTATCTTGGCTTGTAAACTAGCTTACTAGCTTACTAGTTTACAAATGAAGATAGTTTTGTCTACACGAAGCCAGAAGTACTAGCTTGCTAGCTTACTAAGACTAGCTTGCTATCCTAGCTTGAAAAACTAGCCTCGTGTATCCCGGGCATAAGGGGCTAGCGCTTACTCGAGACATTACAGTCCTAAAACAGGGACTAGCTATACACTACATGAAGATGTGACAAAACAAATATTTTGTGTAGCAGTCTGTTTCAAGACTGTCGTCTCGAGTGAGCGCTCGTTCGTAATTTACTACTCGTACCTAACTTTGATCACCACCAACGAAAAACAACTAATTCTGAAAATCGTAGTTTGAAAAAGACAATCATTAACTCAAAAAACGCGACGAAGAACCTTCACAAGATCCTTCCAAGTATTAGATAGGAGATCTGTGTTCCAAGTCTATAAAGATAAAAGATTCATGCTCAAGTCTCGATCGCAATATTTTTCAGATACAGCGACACAGACGCGGACCCGCACAACGCGACGAGAGGGTTCTTCTTCTCACACATCGGCTATTTGATGGTGAAGAGCCACCCCGAATTCAGAAAACGCGTAAAATTAACGGACCTGTCGGATCTATACAGCAATCGGATCGTGATGCTTCAGCATAAGTAAGAGGATAAAATATATACTTCTGATGCAGATCTAAGGCTAGAAATTAAATTAAATGCCTCCGTGGTCTAGTGGTTTAGACTTTAGAGCATGGCTCTTGAGTCTTGTGACTCGTGGGCTCGATACCCGCATTGGAAAAATATGGTTTCCAAATCGAGACAGATCGCCTGATTTCCTGACAAGAAAGATGATCCAAGCGTCGGATGAAAATTGGGTCATATGCCTTATTTCTCATCCATCGTGTCTAATCGGTTGGTAAGCCCTTAGACACCAAAAAATTACTTCTGTGAGCTGGCTTGGTTTTAGTGAACCCGCCATCGTCATGGAAACTGGTGTAAGAGGCATTATATTAGCCAGTAATAGCTAGATATTATAGGGGCTTTTTGGTATTTTCAGGTACACGACTCTCTTCTGTGTTACCTTCACCTTACTCCTGCCCACGCTTATTCCCGTGTACTTGTGGGGAGAGTCGCTGAGTGTGGCCTGGCACGTGTCCATGCTTCGCTACGCCTACACCCTGCACACCACCTTCCTCGCCAACAGCGTCGCGCATAGGTTCGGCAGTGGGACCTACGACAAGTCCATCAAGCCGACCCAAAACATCTTCGTCTCCTTGATGATTTTCGGCGAAGGTTTCCACAACTACCACCACGTGTTCCCGTGGGACTACCGCACGGCGGAGCTGGGCAACAACTGGCTGAACCCCACCAAGCTGTTCATAGACTTCTTCGCGTGGGTGGGCTGGGCGTACGACCTCAAGACGGTGCCCGATGACGTCATCAGCGCTCGGGCGGAGCGCACCGGGGATGGGACTAACAGTTGGGGATTTAAGAATAAGATTAAATAGTCGATTCCTGAAAGAGTAAACATTGAAATGTGAATGTTATTATTTATTACATAATGTCACAGTGAGTAGTGCTCGTTAATTTAAACAATAATATTAATTTTATTATAAAAATATGAATTTCTGAATTATTCATTATAATATCATGAGTAAAATAACTAACAATATAATTTTTATTTTTGACTAATTTTACTCCACGATTTTACTGACGCATTTTATTTCGCCAGTATTTTGTTGAGTGGCGATTAGTGACAAGGTATTGAATGTTATTCGCCATAACGCTCGAAGGACCAAAACTTTGAATGTCTACTAAGTTATTCAATATTTTATTATGATAATAAAGAAAATTAAGATAAGTTTTTTTTTAATAAGTTTATTATAAGTGAAAAACTGGCAAGTTATACACGTAATTCTATAATAGTATTGGAGAAAAATACACAAACAGAACCTATATTGTATAATGACAATGATAAAATATTTAGTACAAATATATATCATCTGAAGTGGAAGAAAATCTTGCGGATCATCTTTTTCGCCAATAATAAAATATTTATTATGCACCAGAATATTAATGGCCTATTATCTAAATGTGATTTGTTGTATGTAAATCTGGATGAATTATCACAAAACACTAATAACCCCACTAATGCAGGAAGCAAAATGCATAACAGAACACAATATGGTAGACGATGACATTGAATTAATTAATTTGCCTTGTTATAGTTAGCCTCACATTATTCTCGAAAGAGTACGCATGGAGGAACTTGTATTTTTGTAAGAAACTCATTTACATACGAAACACTACACGAAATTGTAAAATTAAGCATACCTAAAATAATAGAATGTTCAGCTTTAAAAATCTTGTAGTTATTTGAATCTATAGACCACCTAGTGCTTGCTTAGATACATTTTTCAAGACGTTGCAAGAAATCCTTGATAAAATTAGTTACAAGCCGAAATTAAAAATTGTAATGTGTGGTGATTTCAATATGGATATCTATACATATAATAAAACTGTAGAATTGAAAATTCTGTACATTAAAGATATTCAAAAAATAATAAGCGGGTGGTGTTACTACATCGCTATAGAAGCCAAAAATGTGGTTAGTTTTTTTGTCTGTCTGTCTGTATGTTTGTTCCACTATCACACGATAACTACTGATCCGATTTGTATGCGGTTTTCGCAGATATATTTGTCTTCTTCCAACTTAACATCTGGTCTATAAAAAAAAATCCTCCCACCCCTCTAAAGGGACGAAAGAAGGGGGCCAGATTTTGTATAAGACTTTTGCTTTAACACGAAAACTACTGATCCGATTTGCATACGGTTTTCACATATATATTTATCTTCTTCCAACTCAAAATCTGGTGTATAAAAATCACCCCCCTCCTCCAAGGGGAGCAAAGAGGGGATCAGATTTTGTATCAAACTTTTTTCTTTAATGGACTTACTCCATAATTAGTAACTGCTGTTTCCAACTTAACATCTGGTGTATAAAATTTTTCCCCCCAACCCTCTTAGGGGACAAAAGAGGGGGTGAGATTTTGTATCAACTGATGAAGTACAAATACTTTGAATGGCAAAACAACGTTTGCCGGGACATCTAAATATTCTAAATAAAACACCAACAATACATACATTTGAGAACATAGTGTCTGGTTATGATATGATATTTTCTGTAAAAGAACCTACTCGTCCTGTTAGCGGGAAATGTATAGATAATATAATTCACAATATAAAAGACAATGAAGCTTCAATTTCCGATCATACCTACAGCTCAACTATTGAAATATAAAATTAATAAGCCACGTAAAACAGATAAATACTACTTCATAAATATAAAATAAAATTAAGAAATTAAAAAAAAAACCCCGCCAAACAACTTTAAAAAGTAATGAAATAATATCTACTGACTTTAAATTTAACACGTTCGCTGCGTTGTGAGGCATTTATACCCCATACGCGTACTATCGCCCGGTGCGGGGACAATTTGCTGCAATTTCCCTTTGGTGCGGAGCTCGTATTTCATAAGGTACTAAGTGTATGAATGAAACAAATATATAGATGTGATGACCTACTTAAACTGTTTACTATTTATAAATAAAAATATGATGAGGCGGAAAGACCACACACCGCACTGAAACAATAAAATTACTTTTCTGTGTGTATGAGTGGCATATCTGCCTCACGAGGGTATGAGGTGTTCCCGCCCCTCATCGCACTGTCGAATTAGGTTCGTGTTTACATAATATTAGGAATAGTGTTGCACTACGCTCGCTATAAATGTATTGATTTTATCGTTTTATTATAATATTATTATACTTAGTGCATTATCAGAAAGAAATTTCGGCTTATCACCGGGCTTGTTTCTAAAACGATGGTTCTTTATGACACTATTTCTACTTTTAAAAAATATTTGATTTTGCTTGGTTTTCACCGGAAAACTGATATTGTAAAAGGATTGTCTTTTTAATACTGGTTTCGGATAGCAAGAAAGCTACAGACCCACATCTTAGGTCACTCGTTGGGCCCATCTTATTCATATTTATGTACGTAATATTTTGCTTTTTAAATATTATTAAGCTATTGCATAGCTTTTATCACCACTGAAGGAATGCGAAAAAAATTGTGCCTTGAATTTTTTTATATTGTTCATTCATAAATTCATAATAAACAAGTTTTGAGTAAAAAAATAAGTATTTTATTTTTATCGATATACCGCTTCGCCATCACTAGTTCTTATCATAATTAACCTTCACTTACGTGCGTTATGAGGTTTTTCAACCCCACAAATATTTTCTTCATTTTCTCAGCTATCTGTTATCAGATCCCAGGGCGAACTCAAATTTAGATTAAGTCACTCTTTAGAATTAAGTATGTTAATATATAAATCTTCTACAGTTTATGAGTTTACTTGAAGTGGAAGAGAATAATTAAAAAATCAAAAGCACAACAGCTTTTCAATAGGTAAACTTTATTATTTATGTTATCAGCTACACATTCCTTTTTTTTATTTTCAATTTTCATCCACTATTGCAAAAATCGGAGGTTTGCACGATTTTTACGCTCTGGAAACTCCATTATTAATCAAGCTTTGAGGATTCATAAAGTTTAGGCATTTAATTATTTGCTTTTCCTCAAAACAAAAACGTTTCTGTATTATTGTGTAATGCTCTCCAAGTAAAACAAAACGCATTTTTCTCTTAATTGTCTTAAGTATTGTGCCAAGACGACTCAATGTACCAAAATGCTATCCGAGGAGTCTGTAACGTTTAATAATAATTATACGTGAACAATGATATTAATATTATGTTGAAAAATAGGTAGATTTGATACCGAAGTTGGTAGATAGGTAGAAGGGAGGTGAAATCGGTAGATCTACCATAAAGTTGGTAGATGTGACAACACTGGTCACGCCTCACTCATCTGAGAGCAGTGTGCCCACCTTAGAAAAAGAAACCCAGTAGAATCATTCTCAGCGTGCCACTGAAAGGGACAACAAGAAAAGTAGTTAGTGTTACCAGTAATAAGAGATATGAAAAAATTACCCACGGATCTAATATTATATTAATGCCAAGTTAAAAACTTTCAGTAAATATAAATGTAAACAGTCTTTTACATTTATATTATGTACTTACTGACATTTTTATATTATTATTTGACACCAAAAATATTATAATATTATTGTGTCATTTTTTCGGTCGTAACTCGTAAACTACATCACTTCAAAGTTCAAACTATTTATTTAGATACAATCTATATATATAAAAATGAATTTCCAATTGTGTTAGTAACGCTATAACTCGATAACGGCTGAACCGATTCTGCTAATTTTAGCCTTCAAATAATCCATGAAGTCCAGGGAAGGTTTCTGAGTGACACGAAGTTCACCGGGATAGCTAGTATATTGTATTAATCATGATTTATTGCATTAAACACCAGCAATCTATTAGAATTATACGCGGGCGAACCCGCGGGTAAAATCTGGCATTAGCCATTAGTGTATTAAAAAAACACAATTCAATCATCAACATATTTATTTCACATAAGTAGTACATTAATTGATATGCTCTAAGCCCCATACAATATCTGTCAAACTCTTTATTTATTTGAAGTTTAATAAGCATTAAATATTTCTGAGTACGGCAGTAATTATTTAAATTTTAAAGAAGTATTTTATATCGGGCTTTGGCCCACCACACTTTCCCACCACTGTGTCTCCTGTGTCACCAGAATCGACAGCGGCATCCAACCACAAAAACCCTTTGATATGATCTCAAGGAGCCCGAGAGACATGCTAAAGCTGTCTTGGGACCCGCATCGAAATTAATCAAAAGAAGATAGAAGAGCAGGAAATATTCCCATTTTCCCTCCCCATACAAAGCGGGAGGTCTCACACGATGGGTTAGGTACCTGATGCTTCGCTCTTAGAATCTAGAAGCTGTAATAAAAAATATTAATTTAATTTCTGTACACACTACACAGATAAGAAGTACCTAATTAATTATAAATAAATTACCTTGACAGGCACAGAAAAAGAAATGTTTTCTTTCCAAGATTTAAGTAATACATCTTCTTTATTAAAATGTCTACTGTATATTCTTGAACCACGTGGTGGGTCCCAATAATTCAGTCTATTTGTTGAAGTTCTCCATAATTTACGGATTTCAGGGTCATTAGGAAATCTGAAAAAAAAATTGGATACATAATAATTGTATTGAAATAGTACTTTAATCCATCAAGCCCCATAAGAGCACCGGTGATCGCGACAACAATTATAGAATACAATAGCATTTCCAAGAATCCGCGATCGAAGGATTAAAAATATAAAACCGACTTCAAAATAATTGTACTTAATTGAGAATTAAAATTACGTTATCTCAAAGCTACTAGACCGATTTTGATTAATCTTGCAGTATTCCTTAAGTTGAACAATTATACCAAACTGTACAACAAAAAGAGAATTACTCAAATCAGACTTATAGTTCCGGAGATATGCAAACACAAACATAAAAACATACATACATACATAAATACATACACTTTTGAAATTTGTTTCATTTGTTCAGACACTGATCTAGACTAACATATTATACAAAAACTGGACAGTTCTAGAAATATTACATACATACCTACTAGGGTGTCCCTTAAATTTCAAGTTCGATATATTTTTACGCATACCGTCTCAAAAGTTTCGTAATGACCCTATATTGTCTAGAAATAAATATAAGTTCGATTCCTAAACTATAACCCGTGCCGACTTGAGATTAAACTTCTTCATACAAGTTACGTATAAGTACTGCGTTGTGACTTGAAAGTAAATGTTTTTTTTTTTTGGGATTTCATACGAGATTTTTGAGATTATTAATGCTCCATTATTTAGTGCGTAATCATGTCAGTTTATTTACTCTTAACTGCGTGAAGAAATTTATTGATTTATGTCATGTTTGGAGAAAGTGGCAAAAAAGCAAACTATCGCTTAAAATTTGTTTACTATAGTCACTATTCACAATAACTGCGAAGGACAAAAAGGCTCTACAAGATATTTGCTTATTATTTTCGAATGCACAGTGGTAACTAAAGCCTATTTCTAAGATTTGTGCTTCTTGAAGATGTTAAAAGAGTACGGAAAAATTGATACAATAATTTTAAAGGCCTCTCTAAGGAAGTTTAGCCATAATTGATGGTATTTATGTGAAGAGACAGTCATTATATCACTGTGTGAATGTTGGTAACCAAACTAAAAAGCAGATGATTTTCAACTTTAACGGGGACAGAATCACAAATTTTAGCAAACGCCGTGATCCGTCGAAGGAAAAATTGTCTCAAAAGTTGTTTCGTTGTATCTTCTTGGAGCAATAATGCTTTTCTAAATTTTTAAAACAAATAAGTCATTTGAGAGATGTAAATTTTACTGCTGAACCGGCTGTTAAATTGATGCACGGCTGAAGATGAACAAAAACAGTTGTTGCTGCGCTCAATGCAGAAACATAGAAAAGTGTATCTTAACTGTAAAAATCACTACTCTAAAAAGAAGTTACCCTGTCTGATTGTAAGAAATGTATATTATTGATTAAAGATTAATGTTCATCTTATTGAATTGTTCCATTTCCACTTACTTTTATTGCAGTTCTAATAATTTTATGTAGACCGACATATTAGGACAAAATTACGTTTTATACAAAACTTTGAGGCTCGGTCGGCACGGGTTGCAATTGTGCTAGGAAGGCTAAATTTTATATTTGAGTATCTTATAATGTTAGTAAAAAATATACAGGGTATGCATTTTGAAATTCGAAAAAAAATAACACCCTAACACCTACGCTTCGAATTGATAACCTCCTTTTTTGAAGTCGGTTAAAAAACAACAAAATGTTGAAAAAACATATTTACTTAAATTTCCCCATTAGCAGGGTAATTAATGTAAGCAACATCTGGCAACACTGGCATTTGAGGTTATAAAAACAAAATACATAAATTACAATTTAATAGATGCTAATTTTAGTAAAATATATGTTTAATGTGAACAATATTAATAATTAAAGAAAGATAATTTATAAAAACTGTGACGCTAATAAAATAAAACGAAATTTTTGAAAACTTACGTGTGAAAAGATATTCCCTCAATTTTCCTTAAAGTATTGCTTTTACATCCCATAACACTACATCCCAACCTTATTTTAATATAGTGCACATACACATCTTATAAGAAAAACACAAACCACTACTTCTACGTTACAATAATTAGTTAAATCAAACAAAATTTGTAAATCCCAGCTGTTTGTTTACAAAACGTCAAACTTTGGTTTGCTCCTACAGGAGTATCACATTGGAAAAAATGGCCACGCGGTGAGGGACAGAAAATTATTATTTTATCTCTTTTCTCCACAAGCAATATGTAATTAATTATCTCTTTCTTTGTGTGAGTGAAAAGGAAATATCCAGCTGTCTATACTTTTACTCTGTCTACGGTGCCCACAGATTAAGGATTGGGTGTGCCGGACGCGGTGACAGTCGGACGTGTTTAATACATTGATTACGTAAAATATGCATTGAAAGCGTAAATGAGTGAAAGAGAAAGTAGTATATGCTATTACTGTAAGACAAAAAAGGACGACAATATTTTCTCGATACACATTTTAGGTGAACGCAGATTTGGCCGCACCGCACGCACCGCAGTCGCCGCATTTCAAATTCTTCATGAATGTAGAAGTTGCGGAGACTGCGGCGCGGGTAGGTATGCGAGCTTGCCTATAACTTCATATAAAGAATTCGAAATGCGGCGACTGCGGTGCGTGCGGTGCGGCCAAATCTGCGTTCACCTTTTGCATGCAAAAACATTGCTACAGTTTTGATGGCGTATGCAATATTCAAGTATTGAAATCGTTGCAAATTGGAATCATAGGTAAACTTTAAAACAACAAAATAATTTTCATTCAATTCAATATCTTTATTTGCATAAAACATGATAAAAAGATGTTACAAATTAGCGTAAAATAGTAAGTACATAATATGTTTTGCCGTTTTAATGGCATGCAAATAAATTACAATAATATAGAATCCTAAAGTAACAGCCAAAATAACTAAATATAAGTTTATATTTTTATTGCTTTTAAATCTTAATATATTACAATGGAATTGAACATTGAAGGACAATACTTTAAATTCATTACTAGCGACCATCTAGCGACCCGCCCCGGCTTCGCACGGGTATAAAATATTTTTTTCAGTGGGTGACATAGGCTATATTATAGCCTATGTCACTTACTGAAAAAATGATTAAAATCGAATAAGGGCCATCCCTACGGAGATTCCGTAATTTACCGTATTTAAAGCCTTATAAACTTATAATTTGAAAGCTACAAAGTTTAAATAATAAAAATACAGCAATAATCTTCAGTATATCAACATTCCTTTCCCCGTTTTAAATTTTCTATTTTTGTTTATTATACTCATGATATCAGCTTCCAAAGTAAAACCAATTTATTAAAATTCAAGCATACATTTAGCATCTCCTTAGTATTTACAAATTACTTTTATTTGAAACACACGCCAATAGGTCGACAATATCATAAACTACATATTCCCGTTTTAATTTTTTTAGGACAATTTTGGACTAAGACAAGTAAAAAAATAGGGTTTTGGTGCGATCTTGGCAACGCGGCAAATGTATGGTCAAGGTCGTTTGCTCGGGGGACTGCCTTAAGTAGTTATATTCATTACTAGCGACCCGCCCCGGGATAGTACTGGTGATGATGACGATGACGATGATGATGATGAATGTAATTTGCATTGGAGCACATGCTTGCCGTTCTTAAAACAATGCAGAAACCCCCAAACTTGTATCTATAAGGAGTCTGGAGTTCTCTCAGTACATCCCAGACTACCATGGTCTGGTGCAAACGCCTACATATACACATATGCCTTTATAATATTAGTAGGATTAGTAGGAAGTAGGATAACTTAGTTTATTCCTAAAAAATGAGAATTAAAACTAAACACTAACGATGCGACACCATTTAGTTTTAAGCTAAATCCCCAGGATGGGGGGGGGGGGGGGGGGGGGCGCAGATTAGCCTTCCTCAATAAATGGGATATCTAACACTGAAAGAATTTTTCAAATCGGACCAGTAGTTCCTGAGATTAGCGCGTTCAAGTTAGCCCTTCCAAATATTTTTCCCCGTTTTTTCCACATTTTCCTCTATTTCTTCGCTCCTATTAGTCTTAGCGTGATAAAATATAGCCTATGGCCTTCCTCGATAAATGGGCTATCTAACACTGAAAGAATCATCAAAATCCGTTGCGTAGTTTTTAAGATTAAAGGGAATAAAGGGACATGAGGGAAAAAAAGCGACTTTGTTTTATAATAAGTATAGATATAGATTACTAGCTGACCCGGCAAACGTTGTTTTGCCTTATAAATATTTTTTGGTATGAAAAACAGATGTTGGCCGATTCTCAGACCTACTCAGTATGCTCACAAAATTTCATGAGAATCGGTCAAGCCGTTTCGGAGGAGTACGGGAACGAACATTGTGACACGAGAATTTTATACATAAGAAGAAGATGTAGTGATTATTCAATTGAACTAATAGGCTACTTAGTCTTGACCTATATTCAATTTAATTGAAAAAATGCATATTTCTAGTAGAACTTGGTCTAGGAAACCGTATTTCACCCTTATCATCAAATAAAAGCTTATGATTGATAAATAAAGTCGATTTGAAAATAATATGATTTTATATTTTTTAATTTGTACTGACGTCGAAAACGCTTTTGCGGTACTTCCGATTTGGATGTGACGTCATCACACCAGTAATTTAATATTTTTTATTTAACGCGCTCGTTAAGTATATTGTAAGTTTATCGGCACTTTTAGACTCGTTCTTTTAGTACATAAAAAATTTAAATAAAGAAAGTATAAAATACAAGAAATATGTTATATGACGTCACACTACAGCGGACAGTGTTTTCGGCGCCATATAAAAGGCATATTTTTCAATCAACATTTTTATGGGTTTCTACTGTTTAAAATATTAAAATACTAGTTTTTTTTGGTGAAAATGAATGATTAAGAAGCGATTAGCATGAAGAAAAAAATTAGGTCAAGTAGCCTATTGTTACTATATACATATATGAGTCCTCATTTAGTTTTAGGCATTGAGCGGCCTTGCAAAATTACCTACACCTAGGCAAGACAACAAACGATTAGGGAGGAGAGGAACACTTGATCCTCGTGGTCCATCAAATCCATTAGTCATTGATGACAGACCTTTAATCATGTATTGGCATTATAGTAGTGTGGGTGATGAGTGGAGGCCAAAGGAAGATCTTCCGATCGAGCAAGGTGGTATGCCCGGTCAGGCCGAAGCCCACGTGATACATTTCAGCTGTCGTATATATACCGACGCGCTCAGAAAACTTTGATAGCGCGATGCAGGAATGTTAGGCGAATTGTGGGTACCGCCACATCACTCCCCCCCGAAGACCGGAGGTCGAATCTTGAAGTCTTGTCGCTTGAGTCGCCAGTGCCAGAGAGTTCCAGTGAGTCGGAACTGTTGCAGTGAGTCCCAGTGAGTCGGAACTGTAAGCTGCTGCGCGGGATCCAGTGAGTCG
Source organism: Polyommatus iphigenia (assembly GCA_963422495.1). Taxonomy (NCBI): domain Eukaryota; kingdom Metazoa; phylum Arthropoda; class Insecta; order Lepidoptera; family Lycaenidae; genus Polyommatus; species Polyommatus iphigenia. The sequence continues at coordinate 5,799,136 of OY730188.1, forward strand.
GATAGCTGCCGTGCGGGGCCGATGCTACGTGCTGACCAGGAGAGATGTGCTCTGCTTGCTGACCGGTCGGTGTAGTGAGAAAGCCCGATGATGCCGATGCGGAGTCGCCCAGGCCGCGGTACATTGCGGCTAGTGGACGAGGTACCCGATGAGGCGAAGCTGGCTGGCGCGGTGCGGAGGGGCGGGGAGCGATGATGAAGGAGGCGTGTTCTGTCGAGGGTCACCAATGTGGGAATAATGCGGAGGTGGCCAAAGGAAGATCTTCCGACCGAGCGAGGTGTTATGCCCGGTCAGGCCGAAGCCCACTTGATACATTTCAGCTGTCGTATATATACCGACGCGCTCAGAAAACTTCGATAGCGCGATGCAGGAATGTTAGGCGAATTGTGGGTACCGCCACATTGGTGACCCTCGACAGAACACGCCTCCTTCATCATCGTCACTCCCCGCCCCGCCGCACCGCGCCAGCCAGCATCGCCTCATCGGGTACATCGTCCACTAGCCGCAACGGACCGCGGCCTGGGCGACTCCGCATCGGCATCAACGGGCTTTCTCACTATACCGACCGGTCAGCAAGCAGAGCACATCTCTCCTGGTCAGCACGTAGCATCGGCCTCGCACGGCAGCTTATCCGACTCACTGGATCCCGTGCAGCAGCTTACAGTTCCGACTCACTGGGACTCACTGCAACAGTTCCGACTCACTGGAACTTACTGGCACTGGCGACTCAAGCGAACAAGATTTCAAGATTCGACCTCCGGTCTTCGGGGGGGAGTGATGTGGCGGTACCCACAATTCGCCTAACATTCCTGCATCGCGCTATCGAAGTTTTCTGAGCGCGTCGGTATATATACGACAGCTGAAATGTATCAAGTGGGCTTCGGCCTGACCGGGCATAACACCTCGCTCGGTCGGAAGATCTTCCTTTGGCCACCACGCATAATTCCCACAGTAGTTTTAAAAATATTTTTTGTTTTAAAGCTTATGCCCGCTGTACACTCTCGCCGAGAGCTCTCGGGCGAGAGTCTCGTGCGAGAGCCCCTTGTCCGAGTGCGATCATGTACATTCTCGCTTAGTTCAATCGCAGTTAAGAACTCAGAGAAGATGGACGAAAACGACCATGCACCATTCACCATGCATCGAAAGATATCATTGTAATCCAAAGATCTATAATCATATTTAATTTTATTTCTCACAGATAATGACTGTTAATGAGGTTTATTATTGTTATTTTTCTGTTCTACACTGTCCAACGGCGGGACTAGTACTGAAAGACGCGAGAGTGTACAGTAGTGCGCTCGTTTTCCTCGCGAGACCCTTTGTCTCGGGCGCAAAATACCGACAACGGACCGAGAGGGTCCGAGACAGGCGAGACGAGGCGAGCGCACCCATTTACACTCTCGCGCTCGGGCCGCCTCGCTGTGTCTCGGCGAGAGTGTACAGCCGGCTTTAGCCAAAGCCACGCGCACGTTTTTATCAGCACAATGCACAATTTTGTAACCATTATTTTTTGTATTAAAAAAACCGATGTACTACCGTCTAAGCGCTACTACATAATATTAAGTTTTTGTACTGATAGTTTCAAAGCGTGCGGACAATTTTAATGTTTTGTATGAAATATGAAGGTACCAATACCATTAATCTTTATCTATACCTACGGTATACTCTGTTCAGGGCATGTTCAGGGAGGTTTTATCTCGGAGTTTGTAGATGGTAGTGTTATAAAATACTATAGTAAGTAAATACGAAAAATATGAAAAAATATTTGATTTTTCTCCTCATTACTATAAAAAATATATTACTTTAGATAGATTTGCCTCATTCTCTGGCATGGGCCTTATCACACTGGTGATTAGCGAGCAATTTGAAAGCGACGCGACTGCGCAGCGCACACGCCGCGATGACGACGCGATTGCGCGGCGTGCACGCAGCTTGCCTTCCGCGTTTTGGACACTCAGTAGCAAAATGGATTCTGACGTCACATCCCTTGACGAGTGTACAAAATGGCGTCCACGCCACGCCGCGAGGACGCTGCGCTGCGCAGTCGCGTCGCTTTCAAATCGCTCGCTAATCGCTAGTGTGATAAGGCCCTAATGGGTTTAAAATGGCTATTTTCATTAAATACATCCATGACCATAAAATTAAAGTCTAATATTACATAGGAGTTAGGACCTATTCAATCATAAAAGTTAAAACATTGAGTATAAAATATATAAGTGGCATCCAGTGTCCCCAGTTTCATTTACTTAGCGAATGTATTGAAAATTGAATTATAATATACTTCGATTGACGATTTATATTAACATATTATTCGTAAATGTTCCTATCACTTGTTTTGATGAAGCCGCAGTAGAAAGAGTTCTAGAGGTACGTATAAATAATTATAATGTAAAAAAATTTAGTTGTAGGTATGCACAGTTTTGCAGTTAGGGAGTTAATAAATAAATTTGAACTTTTCAATTTAATAATATTGATTAGATAATTCTAGCAATCATATTTCTGAAAATTACCTAATAAAATGACATAAGTACCTAATAGTAACATTTATTTGCAGTTATATTAATACTGAACAAACATAGAAATATTTCCATGTTTTTGAATATCATTAAAAATACATGAATTATGAATATTTAATACACAGTGTAATTTTATTTTCATTTAAAAAAACAATTGATTGTATGCGTACCGCAGGTATCTATAACTTATTAAAAGTTTACAATACAGACGTATAATTATTTTACAAACGAGAGTTTTCCCAAGAAGAAGGCAACAATTTTTTAAAATAAAATATAAAAATCAAAAAGAAAATCCTGGTTAGTAAATAAAGTCAAAACATAATAATTAATAATCTAGGAAACTCCAGGGCTTTGCAATTTTTTTACTGCAATCAATAGCTGGGATCTATGGTACCAAATTCGGATTAAACCCTAAGCAACAAATCGGTCCACAAACGGCGAAGTTATAGTTGAACATACAAAAATATATATTATATACAGACGAACATATTATAACCTCCTCCTTTTTGGAAGTCGGTTAAAAACCACGGCTTGGGCTTTCGTTCACACATTCAGCATTATTCGATAGTTTTACTCCAAATCGAGTAAAAATAATAATTATCGTGTGGACCGCAGCACTCACACACTTGACTTGTAAGTTCGAAGGAAATTACTAATTAGATTTATTTAATTCCATTGAGCCGGCTCGATGCGAGCCTTCGAGTTTAGCGGTCCACACGATAATTTATACTTACTCGATTTGGATTTTGGAGTAAAACTATCGAGTAATGCCGTATGTGAATACTTAGCAAAAGACCTTATATAAACTGACTGTCATGAGTATTTTATAGAAATGCCGCCCTTCGTCGACAAGCAGCCTATAGAGACGGAAGACCCTTACGAAAAGCTGGTAGCTCCGCAAGCGGGCCCATGGAAATATGAATTAGTGTACCCATCTGTAATTGGCACAACCTACATCCACTTGGCTGCAATTTATGGGTTGTACCTCGCTGTTACAGCTGCACAATGGTACACGTTAGCCTTCAGTAAGTATCTCAGTATTCCATCAAAATGTTACAACAGCTTCAAAAAGTTTATGTCAAGATGAAAAATGCGTGGTAGTGATGATGTGAGTTAATGTGCGTTAATATTTTTATATAGACTAGATGACGCCCGCAACTCCGTTGCGCCAAAACGCGTTTATCGCGCGGGAACCGTACATTTTTCCGGGATAAAAACTATCCTATGTCCTTTCCCGGGACTCAAAGTATATTCATGCCAAATTTCAGCAAAATCAGTTCAGCGGTTTGAGCGTGAAGAGGTAACAGACAGACAGACAGACAGACGGACGGACGGACGGACGGACGGACGGACGGACGGACGGACAGGCAGACAGACAGACAGACAGACAGACTTTCGCATTTATAATATTAGTATGGATTTTACTTTTTTCCACGGGCGTATCTATAGCTTTGATAAAAAGGGGGGGTACCCTTACGTAAAAAAACGGCCAAGTTCGAGTTGGACTCGCCCATGAGGGGTTCCGCAGCAGCAAATAGGTAACGTGTTTAGGAAATCAAAAATATTCTTTACAATTTGCATATTGGAATGGGCGTTTTCACACTGCGACGATAACGATACGACACGATACCACGGAATAGATAAGGGCCACCGCACATATACAATTTCAAGTTGGCCGACTATCTATGATCAATGATGTTTTCCTAATTCTAATCTGTCACTTAGTATTGAATGCACCCAAAATATTCTCCTTTCTTTTCGCCTTCGTTTTATTAGTGCCACGATAAAAGAGTGCTTTTTACGCATTTTAACAGGCACGTCTAGGCTAGCAACACCGTTACCAACTAAATCTAAAAGTTTGCGACTGGCAGCGTACACGATGAAGTTGTCCAATTAAATTGTGACATTACGCAATTTCGTTTGTATGATAGTCGGCCAACTTGAAATTGTATATGTGCGGTGGTCCTCTATTCTGTGGTATCGTGTCGTATCGTTATCGTCGCAGTGTGAAAACGCCCAATGTTGAACACTGCATTCCCATTTCCCCTCGCCCCTGCGACGAACTACGAAAGTATCGCGGTACCTACTCTGCCTACGGACACGCTCCACATTATTCTGTCTGCACAATTCAAACGTATATGAAATCATTTTGTTGATTTTATAATCACTATCAGGGGGATTTTGGGCAAATGTAGGTACTACGGAGAAGTTGATTCATAAGCAGATGGCGGGAGTAGAACTTGAGTCTTTCATCCCATAAGTTTTCGTCCCAGTAGGAATGGCTAGAAGCGAATTTTTATTTATTTTTCATCCAGCGTTTCGTCCCATGTAATTGTTTTTATGATTAAGTAAGAATCACTAGGGTTGGCAAAAAAGTGGTAGATTAAAATTTCAAACAAATTATTACTTTTGTATGAAAATATTATTTAACATCAATCAGGATGCATCAAAATATTTGCTGTATGTTCGGGTACTTCTGAAAATCGGCCATCATCATCGGCCATTAATAAATGTTACAAAAAACTAGGGGTTTGCACTCCGAGTGCTGGCACTTGGCAGAAGTGAAAATGAAACATTTTCGCCGCTCGGTAGAAAAAGAGGGGATATTAGTATATTACTTCCTGTGATCCGCCGCACCGGCGGCCTACTCTCCCTCCGTCTTACGGATAATAAATAATTCCCCAGCGCTTTGTCAGAAAGCAATAGAACATAAAAGTAGGACGAATCATACTTAGGATGAAAAAAAATATTTGCTTGCATCCATTTGTCCCACTGGGACGAGTATTTATGGGACGAAAGACTCAACTACTACAACTTTCTTAATTTTAAGTCTGGAATCATTCTTCCGTCTGATTATGATATTCAGTGTCATCATGATAAACTATTGAAGCTATCAGATCGACGGGAGTTATTGGACATGTGCCTTCTGCACGACATTTTAAATGGACATTTAGACTGTCCCGATCTCCTGAAACTTATTTTTTTCAACACACCTCGACGTAGAACACGCAATACCTCTCTGTTTAATGTCCCCTTTCAACACACTAACTATGGCAAAAATTGTGTTCTCACCAGAATCTTGCACACATACAATAAAAAATATTCCATGATCGATCCGTTCATAACTTCGAAAAATACCTTTTAGTCTAAAGTCATATTAGAGATTACAGCTAACGCACGAGCCTGTCTCAATCTGCTAAAAACCACTGTATCAAGTATCATATCTGTGAATTTTCGCTGCCCACATTTAATTTCCTGTACATTTACAGTCTTCTTCTTAAATAACATTAAGCCCTTTTATTCATTTACTTATGTCCTTTCACATTTATGTATTCACTATCTACTTATATAACACAGTGTTCCACACACAAACAGCCAGACAGACACCCTAGTAGCCGTTAGGACTGATCCCAAGACTACGACGTAGGGCTAGGGTGTTACTCTGTCACTAGTACACTTTAAAGTACAGGTATATAATTCCTTGAATATGCTAATATCTTCTTAATGTGCATACTTAACTACGTATAAGCTTGCAATATTATGTGAACTACTGTTACTGGCTCTATTTCCTAATGTCTCTTGCAGTTATCTTAAATATCAATAAGCTCTATTAATCATTTTATATTGTTTTCTTAACATAAGAATTAATTAGTTATGTTTATGTATTAGTCATCTCATATTTATGTATCCAGTATCTATTTATATAGAATAGCATTCCACATACAAACATTCACCTAGAGAGACACCCTAGTAGTCATTATGACTGATCCTAAGACTATGTCGTAGGGCTAGGGTGTCACTCTGTCACTAATACACTTTACACGTTATAAAGTATATAATTCCTTGAACATGCTAATATCTTCTTAACGTGCATACTTAACTACGAAGCTTGTAATATTATGTGAACTACTGTTACTGGCCCTATTTCCTGTTGTTATAGCTTATACTGCTTTAACGTCTCTTGCATCTAATATCAATAAGCCCTTATTTATTCATTTTATATAGTTATCTTATCATACGAATTAATTAGTTATGTGATGTATTAGTCAGGTCATACTTATGTATCCGGTGTCTATTTATATTTAATAGTACCTATTTCACATACAAACATTCACCTAGAGAGACACCCTAGTAATTACGAGTATTATAACTGATCCCAAGACTTTGTCGTAGGGCTAGGGGGTCACTCTATGGCTGGTATGGTTATGAATTTCTCATTGACACTCAAGTTAAATATTGTAATTCGTAGCTGTCTTATAATCTAACACAATTTGTCTATATCTTGTATCTCTTTTATAAAGGTAACTTATACTTACCAATTGTAACTTGTTTCCTTTTACTTTATTAGTCACTCAATCCAGAAGGTTAATAAATGTAACTTATATATATTACATAAGTTTTGTACTACTCAGACTGTAATATTACCTATACCAGTTTGTTAGTATAGTAGGTAGGTATGTAATAAACGTAACTCAACTAATTTATTTAGATAAGATTGAAATACTCAGTAACATTACCTTAGATATAAGTCTGTTATATCTTATAAGTGAACAACTGTTATTGGCCCTATTTCCTATTATATAGCTTTTACAGCCTTATTATGCATAGGTACATAATAGTTTACAAAATTATATTAGCTACCTATACAAATGTTAACTAGTAATCTAAGAATGATGGCTGTTGTTGTTCCAAACAAATAAATAAATAAATAAATAAATACTCCATGGCGGACTTATGTAATTTGGTCGCGTTATGTCATACGGCAAACCCAGCCAACAGATCGCGACTAATATTGAATTGAAATAATGCGACCAAATGACTCTGGTCCCTCATCTGCCTATGAATCAATTAATTCGATGGTACCTACCTTCAATTTCTCCAGCTGCTTTCACGGCGGTCGCGGGTGGGATAGGCGTAACGGCGGGGGCTCACAGGCTTTGGTCTCATCGAGCGTACAAGGCCAAACCGCCGCTGCAGTTCCTACTGATGATAATGCAGAGCATAACCTTCCAATACTCGGCTATAACCTGGGCGAAGATGCACAGAACGCATCATAGGTAAATTCTGGTAAAAGTATATACTTTAGAGCTAGCGTTTACTCGAAACACAACAGTCCTAATAGGTCTTGCTATACACATATGGCATAACACATTACATGAGATGTGACAAAATAAATATTTTGTCTGCGGTCTGTTTCAAGACTGTCGTCTCGAGTGAGCGTTCGTTCGTAATTTACTAACTTGCTCACGACCAACGAAAAAGAACTAATTCTGAACATCGTACTCGTAGTTTGAAAAAGACAATCCTTAACTCAAAAAACGCGACGAAGAACTTCCACAAGATCCCTCCAAGTCTATAAAGATTTTAAAGATTCATCCTCAAGTCTCGATCGCAATATTTTTCAGATACAGCGACACGGACGCGGACCCGCACAACGCGACGAGAGGGTTCTTCTACTCGCACATCGGCTGGATGCTGATGAAGAGCCACCCCGTATTCAGAAAACACGTAAAATTAACGGACTTGTCGGATCTATACAGCAATCCGATCCTGATGCTCCAGCATAAGTAAGAGGATAAATATGTATACTTCTGATGCTAATGCTTCTAAGGCTAGAAATGCAATTAAATGCCTCCGTGGTCCAGTGGTTTAGACTTAAGAGCATGGCTCTTGAGTATTGTGACTCGTGGGCTCGATGCCCGCATTGGAAAAATATGGTTTCCAAATCGAGACCGATCGCCTGATTGCCTGACAAGAAAGACGATCCAAGCGTCGGATGAAAATTCGGTCATATGCCTTATTTCTCATCCATCGCGTCTAATCGGTTGGTAAACCCTTAGACACCAAAAAATTACTTCTGTGTTTGCTAAAAAATTACTTGTGTGGTTTAAGCGAATCCGCTATCGTCATGGACACTGGTGTAAGAGGTTTTATATTAGCCAGTAATAGCTAGATCTTATAGGGCCTACAGGCTTTTTGGTATTTTCAGGTACACGACTCTCTTCTGTTTTACCTTCTGCTTACTCCTGCCCACGGTTATTCCCGTGTACTTGTGGGGGGAATCGCTGAGCGTGGCCTGGCACCTGTGCATGCTTCGCTACATCTACATCCTACACGCCACCTTCCTCGTCAACAGCGTCGCGCATATGTTCGGCAGTGGGCCCTACGACAAGTCCATCAAGCCGACCCAAAACGTCTTCGTGTCCTTGATACTTTTCGGGGAAGGTTTCCACAACTACCACCACGTGTTCCCGTGGGACTACCGCTCGGCGGAGCTGGGCAACAACTGGCTGAACCCCACCAAGCTGTTCATAGACTTCTTCGCGTGGGTGGGCTGGGCGTACGACCTCAAGACGGTGCCCGATGACATCATCAGCGCGCGGGCCAAGCGCACCGGGGATGGAACCAACTGTTGGGGATTTAACACAAAAAGTAGTTAATACTTTAAAAACTGGAACCCATTTAACCTTTGAATAAACTTTATACTTATTTGTCCATGCGTATTGAATTGTAAGCAGCAATAAATCTTAATAAATCCAAACTACATAGTCTATAGTCTGAATACCCCATAGACCAGACATAACATTGGTGATCCCGACGTGATCGTGATTGACGTGTCGACAAAATTGCGAAGAGAGTTTGTATTGCGGAATGTACAACCCCAGTCAGCCGCCACAGGTCACTACCACTTTCATATAATTTTGCCTAAGTATACTTAGGCAAAATTACATGCAAAATATATTTTGCAACTAATTTTTTAAAGAAGGAGGGGCATTTTGTAGCACGTAGAGACATTTAAATACCAAATGAAAGGGCTTGAAAAGAACATTTTATTGTATTCATGACGAACTAAGCCACGGGAGAAAAACGTTAATGAGGGTAGAAGGTAAGAAAAAACACAATAAAACACCCTGTATTATTACATCAATTTATAATGTTGCTGGTATTCCTTACCAGCAACATTATAAATTGATGTAATAATACAGGGTGTTTTATTGTTTTTTTTTTTATGAACAAGAACTCCCATAATGTATTTTTTAGATTTCTGACTCCTATATTTTTTAAATAATGCTCGATAAACAAAGTTGGGGGCCACATTACCACCTCCTATATTAAAAATCCAAAATATGTACATAAAATATGGACAAAAAATCGAAAATATGGAAAAAATAGCACTATGGAAAAAATATGGAGTATAAAATTACAATAACTAAACATTGTTTTAGTGTACGTAAGAAAAGAGTCACTCGTGACAGCAACGAGATAGAGGCCAGAAATATGCTATGCTAGCCAGCATAGCATATAATTTATATGGCATAGCTATGCCAGAAAGCATATTTGGTTTGAGAATAAAAGTCTTTATTATAGAAAATAATGGGTCCGCCATGAACGTAGAAAAAAAGGCGGACGGAGTCTTGTTATATACAAAACTGTGTCTTCACTTTTCTTCAGAGTCGGCCACGCACACATTCTGACGCCTGTCAAATGGTATGGACTAGCGCAAGAATGTGTGCATGCGGACCTTGTACATACAGCCAGCTGGCCGACTCTGAACGACACAGTTTTGTATACGGTGGGACTCCGTCCGTCTTTTTTTATACGTCCATGGGGTCCGCTTAATATTGGCAAAATCACAGATTAAGGATAGGTAGATGGCTTCTTAGCTCGCCAGCGCGTGGCCATTTTATGCTTGTGTGCAATTGCCGTAGTGTGCGTGTAGGGATGGGCGATCTGCTTGTATATATCGATAAAAATATAAAATTAGACTACAGCTATCGACCAATAGTCGACCATAATTTTATGTTATAGATTTTTACTAAACGACATCAAAAAAAGGAGGTTATCAATTCGACCCGCATGTTCAATTTAGGATATAATAAATTATAATCATTAAATTAGAAGTCGCTTTCAATTTGGTGAAAATATATTATTTTATATTTATTTAAGTTTATGAAAATACTTATGTAAATAAAATATTTAAGTATATAATTACACAAATAGTTAAAAATATAATAAATATGTATACTCCATAAGCCACGAAGGCTTGACCGAAGTGTAATATCAATAAAATCAACAGTTTGTATAAAAAAACAACAGAAGATCAAATATATACTTTATTATCCTTAACTATCATACAACAATTTTGTAAATAAAGACGTTTAAGCATTGGATACTGGTGACGGGACACATAATAATATAATGTGGCCACTGTCCCAACACCAGTGGCCGATCCTTCAGTCAATAAAATACCTATGCCATACTGCATACATCATAACAATTGTAAGGATTGAACACCGGTGTTAGGACACATTGTATAATATAAAAATTAGAAATTAAGGGGCCGGGTGCCATCGGAATTCTCATACATACGTAATAACAAAATCATTTTCTCATGCAAAAATATTTAACATGTTTGAGTTATTTTTCAGCTTAAAAAATAGTAATTACCTAGGTTTTTTGCACAAAAATTTACTACAAAATATTTAAATAGTAAAAAATATTTTTAGAGTTTAAATATTTTGTAGTAAATTTTTGTGCAGGAACCTAGGTAATTACTATTTTAAGCTAAAAAATAACTCAAACATGTTTAATATTTTCGTATGAGAAAATGATTATGGTATTACGTATGTATGAGAATAATTTCGATGGCACCCGGCCTCTTAAATGAAAAATATTCAAACACTGATAACAGTTGACAACATCTCCTTAACGGGGGGGTCTCCTGAAGGTAAGGTAAGGTAAAAAAAACCCCTTGGGGATAGAATTGATCAAAATCCTTTCTTAGCGGATGCCTACGTCATAACATCTACCTGCATGGAAAATTTCAGCCCGATCCGTCCAGTGGTTAGGGCTGTGCGTTGATAGATCACCATGTCAGTCAGTCACCTTTGAGATTTATATATTTAGATTTAATTGTTTCTATTACTTAGAGGTGAAAACTTGTAATTGGCTTTCTGATTCACACATAAAATTGCCACCGATATTACTTAGCTGTAAGTTTTCCATGTTACATAAATAAATGAATAAAAAGATAATTAAGTAATTTTATAGATATGTGGCAGCCCTACTTTACAGACCAAAATTCAAATTGTATGGAAAAGGAAAAAAATGTAAGGGGAACATTGCCCAGTCAATTTATTTTATTTATTTTTATTTTACAATTTATGTACACACAAAATGAAGTTAACAAACCAGCTTAAAACTAAAAATATGTATTGTACAAAGGTACATCTTATTCCAAAAATTGAATGTCTTCCCCAGAAGACCTGAGTGAAAATAGGACTGCGTGATTATAAAACATGCAAAAATTAGTGTGCACGCGTTAATTAATATTAAAGATAAACTAAGTACCTACAGCTATGTAGTAATATAGTAAAGTATAATAAGTAGTAAGTAAAGTATGTACATATACAATATATAATAATATGATATATATATATATATTTATTTATATATATATTGTGAATATAATAAATATTTATAATATACTTACGATAAAAATAACTTATAGAAGAAACTTAACATGGAATAACAGTAGTATTATAATTTATAGTATATTTTGCATGTTCTGTCGCAGATAATGTAACCTGACTCTCTTTTTAAATAGTGCTAAAGTTTTACTTTCACGAATCTTTGGTGGTAGGGAGTTCCAAAGCCTGGCGGAGTGAACTGTGAAAGAATAGAAAAGGAAGTCGGTATGGTGAGAAGGAATCTGGAGAAGAGTACGTCTAAAAGTTCTACAAGACTCGTCCTGGAGATGAGGAAAAGAAAAAAGGTCGTGGAGATAGGAGGGGGAAGAAGGACAGAAAAGTACTTTGAACAGCAGACTAAGAGTCCTATAGTTTCGACGCTGGCGAATAGGAAGCCACTGTAATTTATTGCGATAGTCCGAGATGTGATCAAATTTCTTTAGCCCAAATATAAACCGAATGCAGAGGTTTTGTAAGCGTTCTAATTTATTGAAATTTTCCTCAGTAGCATCAGGATAACAGACATCGGCATAGTCAATAATAGGCATTACAATGCTCTGCATGAGTGTAATTTTGGTAGAGATGGGTAAAAAGTTTTGCAGAGCTTTAAGAGGATGAATAGCACAGTTGACCTTTCGACTGATGTTGTTAATGTTGACATTCCAGGATAGCATTGAATCCACTGTAACACCCAAGTATTTAGCGGACTCGGAGAAAGGAATGCGTACACCATTTAGTGTGATAGGTGGTAGTAATTGTATGTCAAGATTCGCACGCATTCGTCTACTACCTATGATGAGCACCTTAGATTTCTCGGGATTAACAAGGATACCAAATGATTTCGCCCACTCGCTTATTTGACATAAGTTATTATTAATAAAAGTTACTGCAGACATCGCGTCAGCCTAAGAAAAATGTTGATAAATTTGCAGGTCGTCTGCATAAAGATGGTATATAGATGTAATTACTTTAGTTATCTCATTAATAAAAATAGAGAAAAGGAGAGGGGACAGCACTCCTCCTTGTGGCACGCCAGCTAGAAGATTGCACCAATTTGAAAATGTAACATTTGTTTGTACACGCTGCGATCGGCCACGAAGGTAGGAATCAAACCAGGCTAATGCCGCAGCAGATAAATTATTAAGAGATTCTAGGATAGCAAGGATATCAAAATCAATAGAATTAAAAGCATTGCTGAAATCAAGCAGGATGAGGATAGTCAGGGATTTGTTCTCCATGGCGAAACGTATGTCGTCAGTAACTTTTAATAGTGCTGAACATGTGCTGTGTCCTGGACGAAAACCTGATTGTAAAGGACTTATTAATTTATTTTTGTTCAGAAATGCGTATAATTGCTTATGAACAATGTGCTTCAAAACTTTAGAAAGGAAGGGTAAAATTGAAATTGGGCGAAAAGAGGATAAGGATGTAGGATTTGAGATCTTAGGCAAGGGAATAAAGTTGGCCTGCTTCCATGCAGAGGGAAAAGAATTTGAGGATAAGGAGAAGTTTAATATGTGTGTATGGATTGGTAATATAGAGGGAAGTATCATTTTTATCATTTTAGAGCACAACTTATCATAACCAACGGCTTGAGATGAAATTGCCATGACTGCAGCTTTTACGTCAGATTCAGAAGCACTGGAAAAAGAGAAAGACGGAGCTGTTTTTGGTAGTTTAGATATTTGTTTCAAGGTGTTATCTTTGACAGTCGGACACAGAGAAACAGGTGGCTTAGAGAAAAAGTTATTGAGTGAGTCCAGGTCTAGGTCATTAGGTAAAGTAGCGGAAACTTTCCCTATATCGACTGACCTAAGAAACTTCCAGGCGTCAGCACATGTACGGTTTTCAAGGCGTGAATAAAAGTAACGACGCTTCGCCGCACGACACAAACTGTTGCACTGGTTTCGCAAGGTTTTGTAGTTTGTAATATTCGTATCATTAGGCTGGCGCTTACATTTCCTTTTAGCCTTATCTCTAGCAGCCATTGCCTCCTTGATGGAATCTGAAATCCAGGGAGCAGGGTCATGTTTTATTTTTACCATTTTTAGTGGAGCGTGTCGGTCATACAGTTCTAAAATAATTTTATTAAATGAATAAATTTTTTCGTCAATAGTTTGACTGCTTATCAGCGACGACCAGTTCAAATTTAGAGCATCTCGCTGTAATACCTCACTAGGGAGAATGCTACGTAAGTTTAATATTGTTATTTGTTTTTAACTAAACAGTAAACACTACCTTGTGTGCCTTGTGTAACGGTACACAAGGCAGTGTTTACTGTGTGCTTTGTGTATGGTATATATGGTATATATATGGTATAATATATATTCTAAGAATAGGTGTCTAAACACCTAAGGCCGAAAAAACGCGGCCGAAGTTCGGCATGATTACGCTTGCAATGTATTTTAAATTACCGATGACACACCATGCTGAAATCACGTCGCGTTATATTGTAAGCGTAGCGCATTGCTGGCGTAATCATGCTGAACTTCGGCCGCGTATTTTCGGCCTATTGTGCTTAGACACTAAAACACTATATTTGATAGCTAGTTACTCTAACAAAGTCATATTTTTTATGTTCCCGATATAACAACAAATAGTGCAATAAAATTTATATTTAAGGAAGACTTTCATACAACTGACGAGTTTTTTTTTAACTTGGTATGGAATATATACGATATTAACTCTCGATTTAAACTCTAGGTATATAGGCATACAACATCTAGATGTTACTGAATATCTGACAAAACCGTGAGACGAGACACAAATCTTCGTATTGACACACTATACATACAAAGTTCCATTACAGGTATTGTGGTTTTGGATGTAGTGTTTAATACGCTTATTTTTTGTACGTAGGGCTCCTGTGAAAGGCCTGCACTGCGTGTTTGACGAGAAAAACGCTGAGCTGCGTATAAACTGGCTCGCTAACTGTGACGTCATACGAGACCCCGTCACCTATATGGTAAGTCATTACTCATTAGTAAGTTAATAAAGTTATTGTGTCTATAAATTCCGAATGGACTACACATTTACTTGTCCGAGGCGTTCAATTCTTTCTCTTTTCTTTATCATATTAATAACCTGTATATTTAATTACTTGTGTTTTTCCTACCTTCGATAACTAGAAAATTTCCCCCAGAAGTTCTGGGCCAGAACACGCTTATTCCTAACAAATCTACTATAAAATATAATATAGTGACAATATTTTGCCTGTGATTTTACCCAAATTTCTCATATTCACTAATGCTTTCGAGTTTTTTAAATTGCAAACCATTTAGGATTAATAAAAGTGGAAATCATTTATATAGTAATCATTATTTTAAACTTCATTTACAGGTAGAAGTGACGGAGTTGACGAAGGACGAAGTGAGTCGTTACGAGCTGAAAGCAACCACCAACGTCACGCTGATACACGTTTTCGAGAAAGTTCCCGTTGGCGGCCGATACAACATCTGTGTTTATGTGAGTTGTGATAATATTACAAAAGAACTATCGTTTAATATTTAGATATAAAATAAATATTTTGTAGTTGAACGTGAGAAAGAAATAAACATAGGCATAGAGCTAGTTAGATGTAGTTGTAGAAGCATGTAGATGCACAAAGTGTCCCTATTTAAACTTGTTGTTTTACAGTTACGTTAGTTGTTACAAGCTTATTAAATCTAAAATTTTGTTCGATTTTCAATATTAACCTATCAAGCCCCATTAGGGCACCAGTGACCGCGATAACAATAGAATAACAATAGGTTTCCAAGAATCCGCGATCGAAGGATTAAACCTTGAGAGAGACTCAGTGCGTTCATTTTGACTGATTTTAAAAATTAACAAGACAGGCAACACTACTTCACCTTATCTATGAAAGACCTTATAGCGCGTCCCCATTACTGTGACACGATGCACCGCGCGCCCCTATTCAGGGTGAAATTCCGAACAAAAATGCGTTCCAATCTTAAACGAGGTATATGAAAAGACCTATCAAAGTTGCGTAATGCAAATATTGTCAGATTTCAATTATTATTATTAAACTGAATAGGGGCACCGTTTGCGGCACCGTGGCACGGTGCAGCGCCGCTCCGGTGGCGGCGTCGTGTCGTGGCACGGTGACGACGCCTCGCCTTGTTCGATGCGGACGCGGCCTTAGACAGTGTATTTCATAGTCCACCATTTTGTATACAGACGTCAGCCCCGGGCGCGGGCCGCACGTGTCAGCTGGTGCGGTCCGGCGCGGTGGAGGTGCCGCGCGGCGTGATGGCCTGGTAGGCGCCCGACGGCCGGCTGCTCGTGTCCTGGCTGCACGAGGACGACAACAACTCGCAGTCCAAGTTAGTTGTTACACTACGGCTCTTACACTTATAAACGAATTCGAAACCGTATTTCTAACAGCTTCCTAGCATGGAACTGCCAACAAAGGCTAAGTTATTCTTAGGTCTAAAGCCAGAAAGGTACAGGAAAAGGCAAAGAATAGACAATGAAAGATATGCTTTGGAAATATGTCATTTTATCCTTAAATCTGTCTCTCGCATTTCAACATTATTGGTACGCGGTACAGTTTGTATAAGCTTTCTCCTGTCATAGATTACTTTATATGTAATATAGTAACGGTCTTGCTAAGATTGTAATTTATCAATTTCCAGATACAAATACCAAATCCTGATATCGGACAAGGAGATGCCTGAAGAACTCCTCCAACTCACGGAAGACATGGAGGTGGTTGAGGCGGAGTTCTCGCCGCTGGCCGTGGCGGCGACGCGCACGGGGCGGGCGTACGTCGGCGTGCGCGCACGCAACACGCGCGGCTACTACAGCGACCTCAGCCAGGTGCATGCGCTGACTGTGCAAGGTGAGTGACTTCTAAAGCCTTATAGAGAGTAGTTAACGCCTCCGTGGTCCAATGGTGTAGAGCGCGGCTCTTGACTCGGAGGTCGTGGGTTCGATTTCCGCTTTGGAAACATGTTATTTCCATGTTTGTCTAGGACAATTGCAGGCCTGATTGTCTGACACGTAAGGTAATCCATGATTGGCATGTAAAAAGTCGGTCCTGCGCCTCTCTCGCCAGTCGCGTCTTTCTTCCGTCCTACTGGTTGTTTTAGAGCGTGGCTGTATTCTAAATTAACGATACCATATTGTCAATTAATATTGCTTGAGAAACAGCCTTTATTAGTGATAATAATGAAGAGGTGAGTGGAAGAATGAGTTAAGTAACATTTTTGAAAATTTACGTTTTTTTGCATAAATGTAGCTTTTAGGACTTGGAAAATGATTTGCAACAAAAAAAATTTGAATTTTACGTATACTTACAAAGTTAGCCAGGTGATGAAGCAGGTAAGTTACAAGGTTCGTCCAAATGACTATGCAAGAAGCGGGTAACAGCCATTATTTTATGTGTTGTATTACGGGAGATCGCTTGAATATTTTACTTTTTAAGCAATATGTCGACTTTTTTTTTATTCTATTGGTCCAAGGTGGTCAAAGGCATAGGATATTATATAGAACTAGCTTTTTCCCGCGGCTTCGCTCGCGTTAAAATGTATTATTAATATTATTATATACAAACTTTGATCCCGTATTTTAACCCCTTGGAGGTAGAATTGATAAAAATTCTTTCTTAGTGGATGCCTACGTCATAACATCTACCTGCATGACAAATTTCAGCCCGATCCGTCCAGTGGTTTGGGCTGTGCGTTGATAGATCACCATGTCAGTCAGTCACTTTTGAGTTTTATATATATTTATAGATAGATGTACACATTATTCAGATAAAAAAGTACTTACTAAGTACAACTGTATTTTTTTAACAAGATTTGAATGCACAATCCTTTAAAGTTTAAAGAGTGGGTATTCCCGGGTAAATATTAGGTATACATATAGAATGTACACATTATTCAGATAAAAAAGTAGTAGAGTAGTTGATTAGTTCAAATTCGCGGAGGGGGTAGCCGAGGTGTTGCCTTTGATGTTAGAAGAAACCCCGTTCCTCTAGGCCTATTGGGAGCGGAGTTATGGCTACTTTAGTAAGACGTTAGACAGTTGCCGAGCTGTAAGTGTCAAAGTTTGAATGCTTGTAACTCGGCAACTATTTGTCCTGGATATGGGTTTCTTCGGCTTGATCTTCCTGGACTTTTCTCCTCTATTCGATTCTGGCCTTAGAATTGAGAAAAAAATATTGATGTCTCTGATTTTGTTCAAATTCAGGGAGGGGGTAGCCGAGGTGTTGCCTTTGATGTTAGAAGAAACCCCGTTCCTCTAGGCCTATTGGAAGCGGAGTTATGGCCGCTTTTGTTCGACGTTTGACAGTTGCCGAGCTGTCAATGTCAAAGTTTGAGTGCTTATAACTTGGTAACTGTTTGTCCTGGATATGGGGTTTTGGGCGGCATGTTCTTCCTGGATTTTTCCCCTCTATACGATCCTGGCCTCAAAATTGAGAATTTTTTTTCGGAAAATTCCTTAAATGAGCCCTCACTCGGGGGGTCCAGGACCAGGGTTATGAGCCGTGGGGTTTTCTTCCAGGGGGGGGGAGGGCAAGTTTCACGAGAGTGATGTTGGTGAAGTCTTGAAAGTTTGCTTGCCCGAAGGTACTTGTGCGGTACCCTCGCTGTTCTCCTGAATATGAAAATAGTTGTCGCCCTTATTACCTTATTACTCGGTAATAGTTTGTATACTCATCAAAATTAAAAAAAATACTCCTGAACTATATCATCTTAATAATTTTTTTATTGACATAATTAGATGTCTTCCACTATACTTACAATACTTTTAATAGTAATGTAATGGACAAATTTTACAGCCGGCCGATCTGTTGCCAGATCTATTGACCGATCTGTTGCCCGATCTGTTGACTGATCAGTCGGTCGATCTGTTGCCCGATCTGTTGACTGATCAGTCGGCCGATCTGTTGCTCGATCTGTTGCGCGATCTGTTGACCGATCAGTCGGCCGATCTGTTGACTGATCTGTTGACCGATCAGTCGGCCGATCTGTTGCCCGATCTGTTGACCGATCAGTCGGCCGATCTGTTGCCCGATCTGTTGCCCGATCTGTTGACCGATCAGTCGGCCGATCTGTTGCCCGATCTGTTGACCGATCAGTCGGCCGATCTGTTGCCCGATCTGTTGCCCGATCTGTTGACCGATCAGTCGGCCGATCTGTTGCTCGATCTGTTGCCCGATCTGTTGACCGATCAGTCGGCCGATCTGTTGCCCGATCTGTTGCCCGATCTGTTGACCGATCAGTCGGCCGATCTGTTGCCCGATCTGTTGCCCGATCTGTTGACCGATCAGTCGGCCGATCTGTTGCCCGATCTGTTGCCCGATCTGTTGACCGATCAGTCGGCCGATCTGTTGCTCGATCTGTTGCCCGATCTGTTGACCGATCAGTCGGCCGATCTGTTGCCCGATCTGTTGACCGATCAGTCAGCCGATCTGTTGCCCGATCTGTTGACCGATCAGTCGGCCGATCTGTTGCCCGATCAGTCGGCCGATATGTTGCCCGATCTGTTGACTGATCAGTCGGTCGATCTGTTGCCCGATCTGTTGACCGATCAGTCGGCCGATCTGTTGCTCGATCTGTTGCCCGATCTGTTGACCGATCAGTCGGCCGATCTGTTGCCCGATCTGTTGACCGATCAGTCGGCCGATCTGTTGCCCGATCTGTTGCCCGATCTGTTGACCGATCAGTCGGCCGATCTGTTGCCCGATCTATTGACCGATCTGTTGCCCGATCTGTTGACCGATCAGTCGGTCGATCTGTTGCTCGATCTGTTGCCCGATCTGTTGACCGATCAGTCGGCCGATCTGTTGACGGATCAGTCGGCCGATCTGTTGCCCGATCTGTTGCCCGATCTGTTGCCCGATCTGTTGACCGATCAGTCGGCCGATCTGTTGGCCGATCTGTTGACCGATCAGTCGGCCGATCTGTTGCCCGATCAGTCGGCCGATCTGTTGACCGATCTGTTGACCGATCAGTTAAAATCAAGCAAAAGAATTAACTTGGAACTAAGGTGAGGTTAGTGACAAAAACTTATCAACTCATTAGAAATACTTATTAAATACGGCTATGAAACATATTATAAGTATTTACTAACTTATTAATTAGTTTTTTTTATACATAAGGGCATAAAATTCTTATAAAGTGTACCCATGTAGTACCTAACTAGTATCTATTGTTTTACAGGTTCTTTGTGCGCTTTCTTTTTTTGCTACTGGTTCCTACCAAAGAGTTGTAGGTATGGGGAAACATTTAGGCCAAACCACCGTCAGCAAGTATGTGCAAGAAGTCACTGAGGCATTACTCACAACCACCGTAATGAGCACGTTTATTAAATTCCCTGAAACAAGGGCTCAAAGAGATGCAACAAAAAATCAGTAAGTTTCATAACCACCACTGTGTTAAATGTGTGTATTGTGTGCTACTCTCTAGTTTCTATTTTATGCAATTTCAGAATGATATAATTAGGTATAATAAACATTATAATATTTTAAAGTTACTATTATGTATATCCTATCTACGAGTATGTTTATTTACAGGTTCTATACTAAATACGGTATTCCTGGGGTCATATGATGTATTGATGGAAGCCATTTCCATATATTTACACCTCCCAAAGAAAGGGAGCATTTATATTACTGCAGAAAACATTTTTATTCTTTAAATGTACAAGTAGTAAGTATCAGTTAATCTTTTACATGACAATGACCGTAACAAGTAGATTGTAAGGGCAACTCTAAAAGTTTGTTATTAATTTACATATTTTTTCAGATATATGATAGTGACTGTCGAATTTTAAATGTCAATGCAAAATATGGAGGAGCTACACATGATGCGTTTATTTGGGAGAATAGTTTAGCAAACAGCTACATGCAAGAACTACATTGAAATAATGAGAGAGTCTGGTTATTAGGTAAAATATGTTTTTTTTTATGTACCATGACAAAACAGCACTCGAAATTGTTTGCAAAATCATTTCCAAATGCACACAGAAGTACTAGTCGAAATGATAAAAAGAAAATTATTTAAGCTTTATAAGCTAGCTATTTAAGCTAGGCTTATCTAACACGAAAATGAGTATTACTGCGCCTAAGTGACATAATATGGTGAATTCATTTTTAAATTTGTTATTATTTTATTACTCATAAGATCGTCGTTATTTACAGGTGATTCCGGTTATCCTCAGCGGCCCTGGCTAATGACACCTATATGTGATGCTGTTGAAGGAAGTCCAGAAGCAAAATATAATTCCGTGCATGGAAAAGCCAGGGTCACGGTGGAAAACACTTTTGGGCGATTGAAAAATCGTTGGCGGTGTTTGTGCAAAGACCGCACACTACACTACGCACCAGAGAAATGTGCAAAGATAATAATGGCTTGTAGTGTGCTGCACAACTTAGCCATTAATTTCAATGTGCCTGAACCGGAACCGGATACCGTTTTAAATGACCAACTGACATTTTCAAGGCATAGATTTCAAGAAAATGATGCTGGTGATGATTTAGTGCGAGGAAGGGTCTTAAGAAGCATGCTTGTGGAGAGAATTAACAGACTCCACACATAGCATTATCATATCTTTCCCATTTTCTGTGTTACCTTCTAAGAAACTTCATAATATTATATTTATTTAAGAAATAAAATAGGTTAGGAAATTCTATCTCATTCTACTATATTTATAGGATATTCATATCACCCTATCTATAATAATATATATTATAATAGAATCCTTTATAGTATATATAATAGAATCCTTTATAGTATATATAATAGAATCCTTAAATTTTGTAGCATTTATTTAGTAAGTCTAAAGAGTTGTAAGTGAGAAGACTGACTTAACAGATTCAAATAAAACTTGGCTTACATTTTGACCCTTGATTAAAAGAGACTTTTTTTACCAACACTGTGTTGGTCTGGATTAAATTTATGAGTTCTATTTATATTATATCTATTATAAGGTTATTAAATTTATTTAGTGGTAATAAAACAAATATTGTTTAAATAATTATAATATGTAAATTTTATGTGCAACTGGGATTTAATAAAAAACATTTTAAATTAAAATATTAGTTTTAATAAAGTAAAAAATCCTATTAAAATAACAGATTACTTAGCTACAAGGTGTCACATTCATTATTCTGTCTCTCGCTCGCGTCCAAAATACTTTAAAATAACATTCATAGCTTCTTTCAAAAATTCCAATCATTGAGCTTCTAACAATAGCTCCCGATCCTTCTGTCTTACCCTTTCACAAATTTCGTATTCGCGCAGCTGTAACCGTTCCGTCTCCAACCTTTCATAAGCCAAGTCACACTCTCTGGCATACTCCCTAGCAGTTCTGTCACTCTCTACAAATAACTTAGCAATATAATCATTATTTTTCTTTTTTTTCGGTGCTGGTGGCGCCGAGTGCTCCTCGGGATCTATGGTGGCAGTTGTAGGTGGAGGAACTGGGGTACTTTCCGGAGGCCCCACAGTTGGTTGACTGCTTGTCCCCGGAAAGTTCCATTGTTCCTCTTCTGTAACATAAAAATACCATCATCAACATCATCATCATCAGCCTTTATCCGTTCACTGCTGAACATAGGCATCCCTCGATGAACGCCAAGATACCATACCATAATCATTTTACTAAGTATTTTGATTTTGATAGTTATGAATTTTCATTTAGCTAAGTTATATTTTGAAACTAACAATAATATATAAAATAATATTAAAAGCTGGAAGTAAGACAATGGTATTGCAAATCTATTGGAATTAGGTATGCATTAATAAAAATCTCTTATATATAAAAATGGATTTTCAAATGTGTTAGTCGCGCTAAAACTCGAAAACGGCTGAACGGATTGGGCTGATTTTAGTCTTAAAATGTTTGTAGAAGTCCAGGGAAGGTTTTAAAGTGACACAAAGTTCACCGGGACAGCTAGTTATACTATAATTTGATTAATCCCAATAGTTTTATAATGTTTTAATTGCCAATTAATTTGTTGTAAATGCTTATTTCTTTTACCTGTGAGTTCCTTATGTCACCAATATCACTTTCCTCTATGTGTATTACTGCACTGTTCACAGGTGAGATTGGTCTCTCTTCAACCTGAAACATGTTTTTATAACATTACTATAATTATTATGAATTTTGGTATTGGATATTAAATAGAACTGGCATTAAGAATAGTCTTTGCATTGTAAGAATTAAATGTTCTCATGCATTTCTTGTGTTATATCTCAATGGGTATAAAAAATAACTTTAAACTATGGTTTAACATTTAAATATGGAAAATAAATAACATGCAAAACCTGTTTTTCGAGGCCAGCTTCTACAACCGCCATGCCAACAGCTGCCTGCACTCCAATTATATGGAGGACCCTATTTTCCAGGTCAGTCAAAGATAGCTGAAGTGCAGGCCCACCACCAGTACCACTAGCAGCTCTATTAATTTTTGCCCATTTCCTTTTGGTGTTATTTTTTAAATCGCTCCATACCTTCACCAAAAGCAAATCCAAAAAGTAAGCAGGAATGAAAAAACAACAACAAAAACAGAATTATCATGGAATGCCCAAAGTGGAACAAAAAAGTGGCGACAAATTAAGTGAACACTTGAGAAATTCGACACTTGTAAAAGCATACCTTGCGCCATTTCTCCTCCGATCGAGAATCTCCTGTTCCCTCGCTATTTAATTTTTCTGTTAGCTCTTTCCATTTCATTTGAATGAAATGGCGACCTCGAGGATTTGGTGGTCCTGGGTTTAGATAAATCTCCATGTCTAAAAAAAGATATCATATTTACTCATAAGTAAAAGACATTCCAATGAATTAAGTACAAATACATAAAAACAATAGATAATGCCTTAAATTTTTATTTATAGTGACTGTAACATACTTACCTTTCCATGAACTCCACCATCATTAGGTATTGAACCTGACTTGTTCTCATTTTTAACAAATATGTATTATCAACAGTGTTGCAAAAGTGATAATTCAAAAATCGGGCAAATTTCCAGGTAATTATCGGGAGAAAACGGGAGATTTTTTTTCCAAATAAAACAACCATATTTTACGCTATTATGTAATTAAAGTACATTATTAAAAACATATAAGATACATTGAAAATGGCAAATCATTTTCAAATCACTTTTTGGTTGCTATTTTTGCAAACATTCTTTAAAATTTTGTGAGTACCTATGTATTTTCTTCGCTTTACTCGTTCTTAGACTATTACATGAATCATCGGACATCGTCACATATAGTGCACTTAACAAATAACACAAATAAAATTTAAACTTTCTTTCCATGACAACCGTGTGGGCGAACGAAAAGCATTTCAGACCATGTAGAGGTTTGAAATGTTCAGTCGGTATCAACCACCAATTATTGAAAGGGACATCACTATACTGAGAAAAGAGATGTCCTTACTTCATTCTCACTTCCCAGTATAGCGCTGTCTGTCTCTTTCAGTTGGGGAATCCCCTTACTACAGAGTTTAAGCGTTTTTCCACTTATCCTAACTAGTTTCCTAAGTAGGATCCTAGCTAGCTAGAAAGCTAGGATCCTAAATCGGAAACGATTTAGGATCCTAGCTTTCTAAATGTTATTCCACTTGACTAAATCGGAAACGATTTAGGATCCTAGCTAGGCTAGGAACCTAGCTAGGCTAGGAACCTAGCTAGGATAAGTGGAATAAGCGCTTTACTTACCCGTTTAGTATTATCAGATAATCTTCAGTGTTGTCGTCTTGAGAATGAAAAATAATACTATATTTTAAACATTCGTTGCATACAATGTAAAAATCGGGAGATAGGACAGTTAAATCGGGATATCGGGAGGGAGACGCCAAAATCAGTAGATCTCCCGATAAATCGGGAACTTTTGCAACACTGATTATCAATTTGAAATACAAACATGTTACATGAATCCACTTGACATTATGTTAGTCGTTCGGAAACCAAAACCACAAAACGACCCAGAAATACTATGAGTCTTATCATGAAATACATGTTTTGTGAAATATTAATACAACTTATGTAATAAAATGATGTTTTCTATTGTTTTCGATAAAGTTTTAATCAAATATCTTCATAAAATTCGTGATTTTAAATAAACGACAAACTTCAGAACGTATCATTCGTTCCTATTCATTCGCATGGGCCCAACCTTGCTTACGTTAGGATGACGTCACTATCGTATTCGTATCGAGTTTACGTTACGAAGACGATAGTGCTTCGTGCTACGTACTAGCGTGACGTTGCGTAATCGTATAGTAAACTCGAAACGTTTACGTTACGAATACATTAGAAGTTCGTGCTCGCCCTACAGATCGATACATCTAAAACTACGCAGCAACATAGATTGAGG